>JAVHKY010000003.1:658611-1317222 GCA_035079385.1 Aspidiotus rigidus
TGGTACTGTCCACTGGTCGACTTCGAATCAACCTCGAATGGATGTCGATCTACAGTTGACTTGGAGCCAAATTCTCCAGTTTTTTAAATCAACCTGCAGGGGTCATTCAACAGATCATCTTTTAGTATTCTCGTTGACTCAAAATCATCTACAGTCAATTCCAAATGTTTCTTACGGGCCTAAAATCAACTACTCTGTCGCGTATTAAATTCACCTGAAATTGACGTAATTCGAGTCGACTTCTCCTAATTTTCTGCAATTGATTGCTCTGTTAGGTCAATTTCAGATCGGTTTGTAGTTCTCTGGTAATTTAATCTGGTCTACTTGAAATCAATATCAAATCGACGTCGTTCTGAGTCAATTACAAGTCGACTTTTACAAATTTCTTTAGGGACCTGAAATAAACTACTCTGTTACGTCCTAAACTGAGTTAAAATTAACGTAAATATGGAGCGACTTGAAGTCGACTCCTAATTTACTATTGAGCTACAATCGATTACTCTGTCGGATCAATTTCAAGTCGATTTGTTGCTCACTGGTAATGTCGTCTGGTCGACTTGAAATGGATCTCAAAGTGACGTCTGTCTGGAGTCGATTTCAAATAGACTTCCCCGAATCTTTTAATAGACCAAAATGATCGACATCGATTTCCAGTCGATATCAATTCAAATTACCGGTGGTCAGCTCAATTGGAAAAAGTGATTCTTGGTCGACACTGTAAATAACTTATAATTGGCAGGAACGTCCCACCCCCAATCCACGCCCGTATTTCAGAAATTATCGACCATAGTTGAAATACTCTGAACAATACCTCTCAAACATGCACCGGTTTACACCCTTCAACCGAGTTCAAAATGCTAGAATCGAATACCGATTAGCCTTCTTCTGAGCTGACTCATGATCACCAGATGGAGAGAGAGATTATTCTTCCATTCATCCGAGAGAATGTTCGCATAAACATTCACTCGACGAAGAATTAAACGACGACCAAGTCTCCGACTATAACCTTTTGTAAGATGTTGTTAACGACCAACAATCACTGACCCGCTTCAGAACGCGGTGCAACATAGAATGTCACTCTTCTTACAGCGCGTATACAACACTAGCTGCAATATTGGTGTCAAAGCTCCCGACCATTTCACCTCAATTAAGGAATTACGTGTAAACCGTACGCGAATATAATACGCCAAGCGTCCCATCGTCGTCCCAAGATTTCACAACACGAAGGAAGAAAAAATCTAGATGGCACCCAATCCGCGTGTACACGTAGTTTTTTCGGTTTAAGCCGCCGCAGCTCGACATCAACAACAATAATGATTATACCTTCGCTTTTCGCTAGATGGTCAAACTAATTTCGCATCAGAATTTACGTCCGATTTACGTTTCACGCGTACAGCAACAGTATTGCACACGGACAAATTGTCGGACCACTTTACTCGCTTCCTGCGATATTCTGCACTTCGTGAGTCGGCCACGGAAGATTATGCTAGTAAAAAAAAAACATAGATTTTTATCGGGCGCGTGAACACGTAGAAAATACTCGCGATTACAATACGCGAATACCCGGATGATCGAGAACGTTTAAAATAAGAGGTATTACCTCATAGTATGACGCTGAGCAGTACGCAATATCTTGTCATTGATTGAGGATCATCAGAGAGATGGCAAAGATATTATAGGAGAATGATTCATACAGCAATTTATAATTGAGACAAGGTCTCACGATTATAATTGATGGTAATTCACGGTACTAAACCATCTTGAGAGACAAGCTTCTATTAGTAACATTACTGACCCGGTTCAAAGAGCGCTGTCCCATTTCCAAAAATCCATCATTGAATTTCAAAAGTCACATTCCAGTTGAATTTTCAAGAAGATCGATTTTTCCAGCTTCTGCGAACTTTTTTCTCTTTTTTTAAGATCTTTGCGACCGAACTTAGGATTATGGGCTCGCAGGGGGCAAATGGAGACAAGAAGAATAAATACGAATTAGGTGGTGTGTTAGAATATAGATGGATCGGAGGTAGGTCCTTGTGCTAATGATTTTCTTATGATTTTTTGGGAGGGAATTTGTGATGCAGCGAAAGACAAAATGGTAGAGCTGGATGTTTTCTTAAGAGAGAACCTGCTAAACGATCATTAGCGTTGGAGTATAGGCATAAAAGGAGCGACGCGAGATTGGAAGTACAATATGATGTGAAAGCTCCACCCCTTCCCCCAAGCTTCTCCTTAAGAACATTTGGTCAACTATTACACATTTCCATGGAGGACGATTTTTCTAAAAGCAGTCCCAATCTTATGAAACAAACAACTCCCTATAGTATTTTATGGAAGATTTTTCAGATTCAATTTCGATAGTCAATCGAAAGCTATTTTTTGGTGGAAAATTTCCTGAATTTCCCTCTCGATATGAATATAGTTTGATGGCTGGAATTTCTCAAAGTCCCTCATTCACTCATGCACATAGCTTGAAGGCGGAAATTCTTCTAAATCCTCCTCCGCTTATTCATGATCGAAGGTCAGGATTCTTCTAATCCCCTCTTTTATGTGTAGTGTAGATCAAGGCGGAAATCTTTTTAAGAGTCCTTCTTCTTATACAGAGCTCGGAAGTTGAATTTCAGCTTCCGAAGGGACCCTCTCGGAACTGAAATTCCTTGAACAGATAAATGGTCAAAATTTTCCCAAGTCAACTCAATCTTATAGCTCGATAATCAAATTTTTCGATGTTGTCTCTTGGGGGTTAATTTTACGTCAAACCCTCCCACCGCTCATACATATCGAATTGTTCCAAATACCTCTCAAATGTATAGATCGAAGACCGAAATTTTCCAGTGCTCCCAAATAAGTGAGAGGCCATGTTCCTCTAGGAAGTTCGATTTGCTGGAGGGCCGACGGATAAAGGTCATCTTCCTCCAATTATCCCTCTCCCCGTCTGGAAGTCAACTAATAATAAGTGAATTTCTAGGATGTACATATTCAGTCTATTTTTCTATCATTTATAAACAGGGAACCTGTTTTATGGGGGGCTTTTTGAGAAATTTGCCGTGCGCCGTCCGCCCGCGCCGTCCAGCGAAAAACTTGGAAAAAATTCGACTCTCGAGCCATATATGATAGGAGGGGGACTTGGAAAAATTTCGGCTCTCGAGCTGTATATGATAGGAAAGGGACATAGAAAAAATTTCGACTCTCGAGCTGTATATGACAGGAGGGGGACATAGAAAAAATTTCGACTCTCGAGCTGTATATGATAGGAGGGGGACTTGGAAAAATTTCGGCTCTCGAGCTATATATGATAGGAAAGGGACATAGAAAAAATTTCGACTCTCGAGCTATATATGACAGGAGGGGGACATAGAAAAAATTTCGACTCTCGAGCTATATACGATAGGAGGGGGACTTGGAAAAAATGTGGACTCTCGAGCTATATATGACAGGAGGGGGAAATAGAAAATATTTCGACTTTCGAGCTATATATGATAGGAGGGGGACATGGAAAAAATTTCGACTCTCGAGCTATTTATGATAGGAGGGGGACATAGAAAAAATTTCGACTCTCGAGCTATATATATGATAGGAAGGGGACTTGGAACAATTTCAACTCTCCAGCTATCATATATAACTGGAGATTCGAGAAAAATTTAGACTCTCAAACTATATTATATTAGGCTTATAATAGGTCTAGGCCTTCTTTATACTAGCTTTATCTAGGTCTAGGCTTCCTTGAATTTTCAATACCATGTCCCATTTGACTCATAAAACAGGTTCCCTGCGTTCCTCCGTTAACTTCGTTAAGGAAGCCGTCGTTTTTTTACTGTTTGTATGTGCTCTACTGTGAAGTGACCCTTTCTGCAGGGCATATCATGAGAGGAAGGGAAGGCAGACGGGGAAAAATGACAAGGGAAAGGCGAGGGGTGCCCGAGGACGAGAAGAAGGGATGAGCTGGGGGGAAGAGTGGAGTCACTGTGGCATGGAGTAGTATCTCCTCCAGAGACATGTAGTGTAGCACTTTATTCGAACCGGGCATTCACCAGGATCGTTAACAACGCGTGTGACTCGTTCAACAGTAATAGTACTCCTGCCGGAATCGTGAGGGGTGTCAAAACAATGGCCATTTAAGGGTGAAAAATAAAATGGTTTTCGTAACGGTTCTCCCAAAAGTATAGTCCTAGTCAAAAAACAATTAGGGTCTCCTCCCTACTGTTTGTTGTGCTGATTAGCTGGATGGCTGATGTACTTACTCACTACTTTCAGTCTTTTATGAGGCTATCATAAGGCAGTGTTGCCAGATATACGAATTTATCCATAGAAATCGAATTTTTTTGTCCTCGATCAAAAATACAAGCGGATTTAGCGTAAATGACGAATGTTTTCAGTATAAATACACAAATTCCTGAATTTTTTTGGAGAATCAGAGCATCTCCGAAAAGGAAATTTCCTTTTTTTCAAAAAGCGATTCACACTTGACGTCACGGAACGCGTTCTTATCAACTTGGGGGCAAAATAACACAGCCTTTTACGGGTAGTTTTTGGAATAATCGATTTATCTCGAGAACGGTCGAATTTTGTAAGCAATTGAAGAGAACTAAATTTATTTTTCTTGTGATTTTGCATCTGATGGGACTATAACAAAAAAATTAGATGCCATTGCAGGACTGCAATGGCAGCGGGAAACCCGCTGTCCCGAAACCCCTGTCCCCCTCCTATCATATATAGCTCGGAGGTACGAATTTTTCTATATCCCCTTCCTATCATAATATATGGCTAGGGGGCGAAATTTTTCCAAGTCCCCCTCCTATCATATATAGCTCGAGTCAAAATTTTTCCAAGTCCCCCTTCTATCATATACAGCTCGGAGGTAGGAATTTCAACAGGGAACCTGTTTTATGGGGGGCTTTTTGAGAAATTTGCCGTGCGCCGTCCAGCAAAAAATGACGGCTTCCTTAACGAAGTTGAACGAGGAACGCAGGGAACCTGTTTTATGAGTCAAATAGGATTTGGTATTGAAAATTCAAGGAAGCCTAGACCTAGATAAAGCTAGTATAAAGAAGGCCTAGACGTAAAATAAGCCTAGTATAATGTAGTTTGAAAGTCCAAGTTTTTCTCAAATCTCGAGCTATTTATGATAGGAGGGAGACTTGGGAAAATTTGTCCCCTATCATATATAGCTCGAGAGTCAAAAGTTTTCCAAGTCCCTCTTCTAACATATGTATATAGCTTCAGATTCGAAATTTTTTCTAAGTCCCTCTCCTATCATATATGCTCGAGAGTCGAAATTTTTTCCATGTCCCTCTCCTATCATATATGACTCGAGAGTCGAAATTTTTTTAAGTCCCTCTCCTATCATATATAGCTCGAGAACCGAAATTTTTAACAGGGAACCTGTTTTATAGGGGGCTATTTGAGAAATCTGCCGTGCGTCGTGCGCCGTCCGCCGTCCAGCGAAAAACTTAGAAAAATTTCGACCCTCGAGCCATAGATGATAGGAGAGGGACTTAGAAAAATTTCGACTCTCGAGCCATATATGATAGGAGAGGGACTTGGAAAAAATTTCGACTCTCGAGCTATATATGATAGGAGGGGGACTTGGAAAAATTTCGACTCTCGAGCCATATATGATAGGAGGGGGACTGGAAAAATTTTTTTCCAAGTTCCTCTCCTATCATATATGGCTCGAGGGTCGAAATTTTTTCTAAGTCCCCATCCTATCATATATAACTCGAGAGCCGAAATTTTTCTGTTTTTCGCTGGACGGCGCACGGCGGACGCCAGATTTCTCAAATAGCCCCCCATAAAACAGGTTCCCTGTTGAAAATTTGGAAAAATGTCGACTCTCGAGCTATCATATATAGCTGGAGATTCGAGAAAAATTTAGACTCTCAAACTATATTATACTAGGCTTATAGTAGGTCTAGGCCTTCTTTATACTAGCTTTATCTAGGTCTAGGCTTCCTTGAATTTTCAATACCATGTCCCATTTAACTCATAAAACAGGTTCCCTGCGTTCCTCGTTCAACTTCACTAAGGAAGCCGTCGTTTTTTCTAACTCCCCCTCCTATCATACACGCCTTGAGGTCGAAATTTTTCGAAGTCCCACTCCTATCATACATAGCTCGAGAGTCGAAATTTTTTCAAGTTTTTTGCTGGACGGTGCACGGCGCACGACAAATTTCTCAAAAAGGCCCCCATAAAACAGGTCCCCTGTTAAAATTTCGACTCTCGAGCTATATTATACTAGGCTTATAAAAGGTCTAGCCCTTCTTTATACTAGCTTTATCTAGGTCTAGGCTTCCTTGAATTTTCAATACCAAATCCCATTTGACTCATAAAACAGGTTCCCCGCGTTCCTCGTTTAACTTCGTTCAGGAAGCCGTCGTTTTTACTCTCATACAAAATATTTTTTTGCTTTGAACTTTCGAGCTTGTCAAACCCTCACGAGAAACGTATTTCAGTCAAGTGTACGAGAAATATCTTTCTCCTGATTGCTATTTGACGATACCCCAGCGTTTTCTATGTAACAGTGAGTCGATCAAGGGAAAAGTATCTTAGTCACTCGTAAGAGAGTTATTTTTCTCCTGATCGTTGATGGTGAATCCCTGGAACTTCATGGAAATCCGCTTTCAGCCTCCAGGTCTTGGAAAAAATTGCGGATACGGATTTTCGAAAATATCATCTGACAGCACTGATAAGGTAGAGACGTAGTACAGAGCTGTCTGCAAGATCAGACTCCTAGTATAACCTCGTGTATTTTATTTCAGGCCCAGTATAATGACGGTAGCAAAGGTCGAAATTTTCCAAGCCCCAGGTCAAGGTCACTAATGACGCCAGGAAGAGTGACAGAAAACCATGACGGTTTTCTCAAGAGTAGTCCCAATCTTATGAGTATCAAAAACTTTTAAAAAGACGCCAGATAAATACCAGTCCAACACTGGCGGAATTATTATCAATGTCGAATAGACGGAGCGATTAAATAGTTTCAAGTACCTTGGTTATACAATTACAGAAAACTTGGATCTGGGCACGGAGGTCAAAATTAGAAGCGGACAAGCACGAGCGGCTTTCAAGAAAATGGGGGCATTGTTGTGCGATAGAACTCTGAACCTGAATGTGACAGCGTACAGTGCAATGCTGTACATATCCCATTATATTATACGGAATAGAGGCGGCCACACTCAAAAAACAGCAGATGGAGCGTTTTGAGGCTACCGAAACGTGGTTGCACAGGAGAATGCTGAAAATCTCATGGACCGCCAAGACATCAAATAAAAAAGTCCAAAACGGAGAGAGTGCTGGCTGACTGGGTTAGGAAAAGAAAATTTGATTATTTTGGACACGTCACAAGGGAGACATTGCAGTTGATGATCCATGGAAAGATAGCGCGGAAAGAAGACGGACAGATTGAATCCAGAATATTAAACCCCGTGTTGAGGGTCTGATACAGATGCATTCTGATCGCATACGCCCTTGTAGAGACAGCGCTCCAAGAAGAAGAAGGATTGATTTTATCGGAATTGTAATTTTTACCAAGAATGATGACTATAGGAAAATCAAACACTCCGCTCGTTGTGTCAACAGTCTACAGCTAAAGCAGCAGACAAATTCCCTGAAATTGGCCACTTCTCCTGACGAAACTGAAAATGAAAATAAACATTGCGAAACCCCTGGGTGAGAGTAGTGCCCATCGTATTATACCTACGCGTAGCTTTTACCGTGAACATGTGATTTAAGGCTATATTTAACTTGGCGTGAAAATATTTAATTCAATAAAAGTAGATTACATGTAAGTCGGATGATTGGCTTACTCCTAACGTTAGTTTGATTATGAAATCGTACATCTGACCCGCTGTTCTCTGTATGAAAAAGTAAATGCGTAAAGCGTAATCAGATTTTATTGTACTCGTGTAATTCGAATCATTCTTTTCTATCCTCATCGTGTAGGTACTCTTTGGTGGGAAATTACGCGCTATTAAATAATAGTGTAAATAATATTTCATTGTAAAACAATGAGCGGTGTGTAGCACACCCATTCAACGATTTTCATTCTATCCTTTTGTGTGAGTGTAAAACAAATGTACACACATATTACGAGAGAAGATAGATTGTACAGTAGATGTAGTCGGTAGGTACGAATGCTGTACATCATTTTACGTGATTATTTACGGGTAAGATGAAGTATCCGCTCGTTAGTGCTCGGAGAGAGAAAGAGAAGAAGAAAGGAAGATTTTTAACAACAAAATATAAAATTCGCAGACTTTTTGACTCGCGTGAACTGCTGATGATGCCATTAACGAGAAGTTTTTGATGGCGTTTGAAGTGTTTCGTGTGTATATACGTTGCCGCAGAAAGGCTCGCAAAATGAAGGAAAATACTGGACAATTTAGAGAGGAGCGAAGACATAGCGTGTAAAACAAACAAACGACGTAAAAAAACATCGTTCTGATATCGTTCGGTGTACTACTGGTGTACATCTATGTTCTATATTGGCTATTATATTGTGTGCTTTATATGGTTGTATGTCCGGAAGTCGTTCGTTTTCACACAACGATCTCGTCATTACACCGAGTAAAAATTATTCTACGGTTTTCCGTTTCATGTACTTTATATACCGCGCAAACACAGAAGTAAAACACGAAGTACATTTGTATGTTTCGTTCTATTTTCGTAAGAGTTGAGAAGAAGCTAAGCAAATACGCAGTGGACATCTGTGGCACCCGGATAAAAAAAGAATAAATATATTTCTGCTTCCTAATCTAATACTATGTGAGTGGTTTCTATTAGCGTGAAGCTCGTAGAATAACTGGTTTGAAGATTGAGTCGGTGAGCTTAACCATTTTCGTTTATTAATGATGACGAGAATTTCGAAAGAATCTTTCTCGCCAATTTTGTTCAAAAATTCATCGAGTATGAGGGCAGCACTGACTCAGGAAGGATCGTTTGTTGAAGACTCGAAAAGTTTCCTCTATAGTTTAATTTTCTCGTTGTAAACCATGATGGATAAATAAAACCGCACTTTTCATAGCGAAGTTGAACGAGGAGCGCAGAGAATCTGTTCCATGGATTGAATTGGTTTTTAATAGTCGAAGTTGCCTTCCTATTTCATATACCTCGAAAACGGAAATTCTTCCATTTTTAATGTCTTTACTAACACTTCTCTCTTCCCCTCCCGTTGACTTACCAATATGATGACGTCATGGGGACTTGCAATTTTTTCAAGTTCCCCTCCCATGATATATTATGTGGTATGGCTCGAAAGTTGAAATTTGTATGAGTCCCGTTACTGTCATGTAATGACAGATGATGATAGAGCAGGAAGCGCGAATAAGACACGTCTTATCCCCTGAAAAAATTTTTGTTGCTCATTTTATAGGAATCAGAGGTAGAACTAGAACCTACAGGAAAAATGTACCTAACACACTTTCTTCATACACTAATTACTCTATTCTGAAAGCTGAATAGCTTCTTTGATAGGAAATTCAACGAGGAAAAAGAACATTTTTACATAAAATTTCAATTTTGAGAGATATATGGAAAAACTGATTTTGGTCGTCTTTTCAACGGCCTTTGCAGGCTCTGCCGGGGCACTAATTGACTTTGGCTTAACATTGAATACGTTGTTTGGTAGGAAATTTAACGAGGAGCAATTGTTATTTGAAACATTCTTTAATAAAATTACAATTAGACAAGATAAGCAAAAAACTAAATCTTGGGGGGTTAAACCCATATTAAAAAAAAAACCTCCTGAAGGATGAATAACTCATTTTATAGCAAATTTAACGAGGAACAACTTTTGTTTGTAACATTTCTAAATAAAATTTCAATTTCGTGAGATACTATAATGGAAAAACTGATTTTGGTGCACTTCTGAACGGCCTTTGCGAAGGCGCTAATTGGTATAGGCTGAAAGTTGAATACGTCATTAATTACTTATTAGTAGAGTTAGGATCTGCCGGTTTTTGTCAAATGATTTCCTTTGAGGACGAGTCAAAAATAATGAAAGATGAACACGATTTAGGGTGTAGGAAGGCCAGGAAAAAAATTTTATTTCACCGAAAAATACCGAAAACAGAATAAACACCGAAAATGGACTTCACCACCGAATAAAACCGAAAATTGACTTAAACGTCCAAAAATTCCCAAAAAACTGCTGGCAACGCGTGAAATAGCGAGATTTTGCAAAATAGTACGGAAATATTGTGAGTTACGAGAAAAATTGGTTGTTTTTGGAAAATCTACTAATTTCAAAAGAAATTGAACGTGAAGCTCACGTTGCGTTGGGTAGAGCACTCGTTTTGAGGTTTATTGAGATCTCTTAAAAACTGAGTATGAATGTCTGCGAAAATCATAATTTTGGTCGTTATTACTGCGAAATTCCCCCTTTTTTACCATTTTTTTTGGTAATTATTATTTTTACGTTCAAAAATTTAGAAAATACCGAATAATACCGAAAATGACATTTCAAAAAACCGAATTTTAATTTATCGGTACCGAAAAATCCTAACTCTACTTATTAGGTATGAAATTTAACGAGGAACAATTTTTGTTTGAAACATTTTTAAACAAAATTCCAATTTTGTGAGATACTATAATGGAAAAACTGATTTTGGTCCACTTCTGAACGGCCTTTGCAAAGGCGCTAATTGGTATAGGCTGAATATTTAATACGTTATTTGGTATGAAATTTAACGAGGATTAATTTTTGTTTGAAACATTTTTTAATAAAATTTCAATTTTGTGAGATACTATAATGGAAAAACTGATTTTGGTCCACTTCTGAACGGCCTTTGCAAAGGCGCTAATTGGTATAGGCTGAATGTTTAATACGTTATTTGATATGAAATTTAACAAGGAACAATTTTTGATTGAAACATTTTTTAATAAAATTTCAATTTTGTGAGATACTATAAGGGAAAACTGATTTTGGTCCACTTCTGAACAACCTTTGCAAAGGCGCTAATTGGTATAGGCAGAAAATTGAATACTTATTAGGTATGAAATTTAACGAGGAACAATTTTTGTTTGAAACATTTTTTAATCAAATTTCAATTTCGTGAGATACTATAATGAAAAACTGATTTTGGTCCACTTCTGGACGGCCTTTACAAAAGCGCTAATTGGTATGGGCTGAAAGTTGAATACATTATTAGGTATGAAATTTAACGAGGAACAATTTTTGTTTGAAACATTTTTTAATAAAATTTCAATTTCGTGAGATACTGTAATGAAAAAACGGATTTTGGTGCACTTCTGAACAGCCTTTTCAAAGGCGCTAATTGGTATAGGCTGAAAGTTAAATACGTTATTTGGTATGGAATTTAACCAGGAACAATTTTTGTTTGAAACATTTTGTAATAAAATTTCAATTTTGAGAGATACTATAATGGAAAAACTGATTTTGGTGCACTTCTGAACAGCCTTTGCAAAGGCGCTAATTTGTATAGACTGAAAGTTGAATACGTTATTTGGTATGAAATTTAACGAGGAACAATTTTTGTTTGAAACATTTTTTAATAATATGTCAATTAGAACTAATTTTTGGGGGGTTTGAACCTCCAAAAGAAAAAGTACCTCCAGGGGGATAACGCGGGATTTTTAGTATGTTGTTCAAGACCACATCCTGAACCATTTTCAGCAAAGAAACGTTTGCGCCAGCAAAATGTTTTTTTCTTATCCTTATTTGCCACACCCGTACAAAACTAAGAGTGAGCTCGTCAGCTAGTTAGCCCAGCGTATACAAAATACTAAGGCTTATACCAAGGTAAGAAGTTTTGGTGAAGGAAGACGTAACTATGACGTCATCATGACCAAGATAGACGCATCAAAATTAGATATGATATGTAGAATCGATTCAATATTATCGACAAAATTCGATATGTCACATATCGAAGTGTAAGGAGCAAACACATGAAATTCTGGAGATACGTTAGCTTCTGTGCTGTGTCACAGTTTTTCTGCCCTCTTGCTCTCTAAATTTCGAGTAGTTTTTCGCTACAACTTTCTAATATGAGACCTCTCTATTCCTCTACTCTTAAATTCTAGTTACTTAGCTCTCAGCCCCCTCATACCAACCTTTTCAACAATATTATATTGCAGATAAGATTATGACTGCATGTACTTTCTCCAAATTCCTTCGAATAACAGATAAAAAAACAACTTGTCAATTTAATTCTGAAAGGACATCGAAACAAAAAAATTTGCAATATTTCATTGCGCGACATATTTTTGAAAAATTCACCGAACTCCACGGACAAAGTAAATTCTCTGACTTTACTTCATGCGGCTCTCTATCATTCTCGTAACTGTATTTATATTATACAGGAGAATAACGAGAATGGTGAGGAAGATTGAGTCACTGCAACCAGACCACGACATAATAGTATATCGGAATTTATTTAGAGTCACGTTTACATCGTACAGCATCCAGTAATGCTGATGCTTGGTGAAGAACCATCTTCAAATTCACGCTCGTAATTGAGGCGAAATAAGCCCGTAGACGTTATTGTAATTAAAGAGAGCTGATTGATGACTTCGTCCGACAGCTTCGCTTAGTACCTAATTTGAAAGTTTCCAAGTAATCCTGAAAATATTTCTAACGCGAGAGACGCGGTTGCTAATCTGTTTCCGCTACCGTATGTACCTAGTTAGTTACCTCTGCTGTTTCTCCTTGGCCGAAACAGACGTCTCCTCAAGATCCCAGATATCGTAGAGCTCTATAATGTAAACGAAACGTAAAATTTCAACTTTATGACTTGATGATATAGGAAACGACAAACAATATTGCATTCAGCGGTGAAAACATTTTCAAAAACAAGACTCCAGAGAGAACAATCATCCCGTCAGACAGTTGGTGCCAGAGACAGGAAAAAAGACGTCAAGACCTCCATAAATGGACATATTCAATTTCTAAGAATTTGTCCAGTTGGTAGCGAAAACAATCCTTTCTCGAAACGCATTAATATTTACGAGTTTTTAAAAAAAAGTATACCACATAGTTGCCGTCGATGTGTCATACCAAGTTATGCAGTTGTAACACTGATCGAATTCTCGAAATAGTCCATAAGTCCAGATTTGCCCTTTCGAAGAAAGCTGACGCGCATATAGTGTTTAAATATCAACGCCTTAACACGTTTATAATCGACGCAAAATTATACCTCGGATGACTCTAATCGAACCCACGACAACATATAATACAGGTTACGTCACTATATACACGGAAAGAATCTCTTTTTAAACTGGACTACCTTTGAACAAACGCCATCCATATCCTATATAGAATTAATTCCTCCAAAGTCGTATAAAATCGACGCTTCGAAAATAGAACGCAAACCAGATTACCATACGATTACAGCATACAATCATTTGCGAGAGTGTTTGAGTCTAGCATCCGCCTATATAACGGAAAAATAGTATAGATCATCGAGAATGATGGAACTTTGTCGACAAAATAAAATGAAAAAAAAAAAGGAGAGATAGAATCTGAATATCATCGAGGTAGTGCACTTCTTCATCGCGCTTCATCGATTTATTCGCAGTACTATATACAAGCATACATATATATGTCACCGCCTGTATCGTCATTCTCCCCAGCATCCTTTTAACCTCTTGACAGACTGTCAGCGTGGCAATTTACGAACATCACTTTTCGGTATGGCATGTATCGTACAACTTCAGGTTCATATTTACGATTCATTTATTTCGCTATATACTCTCCTCATTCACACCGAACTTTATACCCGTTTTCCTATTCGAGCGGAAAATCTAGAGCAATTGAACTCTCTTTCTCCCTCCATACATCATCATAAACACCGTTAAGCTTACACCATAAAAAGAATAAATATGTACGTCTATACACATACACACGTAATGTTCAGAACTCGGGCGCTCGCTAGTTCAATAAAATAAACAAAAATTTTACGAGTATCCGATGTGTAACAGTAAACCTTAATCTCGATATAATACTGTACAATAATAATAACAATATTCAAAAATAAACACAAAACTGTCGAGTCGTTGATCTTTTTCTTTGTCACCCGATTCATCGGTATGGGAACCGTGAAAGAACATCTCTATCTTGTGACCGTCCCAAAAGGCAAATAGACGTAGGTGTTGCGAAATGAAATTCATTCGCCTTCGCACACAAAAGCGAATTAACGGTTCCTAAAATTAAGAAGATTCTAGCGCTATTCCTTACGCATAATTTTGTATAATATCGTAAATGTGTACACGAGTGCAATAACGACTATGTTCCAAAACAAAAAAAAACAGATAACGAGAATTACACTCAATAAAGTTAATGAGCGTTTCTCATTGCGCTTTACGGTCGTTATCATTGAGGTTATGAAGCCCACTCCCCGGACGACGATCATCGAAGGGCTGATGCGAAGTAGTCACTCGACCTGAATGATACGTAGTTCTGTATTTTCAAAATCAACGGATTCGGCTTTTGGCAGGAATTACCGAACAATATGCGATGGAAACTCGATCGTAAATGACCGCTCAATCGGAGTAAAAAAAAAAAAAAAACTCGGGCCAAGGTTCTAAATAATTATACGACTCTATACAGGCGACGTGTACTTTAAATATTGGACAACTAACGTATAAATAAATTGTTTTACTTCTTGTCGCGAAATATAGCGCGATAAAATTCGTAAATAAAACTTTCAACTTCGATTGCCTATTCCCGGTTGTTGTTGCAACGCCACTGTTGCCACCCGCCACGCCGGCCATCCATTGATACGCTTAATTCCGAATAAAATTTATTTGGTAAATTTTCGAACGTCGAGGCGAATTATTCAATGCGGCGACCATACTGAGCTCTCGAGTTCAATAAATTATTATCGTTGTCGCGTTATATACGCTCGCTAAATTCTATTTCTATTTTTTCGAATATACTTACAAATACCTTCTAACTTTCCGCACTAGACTGCGAAAATTACTTCAGTCTAGAAAATAATCTGCTTCTCCATCAAATTTTAGTGTTGAATACTTCTACTCGATAACAAGGGCGTATCCAGCCCATCATTTGTGACAATGCAAGTAAAATTTTCTAAGTAAAAATAAAGATTCCAGTCAAAAATTAGAAGCCATTGCAGACGTTGCAATGGCAGCGAGGAACCCGCAATTCCTTAACTCGACCTCTCAGGTGGTGTGGAACTGAGATGATAATCTTGTCATATAATTCAAATCGAAATTATCATTCTACATTCCCTCCTATCATATATAGCTCGAGAGTCGAAATTCTTCTAAGTCCCCCTTCTATCATATAAAGCTCGGAAGTCACAATTCTTCCAAGTCCCCCTCCTATCATATATATCTCAAGACTTGAAATTCTTCTGAGTCACCCTTCTATCATATAAAGCTCAAGACTCGAAATTCTTCTAAGTCTCCCTCCTATCATATATAGCTCGAGTCTCACAATTTTTCCGAGTTTTTAGTTGGACGGCGGACGGTAGCTCAAAAGTCAAAACTCTTCCAAGTGCCCCCCCCCCTATTATAGATAGCTCGAGACTTGAAATTCTTCTAAGTCCCCCTCCTATCATATATACCTCAAGGCTTGAAATTCTTCTAAGTCTCCCTCCTATCATATATAGCTCGAGTCTCAAAATTTTTCTAAGTTTTTGGTTGGACGGTAGCTCGAAAGTCAAAATTCTTCTAAGTCCCCCTCCTATCATATATAGCTCGAGACTTGAAATTCTTCTAAGTCCCCCTCCTTTCATATATAGCTCGAGACTCGAAATTCTTTTAAGTCCCCCTCCTATCATATATAGCTCGAGACTTGAAATTCTTCTAAGTCCCCCTCCTTTCATATATAGCTCGAGACTCGAAATTCTTTTAAGTCCCCCTCCTATCATATATAGCTCGAGACTCGAAATTCCCGTAACCTAACCTAACCTGCGGACATTTTCTGAGGATGTAAACTCCTACCAAATGGATAGCGGGTTCCCCGCTAAAAGTAATGTTGCTGGACGAGACAAGCGCACTTGTCCGCCTTGTCGCTGGCTACTCGGTGAACTAAAGTACGAAAGAACTCCACTGATGGGGGAATCAATTTTACAGACAGATGATTAGATACAACGACCGACAGATGTAGCACAGACGAAAGCGTTTTGATTGAAGAGATTATAGGAGTTGGGAACAAAAGAAGACCAAGAAACAATAGACTGTAATTTCTTCGAATCCAGAGAAACCCAAAAAAGTCAATCACACACCAAATAAATAGATAGGCGAGGGTAAGACGTGTATGCTCTATTTAGAGACGAGCAAGCTTTACTTCCTTCCGCCCAAAGTTTCTGGTAGCGGATAAACAGGAAAAAGAAGTCTGTTTCATAGAGACAAATCATAATTTGGGCGTAGGGTGGACAGACGAGATCCGAGACAAGTAGAGGACTACCATGAATGTTGTCAACAGATGAGTGTCTTGGAACTGGGGGTCAGCTGAAAATTTTCGTGACACTGGATGAGGTCAATCACCTCGTCAAATTTAGGAACGTAGTATGACGTCATCTATAACAGTGACCTACTTTCGGAAGATAACCCAGTATACAGTGTATAAGTTAGCCTAAAATATACCAAGTTGAACTAGGCTAAAATTGTACTTTAACATACAGTATACAAGACTTATTCCGCGCTGAAAAATACCGAGAAGACCCTAGCTTTCTCTTGATAAGTAGAGCTACGATTTTTTGGCGTTAAAAAATGGAAAATCGGTTTTGAAAATAGCAATTTCGGTTTTAATTGACCAAAAAACGACCAAAGTTCACCACAATCAACAACAAAAGTGCCAGAGAATAATCAAAAATTAAGTAAAATTGATCAAACCGGGTCAAATTTATACCCACTTCCGAGTTTTTTCGGCGAAATAAATTTTTTCCTTGGGTCCCTAATACTCTGAAACGTACTCTTAAGTCATTTTTAATGATCTGCCATTCGACAACAATTAAGGAATCCTAGCTCTATTAATAAATATTATTTATACTAGATACTAGATTACGGGATATAGTCCGTCTGATGACGTCATAAAACAGAGTATCTCATAGAGCCCGGGCAGGTCAGGCCAGATACAGTCTGGAAACACCTCAAGTCATATTACCTAATCCAATGTTTTGATGTGACGAAATTATCTTTTACTGGGAACATGGTAGCCTGTTTGGCTTTTATAAGTAGGTATATCTAGTCTGGAATCCAGAATAACAATATGACCCGAAAAGCGGAGACATGAAGATGTACGGAAAGTCTAGACGGAAATCAAGGAAAAAGAGTAAATTTTAGAGCAGCATATACTCGCGGATGGCGCGTTTCAGACAAGAAAGGACTTGATAAAGAATTAGAAACTGATGAATTTTTATAATTTAATTTTTTACTTTACACCATGAAATTTTTATAATAAAATAACAGGCGCACTTTCGACAGAATTGTCATCCAACAGGACAACAACTTCAGCTATATAATTGGACCATGTCACGCGTTCCGATGTACACAAAGTTGGAAAGCCGAAAGATGAAACTTTAGCTTTTGGCTTTTAAACTTTCGACTTCCAATTTTTCGTATTTTTTTACTCGAAATTCTTCGACTTTTAGCTTTTGGCTTTCAATATCGGGATTTATTTTTGGCTTTCCGCTTTTAGCTTTCATCCTTCAAAATTCGTTGGCTTTTGGCTTTCAAGTTTTAGATTTCAGCTAGCTTTCCACCTCTGCACGTAAAAGGAAATACAATTCAAATCTAACAGCGCTAGTATTGCTAACAACGCAACAGGCATATGCAGATGTTGAAAGCCGTAAGATGAAACTTTGGCTTTTTGACTTCAGCTTTTAATTTTAACCTGAAAATTTTTTGGCTTTTCGCGTCCCAAGAAGAAATATTTTTCGACTTTTGACTTTCTGCTTTTTCCCGCGAAAACTCTCTGGCTTTCGGCTTAAAACTTTTAACTTTCAACTTTTCCAGGAAGAAAAAAAAAAAAAATGAATGATACGTTGAACGTTGGCTCTCGGACTGACGTTGATCCTAAAAGTGAAATGAGTAAGGAAGAATGAATACTGAATGAGAAGAGAATGGGGGAAAAAAAGCAGAAGAGGAAAAGTGAAAGAAAGAGCTAAACAAATCAAACTTTTGGCTTTTTGCTTCCTAATAAAAAATGATTCCAACTTTTGACTTTCGGCTTCTTAGAGTCCTAATTCTCCGACTTTCAGCTTGAAACTTCCCACTTTCAGCTAGCTTTACCCTCTGGGCACATGATAGATGATTCGGGTATTTAGGTGAGCGGCGGTAACAATTTTCATGAAACTTTTGATACATATATTTTACAAATGAAAGTCCAATTTGAAAGGAAATCTCGTGATCGCCATATTTTGTTCTTTCAACTTTTTTGAGAGATCACCCGATTCTGATATTTTAGGAAAATGCAGTTTCTTCTTTATGCCGGTTTCATTTTTGCGACTATAACGAACCTAGTGGGTGTAGGGTCCAAATTAAACCTGCTATCGAATTTGAGCCAGCCATCAGCTAGGAGTGTTTCTCGATATTCGTTCGAAAACTCGCTTGATTCTGATGATATTTCAAATAAATAGAATTATTTCTTTCTTCATTCCGGGTTTTGCAGGTTTGTTTCAAAAACCGCTCGACTCTGATAATCTTTGAGAGATGAATGGAATTTCTTCCTTCATTCCGGTTTCATTTCCGCGACCATAGCGAACCTACTGGATTTAGAGTCCAAATGAAACATCAAACCAGCCACCATTCGGACCGGGCAGCGCTAGCATCGCGCGAAATTTTTGAATTTTTTAAAATCTCTTAAAAATATGATCATCTGAAAGAAAATTTTCCATTCTTCAATTTCGTTCTTTACAAGTACACGCGTAAATTCATTATTTTTGGAGAAATTTAAGAAAAACTAAAAAATCACCTTTGGTTTCAAGTCACGATCACCGTTCGCTTATCAGTACTTTCTAGGTAATTTACATAGGCGACGCTAGCGATCCTACAATATGCCCGGTCCGAATTGACTACAAGTACCACAGTTTCAAGTCGGAAAGCCAAAAGATGAAACTTCAGCGTTTAGCTTCTAGCTTTCTTTCTGAACTTTGGGTTTCCACCTTTTCATACTTTTTCATTCAAAATTCTTAGGCTTTCAGCTAGCTTTTCAACTCCATATCAGACAAATACTTAAATTATTGAAAAATACAACCACAAGAACGCAATGCGCGTTAACTGTTAAGAAGTGGGTGTAACAGAGAGGAAACAATGTTCTCTCTCTTCTACTCCAAAGGTTGACATGCAACGCACTCTCGTGACTGTATCCAACAAACTAATTTTTTAACAATGCGAGTATTTGTCTGTGACGTGTATAGCCAATGCTGATACAGAATTTGAGCTGATCATCTGCTGAAAGCGTTACAATTGGAAAGATTGAAAAGGGGAGCAGCCAGGTCGATTTTCTTTTTCGAATGTTTAGTGAGTAATCAATAAATAACCTGGCAGTGAAGCAATTTATGAGAAAAATTGAGCAAAAAAAATTTGTAGACCGTAAGATTTTCCACTAATAACTTAGACTGATTCAAGGAAACTTCCCGCCCGTCACCCGCACCGTTCCTCAACTTTTCCATTTTTGTAGCACGCGATACTAGCACTGTCTGGCCCAAATGAATGTGGCCTGTTTTGCGATTAGATTTTGAACAACTAATTTAAAATAGGGTAGGATAATAGCGCAGACTTCTAATGTTATAAATTAACTGTAGAAGTGCAAGAGTGATCATCGAGAACTCGAGAAGGAATATGTGGTCCCCCGTTCAGAACACGCAGCAAGACAAGATGACATCACAAGTTGCTCCAAGTGGGAAACTATTGGAAAAAAAATTCTGAATAAAAAATAAATTGATACCTCATTTAAAGAAGCTAGTGACATCATTACAACTCGCCGGGTGTTCTGAATGAGGGACTACCGAAAATAAACAATTTTTGACATGTTCCATGTCTTTTCTCTCGCCGGACCCCGATTTTGAAACTCGCGAGTACCCCCCCCCCCCCTCAAGAGAAATCTCTATCCCGTGGGTGATTCAGAAATTCGCGAGTACACCCCGCGTAATGATAATAAAAAATTATATTAATTAATTAATAAATAATTAAATAATTAAATAATTATATAAATAAATGATTAAATAATTAATATAATTAATAATTAAATAATTGATATAATTAATAATTAGAAAATTTTCTAAGTCCCTCTTCGTATCATATATGGCTGGATAGTCGAAATTTTTCCAAGTCCCCTAGACTTGAATTGTCTCATACCATTCCAATACAACAGCGAGACAGGGGGTGAACGAGCGGAGCGAGTTCGCGCTACCTCATATTTCTCATAGAAGACTTGAATTTTCTCATTTCATTCCAATACAACAGCGAGATCGCTCGTTCGCCCCACGAAAGTTGATACCTCAAAATATAGAACACCCACAATTACCTCAAAATATTTCTCATACAAGACTGATACGACGCCAAGATAGGTAAAGGGGTAAACGAATAATATCTCACGAACACTTGACCTAGTAGAAGAATTAATAATAAATAAATAAATAAATAAATAAATAATATTAAATAATAAAATAATAAAATAAATAAATAATTAAATAAATAAAGGCTGGATAGTCGAAATTTTTCCAAGTCCCCTAGACTTGAATTGTCTCATACCATTCCAATACAACAGCGAGACAGGGGGCGAACGAGCGGAGCGAGTTCGCGCTACCTCATATTTCTCATAGAAGACTTATACGACGCCAAGATAGGTAAAGGGGTAAACGAATAATATCTCACGAACACTTGACCTAGTAGAAGCCTAGAATGAAATATTTCAAGATGACTGATAAAATATAAAAGACATGGAACATGATTTTCATTTATTTGGCTATGCCAGAAAATTTTTTTATTCAAATCCTTTGTTTGAAGTAACTAGGGACGTCATCACATCTTGGTAGATGTTACAAATGGTGGACTATATCACGAGGACCCATAATCAATTTCTCAACTGGATGCACAAATCAACAGGTCGCATTTCATGCCATACTATTAGAGGGTGTACTCTTGAGTACAGAAATTTGGTTAACAAAGAAGTTTTTTAAGGTCACGTGAGAAGATTTTAGTGGGCTTATGGCGGAGATACTGTCACTTATCAGGAAATTATTAGTAAGTACCACTCTAAAGGACATTATTGTTTACTGAATAACGTCATTTGAATCGGGCAGGCACTGCACTGGCGCGCTACTATCGCAGTCTGGTTTTGTTACATAAACCATTGACTATATGAACTTTTGACTATACGTACCAGACAAATACTAGCATGAAGATGGGATATGATAATATTTTTAGACTTCCCTCCCATTAAAAATATTGCTCGCATCATGTCAAGAAATGACATCATGTTATGTCAAACATAAGAATTCATATCATTTTTATTCTTATTTTACTGCATTTTATAACATCAGCTTCTCTGTATCTTACGAGGCGAAACGATATTTTCTAGATTACACTGCCACAACAATTTTGAATTTCCTACACGAGCGATCAATCAAACCACAAGGGAACACAATCGAGAATGTGTAGAGAAAAAATTTTCGAGTCATAAATAGAATGTCGATGTTGCCAAAAAAAAAAAAAAGATACTATCTTTCTTCCTTCAAACACGAATACCCTGTCACGACATACTGTAGAATTTTTCAATTCATCACTTCTTTCCCTGAATTTTACGAGGAGTTCCAAGGTCCCTTACAATCGCGTCAACTCAAGTCCGTACTTATATCGAACAACATCATTATATAGACGAAGCTAATCTCGTTGTCACGTTCGACGAGTACACATACACTTGTAACGTCATGACGAAATACGATGGTTATTGTTATTACACTTTCAGACACTAAAAAAAAACAGCCTAGTAAGTGCTTCCATACACAAATTACGTAAAAGACGCCGCGAGAATGCGAGGCTCTTTGGACTTGATATTTGCGTCACAGCTGAAATATACTCGAATGAAAGTATCGAAGGCGACAGGTACAACTGATCGACAGTACTTTGAAGAAACCAAAAGATATGGAGTAGTTGTGGAACGTAGACAAATCAAGGAAGAGCGACATGTCATTTTGAAGATAGATAAATAGGGTGAGATCTTGTTCAATGTCTGAGGGTCAAGTTCTGTTTCTATACGCGAGCTCGAAGATGACTAATGCGTCCAATTCACAGCAAGGTTTTTCCAGCACAGGTTACTTCCCTCGTGTTCTCGATGTACAGTTTCTAAATGTTGCTGAATTCACTTTCTCTGTCCACCACCTCGGAGGTCGATTCTCCGTAAAGCAGTAGCCTTGACTTGTCTTAGGCAGCACAGCATATTCTAGATGGAGTCATTTCCAGATACATCTTACTGACTACACAAGTGCTATTGCGGCTTTTGTGTCTTCATCTAGGTGGAACCACAGAAACCGAATTACGCGGGTCAGAAGGAACCAATGGATTCTGAAGAATTTCGTGCAAGGACGAGAATAACAAGAAGATAGAAAATGAAACGATTCTAGACAATATCATGAGGAGCGAATAAGGTTCAGTTCATAACCCTTCTCGTCTGACCCGAGTTTCACGAGCTACATTCAAGCACTTCATGTGTCTCTGTCTGTGATTCTTTTGTTACACTCGATACAATACCGGAGGAACGTACGGTATATACGCCACAAAATATATCAAACATCGTTTTCCCGCGGTTTTCCCAGAATTACTCTATTATATTACCATCGTCGAGAGTTCCTAAACGTCTTCATTTCGTCGATTCTCGGAACAGCGTTTTTGTTCGCCGTCGTTATTATGACACTATTTTCGCGCACTCGCAACCTGTCAATCATCATCGCATATATATCCACGACTTAACGATTTTTCTTCTTCAGCGAAGAAACAACTTGATTACAGAGTCGAGTACGTATGAACCACGACGATCCGGAAAACCGGGTACGTATACGGCCATCAGCGTTCACATAAAACTGTCCGAGACCTTCGTTCGATAGTTCGCGCGATCATCGTCGGCGCAAGGTAATATACGAGTAAATCAACAGCAATACAACAACCAAATGTCAATGAACTTCCCAACCTGAAGCTATTCTATGCACAGGATAGCTGTACATCGCTGCCTAGACAACTCATCTCGATGGCCTCGCACATACACCAGAATAATACGCAATTATCATTTTTTCATTATTGAATTAAAAGAATGAAAGAAGAAGAATAAGAAGAGGAATAATAATAAAAAAAAAAGCTGCTCAACGTCGAGTCTAAACGCGTCATTAAAATGCAATGAAGAATTTCAAAACATCCAACTATAGAAGACTATAATGGGCAATCGCTGTGTGCTTCATCGTCTGCTGCGCGAAAATCGTGCTTTCTGGGATGTAACGCTGTTATTCTTCCATCATATATACCATCATAGTAACGAGTAGTTCCGAAAAAGAATGAATAATGATAATATACCGTACGGAATTCATGATATTGCCTCCCTACAGTATACATTGAGTATTAGCTATGCATTTTTCTGCGCCACACCGCCGCACATCATCGCATCGCGAGGTGTCAAGATCTGCGAACGAGCCTCAAGTCAATCACCGTTCTTTGTTCTACAATCTCGATGGTGGGCTGCTGGTGGGGTATCTTAGTAAGCTCATCAAATATTGACGAGCGAATGGTAAATGAAATAACAGTACATGATGAGATCATTGAAGAAGATGTAGAAAGGCACACGATTTTTAAGGATATCCACCTACCATCGAGGCTGAGCCAGATTCCAATAAAATTTGAAGAAATTCACTTCTAGGAAACATGAAAATAGGCTCACATTAATATTAAACAAACAGACGGGAGGATCGTGGAACCTCTGCTCTTTTCGATGTGCGTGAATTGAAATACGTATTTGCGTGGTAAAAATCGTCGAACCTAAATTTTGAACCATCTGAGGATATCATTCGGCAGGCGAGGACCTGACCTACTTTCGGGTGTTTGAAACATTTCAAATTCTGAGCATAGTATACTACTGTATGCACAGGAAAAACTAAACTCTAAGCACTTAGGCTAGGCTAAAATCCTAGAGGCCGAGACCTTAGACTAGGATAAGAATCTGCAGACTCACGTCAGCATACATAGACAGGCGAAAAAGACCAACTCAGTTGACCCGGTCTGGGTATTAGTAAATAGGTTAGGGATGTACTTCATCTGATGACGTCACACAAAAGGAATTCGTGACGTCATCATCGGAAGAACCTCCAGTACAGAACATACTTCATCTGCAAGTAAGTAAGCTCGAGAGCGGGTAAAATGGAGTATAACTTACTGCGAGCTGACGATTTCTCTACTGACCGTGTTTTTAATAAACAAAAACTCAACGGCAAGACTGGCTTTATATGTGATTTCAATGACACCGAGCCACTAGCTGGAACGTCAAGTGTTTGTTTACTGAAAATAAACTCAGTAGAGAAGCCGTCAACTAGCAGTAAGTTTCAAACAAAATAGTTGTTCATTTTACCCGCTCTCAGCGTCCCTACTGCAAGTTAAGGCTACAAATGAGATATCAGGATATAGAAGGCAACCTGGAGAAGGATGTGACGTCATCAAGGAGGACTTACGAATTTGTATGATCTTAAATCCAAGGCTGGACCTAAGACAAGACTCTCTACTTCAATTTTTTGTCAGTCAAAAATATTCTGATATCAAGAATTTTCTTACAATGGTTATACGTATGACAATCTAAAATGCATCCAGTGACTTAGAATCAGATGTTGGATAAACCAATAATTTTTATCCAAAGACGATAAAAAAGAATGTGTATCCCTTTAAGCTGATAAAACGGCAAAAGTTAGGTAAAGCTGAATGGCGGAGACCAGAAGATCAGAGCATATGAAATATTTGCAGAAAGAAGACGAAGAAAGTAGAAAAGTATCAACAGAAGAACAGTATCGGCAAAATTTGGGACAAGGTATGGACCGGTAGAGCTACACTTAAAATTTGTCCAGACAAGCATATTTTTCATCTTTAACACAGGAAACGGCTCCCTATAAGAAACCACGTTCACCCGAAATGGCTGATAGACAACAGTGATAGCTGGCGGGAAGCCGTTCTAATAAATGCCTTGTCTCCACGTCTCGCGCATGTGCTGTCAATCATCCTCAAGATATCATTCTACTAGCCTTCAGCATAAATTATCTCGTCATTATATAACAGGAATAAAAAATTTGAGTCGATAAGCTCTTAAGCTGAAGCTTAAACTTATTTTTTGATCGGCGTTTAGCGGATAAAAAGTCAGTCACGCACTGCTTTAAGCTGCAATAGGCTGTTTCTTGAAAACGGATTGATTTTGAGGCTCAGAACCGTTCCGGAGTCGTATCATTTCACTTCTGGGAGGTTATTAAAGTTCTTATTGTGCGGTTTATTGGTAAAATTCATTTCAATTATAGTACAGGAATAATGTCTGAAAATTGAGCCAAAAGCTCAAAAGTTGATGATAAATGCATTTAAACCCAAAATGTTGAGTGAATGAAATGCGTTGAAAAACTCCCAAGCCTATGCTAAAGTTTAGGCGCTTTGCGATTCGCTTCTCATCTTTGTATAAATAATAGCCAATCCATCACGGTTCCAAAAAAAAAAAAATTACACAGTTTTTTTCAGAAAAAAACAAAAAAAAATACAAAAAATATATTTTTGTTAGTTTAGAACAGATTTTAAGTTTAAAACATGTTTTAAATGATGGTTATCAATTCATTCTTTAAAACACATTTTAAATGTTTTAAACATTGTTTAAAACTAAATGCATTTAAACCTAAAATTTTGAGTGAATGAAAAGCGTTGAAAAACTTCTAAGCCTACGCTAAAGTTTAGGCGCTTTGCGATTCGCTTCTCATCTTTGTATAAATAATAGCCAATCCATCACGGTTGCAAAAAAAAAAAAAAAAAAAAAAAACATGATTTAACTTTTCTTGATATAGTTTATGTAATTAAACTCATTAATTTTGTTTTTTAGAATTATTTATTTGATAAAAATATTTATATCAATTTTTAATAATTATTTTATATAAAAATCATTATAAAAAGTGAACAAATTGAAACTAAATAATTTTTTGTCAGTTTTTTTCAGAAAAAAACAAAAGAAAAATACAAAAATATGTTTTTGTTAGTTTAGAACAGATTTTAAGTTTAAAACATGTTTTAAATGATGGTTATCAATTCATTCTTTAAAACACATTTTAAATGTTTTAAATTTTTTTTTAAACTAAATCCATTTAAACCTAAAATTTTGAGCGAATGAAAATCGTTGAAAAACTTCCAAGCCTACGCTAAAGTTTAGGCGCTTTGCGATTCGCTTCTCATCTTTGTATAAATAATAGCCAATCCATCAGGGTTGCAGAAAAAAAAAACAAAAAAAAAAAACAAAACAAAAAAAAAACAAAAAACAGTTTTTTTTTTTTTCAGAAAAAAACAAAAACAAAAAACAAAAAATATGTTTTTGTCAAATTAGAATAGATGTTATGTTTAAAACATGTTTTAAATGATGTTTTTTATTCATTCTTTAAAACACATTTTAAATGTTTTAAACATTGTTTAAAACCGTCTTAAATCAGTTAATTATTGTTTGGGCCGCAGTTTTGGAGTTTTAACTATTGTTTTAAATACATTTTGAATGTTTTAAACATCGGTTCTTAACATCGCTTAAAACAACGTTCTATTTTTTTTTTTTACTTTTTCAACCCCGAAAAAATTGTCAAATATTATTCATTTTTATGGAAGAATAATAATGAAAATAAGATGGAAAAAAATAAGGTTTTTAATGTACTGAAAAACAAGTTTGAGACAAAAAAAAAAAACCGTTTTAAAATATTTCCGTTTAAAACACAATTTTGATTTTTTTGTGTGTTTTAAACATCGTTTGTTTAAAACATCGCAACGCTGCAATCCATAGTTAGTCTATACATATATCAAGCTCGTCATCCGCCAGGAGCGCTGTAATCGATAAAATTTGGAACGGGGTCAGGATGATTTCCACACTTGAATGTTCATTGAGTACTCTCACAGGGTGCCCACCAAATTCAAAATTTAAAAACATTAGACTTCTAAAGGACTCTTTGAAGGGTGTTTCACAAAACCATAATTCCAACCTTGTAGCAGAGGGGATGGTGTAGAGGGATTTCTGAACTTCAAAATTCACCTTAAAATACCATCAATATTAAAGAAAAAAACCTACTCAAACTAAGAATTCAAATTTCAACTTTTTTTTAGGTCAAAAATGAAATTAATGAACTTTTATAGGGTTTATTGGACTTGGGGCGGCAGATACCCTGCATCAAAATAAGTCGAGAATATAGCCGCGTAATATTTCCTACAAATTACTTTCTTATAAATTTTTTTTTTTTTTATATTACACATACATCCAACCATACAGAGAAATTATAAAAAAAAAACAAAACAAAAACAAAACAAAAAAAAAAAAAAAAAAAAGAATAGGGGAAAAAAATTACATGCATGCATAAATGTAAAAAAAAAAAAAAAAAAAAAAAAAAAAAAAAAAGTGAAAACAATAGTACTCCGACATAGCAATCCGTTGTAAGGACTGGAGCCGAGTTTGATGTCTTGTATTAAAAAAGATTGATTTAATCGCTCTTTAGAATTTAAAGAAAGTAAATCATTAAAAAAAAAAATAATAAAGAAAAAACAATAAAGAGAAAAAAAAAGAGGGGGGGGGGGGGTTGGAAAGAGGATGGCTACTGGGCCTTACCTCGAAGGGAAAACGGAAAAAATGAATTGAATTTAAATGTTGATGGAAGGAGGTAGGTCAGAGATAAATTTGAAAATGTGTGAGAAAATTGAAGGGTTCTCTGATGATAGTAGGTCGGTGGCTCTGAGTGGGGTAGCGAATTGTAGATTGATGGCTTCTGAGTATAGTATTTGTCTAATTTTGTTTTTTTTTTTTTTTTTCGTTTACTCTACTCTTTGAGTATTCTGTCATTATGTCGAGCCGTAACGTTTCGGACCGTGTCAATTCTACATTCTAAACTATTGAATACAGTCTATCAAGACCTCTGATGACGTCACAATTTGGCAAAAAAACATACATTATCTGCGCGTAGCGAGACTACCAAACTCTCCAAGCTCTATATACAATGAAATATGGAAAGGGGATTGTAAAAACTCACGACTTTCGAAGAACGTAATAAGGGTCAACCTATGAGCAATACATATGAGGCTGTAGGAAGCAGCTGGAGTAGAATGTGAGGTGATCATGAGAAACTCGGATAGTTTCATAACTTTACATTTGATTCGCTCGTAAAACAGATTGTTTATTGAATTGGCATGGAACGTGCCCCCGAAACCGTTTTGGCCAACGATCTAGCGTCATTTGATCGTCGACGATGACTACTACCTCGATTCAGGCAGAACATGGAAGTGAGAGAATTATGAGCATATGAAAAAGTAATCAATAATCAATTCCATCTCACTCCTTCTTCACTATCAAAAGAGAATATCCGTACATTAATTGATAACACTACACAACAAAAAAAAAAATTGAAAACCACATGAACGAAATAATATGATTCAGAAGTATTTTCGACGCTGATCACGATGCCGTTGCCCGTTTTTCAAAATTTGGTCCAGTTTTCGAGAAATGATCAAATCCAATTCCCGCGATTCGTTGCGGCGCGCAGTGTATGTTCCCGTTCTCGCGAAATTCGATAGCTGGGTAACATACGCCGCGTGTCGCAATGAATCGCGGTAATTTGATTTGATCATTTCTCGAAAACCGAGCCAAAACTTGAAAAACAGACAACGGCATCGTGATCAGCGTCGAAAATACTTCTAGAATCGTATTATTTCGTTCATGTGGTTTTCAATTTTTTTCTTTGTTGTTGTGTAGTGTAATGCACGAAGTCTCGAGGTTCATGACCGTCACCTTGCTTTTTCAAATTTCTGTCAAACCAAACTCCTCATTGTAGGTAGATCATAACACATTGAAGATTCATTCGATCTCAACTTCGAGACCGGTCCGATAAAATAGAATTTAATTCCACATCAGCGTGTGTCGGTAACGACTTATACTTAATTGTTATATGCTACAGATTACAGCGTGAAGCACGAACCGACTAAATTCGAGAAGCCGCGAGGAACCAGTTTCAAGTTCACTAAATAAAGCGATCATCTTGAGCCAAATGTCATGGGATTTTGCGGTCTCCCGAAAGGTTAGCGCATCTACGAACGACTTCAAGTCAGCCGACAAATTCGAACCCAAACAGTCCTCTCGTACCAAATGATGTTGTATTCGAGCGACATCGCGTATCGGGGAAATTCCGCGGTTCGCCCGAGGAAAAAAAAAAACTAGTCAATACCTGATTTGGACTTACTGTTATACTCGAGAAGATTTTATGATTCAGATAGGGTTCAGAGAACTCGGCGCAAGTAACCGCGCTGATGGAAAACTTCTGTCAATCGACGAAGCGCAATCACGAGCTTTTCTGAACGCGAATTTAGATTAATTAAACACGCCACGGGTTACTTTTTAATTCTTCGCCACTTTTTTGAACGGTATATTCGCACGAAAAATATGTATTATACTAATACTAAATGCGTAGACCGCGAATACACGCGAGCGATTCGAACGTTGTCCACGGAATAATAGCGCATTCCGCGCTTGTTTTAATTTATACGAAAATCAACGTTCGAAAAACTTAACATAAATTACATTCGAGAAAGAGCACCGAAAACCGAGAAAGAAAACGAAGAAAAAAAAAAAATAATAATAATAATAATAATAATAATTAAACGAGCATTTTCTAACTTGGAGAACATACAACACCCTCAGCACGTTCAATACATTAAACACTAGACGCGTTTCCTTTATATAAAAATCTCGTTGGAACAGAACCAAATAAACACGATATATTCGTACTCGGACGAGAAAACTTTTCCGAGCTAGTAAAAACCCTCTCTATGGTAAATTCACATGTACGCGCGCACACACCTACGTATATCGAGTCAAAGAGAGAATTTTCTCAACACAGGAAATGTATAGGAAATGTCGGCACTTTGTATTCTGAGTGTGAGTACAGTACCCTCCATACAACGTGAGAAAGACGCAATCCGCATCGCATGAAATGGAAAAATTTACTCACCTGGCTTGGAGCATTATGGAATAGTCCAGAAGTTGAAAATCTAATCCATGAAAGGAATCCACTTTTTGATTCGCTCGTGCGATGAAATTGTCCGCTCGTCAACTGGAACAAAATATTGAATAATAATTAGAGCAAAAGTTTGTAAACTTTTCACGGTACAATGCAACGAATAGTTCTTGACACAGGAATTGAAACAAGACCGTTTTTAGCGCTAGTATATGATTTGAGTAATCCGAAAATGACCCTATTGACATAAATTCTGCTTTCAATGTTAACAAGAAATAAGAGGAGGAGAGCGTTTGTCGTTATTTTGTAACCTTGTCTTCTGGAGGATTTTTATCGCCCTCGTATTATCAACGGACCATCCTGAAAATATGAATTTTCTCGGAATTAACTCCGGTGAGCAACCGAATGCGAGATAATAATCCTTGGTAAACTTTCAACGCACAAATCAAGATGGCTTCATGGAAAAAATTCTAGAAACAAATTTGGAAACAAAGTTTTCATGCCGAGCTCACCGGGGAGAAATACGGTTCGTCACCCGCGGGCTACCAGGGGCTGGAACGTACCTTCCCGCGCTAGCTTCAAGAAGGTGACTATGAAAACGTTCCCGCGTTACCTTTGTGAGCTCAAGCTTACTCTCTCGACTATTTAGAAAGAGGGGAAGAAAAAAAGAGATTTTTTCGAAGTCTTGTCGTCACTGTGAACATCATAACCAAGGGAAAGTACACTTGAGCTCACAAGGAAACTCGAGATTCAATCTATAATTGAGTTCACGTAGAATGATGGGCAACCACAAAATTTTGAATTGCTCGCAACGGTGATTCAAGACAGATCTTCGACTGGCTTGGGAACTGCAGAACAGATATTAATTTTCGAAATGACTGGATCGAGATTGATTTGAAGAAAGCAGGAATCTAAAGTTGATAAGGAAGGACGATGCACAAGAGAATAAGCAAAGCTCGACTTCTTTTACAACTTTGTATGGTACTTCAAAGATACACGTTCTCCAGGGGTGGCTTTCTTTACGAATCCTTCCTACAAAGAGGCAAAGTACTTCAATCGCTGGTTCCGGACTCACACTGACTTATCTCATCAAACATATCAAAGCCCGCGCCTTCCTTGCTTCCTTCGACATAACTAGCATGTACACACGCGTCCTCACGGCTGTCTCGATTTCGATTAGCTACAATTCTAAGGCGTTCATTACAATACCATTCAACAATTCAGGGCTCTCACCACCGAATGCCTCATATTTGCTTCCTCAGAGGAGTCAATTACAAGTTCCTTGACGGCCTTCCAATGAGCCATCCGTTCTTGCACTTAGTGGTAAGAGTGTTTATGTGCAATCTGAAATCCCGATTGTTCTAACACAATACCCGAGTCACGCAAATCCTCCACTGGACTGTCAGATATGTGGACGACGCTTTTCGCGAGTGGGAAGGTTCTTCCGGCGATTTCCATTTCCTCCATTCAGAGCTCAACAGTAGGTTTCCCTCTATCGAATTTACCTTGGAACTAGAACACTAGGTTCTCACTTTCCTGGACCTCACCGTCTCCTTGGTGCGCTCCGGTAATCATTACTCTCCAAAATTCAATATACACCACAAGTCCTCTCAATGGTCGCTCATTCCACCACTTCAATCATGAATTCAGAGTCTTCAATGCCATGGTATACCGCTATGGAGAAAGAAGTCTTTGAAAGGGAACGAACGTCACATCATCGAACCTCTCGCTTTCAAAACGGATACTAGCCACTCATAAACAATGCCGGCGAGCTTTTTCTGGTCCCTCTCAACACAAAGAGGAGATAATTTTATCTTCGCCAGCCGTATTCAGGTAGACCTTCCCTCCATCTAGCAAATATTTTGAGAAAACTCTCGCTTTCTACACGATATGGAATCTAGGTTACCTTCTCGCACTAAAAGACCCAGTTTAGTCCTGGGTTCTGCGAAATTTCTTGTAGCTCATATGACGCCATTCACTACATACTAGTCTGAACGCCAAAAGTATCAAAAAGCGGTTCAAAGAACACATACGAGCATTTCGATACTTCTTCCTCGGCTGTTGTAAAGCACCTACCCGAAACAGGTCACGAAGCGACGTGGATCTTCAAACGTCAGGCTTATTCATACGGCCACCAACTCGAAGATTTAGAAGTCGTAGCAGCAAGCCATCGAGTACATCTCACCCTGCCCTCAACCATTCACCTTTTCTTTTCTATTGTTCGTCTTCAACTTATGAACTTCTCCCTCCTTCTTCTCTCACGCTCTTCCTGCCAGTTCTTGCTGACTCAAGCTACTTCGATGTCAAACGCGTTTGCGAATTTATATTCTTGTAACTTACGTGTTTATAAACATGACTCGTAGCTTTTATGATGAGTAAGGATATTATTGAAGCCCGTACGCGAAAAAAAGTCTTTTAAATTTGCTTTCGCGCGAAGCCCTGGAAAACACGAGGCCTGCAGCGATCGCCTAAATTTACCGGACCTAGGGCTAACGCTGTAATAAGAAAGATAAAGCACGCAATTCTTCCCTCTCTTGCCAAACTTTTTCGAAATTACAAAGAAATCAGAGGAACGAGTCGAAAAAATGGAATATTCGCGTATCCAATTATGTCATATTAAGCGGAAACATCTAATCTCACGTTTGTACATCTACAACACCTGACATGATTCGTCACCTTCATTCTTTCTTTTCATCACGCATTTTTACAAATCTGCTCACCTTTGTTGTTTAATATACTGCGCGTAATCACTAATACCCATGATGATGCATCAAATTACGTGCGCTTTGAAACCGGTCTTGTTTTGACAATAAAAATAATTTGCGTATCCATACTGTTTTCACTCTTTCTCTCACATACACACACATACTCAACTATGAAGATGTTCCATACAGTGATTTAGGACGCATGAATTCTGGACCAAGACTTCTACAGAGATATGAGATGATTTACGATTTTTGAGCCTTCAATCGTCTTCCATAGGGATGGTCAGAAAACTTTCGAGGAGGTTTTGAACAAGGAACTCCATCCTTTTTTCGTCGTTTTGGTGGTGTTCAAGTTTTGAGGCAAATTTTCGACCCCAATCCTCGCTCGCTTACGTCGTATGTGCAGCCGCCCAACCTCCACAGTCAGTGGAGTAGGTGCGGGTTGCGTATGCACTAACTTTGTTTCCTCCATCAGCGGTAGTGTGGCAAAACTCTCTCTTCTTGACAACCAATAAGCTGTAGTGCCCTCAGGTATTTAGACTTTAGAACGCGCACCAGACATAACTTAAGACTTCCTCCTTATTCCTGTAGAGTGTCATCTGTATATGGGTGGTATCAACAATACCGGAAACTTCCGTGTCGTTTTTGAACCATGGCGACTAGCGGACGGGATTGGTACTACCATAGTAATCAAACGGAATTTTCGACTAGCGGCTAGGATTGTTACTAATCTCCTTTGTGTTTCGTGGGTCAACAGCGCTCAATGTATTTCTAATGGGAGTTTCCGGTATTGTTCGTATAGTGTATTTGGTGGTATGTATTGAGTAGGCTGCAGCGCGGTTCTGCATTTCCCATGACAGCTTCTTCTTCATGACTATGACTGCAAACGCGGACATTTGGTTCCTCGCTTCTTTGGAACCTGTCATAGCTCCCTTGGAAAATATAATTTTATGTGCATCTCTGTAAAGTTTCTTTATTATTAATTATGACGGGTTGCAAAGACCACATTTTATTTTATTTATTTATTATAGCTTCAGGGGCCTTCCTATAGGTTTACCATCTGGTAGCTCAAGTAGGGTCACAATCTGCTCGCTTCATCATCTTCTTGATCGTGATTTCCACACCTTTCAGGCAAAATGTGGGTGCCCCCTTTCAAAAGAAAACTTTATTGTTCTACTTGTTTTTTTATTTCATAATTTTTGGGATGCATCTCAAGAAAGTTGTAGATTGCCGGCGTAAAATTTCCCATCTTTTTGTCTTCGCCTTGTGTTTGGCGGCCCAGACAGTCGCCCGAGAATTTTTTTGGAACATTGATATGATTTTTTTTTGAGAATCCTTAGGATTTTTTCAGAACATTGCTGGATTTTTTTGGGAATGTCCTTCGAATTTTTTTGAAATATTGCTATGAAATTTTTGGAACATCCTTAGAATTTTTTTGAAGCACTGTTGGATTTTTCCAGAACGTCCTAAGGATTTCTTTGGAACGTTTCTATTATTTTTTGTAACAACCTTAGGATATTTTTGAAACCTTGCTTTGTTTAGAATAATGGTAGGATTTTTGTTAAACACTGTTGTTTTTTTTTTTTTTCTTTTTTGGAGCACTGGTATGATTTTTTTGAAATATCCTTTGGATTTTTTTGGAACATTGCTATGATTTTGTGTAACATCCTTAGGATATTTTTGGAACCTTGCTATGGTTTGTTTAGAATAATAATAGAATTTTTGTCAAACACTCCTGGTTTTACTGGCATAATTTTTTTGGAACATCCTTTGGATTTTTTTGAAATATTGCTATGATTTTTTCGGAACATCTTTTGGATTTGTTTGGAACAGTTCTATGATTTTTTGTAACATCCTTCGGATATTTTTGGAATCTTGCTATGATTTGTTCGGAATAATGGTAGGATTTTTTTGGAACATTGCTATGATTTTTTGGGCATCTTGAGGATTTTTTCAGAACATCCTTAGGATTTTTTTGAAGCACTGTTGGATTTTTTCAGAACATCATTTGGATTTGTTTAGAACATTGTTATGATTTTTTGTAACATCCTTAAAATATTTTTGGAATCTTGCTATGATTTGTTTGGAATAATGGTAGGATTTTTGTCAAACACTTGCACTGCTGGATTTTTTTTTTGGAATACTGCTATGCTTTTTTTGGAACATCCTTAGGATTTTTTTGGAACATTGCTATGATTTTTTGGGCATCTTCAGGATTTTTTCAGAACATTGCTGGAATTTTTTGGGAATGTCCTTGGGATTCTTTTGAAATATTGTCAAGAATTTTTTGGAACATCCTTACAATTTTTTTGAAACACTGTTGGATTTTTCCAGGATTTCTTTGGAACGTTTCTATGATTTTTTGTAACAACCTGAGGATATTTTTGAAACCTTTCTTTGTTTAGAATAATCGTAGGATTTTTGTTAAACTCTGCTGTTTTTTTTTTTTTTGGAGTATTGGTATGATTTTTTTGGAATATCCTTGGGATGTTTTTGGAACATTGCTACTATTTGTTTAGAATAATAATAGAATTTTTGTCAAACACTCCTGGTTTTACTGGCATAATTTTTTTGGAACATCCTTAAAATTTTTTCAGAACATTGCTGGAATTTTTTGGGAACATCCTTCGGGTTTTTTTGAAATATTACTATGGTTTTTTCTGAACATCCTTTGGATTTGTTTGGAACAGTTCAATGATTCTTTGTAACATCCTTAGGATATTTTTGGAATCTTGCTATGATTTGTTCGGAATAATGGTAGGATTTTTTTGGAACATTGTTATGATTCTTTGGGCATCTTTAGCATTTTTTTAGAACATTGTTGGAATTTTTTGGGTATGTCCTTCGGTTTTTTCTGGAATATTATTTTGATTTTTTTGAAACATCCTTAGGATTTTTTCAGAACATCATTTGGATTTGTTTGGAACATTGTTATGATTTTTTGTAACATCCTTAGGATATTTTTGGAATCTTGCTATGATTTGTTTGGAATAATGGTAGGATTTTTGTCAAACACTTGCACTGCTGGATTTTACTGCTATGATTTTTTTGGAACATTGCTATGATTTTTTGGGCATCTTTAGGATTTTTTCAGAACATTGCTGGAATTTTTTGGGAACGTCCTTCGATTTTTTTGAAATATTGCTATGATTTTGTGAACATTCTTAGGATTTCTTTGGAACTTGCTATGATTTGTTTGAAATAATGGTAGGATTTTTGTCAAACACGCTAGGATTTTTTTAGAGTACCGTTATGATTTTGTTGGAACACTGTTAGGAGTTTTCTGGAGTACTGCTAAGAGTTCTTTTTGGAACATTCTCAAGATTTTTTTGGAACACTGCTACAATTTTTTTTCTTTTTGGAACATCCTTAGGATTTTTTTAGAACATTGTTTCAATTTTTTTGAAAAGTCCTTGAGCAAACCAACTTTTTGACGCTTAATTTCATGAAAAAAATTATTCTCTCTTCGTTTTTTTGTTTCATAAGGAAATTGTAAATTACCTGCGTAAAGTTTTCCGTCTCTTTGCCGTCCTGACGCCCGGTTTTCCAACGCCTTGGCAAGGCCCTAACTATAACTTGCTTAACAAACTCCAGCCTACCTATACCAGCCCTTCCCTTTCATTATTTCAAATTATGGTTCGTAACCACGTGAACTCAGTTCAATCTCGATCCAACGCGTCACAGCCTCTAGGGCTCAGTTTATCCTGCACTCCCCCGCTTCCCCCTAATTGTGTCACCAGAAATACATTATGCTTCACTAGTGGGAGAAAAAAATTGATGGGCTAAGAGTTTGAGGAAATAAAAGGCAACAACCTGACCGAATATCCCAAATTTTTTCAGGTTATCGAACAAAAATCCTTTCAATGTTTCGGTTGTCACCAAGAATCCACGGTAAAACTTGGGTAAACGCCTCCTAGGAGGCTCGCATCTAACCTACTTCACCACCCACCACTCTATGTTTGTTTTTTGAATAATATACACTCCGAGATGGGTTTCAGTTCTGACAAAATTTTACCTTCAAATAATTTACCGCACCTTAAAGAATTTTCTTCCCGCAGGTCGTTGACCCCTAAAAAGACCTGAAATGTTGCACGCGCAGCAAAAGCCTCCGTTCGTGAAACTCGTCGCGCGATCGTCTCGCAACAGATTTATGCCAAGTTTTTTGTACGTTTTCCTTCTGTCTGCCTAGCTGAGAACACCTTGTATAGACTTGAACGCGTTATTTGATACTTCTACTCGCCACACACTGTATACAGTATATTCACTCGACCTCTGTAACATTATATTATGTCTTTCCAGTATACTCAGAATACGATAGACCGCGGCGACAAAAACGACGACGACACACAAACGACCAACAGAGAGTTAAATCCTTTCAAATACGAATCCGTTAAGTTCGTATACACGTCGAATAAAAGCGATAAGAATTTCTTCTCTATATACATATACACATAGGAGCGGAGCGTGAAAAATTCTCCATATAGTCGATCTTTCGTTGAAAACGATTAACGTGATGTATTGTACCACAGACGATGCATACGTACGATATACTCTTCGGTATTGGATAGAACAACGATGAATCTAATTGTAGCAGAAAAGGAAAAAGGGTCTTCGACCTTCCGTGCGAGCGAATTAGTCGAATGTAGGGCTCGCGAGTTCGCGATCTCGCACACGGCCCCAGCGATGGCCAACGCACATACCGAGCTTTTAATGTCAGCTTGCGACGCACTTCAAAGGCGAAGCGGTACTCCGCAGAGGTAAAAGTCATCCGCAAAGAAAATCTTTGTCATTTTTATTCGCGCATTAACGTAGGAATAACTCAGCGAAAAAGGAGAGTTTCGCGACGTCTATTCCGCAGGATTAATGCGGGTTTTTCCTTGGCGCGCGAGAACGATCTAGAATTACGACCGTCGTGCGTCTCATTCTCGTTTTACTTCGCGCGGTTGAAGAGGCAAAGGCGAGCGAAGACGAATCGGTTATACTCGCGGTTGCAGGGCAGGGGTACACAGACGACCAACGCGCGTAGGGAATATTGTCTCATTTGTTGTAATTTTACGCGTTTGTTAACAAAAACTTTATATTATTATACATATACGCAAGGAAGATAAAATTTATTACGACTTCTACACGTAGTTGAGATAATTTCGCCCAAGTGCGGACGAGCTTCTCCCGTTTTGCTGCTGCACCGTATACACTACAGTAATTGAGTTTTGTCGTTTGTAATCGCGGACCAATTGCCATAGAGATATGTTTCGGTTCGAGTGTAGAAAATTGAAACTAATAGCGTGAGAATCACCCAACACGCCATCGAGGAAGATTTTCGCGTTGTACGCCAGTATATTTATTGCAGTTCACGAAGCGACGATAATTAAAAAGCCTTCTTCTTCTTCTTTTTTGGTTTTCGCAGCATTTTCATTTTACGCTCCGTATACGCCGAGAGTAGCGGCGGCGGCATCCTCCTCATAAATTTTCGCAGCACTTGCTGGCCGGTACAGCGTGAAGCTGTCCGGAAAGATTTGTTCATGCGGGGGAAAACTTTTCGGGATTTCTTTACGCCAGCCAATATGCAGAGTGAACTTAGTTGGTAGGACGATTTCCAAGATGTGGAGAGAAAGTTAGCGATGGATGCACCCTCTGCAATTTCTTACGGCACTGGAGTCGTGACGTAATCAATATTTTGGAAAAATTGGTTCCGCAGACTATAATGAAAGAAAGACGGCTTCCTTAACGATGATGAATGAGAAACGCAGGGAACGTGTTCTATGGGTTGAAAAATAATACAATATATGCCCCGCATTAGGATAGCCACTTCAAGTAACTAGACAGGCAAGTTTTGTACTACACGACTTAATCTCAGCCCCTCTTTTATCATATATAGCTCGAGAATGGATTAGACTAAACATTTCTACCTTTAGCCTTCATTATATTAGGCTTAGTATGCAGTATACTAGGCTTGACTTGGAAAAATGTCGACCTTCATATGTCGGTCTGAAATCTGTGTCACGGAACGCGACACTATATGACGTCATCAATGACCTTGACCTACTTTAGGGACAGAAACATTTGGACCTTTAGACTAGATTATATTAGGTTTAGCATGCAGTATATTAGGCTTAACTTGAAAAAATGTCAACCTTCATGTCGGTCTGAAATCTGTGTCACGGGACACGACACTAAAATTATGACGTTATCAATGACCTTGACCTACTTTAGGTACAGAAACACGTTGATGTCAGTATGGCCGTGTAAACTGTGAAACCCAATAATCGCAGAATCATCAACTGGAGAGCACACGAGATTATTATTATGCTTAGCAATCTATATTATCTGTACTATACCGTAGTACATACGGTACAATGATCATTAAATTGTAAAGCAACAGCGAATAAACATCTCTTGAAGATAAACCGAACTACGAAGATTATAAACATTTAGCTTAGAATCTAGATTATATTAGGCTTAGCATGCAGTTCTAGGCTTGACTTGGAAAATTTTAACCTTCACATGTCGATCTGAAATCACGTTATATGACGTCATCAATGACCTTGACCTACTTTAGGTACAGAAACATTTCAACCTATAGCTTAGAATCTAGATTATATTAGGCTTAGCATGCAGTTCTAGGCTTGACTTGGAAAATTTTAACGTTCACATGTCGATCTGAAATCACGTTATATGACGTCATCAATGACCTTGACCTACTTCAGGGACTACTTTGACCTTCAGCCTTCATTATATTAGGCTTAGTATGCAGTATACTAGGCTTGACTTGAAAAAATGTTGACCTTGACATGTCAATCTGAAATCACGTTATATGACGTCATCAATGACTTTGACCTACTTCAGGGACTTTCTACTTTGACCTTCAGCCTTCATTATATTAGGCTTAGTATGCAGTATACTAGGCTTGACTTGAAAAAATGTTGACCTGCATATGTCGGTCTGAAAACACTATATGTTGTCATCAAGGACCTTGACCTACTTTAGGTACCTACAGAAACATTTCAACCTTTAGCTTAGAATCTAGATTATATTAGGCTTAGTATGCAGTATACTAGGCTTGACTTGGAAAATTTTAACCTTCACATGTCGGTCTGAAATCACGCTATATGACGTCATCAATGACCTTCACCTACTTTAAGGACTTCTATTCTGACCTTTAGCCTTCATTATATTGGACTTAGTATGCAGTTCTAGGCTTGACATGGGAAATTGTCGACCTTGGACCTTCATACGTTGGGCTGAAATCTGTGTCACGGGACGCGACGCTGTATGACGTCATCAATGACCTTGACCTACTTTAAGGACCTCTATTCTGACCTTTAGCCTTCATTATATTGGACTTAGTATGCAGTTCTAGGCTTGACATGGGAAATTGTCGACCTTGGACCTTCATACGTTGGGCTGAAATCTGTGTCACGGGACGCAACGCTATATGACGTCATCAATGACCTTGACCTACTTTAAGGACCTCTATTCTGACCTTTAGCCTTCATTATATTGGACTTAGTATGCAGTTCTAGGCTTGACATGGAAACTTGTCGACCTTGGACCTTCATACGTTGGGCTGAAATCTGTCACGGGATGCGACGCTATATGACGTCATCAATGACCTAGACCTACTTTAGTGACTTACAGACATTTTGAATTATAGCCTTCATTATATTAGTCCTAGTACTAGGCTGGACTTGGCAAAATTTCGACCTTCATAATGTGTCTTTGGGTTTGAGGTCAGTATGAAATCTGCGGCATGGAGAAGTTTACCTAAACTTTTCCCAAGTCACCCTCCTATTGTGTACAGTTCAAGAGTTGAAATTTTTCCTAGTCCCTCTCCTATCATACATAGCTCGAAAGTGGAGATTTTTCCAAGTTCCCTTCCTACCATAGGTATATTGCTTGGAAGCGAGGCCTGTGACCTCACAGATTGATGACGTCATAGGTCAGCCTTGTAAAGTCACAATCTGATGACGTTATAGATCAGTTTCTTCCTCCAAGTCCCCCTCATCACATATAGCATGTGTGCTGGGGTCTGTGACGTCACAGTTTGATGACGTCATAGATCTTTTTTTAGTGGGGAACCTGATATCCCTTTTTTGTTGGGGGTACTTTCGGAAATTTTTGTCCACGAGTGCGAGCGGCTCGCGGTTGATGACGTCATGAAGTTGATGACATCACGAGCTTGATGACGTTACGGAGAGGGAGGGGGGACTTGGAAAAATTTTGACTCTCGAGCTGTATATAATATGAGGGGGAGAAATATACTCGGGAAGAGTAACCATTGATTCTATATGAGGGGGACTTGGATAAATTTCAACTCTCGAGGTAGCGACTTGGAAAAATGACGGCTTCTCATTTTCGGGACTTAGAAAAACTTCAGGTTCCAAGCTCTATATGATAGGAGGAAACTTGGAAAAATTCTCGGGACAGCGGGTTCCCCGCTGCCGCTAATTTTTTTCGAAGTTCTCTCCTATTATATATAGCTCTAGAGTCAAGGCCTGTGACGTCACAATTTGATGACGTCATACGGCAGCCTTGTGACGTCACAATGTACATTTTTCGGGTCCAACGTGCTCCATGAAACAGGTTCCCTGCCGCTCCTCGTTCAACTCCGTTAAAAACGCGTGAGTTGTTCTATGTTTTGCATTCTTACTCGACCAAAAATCGTCCCTAACTGAAATTAAATGTGACACAACGGCTGCCCTGACAAAGTTGAATGAGGAACTCAGGGAACCTGTCCAATAAGACAACTCTGGGATCAATACTGAAAATTGAACGTCATGTAGCTCGATAATCACAAGTCCAACTTCTTTGAGATTGACATTGCCCAAGTCTCTCTCCTGTCATAGTTCCAGGAAAAGCCTTCAAGAGACAACATCATACACAAAAGATAATACAGACTGCTAAGCGTATTGATATTCAATCTTACATATCATATGTAGCTCAAAAGTTGTAATTTTTTCAAGTCACTAGTAAGAGGACCAAGGGATAAAAGTTGTCCAAACTAAAATTAAAGGTCAAAGAAGAAATCGTCCATCTTCTTTTCGTAGACTCGCTCTTCATGCTTGAGGATATTGCGTTTCTTCTTGGAAAAAGCCTTGCTCTTTCACTATTGCCCCAGGCCTCGCAAATGAACGGACTGACACTGCTTGTTGGTCATAATGGTGTGTCGAGCTTTTCAGAGACATAGAAGTCTTCGTTGTCTTCTAACCACACGAAGGCTCGAATGTATTTGTCGATGTTGGGGACTATTTCGATAACTTCATGGGCTCGGCAAGCATCTAAGAGATCTAGAATGAAAAAGAGCTAGAAGAGGAACTTGAATCAATCCCAGATTGATAGTTCGTCTCGTCAAGAATGCATTCTCACGGATCACCTCACCTCCATAAACGTCTTGTTCGAATGATTTGCAAATTCAGTTGCCGCGACAAAGATGACACCAAATGGGGGTCTCCAGACCACAAATTTACACCGTTTCATCTTGCGTTATGTTACGAATCTGCAGGTATACCAAAGCATTCTGTACCACGAGGCGAGGCGCACACTTTTATAACAAAAAAAACCACGACGTCAGCCTTCGGTTTTGGGAACCGTTATCTGTATCTGTGAGTTCTAGCTAGCAGAACGAGATACTTGCATTCTAATTAAGTCACCAACCACGCATTACCATCCAGTCGCGTTGTGATATTCTTCATGCCAACCTGTGCCACCGACCTGACGATGTTACACAAATCGGATCGAATGAAAATAAATGAGCAGAAAAGTGACGGCGCCGCGTCACCGCATCATCATCGTCATTCTTTCATCTCTTCATCGAAACGATCGTGGAATGCGGCGATGAATTATGGGACTCCACTTCGAACCTTATTGTTCGACGACGTAAGATCTTTGAAAAGGAAAACCACGCGCGCCAAAGGTTATATTTATTATTATTTGGGTCGTGGAAAAACACGATGACGGAGAGGTGAATGAGATCGCGAACGATTATTTCGTTTAAATCGTCGAATTTTACGAAAAAATTTGAAAAACGTGCGCCACGCTACTTTGAGTAAAGGCTGAACGTGAATTTGTGTAGAATAATATAAAGGCAATGAGGAAAAGGTGCGTGGTATCCGATAGAAGCTTAAAAGCGGAGCGAGCTATTGATATTATACAAAGAGGTAAGTGTATAGTTTAGAGCACTTCACGTTGTATTTACCGAATATAAGTTGAGAAAGAACGAATGGTGGTGTTGGTGATTCTTAATTAATACTCGTAAATTGAGCGAAACGGAATAAACGCACACACGCAATTGTTGAGTGTAAAACTGCTGAACAAAGGTGCTAATCTAATTAAAGCAAATCGTAGACTTTAATCGGAGAAAAATTCATTTCCCTCAATAAATTTTTGGAGAGTATACGATGAATAGAAGAGCAAATACGAAGGAAACTGCTCTACTTGGCCCTCGACTGAAGATTGCAATGAATTACTGTTATTGACTGAGAAGCTTCGAGAGTCTCATATTCAAGATTCAAAGATCAGGGATAAAGAAGCTACAGTCCGGTCGCTAAGCCCGGAAATTGGCCTCAACCTTCCTTTTTTGTAAAAAGCATGAAAGTCGTACGAATGTTCAGGACACTGAAACAAACAATTTGAGCCATGGGCGCGGATATTTTCTGATGGTCCCCCACCAACGAAATAGCGGGCTTCCCGCCCAAAAGTATGGAAAAATTGAGAAGGTCTATAAATTGGATTTTTAGAAGAAAGTGCTCGTCCTAGATTGAAAGAGGAAAGACCTCAATATCTTATGAAAAGTTTGAAAATACTCATCAGTGGCGTAAATAGGGGGCCTATATCTTCGGGTATTTACCACGATGCTAAGGAAGCTGAAGCTTCAGGCGGCAAATTCTTCTCACATCTCCCTGCTGCCCTCACTCCGACTGAGGGGGTAAGTCGAAGATGAGCTTCAAGACGGCAATGTGCTCCACCACTGCTCTTTTCTACCATCTCGCCCAATTTTATCACATTCTCGGGGAAAAATATCCTCCCTCCCCTATTGCGAAGTCGTACCTACGCCACTGATGCTCAACTTTCAAGCCTCAACCTAGATTTAAATTAATTTAAAATCTGTACATCTTCACTCTGATACCAAGTCAATGCAGCAGTTCATATCCTTTTCTAATCGATGGCACTTGTGTACGTGTAAATTAGCAGGCCTTGACGAAAAACGACGATGTTAACGTGTTGTAGAAAATCTGTTTATTATTATGGATTATTTCATCATTCGATAGTGTAATTTCACGGATCATCGACGATAAATTTTCTAATATAAGTTGTTTTACTGTATCGTGTGATTGAAATCGGTAATCGCAACCACGTTTTGTTTTTCCTACTTCAAAACGTATTTCATAATTCTGAGATATCGGCCTCGTTATTGATTTCAGCGCTAAGAAATTCATTTTCCAAGCCTGTACTTTAAGAGCCATATTCTTACTGCTCAGATTAAACGCGGACTAGAACCCAGAAAATTATTCCTGCTTCATTCGATCTAGAAATCTCTTTCACTTCTCTAGCTCAAATTCATTTCCAACTTTTTATCCCTTTTAATTATCTCTTAATTTCCACAACTTTCAATTTATGAACGAATATTTCTCCTTCACGACAACCAACCCCCTTCACCTCCAATTCAATCGCCTTCTCAATAAACCGTTCATAGCAAGTTCCCTACAAGTCAATATAAATTTTAATTCTCACACATTTTCAAATTTATTTCTGACCTATTTCCTTCCATCAAAACTCAAATTCAAATCAATTTTTCCTTTCGTCCCTCAAGGTAACGCCCAATAGCCATCCTCTTTCCAGCTTTTTTTTTTCGCATTTTATGATTTTTACTTTTTTGTAAATTTTAAAGAGCGCTTAAATCATACTCCGTTAATACAAGAAGTCGAACTCGGCTGCAGTCCTCACAACGGATTGCTATGTCGGAGTAGTATTTTCTTCACCTTTTTCCATCTTTTTACTTTTTTATATTACGTATAATTTTTTTTTTTTTTTTCCGATATAATATCCTTTTTTTTGGTTGGATGAAATAAAAAAAAATAAATAGATAAAAAATTGGATTTTAAAATCTTATGAAAATATTTTTAATTAAAACATCTACAAATTTAATATGAAATATTTAATTGATAATGAAGAAATAATAGATATAAATATTTCCATTTATATTTATATTGAATTTTAAATGATTAATAATTAAATTATTTATAATAAATTTGATTTTTTAAATTTTAAATCTATTAAATCAATTTATTTATAACTTTTATATTATTTATCAATTCTATAAATTTTATTATAATAATATTATCATTTAAATTTAATTATTATAATTTTATTAATATTAATTATCATTATTGTTTTAATAAAATTAAACTATAATTCAAATTTATTAAAATTAATGAGACGGACTCCTCGTGAGTACGTGGGCAGTTCATAATTAAGTGGAGCAGGAGACACTCACGTAACAAGTATAAATGTATTCTCGGTCAATACAAAGCACAATTAAAATGAAAGAAAAAAAAAGGAAATGAAATGGGGTTAAATTTTGAGGTCAAAAGAAGTCAAAAACAAAAGAATAAAGGAAAATATAGGGTAAAAAATAAAATAATATAATGAAAATAAGTAAAAATAAAAAAGAAAATTAGGTAACGCGAGAAACTACGAGTAGAATTTTTTTAAAAAGAAAGAAAGGTTTGAATATTTGGTGACACGAGAGGCAACACGACCGGTTTCGTTCGATGGCGTCGAACCAAATATTCAAACCTTTCTTTCTTTTTAAAAAAATTCTACTCGTAGTTTCTCGCGTTACCTAAATTTTAAATTTTCTTTTTCATTTTTACTTATTTTCATTATATTATTTTATTTTTTACCCTATATTTTCCTTTATTCTTTTGTTTTTGACTTCTTTTGATCTCAAAATTTAACCCCATTTCATTTCCTTTTTTTTTTTTCTTTCATTTTAATTGTGCTTTGTATTGACCGAGAATAAATTTATACTTGTTACGTGAGTGTCTCCTGCTCCACTTAATTATTAAAATTTATTCATAATATAGAAATTTTTTAATAAATCTATATTTGACCTACCCCTTGGTCTCTTCCTCATCCTAAAATACGTCTCGATCTCAGAGAAATCCCAAAATCAGACGAAATTGTTTATACCTAACACGTCAGGAATGTATTTCAAGAATATCCTCACAACACAATTTGCCTCTCCGGTAGGTCTGAAACATCCAATAAAGCAGCTCGGTCGTCAAAGAAATATAGCTTTCATATTTTTAGCCGAACTTATGAGCATATTCATCTGCCACTCCCACCTTTCCCAATTACCCCCAACTTGCAAATTCTCTCTCTCTCCTCTCCTCCCTACATTCCCTTACAGACCCATACAACTTCAACCCGATCATTTAACGCATTCTCTTCACACTTCACATTCTAGACTCAATTGGACGCCTTTAAGCAAAACTCGACCAAGCGATATGGAGAACTGAAGAAATGTTCCTTTACTACAAGCGGAAAATTCTCCTTTTCCCCAGATCGTTATCATGTCGCTTGGTCGAGTTTTGCTTAAAGGCGTCCAATTAACACTCGAATAATTTTCATAAGGATCTCCGGACATATTTACCTCTGCGAACATGACGCTGTTGATTAAGCTGCCAAACAAACTACCCCCCCCCCCTCACCCGAATTATTGATAATTCCCGCGTTCCATCCCTACACTAGGAAAATCACTATCCTGCACTCATCATTCTCCTAATCATGGAACACACTTTGAAAAAATCAATCCAACAACAAATTTCTTCATCTAATTTGGGAGCTCCAACGGAGTTCAGGATGTGGCGCCATAACTCGAATTGTTTATCACAAAAAATACAAGGTTCAAGTGCTTACTTTCCTCGTTTTCAGAGACTCTGAGTGATACCCGACCTTGTGATTTTTTGAGTTCCTCCCCTAGCTCTTTCTCATTTTAGGTCCCTAGGTACTCGCCCAGCCCATGACGTCATTGAAATGGTTCGTAACATCGACAAATAGCCTACATTCAAGCCTTAAGAGGATCTATTTCTACGGAAAACACGTGTTTACTGCTTTCGAAATACATCGAAAAACAGGCATTAGACTTTCGAAATTTTCAGTCGAAAGATTCAGAATAAAATTTTAAACACCCAGATTCCAATTACGAAAAGTTGTGCAAAATTTCACGAATGATGAAACCTTCGAGGTATTTCAAATTCACTATCCTGCAGTGACCTTGAATACATTTCAACGCCGCGCCTGTTCTAGTCGGTAAAATTTCGATTCATATGGCCTACAGTCTACAACACAGTTCGTTGCCAAGTCGCCTTGAATTAAAAATTTCTAAATTGAATTTCGTAAACCGATAACGATAACCGAAACTTTTCCCAAGGCAAATTGATAACGTTCGCGAAGTTTCAAAGATTTCGCAGCGACCAGAGTTTTGACAAGTCTACACTCCAAAGGCGTGCAAATTCGTTAGATTGCTAGCTAGCTGGGAGCCAAAATTCTTCAACCTAGGAGACGACTGAGTGAACAGCTGTTTGACTTCAGGCATCACAAGACGAGCATGATTGCTTTAAGCACGACAAAGAAAGCGAAAGAATCGTCGAAAATATGCCGTACACATCTTTATAAGCCCTACTTCAATTCAATTTATCAGCATTATTATCATACCGGTACTCCCGAGAAAGCAAAATAGTAATTAAGTATCATTACTCGGGTGCTGATAGAACGACTGAGTGGAACAATCGCGATTACACAGTTGAAATTTATCGCGATAAATTTACCATTTCGAGAGCATTCGCAAACTCGTACACATACGATTCATGAGTAGAATAAATGACAAATTGGATCACTAGCTTTCTGGCGGTAATTCCGCGCAAATTTTAATAGCCCTTCTCTTAATCTACGTATGACTTGCAGCGTGTAATAAGAAATTTTGCACTTCACGGTGCGTCAGGTTAGACAAGAACAAGAATAATATTTTGAAGAAATTTTTCTCCTTCACTTAAGGTAATGCACGTCGAGCATACGGTTGTCGGAAGGCGTCTATACTTCTTTAATATTAGGAAGTATTGGACAGCTAACATAGAAAAGTAATATACGTCACGAAGCTGTCTAAAAGTTAATGCGATTAAAAGCTTTGATTCGTTTCGTCTTCCTATCGTATATTGGGTAATAGAAGGGTCAAACAATCTCATAATCGTGCGCGGTTCGTCGATAATGACGGTCGTCTGTAACATATATCATAGTGCACAAATTGAAATGCGTTGTCGAAGAAGTCACAAGTTCGAGACAGACGAGAAAGTGCGCAGGCGGTGTATCGCCGTTGACATTTTCGATAGCAACGACTGTCGCGACTTCGGAGTGCTTCTTTTCGAATTTCATACAATAATGATGATTTATCGAAGAAGAGCAAATGTTTATCGATGTCACTTAATCAACCGAAACATGATCACCATATAGATTTTGGATCTAATTCAGACTTATATGCTGCAAAACGATTTCGTACGTAGTTTTATCCAGCCCCTAATTTCAAACTTTTGGAATGAGTCCAGTCATATTAGAAAATTTGGTGTGAATAAATAGGGGACAGCTGAATTTTGGCATATATATGTCATTTGTCACCACTCGATATGACGTGCGCATTGTCCCCAGGGGGCAAAAAAGTGTGATCCCGATTGGTTTTTTGTGATTTTCGGGGTGAATATCAGGTTTTTGAAAAAAAGTCAAGAGATAAAAATTGTAGAGCGTCAAAAAATACACAAATAATGTTCTATTAAGAATTTCCGTGCGATGCTCCAATTTTTAATAAATGGAGGATGAAAGTTGAACAGTTGCAAAAGTAACGCATATTAATATGCTTGTCACATGCGATGCAAGTCGACGGGGGCGTCACCCGCTGTACATATTTGGGCCGGCCATCCGCTAGGATCGCTAATTACGCGCGTGGTTTGTTTACCTGAAATGGTATTTTTGTCGAAACCGAAAACGGGAGCCAAACTATGGCGGTATATGAGAGGAAAATGAAAAACTTGGAATAACTCTTGAATGAAGCGGAATTGAAGATTTTGTCATCTCATCTAATTTGTAGAATTTTTATTTGTGAACATCTTTTATAGGATGTCCGGAAGCCAAATCTGCTTCATTAAAGTATTATTTTGATTTTCTTATTTTTTCCCTATATTTGCGTTGTCACCTCTTTACTGTCGTGGCCGTTTACAGAACTTACAAAAACAGGATGATTTCACAAAATCTGTTTTTATGTGGTTTTGATCATTGTATCTTGTAGTATTGGTCAAAAAAGGTTGAAAAAGCTATTACTTCCAATACTCGTAATTCATATTAACGAAGTTACAGCTTGATGAAATAACACTTATGGGAAAAACAATCTGATCTTGTTTTCGGGAACGACACTTGCGCCACTATAGGCCGGTCCAAACGCGAATACCGCCATAGTTTAGCTCTCCTTTTCAATTCCTCCCCGCACGATAAAAATTCAGTGCGACGCTAGCGCTGTCCGGCCCGACCACCTACATTAGTGACTCCTCTCTTTCTAACCGCAAAACTATTGCTGGCTACCAAACTTGAGATTCTTCTCTTTCTGATTCCTAAATCATTGTTATCAGTTGGTTATAGATCTGTAATTTATTCATTTATTTATTGTGACTCGATTATGGCATCAATAGAAAAAAATATCCTTTGCAACAGATATATACAATTATCGGAACTCATAATGAGTGAGTGAGGTGTAAGTAGAGCACTAATATTGAAAGGGGGTTTTTCAATTGTACAAATCTACTTTACTAGTTGCTTTTACAAGAGTACTTTCATCTTATTGGCTATAACAATGCTGTGTTGTGATTGGTTCACTTCTTAGAAACTTATTCTTACAATGATAATATGATATTGTGTTCTTGTTGGCTAAAACATACTGCTTTGTGGTTGATTCAATCTATTGTCCTAAATGCTGCGTTTCTATTGGCTACCTGGATTTCTGCTGTCTCATTGGTTGGTTCCGTTCTTATTGGGAAAATGCTGTTGGACATCAAATAGAATATGTGCCGAACCTATGACAGAACGCAAGTAATGCAGAGGAAGGTCACAAATCTACAAAAGAAGATCCGACATCCCGGTAAACAATTTGTTTCCCCTCTGAAGCCTTGGGAAAAATGGGAAAAACTACCCCTCTGATCCCCCATTTGAACCCTTATTGATCCCCTTGTCCCCGTTTTTTCCCAGTTGAAGCCTTTGGATTCCCAGGCTGAAAGGGCTTCAATGGGGATAAACCTGAAGCCCCTCAGATTTCCGGGCTTCATTTGGTAAAAACTACCCATTTAATTCCCATTTGAAACCCTGTTTCCCCTTTTGAATCCCTGAAGCCCTTTGAATTCGAGGGCTTCAAGTGGGAACAATGTTTACCGGGGCAGAACAACCTGATTTTGACAAAGGCGGACAAGGGCAGCACGGTAGTGGTAATGGAGAAGGAGGACTACACCCAAAAAGTGGAGTCGTAAATAGCAGTTAATGGATACCAAGAGCTGGCAAGGGACCCAATGCGGAAATACCAAGATGACCTGAAAGCTGTGTTGAAACGGAACAATGTACCCGGCAATGGAAGGACGCTTGAGATGAACCCGGTTGCACCAAAACTCAAGGAGCTTGTAAGACTCCACAAAGCGAACCGTCCGATGAGACCCCTGGTCAACAGTATTCAATCACCATGCTACAAGATAGCAAAGATCGTAGCCACATTCCTGAAAGAAAACTACCAGTTTGCACCCAGACGAAGTATCAGAAACAACGGAGAGCTGATTGAGCAACTGGACAAGTTGGAAATCAGGAGTAACGACAAGCTGATATCCTTTGATGTGACTAATATGTTTGGTACCATACCGAAGGAGGAACTTCTCACCCTGCTCAAAAGCAACAGATACCATGGGAACCCCGATGGGTCGAAGTACGCCAACATAGTGGAGGAGATCTTGAGCCAGAACTACTGCCGCTTCAATAACAGGTTCTACAGTCAGGAAAGGGGACTTGCGATGGGATCACCGCTGTCACCAATACTGGCGGAGATATTCATGAATGATATGGAAAACAAGATATTGAAAGGCAGCAAGTTCAGAAACTCGATCACACTGGGCCAGATATGTAGATGATATCCTAATTGTGTGGTGAGGCACTGATAGACAGGTGGATCTATTCCTTTCAGAAATGAACGCGATGAATGAGAGCATCAAATTCACAGTGGAAAAAGGCAATGAGACCATCAACTATTTGGACCTTACACTCACAATGGAGAACAATAGGATAGAATACAAAATCTACAGGAAGCCGACGCATACTGACACCATCATCCCAAATGGCTCCTACCACCACCCCAGGCACATGTTAGCGGCAATCCAGAACTACTGCTATCGAGCAATTTCTGTCCTCAAGAACAACGAAGAGAAGAGGAAAGAGATCGAGATAGTAAAGCAGATCGCAGAAGCCAATGGCTACCACAGATGTGTGGTGGAGGGAGTCTTCGGGAAAATGGAAACAAAGAAAGGAACCCATCATAGCATAGTGAGAAAGTACTCCGGATCGATACCATATATAGGAAATTACACAAACAAGGTGATAAAGACGTTCAATGGCTACGATGTGAATGTGGGTATCCAGAATAACCAACCCATGGTGAAGAGAATCAGCAATGACCAGACGGAACAAAAGGACAAGGAAGCTTGAGCGGAGTGTACAAGCTCAGTTGTGAACAGTGCGAGGGGATCTATATCGGTGAGACTGGGAGAAAGTAGGAGAAAGGAGCACAAAACGTCGAGGGAGAAAGAAGATGGCAAGTCACTGTTTGGGAAACACTGTAACGAGAGAGGGAATATTTGAAGTCATACACGTAGAGAATCGCACAAAGAGAAGAAAACTCTGGGAACAAATGGAGATTGCAAAAGCCGAGGAAGAAAGCCTGCCTCTTGAACGATGTAATCTCATTTGACAGCGAAAAATTATTCGGCCTGGTGATTGGACGAGAGAAAAAGAACGGAACCAACCAATGAGACGGTAGGAATCCAGGTAGCCAATAGAAACACAGCATTTAGGACAATAGATTGAACCAACCACGAAGCAGTATGTTTTAGCCAATAAGAAAACGATGTTATATCATTGTAAGAATAAGTTTCTAAGAAGTGAACCAATCACAACACAGCTTTGTTATAGCCAATAAGATCACAGTGTTATACTATAAAAACTCATGGTTAAGGCCTTGTTCTCCAGTTGCGACACAACTGATGATGGGATGACACCCGAAAGTACTCTTGTAAAAGCAACTAATAAAGTAGATTTGTAAAATTGAAAACCCCTTTTTTTAGATACATACAAGTTCACATTTGCATCAATTTACTTGAAACTGAAGCATTATACATTATAACGGGTATGACAGGCATATATGTATCATGCGTTACTTCCACAACTATCCAACTTTCATCCTCCATTTATTCAAAAATGGAGTATCGCACGAAAATTTTTGATAGAACATCATTTATGTATCTTTTGACGCTTTACAATTTTTGTCTCCTGACATTTTTTCAAAAAACCGATATTCACCCTGAAAATCACAAAAAACCAATCTAGACCACAGTTTTTTGCTCCCTCGGGACAACGCGCACGTCATATCAAGTGCGACTTTTAGTATGTTGTATAAGATGGTAAAAGAGATTATTATGCATGCCAAATTTCAGCTGTTCCCCATTTATTCCGTACTTACACAATTTTTTCATCTAATATGACTGAACTAAATGAACATGAACTAGCAAAAGTGTTTCTAGAAGTATTTTTCACGCTGAACACGACGCCGTTTGCCGTTTTTTGCCACCTCTTCTAGGTTTCTTACAAATTGCGTTTTGATAGTTGACTGACCCTCTCGGAATACTGAATCGTATCATTACAAACCCCAAGATATGGGAAAAGGTGTACTAAAATGTTGCTCATACTTTCCTTTAGAACACGTTTGGGATGGGGAATTCATGAAGTTATCTCGAATATCTTCCCCATTCCACAACAGGATATATCCGAAAACCGATCGCATCCCAATTATCCTAGCAACTGGATTTAGCTGTCCTCAGCTTCTTCGAGAAAAGCTCGACATAATTATGGTGGAGGAAAATTTTCGGCATTTGCAACACAATTTTGCTCTTGAGAATTTTTCTCCCTTGGAATGGATAACCAATTTAGAAAATCAATCAACCCCCTCAAGATGATGCCTAAGCACCGAAGCAGTAAGACTTCCGCCCATCAGACAGAAACTTCAAGACTTCAGACCGGTGAGAGAAGGCACAACATTTAAAAAAATTATTAGGTGTTCAAAATTTGCATTAACTCTTAAAATTTCCGGCATTCGTGGAGCCCTCTGGACAGCTCCGTGGAGGACAGTGTGGAAGGGGTTTGAGTGTAGTATATACTAGTCCTCATTATACAAGGCCTCCTCAGTGACCAGGATTACTCTCGAGAATCGGTCACGACCGTTACAAAACCTTGGGACTTCATGGTTCCAAGATTATGACAGAACACATTGCTATGTTCTGAAGTTATCCGAATTCTTCACTAGCCTACAAGCGAGGGAGAAAAATTCCAACAAAATATCCTCTCAAGCTCCCGTGTTTCCTTTTTTAGGGCGCTATTGTTGGTGCACCGAGCTGGACGATGACATATGAGTCACAGGAAGCAGATTAGTCACGTTCGGGTATTACGGAGACGTAATTAAGTGTTTCTACAGTTTGCGGAAGCTCTAAGACGCGCGAGTATAATGAAAGGTACCTAAGAAAAAAGAAATTATACCAAGCAATAGCTATAATTACGTCTGAAATAGAGTGCTAAGTTTCTGTTCCACATACTTGTACATTGCAATACATTACGAATACATGGAATACATTTCATGGTCAACATTAAACGAATTTTACGAGCGTGATGCATACACGTTCTATATAAATGATGGCAATGAAAAATTTCATTCAAGTACCAACACAAAATTCGGATTTCGCTTTCCATAATAATATGTTCCTCACCAACTCCATACTTCACACCCGAGAACGATTAAGAATTCCTTGCTTCGACTCTTCGCATACAACGCTATTATCTATCGGGTGAACGATAACCCTAATTCCCCGGAGTCAAAATTTCGAACCGATAGATAAGTAGTTGCAGTAAATATGTGTGCACAGAATTAACGTCGATAGACACGACGAGGCGTCTTTGCAACAGCGCTTTTGCTAATCCACAGGTGGTACTGGAAAACCCTTTAAAATTGGATGTTCTTCGCCGATACGGCTTTCTCGGTTCGTACCCATTATTTACTCGCGTATGTACGCTGCTTTAGTTCTCGTATGTAATTGAGCCCCTCGTTAGACAGTCTGAATGTGATTTCTATCGCGTCCGGCAAAATGAAATACTACTGTAGTATGAAATCGCGTACGTATAGGTGTATCCATGTAAACACCCATAGATTACCAGTTTATACGCTGTAGACGTTTGGCTGGAGCATAATTTTATTTTATGTGCTATATCTAGTTCTGGTCGTTCTGGTTTCGGAGAACTTGGGTATATTATTTAGCGAGAAGAGAATGCGATAATCCATCGAGAGATAACATACTTTACTATGTGTGTATTACGGAATTCCGAGTTCCTTCCTACCGGTTATCGCATCGCGAAGTGAAAGACAGGTTTTCATTGTAATTTTATTCAATTTTCGTCTCTCCGTTTCTACGTAAACACTAATATGTGGTCCTCGACAGAATGACAAGTCCATTAAGTTCGAGTCCTTATAGCGAACTTATAGCATCAATCATATACGACTCTGCAACTCAATACGAAACAAAGGGGACACGACGAAAATCCTAAAGGAGAAATTCAATTTCTGTTGTACGGCAGATGACTAAAAGGAAAAAGGCACGAGCACACTGCAACTTTCATCGAGCGCCGTCTAGTCTCCTCATTGCCATAAATTTATAATCGTACGCCCTCTCAAAGCTACTGAAAACCCTTCTCTCCCGCGTCTCGCATCGAGTTCTCCTATAATGAAAATAATGTATAAAGCCAACTTTCTACATTCTCATTACGATTGTTTCCGAGCGTCGCGCAATATAATACAGAATCGCTTATATTTCTTCATCACCTCGACTTCTTTCTTGTTGATTTATTTTTCGCGTTGATGATTTTCTGGGTTCATAAAATACATACTCGCTGCGTGTGTATATGTAAACGGCGTTATTAAACGGGTGGAAGTATTCATTTTAAATTCAATTACTTATCGTGTCAGGCATCTTGTGTATATACGTACGAAACAGGTTTGGAATCTCTCGTTTTTTAACGCCAAGAAAAAGTTACAGGTGGAAGCTCGCCGTAATATCCGACGATCGATGATGTAACCCACCGTCTTATTGAAGATCTGACAAATGATTTTATTCCGCACATTGAGGGTTGAGGATCGCGATGTCTTCCTGTGAAATTGATTAATCAATTCGACCGCGGGAGATTTGCGCCGGGGCTGAACCGTGGTCGCGAGCTCGAGGTCGAAGTTTAAAGTTCGAACTCATGAAAGTTTTACGGATCTAAAGATGATCAATCGTCATGATGGTGGTTTCTTTGCAACGTATGAAAGATTTCTTAGATTACAGGGACATATTACATCAACGAGTCGATCTCTTACAACGAGTGTCCAGAGGCTTTGCTCTTTAGTAAGGCTGCGAAGAGGACCCCCAAAATGAAATCAATTATGATTTCAATATGTGGTAATTCTGTGTTATACATCACAGACTTAGAAGAAATACTTATTAGATACTAGCATTAGGAATTTCCATCTGCATGAAAGCTTCCCTCCCCCCCCCCCAACCACTATTGAACCATATACGGGGTTATTAGTGAAGAAGTATTGGACTTGAATGGATATGTAATAGCATGTGGACCTCAGAAAATTTAGAGTCTTAGTAATGGATTCAAAATCGTTGGATAGAGCCGGAGAGGCTTGAGAGGCTTTTTGAGGTTGAGGAGGTATCGATAGGAGAAAAAATAGGAAACGGATTCCTGAGCATGGCAGTAGCCCTCGTGAATTAGGCTGGTGTACTCTTTAAGCAGAAGTTCTCAGAATACTTTCCCCCGTCCTCAACAAAATGGATCGTTGGTTCCTTGCTAAATAAAAAACGACGGCATTTCAACAATGTTAAACGAGGATTGCAGGTAATCTGTTCTATGGGTTGAAAAATAATACATTAAATGACCCGCATTAGGATAAGCCCTTCAAGTAAGTAGAAATGCAACGCTTTGTACACCAATTGGCTTAGTCCCTTCAATGAGTGAGATATACAATGTCTCAAACACCATAAGTCCTTCTTCTACCACACATTACGGGTCGTAAGTCGAAATTTTTTCAAGTACCCCGTCTATCATATAGTATAGCTCGAGAGTCGAAATTTGTTAAGAAACTTTTTCTCCATTTTGTGTTGCGATCTAACAAAAATATTGAAAAAATATCGAAGTAACACAATCGCATTAATTGAGTATACTATTGGGAGGTTTTTCGGAAAAAAAGTTCGGCATCCAGCTGGCCAACAAAGCTCGGAGTTCAAAAACTTTATCATTTCCCCTCCCAACATATATAGCTGGGATCTGAAACTAAGCCCCTTCGATGAGCCAGATATGCAACCCTTTACATAGTCTATCAACATTTTTGAAGCCCCTCCCCTATCATACATAGCTCCAAAGTTCGTGTCTGTGCCGTCACAATCTGATGACGTCATAGGTGAGCCTTGTATAGTCAGCCTTGGGACGTTAAAATCTGATGACAACATAATATCAGTTTTTGTCAAGTCCATTTCCTATTATACATAGCTCCAAAGTCCGGGCCTGTGATGTGTTAGTTTCATAACGTCATAGGACTGTCTTATAATGCCCCAATCTGATGACGTCACAGAACAGCCTTGTGACGTCGCAATCTGATAACGTCATAGATCAACCTTGCGACAACATACATCGGTTTTTCTAAAGTCCCCTTCCTATTATATATAGCTTCAAAGTCCGGGCCTTTGACGTCACAGTTTGATTAGGTCTTAGAAAATCCTTGTGATGCCACAATAGGTCAGCCTTGTGACGTCAGAATCTGATGGCGCCTTAGATCATCTATCTGACGTCCAAATTTGATGACAACGTATATCTATCAGTTTTTCTGAAGTCTCCTTCCTATTCCACGTAGCTTTGAAGTCCGGCCTTATGACGTCACAATTTTATGACGTCATAGGTCAGCCTGGTGAAGTCAAACTCTGGTGACAACATACATCAGTTTTTCTAAAGCCCCCTTCCTATTATACATAGCTCTAAAGTCCTGTCCTTTAATGTCACAATTTGATGACGTCATAGGTCAGCCTTGTAACGTCAAAATCTGGTGACGTCATAGGGCTTGTGACGTCACAATTTGATGGACGTTCCAAGTCAGCCTTGTGACGTCATAACTTGATGACGTCATAGGTCAGTCTTGTGACGTAAGAATTTGATAACGTCAAGGTCATGCTTGTGACGTCATAGATCAGTCTTGTGAGGCCATATTTGATGACAACATATACTGTCAGTTTTTCTGAAGTTCCCTTCCTATTATACATAGCTCCAAAGTCCGGGCCTGTAACATAACAATTTGATGACGTCATAGGTGAGCCTTGTGACGTCAAAATCTGGTGTCAACATACATCAGTTTTTCTGAAGTCTCCTGCCTATAATACATAGCTCTAAAGTCCGGGATTGTGACGTCACAATTTGATAACGTCATAGGTCAGGCTTGTGGTAAGGCTTGTGACGTCAAAATTTGATGGCGTCATAGGTCAGCCTTGTGACGTCAAAAACTGGTGACAACATACATCAGTTTTTCTGAAGTCCCCTTCCTATAATACATAGCTCTAAAGTCCGGGATTGTGACGTCACAATTTGATAACGTCATAGGTCAGGCTTGTGGTAAGGCTTGTGACGTCACAATTTGATGACGTCATAGGTCAGGCTTGTGACGTCAAAATCTGGTTACGTCATAGATCAGCCTTGTGAGGTCAAAATTTGATGACAACATATACTGTCAGTTTTTCTGAAGTCCCCTTCCTATTATACAAAGCTTCAAAGTCCGGGCCTGTAACGTAATGAAGTCATAGGTCAGCCTGGTGACGTCACAACGTGATGCCGTCGTAGATCAGCCTCATGACATTAAAATTTGATGACAACATATATCAGCCTTTCCGAAGTCCCCTTCCTATTATACATAGCTCCCAAGTCCGGGCTTGTAACGTAACAATTTGATGACGTCATAGGTGAGCCTGGTGACGTCAAAATCTGGTGTCAACATACACCAGTTTTTCCAAAGTCCCCTTTCTATTATACGTAGCATCAAAGTCCAGGCTTGTGACGTCACAATTTGATGCCGTTATAGGACAGCCTGGTGACCTCACAATCTGATGACGTCCTAGATCAGTTTTCTTGAGTCCCGATTCCGTCGTACCGTATGAGTTTCTATGTCCGTGCCCCATATAACAGGTTCCCTTCCACCCCTCGTTTAACTCCGTTAAAGAACCTGCGAGTTTCTTCTGAGTCCCTCTCTTGTCATATATAACTCGAGAGTGGAAATATATTTCCAAGTTTTTCGCCGGACAGTGCACGGCGCGCGCCGAATTTCTAAAAAAAAAAAAAAAAGAACCGGTTTTTTTGTGAACAGAGTAGAAGAGTTTCCTATTGAGACTACCGCACTATCTTCCAACTTGAGTCTCGATCTAGATCAATTCGCAAAATACGGACAAAGCATCTAATCGTTGTCTGATGCAAAATGAAGTGGATAAGCTTCAAGTACTCGAAGGATCTGAGGCATAATGCAACTTGAACTTTTGGGACGCTCTCCAATCATCACAGTTCCACATTGAGAATCACTGCCCGATCCGCCTATGGTCAACAATTCACGACCACACATCAGCTATGGCGGCACTCTCGAAATTTACAAACCACGACTGTCTTGTATACAATATGGTTCCACTCACTTTTGTCACCTTTTATAATCATAAATGCGCGTGACGTAATCCAGGTACCAAAAAACACGTAATTCGTTCACAAACTATTTCATTTTTGTAAAACAAACATCGACGGGACTCCGCGGCATGACCGCATCCAATATTGATTTTTCGGCGATTTCCGTACAAGAACCGTCGTCGGGCGACACGCGCCCGTACAAACCGGAGATCAAAAACTCTCTCGAAAGGTGACAGCAAATACAATTCTCGTCGTGCACATTATTCACACATCATATTCGCTATGACTTCATTATGAATAACAATATATAATATGTAACGCCACCGCATTTTTTTATCTCCGCTGCGGATAGATTTAACGTCCACGGCTGGCTATGTGGACATTCACATCAAATGTATACGTGATGTCTAGCCGACCTAACTGATTTTTCATCATTGATGGAAAATACATGCCCTCGTTTGTCTACGCACCTACTAGCGTCGAGACCTCCTCTGCAGTTCTAAGTTCCCAACTTCTGTTCTCTACAGTCTCGGTGTATCTGTCGACGAAGCAACGACTAGCCTGACAACCTTTGTGCATGTGCGTGTATGCTCGGCAGATACACACGAGAAGAGGTGTACTTAAATATCTTTTCGCTGATACGTACGTGATCGGAATGCACGCGAATACAATTCAAATATTCACAGCGTATAGTTCACACGTAGCACATAGCTTCCTTATATACTTGCTTTGGCGCAAAGACGAAATTGTAATTTTCCCGAGCTCGTTTAGGAAAGATATATACACACAAAAGCTAAAGATAGAGGAAGAAAAAAGGAGACCAAACTTAGTATATTATATGATAAAAGTTAGCTTGTACGTGTTTTCATTTTCATATGGAAATTCGAGGTTTCCTCTCTCCTTCGTGCTTCCTTCTTTATCAAACGACTAAAAATGCGTGAAAGATCGTGACGCAAATGAGAAGAAGTGTACATGCTTATCGCGATATCCACCTCGTTGAACTTTCTTGCAAACGCGCACGAATACACGTCGATGCGAGCACGGTAATTACGATTCATCCAGACTTAACTAAATGAGAGCTTCGATGCAATCTCTTCTTCATCGAAATTAATTTTCTATCGCAGCATCCCTCTTTTATACATACTCACGCACAAAATAGTCGTTTCGTTTGCATTGACGCTCCGGCTATGCGTGCGAATGAGCTTCGCGACAACGGAGCGTGCCGTCGACAACGTTCCCATACGACCCCGACCCTAGAGGGAAACACGAGAAGAAAGCAGAACTCCGTGTACGTGGAAACTTATTAACACGTCACTCGTCCGGGCGGACACTAATGCGCACATTTTCAGACAGTGTACGTACCCGTAAATTGACTAACAGTCACGTCCGGGACAGAAAAGCATCACGCGGATCACAACATCAGACGCAGATACATTTCGTACACCTATATTGCATGTGAACTAAACGCGGGGAAGACACTTCGATTGTTGAAAACTAATGGCTGCAGATATAGACTCGTCGTTTGTTACAACATTCGCACGCGCTTCACTCAATTTCATAATTTTTCACTTCCGACACGCCCAGCGACTGATGACTCTTAATTGGCCTTTATTCTCGAACTACACCTCGATGACTGACATCGATAATTATTGTTGGAGCGTCTTCGATACACCTGTCTGGTCGTCCCTCTCATACAGGAAAAATAGCACGTTTCTTACAGACACATAAAATACTGCATTTCAAAATCTAGACTGGGAATTTAGCGATGCGTGGTTCGTCTGGACACAGGCAGGGGAAATTGTTTCGAAATTGTGACAAAATAACATTCAAAAACGGGAGGGTTGAGGAATTGAGAATAGTGTAATTGATTGTTGGGAACGGAGCGGATGCTGAGATTGAAAGATACATTTCTCGAGAAGATGAGGGTAACAAATAAAATAGAAATAGTGGAGAGCCACACCCATGAGTCCACTTTCTGCTCGCGTACATGAAAAATAAAGATCATATTTCAGGTCTTCTATCAGCTTTTAGGGTAGGGAATACTTTGACAAAACTCTAGGGTCCTTCCAAAGAGATCATCGGGATGGAAGCGTACCCCTCCTCCAGATAGTCTTCCCAAGGCACCAGCAGTAAGGTATGTTAGGTCAGATATTGGCAGAAGGAGAAGAAGTGAAGAGAAAAGAAAGGAGGAAAGAGAAAATTCCTACTAATTAGTTATGACGGAAACTTGGAGATAATTTTCTACTTTCGAGACATATCTACATATTCAGAAGGGGGAGATTTGAAAAACCTAATAGACAATCAAAATCGAAAAATCTTTCATAAGTGAAGTTCCTGGTCCCTTCAATAAATGTACCCCAAGAAAAAGACCTCGCGAGTCAAATTTCGCATTTTATATGCCTTTAGGATTTAGATTACTATTGGAAAATCATCAAAAAGATTGTCAGAAAAACATTAATAAGGAACCTGTTTTATCGGGGTTATTTCGGAAAAAACGTCCGTTCTCTGGCCGCCAAAGCTCGGAGTTCGAAAATTTTCCAAGTCCCACCTTCCCCCCCCCCCCCATCATTTATAACTCGGTAGTTGGTGTAAGCCTGAACGATAGCCCATTCGAGTAACTGGATATGCAGTGCTTCATAGATCAATTGACTCAGCCCCTTCAATGAGCCGGATATGCAACGCTCCAAACACCATAAGACTTAGAACGTCCTTCTAAGGTATTCCAAGTCCCCTTATATCATATCATATGTAGTTTAGAAATCAGTGTACAGGTATAGCCTGAAAGATAGCCCTTCGAGTAACTATTTTCAAGTCCCCCTCCTATCATATCTAGCTCCAAAGTCTGGGTCTGTAAGGTCACAATTTTATGACGTCATACATCAGCTTTTTTCATGTTCTTCCTATTATATACAGCGCCAAAGTGCGAACCTGTGCAATTTAATGACGTCATAGGTCAACCTTGTGACGTCACAATCTTCATTTTCTTTCAGTTCCTACGCACTCCATGAAACAGGTTCCTGCAATCCCTCGTTTAAGTAGATTAAAGAACCCGTGCGTTTTTTCAAGTTCCTCTCCTATTATATATAGCTCCAAATTCCGGGCCTATGACGTCACAATCTTCATTTTTCAGATCCCACGGGCCCCATGAAAAAGATTTCTACCACCCCTTGCTCAACTACGTTAAAGAATCCGCGTATTTTTTTCAAGTTCCCCCCTATTGTATATATCTCCAAAGGCCGGGCTCGTGACGTCACAATTTGATGACGTCATAGGTTTGCCTTGTGACGTCTAGCGTCGCAATCTACATTTTTCAGATCCCACGTGCCCCAAAAAACAGGTTCCTGCAATCCCTCATTTGACTGTTACAGAACCCGTAATGTTTTTCAAGTTTGTCTCCTATTATATATAGCTCAAAATTCCGGGTCTATGACGTCACAATTTGATGACGTCATGTCACAGGTCAAACTTGTGATGTCAAAATCTTCATTTTCTGATCCCAGGTACTCCATAAAACGGGTTCCTGTAATCTCTTGTTCAACTAGATTAAAGAACCCGTGATTTTGTCAAGTATTATGTATAGCTCCAGAGTCCGGGCCTGTGACGTCACAATCCACATTTTTCAGATCCCACGTACCCCATAAAACTAGTTTAAGTGTAACAGAACCAGTGATTTTTTCAAGTTCCCCTCCTATTATATATAGCTCAAAAGTCCGGGTCTGTGACGTCACAATTTGATGACGTCATAGGCCAAACTTGTGACGTCACAATCTTCATTTTATTGATCCCACGTGCCCATGAAACAGATTCCTACCACCCCTTGCTCAACTACGTTAAAGAACCTGTATGTTTTTTCAAGTTCCTCTCCACCAAAGTCCGGGCCGGTGACGTCTTAATTTGATGACGTCATAGGTCAGCTAGAACCCGTGAGTTTTTTTATATGCTTTCAAGATTGGGATTATTCTCGGAATATTGTCGTGAAAATTGTCACGAGAATTGTCAAAAAAAAAAAAACATGAAAGAACCTTGAGACTTTATGTTTTTGAGATTGGGATTGCTCTTGGGAAATTGTCACGAAAACTGCCCCAAAAATTGTTATAAGAAATCGGAACAAACCTTTGGGACCTAATGCTTTCAAGATCGGGATTACTACCTATTGCAAAAGTGTCCTAGAAACAAACTTTGAGATTTCATGCATTTAAGATTGGCTTGTCACGAAAATTGTCACAAAAAACTGTAACAAAACTTCGGTAGTTTCTGCTGTCAAGATTGGAATTCTTTATGAAAAATTGTCACAAAAATTATTAGGAAAATTGTGCGGAAAAACTGTTACAAGACCTTGGAACTTAATATGTATGAGATTGCGATTAATCTTGGAAAATTGTCACGAATTTCCGCCACAAAACCTCGAGATTTGAAAACATTTTTTAGCGTCAGTGATTGGCTTACTCCTTTATTAGACTTGGCCAGCGCTTCCCAAAGAGAAAATTTGACGCGGAGCCCTTGAAGATATATTGTGAAAATTTGAAAAAATTATAAGAAGTTCAAAAATTTGCATCAAATTCTTAAAATCTGTCAGCATTCGCGGAGTCCTGAGAAAGGTTCTACGAAGCCCAGTTTGGGAAGCGTTCATCTAAACCAGCAATGCGCAAACTTTTTTTCACGTGATCACATTTTTCAGCGATCCACCAACAGAAAAATCAGAAAAAATTGCACATTTTAATTGTTCCAAATTTCACGTTTTTGGTTTATTCTGGAATTGTGTCGCAATCGACTAAAAATCATTTAGCGATCGACCTGTCGATCTCAAAACCCACTTTGCCATCACTGATCTAAACGAACGCCAGATAGATCAGAATCAAGAGTAGATAGAGCTGGACTGAAATCAGATAGACCTGAAACCAACACATCAACATCCCACGATAACATCGTAAGAAGATAGGACTGGAACGGTTAAGAATTGAGGAAGGACGGGAAGATCAATTTCCATAATTTTATCGCCATCTAGAAGTTTAAGGAACTATTTGAAATAGTGTACGCGGGTCTACGAGGTCCGCAAAAAAGATTTTAACATCCGAAATGTGCCAAAAATTGACCAATTTACTAAGATTTCCCGGATAAGAACCTAAAAATTCTCCCATTTTCAAGCTTCATATGGTTTTTTAATTATCATTTTCGGAATCTGCACTAAATTTTACTTTCAAATCAAGTATACCTAATATGGAAGTTCGAACAATTTTTAATTTTTGAGAATTTTGGCAAATAGGTCAATTTTTGGCACATTTTGGTCGATAACTCGGCTCAGAAAAGTCATAGAAAGTTGAAGATAAAATCGGGATACAAATTTCGTAGATTTAAAGTGCTACAACAAATTTATTCCAAACACCCATTCAACTGTTAACATCTTTTTAGGGTCGGTTAATTGAAGCTGTTTTTTTTTATTGTTTGTATCCAGCGACCGCTGGAACGTCAAGACCCTTCAAGTAAGGACTTTTTTTCTCACTACACACTAGTTTCAAGCTTGGCCCATCGATGGGTACTTTGAAAAAATCGAGCTCCGATTCTCTGCGGACAAATAAAAAATTATTAGAAGCTAGTGGTCCCCTAGGTTGCCCCTGAACTTTTAGATTGAGCAGAGAATATTCTCCACTAGTCCACAACTAACATAAGCTAGGCCCAGAGGAAGAATTCAAGTTAAGACTCTTCGAGTTAGGACTCCCTTTCTCACTATGATTTCATAAATAGATGAAGTTACACACCGAAAAATTAGAATGATACACAAATGGAATTTGAAGCAAAGGAGTGAAGGCCAAGAATTCTTTGTTCAGAATTTTCCTAGACATTCCCATATCTTCGACTCAATTGATTTTTCTGTCTACATTGGAGTGGTAGTTGAACTTGATGGGAAGTCGGAGCAATAAATCATTTTCGAATTATTGATAGTTACCACAGAAATGTTGTCGCCCCGTTCATTCAGGAAGAAGAACGTTCCATAAACTTGAAGCGTACATTTACTCACTATTGTGGTCCGTCTCGATGCTAACAATTGAATCATCCAAATTAATTTATTACAAAGCGAAGGGAGTTGATTACGTTACCTGAAACAGAAAGAACAGCCGAAACCCACGCATCAGTTCACAGATTCTATCTTCTATCCAGTAGTCCATAAATTTACGTAACTTTCTCACTGTTTGTTTTTTTGTTTTTTTTATTCTTTTTCGTTCATATATTACAATTATGATTATTAATAATGTAACACGCTGTTGTCATCCCAAATAGCATAATCGTATGGTAACGTTAACGAGACGAGAAATGCCGATGAAGGCGCGCGGAGAAACAAATAATAATGGAATCGTGATTGCCTTAGCGCTAATTATCAATGTCTTACAAATGCGCTAATGACCTTCAGTAAGTCTCCGAACACAAATACAGAAATATGACTTGCATGTACCGCAGAAGAAGGGGTGACGAGAGGACGAGAGAGAAAAATAGCTAGCAGCCGTCTCACGACCAGTCGACCACATCCGATGCTATCGTACCAGAAAAATATCATCCCGATGAATCTGTGTATTCCTATCGGAGAGGCGTGCGTATTACGACAACATTACCTATCCTATTCTATAAAACAGACGAGACCGAATCTTTCAGTTAATTAAAAGCATCAACGGTGCCATCGTCATTGTGCCACTCGTCGACAAAAATGAAATGCGTCCCCGTTTAATCGACGATGCGAAGGCGCGGGCTGCGTTTCAGTTCCGTAAAATTTAGTTTGTTTTGTCTTCCTTCATTGTAAATGTCACCTTTTTTCCTTGCAAGTTTCTGCTGTATACAGTCCTCGCAAACAATAACTTTGTTCGGGCTAATTGCGATAAGGTTCAGAGAGGAAGGCGCATTCTTATGTGCCAGCTTGAATTTGTTGTGAACGAGCATCGTTCTAAACGATCCGAAATTATGACGAGAGTATGAACGCCGCACAACGCAAAACCATTATACCGTTACTTCTAACATTTAAATTAGCTCCTTAAGAATATCATGTCGACTTATAAATACATATAATTACTCTGTCACGCGATATAGAATTTACAGGCTCCATTTCCCACACGAACTTTTCGGTAAGTATACGCCAACTTCTCTTCCCCCTCTCTAGTACGGTTTTGACAGTTCCATTTGAAAAAAAAAAAAAATGTATTTTGAATATTTCCTATCTACGGCCTCTAATTTCACACATATTTCTACGAAAACTGGAAGATACAGAAATACAACCAATGCTTAATAGACATTTTCTCATATGTTCAAAAATATGCATCTTACACGGCGGAACAGGAAAGGATCGGCGCCCCCGCCTGGCACCCGTAGACAGACGAGAATTGGAAGAGAAATGCCGATGACGAAGTGAATGAAGGAACACGGAAAAGAATGGAAGACCACATCGACAACTGAAGAAAACATATAGATGGATACGACCGAATTCAAAGCAAATGAACCCAGCAGACCGGCCACTGCGACATGGAGACGTCGAAGGAACAAATTTTTTACTTTATGTACGCAAAAAATTTGTACGAAAATTAATCTTAGCGGAATATGCACTAATTTGCATAATCTCTTGCCTCTAATTATACAATAAGACTTCTGTTTTTCCTTCCTTCTCTTTGTAAAACTTTTCAATCGTGATTCGTCAATATTTTCAAACTATTTGAACTCGCGTACGCTCTACTTCCGCGTGACCTCAACCCAACTTGTACACACCGAAAAAAGTGAAAGAAATATCATACATTTAGGTCATTGCTGAAGTGAGATATCGATAACGGTTTCCGAAATGTACTGTAATCAGTTTACGAATTAATAACCCACTAGCGTGATCGCGCTACTATGTAGCTCTCAGCCATCCTCCACTCAGAAATTTCTATCTTAAGGTTTTTCCTTAATAAACAAAGTTTTGGAAATTTCATTCTAGAGTGAATCCTGTATAGAGTGCATTGGACTTGAAAAAAATTGACTTGGAAAAATTTTGACTTATATAGGGAATCCACTTCGAATTCGATTTTAAATATTGCCCCATAGAAAAAATTCACTGAATTCCTCGTTCAACTTTCTTAAGGAAGCCGTCGTTCTTTAGTTTGAGTACTCATAAAAGGGAGACTCGAGGTTGGTGCCATGAGCTTCTAAACAGGTGAGCCCAGAGAAAGATTGAGCTCTGGATATTCAAGTTCGGCTAAAACTATCGAGTCTCGAGCAGAGTCTCTCTTCTGGGTTCAAAAATTAGGTCACAACTAATATAAGGTAGGCCCACAGGAGAAAGAGGGTTTTAAGCCAGAACTCTTTGAGGAGGAAGATCAAGGAGGAGGATTCAATTATTACTAAGGCTGACAAAGGGAATGCCGTCGTAATTATGGAGAAATCCTCTTATATCTCCACGGTTTACGACGTGCTTGCTCAATGTGGTGCTCAGGAGAATGCCCTATTCAGCTTTCCTAAGTTCGTAGAAGAAGTGGGGAGTCTCATTAATGATAGTACAGTCATCGTTGAGAGCCCTCTAACAAAGAAGGCCTTTTTGGAACCTAACCCGCTTCCTCTCCTCCTTTATGGGTTGCCCAAAGTGTATCCCAACTTCGTTCGTTTCCTCTCCGACCTACTCTCTCGCTAAATTCTTAGACCGGTGGTTTAAATCTCGAGTGGAGTTGGAGTCTCCCTATTCAGTTCTGAACTCGGGCATCCTAGCGGACAAATTGAAGGGTGTATGTCCACCGTTTGGGTTCGATTTTATGCTCCTTTGATGTGTTGTCGGGTTTTTTTCCAAACATCCCTAAGGCTATTACGTTACAACAGATAGGAGACTTGCTTGTTAAATCCGGTGCCTCCCATGAGGAAATAAGTGAATTTTTTGACCTATTGACAATTTGTTGGTCCCCTAACTTCTGTAAATTCGATGGGAAGTTTTTTGAGTTTCCCGAAGAGGTGGGGATTTCTATTGAATCCCCTTTGGGTTCTCTAATATCAGAAGTGTTCATATCCAAATTTGAGCTTGACTCATTCTCTTCGAGCCGGTGGTTTTGGGCAATGTTTTCTATAGGTACAGGTAGGTTGACGACATCTTGTGTGCGTGGACTGGTCCAGCAGAACTCCTTACTTATTGAAATAGCGTATACCGTTCCGTCATATGTACACTGGAAGTTGGTGGCTCTTCTATAAATTTTTTGGATTTAACTATTTCCGTCATTGACGGTGTCCATAAATTACATCAACCCGCTATCCATGGGTCGTCTTTCGTGCCTGTTGCCTACAAAATGGTTACATTTAATAGCCTAATATATCGCTTGACCCATCTCCCGTTGAGTCAGGTCGCGTTCCACAAGGAACTCGGGACTATAAAGCACCGTTCCCGTTTACATCAAGTCAAGCTGAACGTTGATCTTATGGTTAGTAGGAGACTTACAAGAAAAAGTCTCAACTCTACGAACACCCTGCCCCAAGATTCGCACCTTGACAGTAGAAAACGGTGGATCAGGCTGCCGTTCCTGGGCAAGTTTTCTTCGGAGTTGGGCTGTGTCCTTCGTCTCTTTGACTTTGGACCGGCCTCTTACAATACAAATACGGTCAAGAGCTTATTTGTCAAATTAAAAGACACCATTCCGATGCTTGAGAGAGGGGGGGGGGGTGTGTTCATAGGGTAGCCTGTGGTGACTGTCCGAGTGTTTATATAGGTATGACTAGCCGATGAACACAAAAAGGCGTGGATTAAAATAAGAGAGGGTGAGTCGGCTTTTGCTGACCATTTAATCGAAAAAGGCCATAGTTTTAAAGAGGGGTCCGAAGTCCTCCTCCATAGGGAAAATTCGTACTTCAAACGAATGGCTCTGGAGGAACTTGAAATTTTTAGACACGGGAATAATAAAGACGTCACCGTGTTGAACAGGTATATTCCTGAAGAGGGATTGATTGAATTAGTTTATGAGGATGATTAACATTTTGATGACTTCCTGGCTCAATCATGATCTCCTTCGATGTTACTTGTTCTTGTTGGTGTTCGGTTCAGTTGCTTTCCGTCTCTTGAAAATGGCTGTTTGGCCGAAAGCGCTCGTGTGTTTTCAAATGTTTGCGGTTTTTGCAGTGTTTCTTTTGTTTACTTTTCGGAGTATACCCTCTAATTGAGGATCATCATTGAACCAACGAGTCATCGAAGTGTGAATCACTCTCACAGACGAGCTCAACCAGACCCTCATCAGAAATATACCTGTTTAAGACGGTGAGCGGATTGACTTCATGTACCAGATTTAAATTTTGCCTAAAAATCGATCTCAAAATGTCGTCGATTCGAGCATTGCTGCACTTTTCAAGCATTCCAATGGTCGTCATTATGTAATTCTGCTGCACATACTGTCTGTGAGTAGCGAAGTTACCGAACAAACAGAGAGTGCTACAAAGGAACATCGACCTCAATCAACTTCTTCTGTTGTGAACTCCATAGCAAGGAATCAGCTTCGTTCCGGGTACATATCAGGAAGGGTTGTCGTTGCTCTGGGCGAAAGAAAGTGAATCTAGCAAGGTGCCTAGCTTAAAGAAAATCTCAATGAATTTTGCCCTCTTTGAGAGGAACGGGGGGGGGGGGGAGTGTAGCTGCCGTCAATTTCTAAAAGGTGAGAAATTTGGATGGGATTTTCTCTGATACGAATCGAAGTTAGAGCTGATTTCTCCCCGTAAATGTGTTGTAGAACGAGCTTCTTAGTAAACGCATGTGCTCTTGCCATACATGACGAGAATTTTTGTATACTTGCGTAGGACTGTCGCCGATTATCTCAAGTTTACAACAAAAGACTACCTCCTCGGGAATATTCCCTCCAATATTTCGCTTCCAGTATCTTCACATGAGTAATTGTGATAGGGAGGTTGAAATTGGTCGATTAATTTCTCACCCTTTCGTCTTACAGATCTGTCTCTTACGTGTAACTTTTACTGTCTGATTACCTCTTATTTCATAATCCATTTTCCTCGAGGCTTCTGTGCCACTTCCTTCGTGTTCGTCTTTTGCTGACCCGACCAGATGAAGGTATCGAGTAGGTCTGTTGTTCTGCGCGCTAAAACTATAAGTACGTAATATTGTCAATCCATTCTCGGCTGCGTACGACCTAGTTATTGCCTAATAATTCTTTGCGGTCGTTCTAAACCATTCATTTTCGGTCAACGTAAATTTTTTTTCTTCTCTTTTTGGTTAACAATTTGTCATCATCAGATGCGTTCGACGTAGAGACGCTGCATATTATTTCTTTTATGTAAATCCTAATTAGAAGTAACAATGTTGCAGTTTTGTCTCGTTCGCGGCCCGTTATTTGTATGTCATTCGTTAATGGAGGATGATGAACGTGTCGTTGCCTACTTTAAGAACATTCGGATGCGCAAGTACAATATACGTACTTGCCCCCAAACAACTCGTTAATGGTATAGTGTACCTATTTTAAGGTCACGAATAGGTTACTAGGTGGCGTTTTAGTTGGCTTTTGTTTTCATTCAGCTGAAAATTATCCTAAATTAGCATTTAGACTGAACGACCATACGTCTGGAGAACGTAACTTTTTGGTTCGCAAACAGACCAATATTCTGAATGTTCATACAGAAATCTTACGTAAAGAACTTACTCAAGAACTTTTTCGCCTCCACTGGTTTTGCTAGGCAGGGAACGCAAATAATGGTGGCGTAAAAGTTGAAAATGTTTGTTGAGGTGGATAGAATATTAGAAGCCCCAAGGAAGGTAGGTGGTGGAGAATGAGGGGAGTTTATGGACCATGGAAGTAAAGTGGGACTTCTGGATGGAGAATGGTTGAGGAGTACGTAAGTTGATGCCAGTTAGAGTTGACTAAGGACTGTTTTTCTTGTTTAGTGATGGAGGACTCCCACAAAAATGTAGCTCCAGAGCACGAGCCCCAATTTTAGTAAAATCCCAAAACAGCCGACTTTATTTTATACAAAGAATAGATTAACAAAATCATTTTTGCAGAATTCCTCTTTTTAACTTCTTCGCTACACGGACGGGCCCAAATCAGGACCCAGAACCGGGTATGCAGGCTCCATTCAGGGTAACATCTCATCTTTTCGCGCGAGAAAACTCCACCTCTTTATTTACCACCAAACTGACTATTTAATTGTACTTCCCTTCTCAAGCGATTCAGTTCTTTCCGCTTTGCTATCTAAGACCCTCATTCTACCAATCTATCGTCCAACAAATCCTCATTTTTATACATTCGTCAAGGTTTTCCTCATCCTCTATCTCTCTTCTATGGATACTAGGACCCAACGATCTCGAGGAACATGACACAGTGGATCTTATCGTGAAGCAGTCACTACGTTTATATCGTCTAATTTCAAGTCTTATCACTGCTCTCTCATCCTCTCTTCCTAGCGTGATTTCTGGTCTTCCTTATACTCTAATAAGCTCCAGAAACCGCCCTTTCCGACGCGAAGAATGGGCCGTAGCCGTCTCACCCTCTCTTTTTCCTCTCACCCCTTCATTCATGGACTGCAATGTTGACGATCTGTCCGTTCCACATTTCTTTTGTCCAGCTCTCGAAAATATCCGGTTTAACCATTCTTCCTCTCTGCATCACAAACTGCCTGTCAATTGATCATAATAAAATCATTAGCACAGTGAACTGTCTACTTCCGATCCATTTCGAATTGAACCTTTTTGAGGATTTTTAGACTTTGGAATAACGGAAAAATTTGTTATGTTCTTGTATTTCAATCTGCTACATCATGTTCATTCTTATTGTCCCCATCTGCCCAACCCTAAGAGTGTTGCAAGGTTCGTTGAACTTTTTTTTTGACTCCTTCCATGTACGACTTCAAATGCTTCTGAGGCCTTTTCTTGATGTACATATCTAATAGAAATTTTTCTCAAGTTCGTGAACTCCTTCTCCCCTCAAACCCTCAATTTTTCGAAATGACAACAGCTATTCACATGTTTCTTATCTTTAGTCTGCCCCACCCCAATGCAAAAATCCACGAGTATACCCGACGGACTTCGAAAATTTTCGAGAAAAATTTTTCCCTATTCCCCCTTAAAAGATTCACAAATCTGCGACTACACGTGTGCACTACTCTTCTTATTTCCTGGAAATTACTGGACAAACCTTTCAGAATTTACTGGATAAAATACCTCGTAGGTGATTCAGAAATACACTTCGTATGGTTTTGGGTTTTGGTTATTCCTTCATTATACAGGCCTAATATACAGTAGACTAGGCAATACCCCGTCCCTCCTTCAACTCCGTATGATTTCAGAAATCTGCCCGTACACCTTGTATGGTTTTGGTCTTGATTATTCCTTAGAACAAGCGGAGTGAGTGAGCCCTTGAAAGCTAGTAGCGTCAAATATTCTGAACTATACTTAAAATAGATCATGAAGGCCGCGAGTGAGCCTCCAAAAGCCACTAGCTTAAAATATTGTAAACTAGACTTATACTAGACCAAACCTCCAAAAGCTATTAGCTTGAAATATTGTAAACTAGACACAAACGAGATCACGAAGGGGGGTGAACGAGCGAGGCGGGTGAGCCCCCAGCTTGAAATACTCCAAACCAAGAAGGGAGCTCGAACGTCGAAATTTTTTCTAAATCCCTTTCCTATCATATACTACGGCTCGAGAGTCGACCAATCCGAGATACAAATGATAGGAAGGGTACAGACCATTTTTGCACATAATGTTGGTATTGGACCATTTTCGTTTTGGTTGGACATCACGCGGCCCGCAGCAAATCCTTCAAAATTCCTCCACAGAACAGGTTTTCCTGTTAAAATTCACAAACGAGGCCGTGATTTCGTCACAAAGCAGGTGTGGCCTTGAAATATGAATGAGGTCACTTGCCAGTAGACACAAAACATGATCTTTACAAATCTCTCTTTTGTTTTGTTTTGTATTTTTCTTTTGTTGGGGGTACTTTCAGGAAATTTTCGTCGGCGAGCGCGAGCGGCCCGAGCTTGGTGACGTCACGAGGTTGATGACGTCACCGAGAGGGGGGAGGGGACTTGGAAAAAGTTCGACTTTCGAGCTATAATATATGATAAGAGGACGACGGAAAAATTTTAACGCTCGAGCTATATATGATAGAACGGGGACTTTGAAAAATTTTGACCCTCGAGCTATATATAATAGGAGGGGACTTCGAAAAATGTTGAGCCTTGAGCTATATACGATATGGGGAGGACTTTAAAAATTTCAACCCTCGAGCTATATATGATAGGAGGGGGACTTCGAAAAATTTTGAGCCTTGAGCTATATATGATATAGGGAGGACTTTAAAACATTTCGACCCTCGAGCTATACTATATGATGGGGGACTTTGGAAAAATTTGACCCTCGAGCTATATATTATAAGCGGGGCACGGAAAAATTTCAACTCTCGAGCTATATATGATATGAGGGGGACTTGAAGAAATTTCGACTCTCAAGTAGGAGGGGGACGGAAAAATTTCAACTCTCGAACTTTATATGACATGAGGGGGACTCGAGAAAATTTTGACCCTTCAGCTAAATATGATAGGAGGGGGACTTATAAAAATGTTGACTCTCGAGCTATATATGATAGGAGTAAAAATTTTTTCAAGTTTTTCGCCGGACGGTGTACGGCGTAAATTTCGACTCTTGAGCTATATATGGTAGGAGGGGGACTTGGAAAAACGACAGCTCCCTTAACGAAGTTAAACGAGGAACGCAGGGAACTTGTTTTATGAGTCATATGGGATTTGGTGTTGAGAATTCAAGGAAGCCCAGACTTAGATAAAGCGAGTATAAAGAAGGCCAAAGACCTTTTCTAAGACTAGTATAATATAGTTTGAGAGTCTAAATTTTTCTCGAATCTCGAGCTATAAATGATAGGAGAGGGAAGAATTTTGACTCCCGAGCTCTATACGATAGAAGGGGGACTTGGAAAAATTCCTATAGTATTATATATGGCTTCAGAGTCCAAAGTTTTCCAAGTCCCACTCCTATCATATATAGCTCGAGAGTCGAAAGTTTTCCAATTCCCCGTCATATGGCTCGAGAGTCGAAATTTTTCCAAGTTTTTTGTTGGACGGTGTATGGCAAAGTTCTCAAAAAGTCCCCCAATTTTTCTAAGTTTTTTGCCGGACGGTGTACGGCGCACGGCATACTTATTCATATCCTCACAAGATGACGGCCGTCGTCCCGCTAAGTCCGAAACCGGTCGTGAATGTTAATTAGTCTCGACATCCTCCACCTTTTTTGTCAGTAATTTTCTTTGTTTGTTTTAAGTATACATTTAACCGTGATTCCAATATTTTCAATTTAAGCCTTTCATTTTCAACTTTTTAAAAACTTTTTCTTTTTTTAAATTTCGCATCCTTTTGTTTCCCTCTCGACTGTTCCTTGACCAAAAAAAAAAAAAAATTACGCTATTTTTAGTTTTTTAGTTTTTGGATTTTAATAATTCTTTTTTAATATTTTTCTTTTCGTGTATTTTATGAGTTTTCGAGTTTTTTTATGTCTTTATGTCGCTGGTCTGACAATATATCGTGATTTCGAGACTATCTTTGTTATTGTTACGTGCCTGTGTGCCAACCAACCCTCAATTATAAAATGGCTCGTACTTTTGCGGATTCAATCTTATTTATTAACACTGCCAGCTTCTCAACCACCCCCCCCCCATCCCATAAAACGGATTCCTGATAAAATTTCCACTGTTGAGCTAAGTATGACAGGAGGGGGGACTTTGAGAAATTTTGACTCTCGAGCTATATTATATGATACGAGGGGGACTCGGAAAAATTTCGTCCGTCGGGCTAGAGACTTAGACAAATTTCCTCTGTTGAGCTATATATGACAGGAAGGGGACTTGGAAAAAGAACGGCTTCATTGTCATTGCAGCGCGTTCAAGTTGTCACACCATCATTTTCGGGACGTAGAAAAACTTTAGGCTCCAAGATTTATAATATGAGAGGAAGGGGACTCGGGACAGCGGGTTCCCCGCTGCCATTGGAGTCGTGCAATGGCATCTAATTTTTTTTCAAATTACCCTCCATAAAATGAATTTCTGAACGAATTACTCAGGGACTACTCAAGGTAAAAACCTCACCTTTAAGATTTCGGCGCTTCTCTCGGAAAGAAAAACAAAATAAGGCAAATTGCTTCGATAAAAGCTAAGATCTCGCTGTCCCCGTTTCCAAAAATTGTTCCAAATATAACTGTTGATTAATTACGATTGCGAAAGACGAAACTTTCGGCCATATTTAAACAAACGCGAATTTTTAAACACAGCTTAGAGGTGATTGCGTTGTCGAAAAAGCGTCGAAATAATTAAAAATATTTTTCGTTTCATCACGTTCGTGTTTCCATCATTTATTTCGACAGCAAATTCCACTTCTCCCTCAATTTTTTCCCTTTTCTCTTTCGGTATATAATTTGATACATTACAGCCAGAGGCAATAAACGATGGCAATTTTTGCGTATACATTGAAGCGCCAGGCAAAAAAAAAAAAAGTCTTTTTTATAAAAACTTCGTCATTCGAGCAAGAGTTTGCGATTTCCTTTCTCCTCTGTTGAACTGCTTCGAAAAATATTATTCATCATCTTCCTACGAAAAACGCATCAAGAATCGATACGTACAGAATAGACTACAAAGTTTCTCGACGACAATGTCTTTTCAGTGCACAACCATTAGGCAATTAAATGCTGATTCACGGAGAACATAAAAATCCAAACTCGTAACTCGAAAAGGAAAAAAAAAACATCGGCGGAAACACGTCAGCAATTATTCCGTTTCCATTTTTTATTATTACACCACTTAAAACTTTTTTTTTTCTCTCTTTCCTCTTTTTCGTTTCGTAAACTATAATAACTGTAAATAAGAAACATAATTTTGTCACAAACAATCGTTTTGAAAGACCTGACAGGTGTCTTATCAGACGATTAAAATAAATACACCACATTATCTCGGTTCAACTTGGGTAAACTAAGGTTATCGAATATCATTGTCGTCGTTCTCCAGCTCGCGGGTACGACGAAAGCGATTTTTTAAATCAATTTTCCGTCTATAATGAAAATGTAGCCCAACACAGCGAGCGCCGTCGTACAATACTGGTGTCCGAGCAATTGCCAGGTTAGAATCTTGTAAAACCACGATGTAAAATAACTGACCGCGACGAGTACTCCCATTCTGGCACTACAATAGTAGCTGTGTTATCTTCCATATTCAACGCGGCCGGTCTCTCGTCTAAAAATTAAACCTAAGTACAAATTTATGTTCATCTCGGAAATCCTATATATATTTAACGCGCTCGCTATAAGCCGAGATTAATCGTGTGTTCTTTTGTGCCGAGCTTTTCGTTGTTCTCGAGATATACTCGCGTACACCGAATACCACTCCCGGAGCGACGATAGAAACGATGCGTTAAAAACCTCTCCTCCGAACTGAGCCAGCGTCCATCGAATCGACGCTCCGATGACGCCGATAATAGGCTCTATCCCATTCTGCCAGAAAAACGTTGCCTGCAAGGCGTTAGCGACACACAGTAGTACAATGTTCTTCCTTTCGAAGAATAACTACAAATCAGATAGACGCACACGGATACTATTTTGTATATGCAGTTCCGATAAGTTCGCGGCTCGACCGATGCACAATGCCCTTTCGAGTTATGGGAAACCGTTACAGAATATAGGTCGAAGGTTGGATCACGAAAGGAGCATCGCTATATCGCGGCCTCACCGGAAAAACGTGCGTAGGACAAACAATTTCTCGTATAAGCGTTTCGATCGTCGTCCTGTCCTCGTAATTTGCTACCGTAGCACTTTCATTCATATTACTCGTGAATGAACCGTAACGCATGCCTCGTGCACATATTATTATCATTATTATCATGTAGAAATTACAACTTTCCGACCTCCTCGTATGCCGGCTAACGAAATATTTACCGTCGCTCGCGGAAGCCGGATATCGAAACATGAATTAGCTTCAGTCTAAATAATACACTGCCACAATAGGATCATACAGTGTAGAAGAGTAACCTATAATATAGAATGCACACCATTACAATACATCGAGCTCATCCTATTGCACATACATATAGCAGCCAAGTAGCTGATATACTGTCCGACTGAAGAACTAACAATGTAGTGAATATGACTTAAACACTCTATGGGACTCCCAGTTTAGGAGGGAATCCAATTAACAACCCACAATACCATGGGAAAGTTATGAAGTGCATGAGCTAGTCGGCTCGGCTGTCGAAAATGTACACAAAACCTACGAAGGAACTTATTTTAGGTGCTCAGTAACATTGGGGTCTTTCGTATTGTCTCTGTAAAGTTCTCTGTAGTACTCGGTTATATGTTCATTGATCTCTTGCCTTCCGTAAATCTTTGCACCCTCCTCGTTTATTAAATGCGCAGTCCACTGTGTACCTTAACTAAGACGCTTTTTCATTGATTTCATACTTTTGTTTCCTTCGATTTTTCCCTAATTACTCGTATTTCTAGATTTATTCTTTCTTCTCCAAGTCGTATATTGTACCGTTTGACTTTAGACACTAGGTTCAATTATAATCTTTCAGGGGGAGTGGACAAAACGCCCACCATCCGTAGTCCTTCCGAAAGATCGTGATTTCGAGAATGGCAAAGAATCTGATTTACTTAGAGAACTGGAAAAATTCCAACCGCAGATGTATCAAAAGACCACGATTAAACTGTGTCGACTATCGATTTGACGGCGACGCTGGGTGTGGGAATTACTTCTTCCAGAGTCCCGATCGTAATTACGTCGATATATTATTGAAATCGAACTCACGTTCACGTCGATGTGTTCGACTCATTTTCCACGTCGATATCAAGTCAATTTTGAGTCGACTTCTTGAAATTCTCCTATCGATCTCAAATCGACTGCTATGTTGGATCAATTTAAAGCCGATTTGAGCTTGTCGGTGGCGCACTCTAGACGACTTTAAATCGACGTCGATCTGGAGTCGACTTCGAGTCGACTTCTTCAAATTTTTCTATCGACCTGAAATTAACTTCTCTGAAAAGGCGATTTCAAGCCAATGTGTGGCTCTCCGGTAGTGCACGCTGATTGACTTCAAATCGACGTCGATCTGGAGTCAATTTCTAAACAACTTCTTAAATCCTTCTATTGGTCTGGAATGGACTGCTCTGATTGGTTGATTCCAAGTCGATTGGCAGTCCTCCGGTAATTTACACAGATCGATTTTCGCGAGTCAATATCGAGTCGACTTCTATCGACCTTGAACCAACTGCTTTGCTGGTTGACTTCATATCGACCTCGAATTGACTTCGAAATCGACTTTTCCAAATTTATCCGTCAACAAAAAAACAAGTTCTCTGTTAACTCAATTTCAAGCCAATTTGGGGTTCTCTAGTAGTGCACGCTAGTCGATCTCAAATCGACGTCAAAAAATGGAGTTGATTTTGAGTCGATTTCTTTAAATTTTTATACCAACCTAAAATCGAAGTCTATCTGGGGTCGATTTTGAATTAACTTCCCCAAATTCGTCTATTGACTTGAAGCCAACTTCTTTGATAGGTGAATTTAGAGGAGCCTTGTAGCACTCCGGTAATGCACGCTAGTCGACTTCAAATCGAGACGTCGATCTTGGGTCGACTGCTTCAAATTTGTCTATCAATCTGATACCAACTTCACTGATAGGTCCATTTCAAGGCAATTTTTAGCTCTCTGGTAGTGCACGCTCGTTGACCTCGAACCGACGTCGATCTGGAAGTCAATTTCTAGTCAACTTCTCAAAATCCTTCTAATGGCCTGGAATGGACTTCTCTGTTTGGTTGATTCCAAATCGATTGGCAGTGCTAATTGATTTTGAAGTGATCTCGAGTCAACATCAATCTCAAGTTGACTTCTCAAAATACTTCTATCGTCCTTGAACCAACTGCTTTGCTGGTTGACTTCATATCGACCTCAAATTGACTTCGAAATAGAGTTGATTTTGAATCGACTTTTCCAAATTTATCCATCAACTAAAAACCAAGTTTCTTGTTAGGTCAATTTCAAGCTAATTTGTAGCTTTCCAGTAGTGCACGTTAGTCAATTTCAAATCGACATCAAAGTGGAGTTGATTTTAAGTCGATTTCTTCAAATTTTTCTACCAACCTGAAATCAAAGTCGATCTGGCGTCGATTTTGAATTGACTTCCCCAAATTCGTCTACTGACCTGGAGCCAACTTCTCTGGTAGGTTAATTTATTACAAGCTGATTCGTAGCTTTCCGGGAGTGCACGTTAATCGATTTCACATTGTAACGTCGATATGGACCCTGATTTGAGTCGACTTCTCCAAATTTGTCTACTATGGACCTGAAACTATAACTTCTCTGATAGGTCAATTTCAAGCCAACTTTTAGTACTCCAGTAGTGCACGCTACTCGACTTCAAATCGTGACGTTTATCTTCAGTCAATTTCGAGTCGACTGCTCCAAATTTGTCTATCAACTGATATCAACTTCTATGATAAGTCCATTTCAAGGCGATTTGTAGCTCTCTGGTAGTGCAAGCTAGTCGACTTCAAATCGAGACGTCGATCTTGAGTCGACTGCTCCAAATTTGTCTATCAACCGATACCAACTTCTCTGATAAGTCCATTTCAAGGCAACTTGTAGCACTCCGGTAGTGCACGCTAGTCGACTTTAAATCGAGAGGTCGATCTTGAGTCGACTCCGGTAGTGCACGCTAGTCGACTTTAAATCGAGATGTCGATCTTGAGTCGACTCCGGTAGTGCACGCTAGTCGACTTTGAATCGAGACGTCGATCTTGAGTCGACTGTTCCGAATTTGTCTATCAACTGGAAACCAACTTCTCTGATAAGTCCATTTCAAGGCGATTTGTAGCACTCCAGTAGTGCACGCTAGTCGACTTTAAATCGAGACGTCGATCTTGAGTCGACTGCTCCAAATTTGTCTATCAACCGCATACCAACTTCTCTGATAAGTCCATTTTAAGGCGATTTGTAGCTCTCTAGTAGTGCACAGTAGTTCACTTCAAATTGTAAGGTCGATCTGGAGCCTATTTCGAGTCGAGTTCTCCAATTTTCTCCATCGACCTGAAGCTATTCTCTGTGGTAGGTCCACCACCTGGTCTGCCATTCTCTTTTAGCTTGCTAGATAACGGGGGAAAACTTCTGCATAGAGTGATAGTCAATTGACTTGAGAACTACCTAAAGCTAGGACAAAGACATAATCTCAAAAAGCCAATACGGTTTTTGAATTGGACGCTGTGCACCAGGCTGAAGAAAATAGCTGGGTCAGCAAGATCTACGCATCAGTTTTGCGCAGCCGTCAGCCTCGACGTGAGGAGAGGATATTAGAATCTCCTATGGACCAAGAAGTACGAAGAGTTGCACTGAGGTGTGTTAGTGCCCATCGGACTGTCTCGAGTACATTTACCACCAATCGAGTTCCTTGCTGAGAAGAGAGCGGTAATGTTCAAAGCAAAGAAAATAACAGACAACGCGAACCTTGCTTGAGAAATGGAAAGCTAGAATTTCTCAGTAAGCTGCCGTGTGTTAATATGCGACCTTCATAAGTGAATGAACCGAGACCATGGTCAGCTGAACTTTTACCTGACCCAGCTCTTAAGCGGCAATGGCTGTTTCAACTTGTCCCTCCATGAGAAGTAAAGAGAAGTTGAGCGGACAACGCGTTTGCACTGCAAACAAGGGTGAGGCGTGAAAGAGATTGGGGTCGATCAAACGCTTGCGCCAAGTAGCCTGATAGCCAGACAATGTCTGCATTTGAAGACACCGTCATACAGAAGAGGATGGAATAGCAAATGCGGAGTCACGCTATGGTCTACAACATTTGTTTACCATCCACACACAACGACACTCTGCATTAAGAAGAGGAAGCATACGGACTTGAAGAAAGAAAAAGGAATTCTCCGACAGCGGCTTAGTTCTAGGTTGTGTCTGGGGATGCCTTGGAGCACTGCAGCAGGTTTCGCCAAGGGGATTCTTCCAAAGGCCCATACCGAACCCGCACCCACTCCACTATGGAGGACGAGCGGCTGTCCATGGGACACAAGCGACGACCTGATCTAGCCTTGTCTCCACGATTATTTCGCTAAGGAAAAACGTGAAGCCAAAGCAAACATTATGCTGTCACATGTTACATCGAAATCGCGCTGTATCTGTGGTCAAGCAAAAGCAAAGCGACAACAAATGCACGAATGGAGCAACCTTCGAGTTAAATACATTAAAAACCTCGCCTCGATAACAATCTCTATCTGAAGCGCATTATGTTTCGTCTGCACTCGAGTACATCGAAAAGAGAAAATAATGTTAGAAACATCTTCGTTGTGACAAGAAGCCGAGTCAAAGTTCACGTTTACATAAATAATGATTACGTTGTAATGTATTGTCATTAAGCACTGACAGCGTACTCGGTCGCCAAATATCTCTTCGGAAAGTGCCTGTACTTACGAGAACGATAATTAGCGATCGATTAATTTCAACTTTCGTAAACTGCCATTCATCTTTCGTGAATAATAAATCATCCGCGCGTAGGAGGATGAAATATCGCCATTGTCCACTGCCGATGCATTTTTCAACCCCATGCTGAGTGTCGTCTCCTAGACGAGTATGATGTAACCGTCCCCCACCCTCTGAACCTCACACAGCCGTCGAACTATATCGCGATAAGAATTTACTTATACGTATATGCGACCGATTCAATTAAAATGACGTTCTTGTTCAGTGTCGTCAGTACATACGATGCAGTACATGAATAAGGTTAGGGAAAGTAGTTCGCGCGCAATGAATTTCACTCGCATGCGTCCTTAACCTTTAACGATTCCGTTAAAAACAATCGAGCTGCTGCACGGCATTCAAAATGCTCTCAGCGCATCATATCGTGCACTTTTCACGTATCCGCGACGACATCGTGGACTTTAATTAGCTCGGTTTGTCCAATTCTATAACAACGAGATTCGTTGATGGCCGATTTAATTTCGATCATTATCTGCCAAGTGGCGAAGCGTAACGTGCACTATACTGGTCGCATAGTCGATACGGAAGAAAAAACAAAAAAAAGGCGAACGAAAACATCTGCGTCTTAGAACACAGCATCAGGAGCAGGACTTTTTCGATATGTTGTTGTGTTCCGCTGCAGCAGTATAACGACCCGTAAAATGGGGGAATCAAATTTCTAGTCTACTACGTTTTTCCGCTTGATTGCACGACTGCCTGCCGAATCGCTCGTGTAAATTGCGAATCGTTTATACACGCGTTCATTTACGTATATTTCTCTCTCGGGGCAGATAACATTAAGAGAGACGGATTTACTACAGAAGGCGGGTACCGAGCGGGGTTACACGACGACAGAAACTCATTCATCGAGCTAATCCGAATATGATACGGTATGCAAATAGATGACCTACAAAATGAAAGGTTGGCAAGGTCGTCACGGTCCTGCTTGTCTTCGACTTTGTATACGCGCGAGGAGCTGATCATAAGGACAGCCTGGTATGGAAAAATGACAGAAATTGTCGCGGCAAGTTTCACCGGCCGGGTGCCCATGGTGAAACTCTGTTTTACTACCTTTCTATTGTACGCTCGGGGCTATAACATTTTTTTCCACTCTTTTTCGGAAGACTCCGACGGTATCAACACCTCAAGCCTCAGCATGCTTTTCATTGTGGTCTCTGCATTTCTTGCATCTTCCTCATCGTAACCCATTTAGACGCGTTTTCGCACACGTTGGAAAAAAAAAAAAAAAAAAAAAGGTTATAAAATATTTTCTTTGTGTATATCATTGTGATTTACAGTGGTACTTGAATGTTTCTACTATACATGACTGAATGACAACAATGCAACCGCGAAAGAGAGAGAGAGAAAAGAAACATGCGTAAGTATAATATTTCTTTGTTGGAAATACGATACGAATATAAGTCGCGCGATGCCTTTTTCTCGCGCATTAATCGCTTCATTTGACAGCTAAGTGTTGCTATTGTCATCAAGTGTGGCGGTGACGACGACGATGATGATGATGGTATACACACAGCGAAAGTTGTTTGAGCCTTACCATACGACGGTTACCGCTACCGACTCCGTGGCGAACGCGGGTACGCGGTCTATTGCTATTTGCGGTTTACCAACGACGAAAAAGAGTGAACGACTCGTACACCCATATTGTATTTTACCGCAAGACATATTCCTGCGATCGTAGAGTTCTACTCGAAGAATTTGAGCTGAAGGATTTCCGGTAAGTTCGGCGCCCTTGACGCAAAATATGATACGATCAGCTCCCTCAATTCCAGAAAGTCTCGAAGGATGCTAGCAACTACATTTTACTAACGTAAACAGACGCGATATCAGTAAAATTTCCTAGACTTTTTAGACGCATTGTCTCACTACTATTTTTCTCTTCAAATATATCTTGAGATTTCGAAATCCGTCGCTCGCAATTCTCTTTTTTTGTGACCAAAAAATTACAGCTTTTTGCTCGGGCCACAGATAAAATATCGTGATTTATGGAGTATTTCCCACACTGAGTTCAATACCACTGGCCACATCAAAATGTTTGCGGAACCGGAACGGCCTCCATTCTGAACAGGCGTTCTGAAGCACGAAAATCAGTCAAAATTTCGGACTTCATCGAGTTGGTAAGACGCTATCGAAAATAATGAAGAGGATAGACGTTTGATAAAGTAGATCCTGTCGATGGGCATGCGCATGCATCTGGGGTGGGGAAGAAGGCAGAAGAGAGAGAAAAGGGGAAGAAACTTCCGCGCAAGCAAAAGAAGATCATGGACCAATAATTTTAGTAACTCTAAAGTGGGTCAAGGTTACTGACGACGTCATTAGACACGACAAGAGAAACCGTGACAGTTTTTTAAGGAATGGTCCTAGTCAAAAACCGGGACCGTCTTCGCAGGAGTAGTCCTAGTCTTATATGCTAACTAACTGGAGGGCTAACGGACACACTCGATGCTTTTAGTCTAGTACTAATACAGCCTAGAACACTGTATTTTGGACCTCTAATAGTCTAAGGAAAATAGCGAAGGTCGGAATTGTTCCAATTCCCTAAAATAGGTCAAGGTCGCTAATGACGTCATCAATCGTGGAAGAAACCTTTTTTGGGAATAGTCACAATCAAAAAATCTTCAACACACTATGACGGTTTTTCCAAGAGTAGTCAAAATCTTATGAGTCAAGCGAGTGGAGAGAATTGACTTAAAGTAAGTCCTGTCGACAGGCGCGCATCTGGGGAGGAAGAGGGCACAGGAGAGAGAGAGAGAGAGAGAGAGAGAGAGAGAGAGAGAGAGAGAGAGAGAGAAGAGAGGAAGAAACCTGCGCGCAAGTAAATGAAAATCATACACTAAAATCGCGGGGGGGGGGGCAAGACTTGATTTTTGTTGAAAATATCAAATTTTTTAGAATCTCCAAAGTAGATCATCGTTTTTGATCAGAAACAGTGACAGTTTTTCCAGTAGAAGTCCTAGTCAAAAACCATGACGGTCTTTCCAAAAGTAGTCCCGGTCTTATATGCTAACTAACTGAAGAGTTGACGGACGCACTCGATTCTTCTAGTCTAGTATAGCCGAGAACATTTCATGCTAGGCCTAATATAAAGAAACTAGCAAAGGTCGGAATTTTCCAGGTCGAGGTCACTGATGACGTCATCAAACGTGAAAAACATTTCCCAGAGTAGTCCCAGTAAAAAAATCGTAACGGTTTGTTTGAGAGTAAGCAAAGGAGAAAACCTTCTAAAAGACTGAGGAGGGTGTTCTTTAATCAGTAGACTCCATCAATAAAAGCGGATCTAGCGGGCGGACGGAGCCACAAGGTAGCAAAGACAAGATCGAAAGTCGCACAATAAGTTCAAGCCGAAATAACAGACGAGATCGAATGGTGCAGTTGAGAAAAGAGAGGTAATTATATCTACAAAAGTCAAATTCATATACTGTGCAGTATTCCGTGATATAATCGTAGAGGAACCTCTCCTCCTTGATTCCGTACTTTTCCGTAATACACAATTTGATGAAAAGCACCAGGAGAGGTGAACTACCGACATTTGCTTAAAGTGCAGTGTTGGTATCAGTTAGAAAATCAATTTAGATAAACATTGAGTACTTACAAGGCAAGGTCGAAAGAAATTGAACCGTAAATTCCTAAAATTGCTGTAAGTCTTGGTTCGGTTCACCGACAAGAATTGTGTTTATTTGAACTCACCTCTGAAACAAAAAGTAAAAAGATACGTTACAAACTGAATAAGAGAAGCTGTATAAAGATAGGTAGTTAAGAAATTGAAGAATGCCACGGGGAGTACCACTACATTGACAATTCGCCAGAGTATCGATTGATATCAGGGGTGCCGTGATCCCCCAAAGCTTACAAAGATTTCGTCCCCCCAAAAAATTTTTAAGCAAAAAAAAAAAAAAAGCCTCCCCCCAATAATGTTACGAGAACAAAGGAAAAAACCGCCCCCTTGAATTTCCTACGAAGAATCATCTTCAAGAAAATGGCCTCACAGCACCCCTGATTGATATGGTCAGGGAAAGTTCGATCTGTCTTCCCAATCTCTAGTAATGATCTCGTTTACTCATCGGAGATCCTAACGAAATGCATCAACAATTGCAGTATCGAATTAATTTTCTATTTAAAAATTCAATAAAATCAATTTATCTCATAATTTTAATTGAATTGGGATTTTGAAACTTTAGATCGGCTCACGATATGAAAGATATGAAACTTAATTTTAAATCTTTATAATTAATTTTCTAATAAGGTAGGTTGATAATTAAAATATCTCCAATATTTTACAATTAAAATTAATTTTACAAAATATTATTAAAAAATTTTATAATTTATAAAGTCATTAAAACAGGTCCTCGATAAACTAATGAACAAAATTTTTTGTTGAATTCATAAAATAAAATTTTTATATAATTATATAAATTTTTATAATAATTTTAAATTTTAGTTATAATAATTTTTATTAATACGAATAAAGTAATAATTTATTAAGTTGAACAACTTTAAAAACATCTAAAAATTTTGATTAGAAATCTTTTGATAAATAATTTTATCAATAAACTTATCAATTTTTCAATTTATTATAGGTATCCGAATTATTGTTTTTTTCTACTTTTCTTCTTACATATTATATAATTCTATTTAAATTAAAATATAAAATTTATAATCATAGTATTAATAATTAGAATTTCGACTATTTATTATAATTTTGTTTATTTAAATGATGATTCATATTGAATTATATATTTTATTTTTACAATGATTATAATATCAATTTCTAGATGAAATTTTATAATATTGTAATATTTTTTTGATGAGATTTATCAAGTTAAAAGAATTAAATTATTAATTATAAAAATTGATTTACAAGTCAATATTATCTATTATTATAATAAATTTTTCCAATTTAATAATTATTTCTTTAACACTAATATTAATTTTTTTATTAAAAATGCAATAAACCTTCAAATATTTATGGGCAATGTTAGAAATTTGTGGAATTGATCATAGATGTATACAAATTAAAATTGAATCAATTAAATTAAATAATTTCGTAAAATGAATTTAGAATATGAACTATTCAAATAATATCTACCAAATAAGTACTTGATTTATTAGTAATGTGATTAATATAATGATCCGCGGCGAGTAAACAAAATCATAACGAGAGATTGGGAAGACGAATATTGAAAAATGGAAAATAGCGTCGTTTTCAGCGTTCAAAATACTTCTAGAATAGTATGACTTTTTTAAAATGCTAGAGCATGACCAAAAAATTGTCACGCCTATGTAATTCATCAAAAATAATCAAAAAGAACGGAAATGGTGGATCTTTCGCTCCTGTTGCAGAAGATGCAGCGATCGCCATTTCTTTTAAGACCACTTCAGTTTTAGTCAGTGAGAGAAAGTTCCACAAAATTGAATGAATGTCATGAAAAACGACGGTTTTTTTAACAAAGTTAAACGAGGAACGAAGGGAACCTGTTTCATGAGTCAAATGGGATTTGGTATTGAGAATTCCTAGATAAAGGTAGTATAAGGAAGGCCTAGACCTACTATAAGCCTAGTATAATACAGTTCGAGTGTCTAAATTTTTCTTAAATCTCAAGCTATATATTATGATAGGGAGACTTGGAGAAATTTCAACTCTCGTGCTATATATGATATGAGGGGGACTGATAGAAATTTCGACCCCCGAGCTAATTTTGACTCTCGAGCTATATATGATAAGAGTCAAAATTTTTCCAAGTTTTTTGCCGGACGGCGTACGGCGCACGGCAAATTTCTCCAAAAACACCCGATAGAACAGGTTCCCTGTTAAGAATTTTTTGTTGCACTTCGAGTCCACAATCCCACCTGTACCTTAGTGGATTTACTTAGTAGAGAGAACTCAACACGTACGAGCCGTCGTACTTTTCTGAAGTTCAGCCTTGCCGTTGACCTTTCTGGAAGAAGATTCCAACGATCGTCCGAGCAAATAGACGAAACGGACCTCGATATTAAAATGTGTACGTATCGCATCTGGAGAGTATTTTCTATCGGATTTTCAGGCACGTCGTAATTTCAAATGATAATGGAACAGAACACGTGCTGCTGACTATTTTGTAAGGCACTATTATCTCATAGGTGTGATTCTGTTAGCGAGTTCTTTGTTATACGTCGAGTCATTGTGCTGTATGTGTGCTCTTGGCTCGGTACTTACATCGGGATGAGGTTAGCACTCCTCGGAAAGAAGTGCTCGCAAAATTTTAGACGGCGGTAATTTACGCGAAAGGGAAGACGTGGAAGTGGGTATATAGGCAGCTAGGCAGCGAAGTTCCTGCTTCTAATTATCTTTTCGCTTCATAATGATACACTTTTAGTCGAATGAAAACGGAAAATGTTTTTCTTTTGTGGGTGGCACTGTTGAGTGCTCGTTGAAAATTTTATGTTATTATACACCCGAAGTCTCTAGTATTCGTATATTTTTCATTGTACCAGCGCGAATACATCCACACGAATTCTAAAATACTAGGCGACAGTGTATATACAGGATAGAGAATTTAGTTTGATGTCGGTTGCGGGAGTCGTATAATTTAATCTGTATGTACGTGGTTTTCATCGTATAATATTAATATCTCGTTAAGAATTAGTATAAAATGTCGAGCGTGCGGGTAATTCCATGATATGAGGATAGGAGAGGACATATTCGATTCCTGTCGCGAGAAGAGAGGTGAACGAAAACAGAAAAAATAAATGATATTCATGACCCCGTCACTCGACGACTAGGGAGCAGTACACACTCCCCGACGTTCCCCCATCTTCATTTGCCGTGCTGTAAAATTGTTCGTTTTGGATATATGTACATTGAAATGTACGACAGACGTTTTGAGGAACAGTTTTTCGCTCGTACGCGCGAAAATAATTTGGGAAAAATGTCGTTTAATTAGTTGTCGCGAGTTTATAAAACGATTCATCATTCGAGGACGTATACGAGTGAAAACAATTAATTTGGGACGCGTGTGCGGCGAGCTTAAGCGTTTCGTTTGAATGATTTGGATTTAGGGTTTTGCTAAATTACTGCCGCGCGAATACTTTTTTACCGATGCGTTTTAGATTGAAATTCTTGGAATAATAATATAATGGCTTTTCCTTTCGCGCGTATAGGAAAAATGTTCCTCGCAATCGCGCACATAAAATCATGTACCGCACGTTGACCGCGAAGAAAAAAAAGATTCACGATCATTAATGAAAATGCTGCTCCCGAATGCATTTTCGTGTTCTGATGTGTATGCGTGTGCGTGCTTAATTACCAATCGTACACATTTAAAGTCCATCAGGGTTAATGTGTCGCATAATACGACTCACGTGAAGCGTGTTCGAGCGTACACGGTGTGACAAATGATAACAAGAGATGAGCGCTTTCGGTCGTGGCGAAATGTTGAACACGTTTTTCTTCTGTGGAATGCGTTTCTGTCTCTCTTCACATTATAGAAAGAAATTGGTCTCGCTTTGTACAATCGAAGAAGGAATGAAGTACGTCTAATATCAGTCTAGGACAATACACGATCGTTGACTGAGAAGTTTACTGTGTAAAGTGATGAAGGATGCGACGATGATGAAACGTCTTAGAATACCGTATTCCAAACGGTTTCATATTTTTGGATGCATCTATGCGTGAAAAGTGCAGTTGCACCCATGCGCTGGGAACATTAACGAACTATTCAATTACACGAAGAAGAAGTATGACATAGTATGTCGACCTTAGGAAGTCAAGAGTATTTGGAAACGGCAGGAAAGGCTTGAGAAAAGGTTGAGGAGGTAGGACAAGAGAAAAAATGGGTGAATTCGTCACCATTGCAGTGTAGGCATAAAGCTGTAGCGGAGAGCCCAAGAAGAAGGAAGGAGCAAGTCAGGCGCGCAGTGCCCAATTCTTGGTCGTTCAATGACTAATTCTTTATGGCGTGAGGAACGAATTGAAGAGGTCCAGGGGATCGTGGGTTCTTAAACTAAAAGAAGTTCATTGTGCGGTTGAGAGGATCACAGGTTGAACCAATGTGAGATGATTGGAGAACGACAGTAAGATTTCAAGTCATAGGCCGGAGGGCTCAGTGGTTGAGGAGAGGAGGGCTTATTTGGGTGCTGAGTCCTTTGCGTTGTGTTTCGAGAGGCCGATATGACCGAGAGTGTAGAGAAAAACAACTGGTGATGTAAGAGCTGTTGGAGTGTGCAGGAAGATCAGAATGCGCTAAACGATAGGGTTGAAAGAGAAGTAGTCTTGCATCACTCGGTGAGAGGAAAAAAGTAGGGAACCTGTTTTATGGGGCACGTAGGATCTGAAAAATGTAGATTGTGACGTCACAAGAGTGACCTATGATGTCACAAGCCCGGAAGTTGGAGCTATATATACTAGGAGGTGAAAAAAACTAATCTATGACGTCATCGGATTGCGACGTCACAGGCCTCATCCTCAAGTTATATAAGATAGGAGTGGGACTTAGGAAAAAACTGTTCTATGACGACATCAGATTGTGACACCACAAGACTGACGTACAACTTCATCAGGTTGTGACGTCACAAGACAGACCTATGATGTCATCAAACTTTGACGTCACAGGCCTCGCCACTCAAGCTATATACAATAGGAAGCGAACTTACAAAAGAAAAACTAATCTATGACGTCATCAGAGTGCGACGTCACAAGGTTGACCTATGACGTCATAAAAGTGTGACGTCGCAGGCCGCGCCACTCAAGCTATACATGATAGGAGGGTACTTGGAAAACAACTAATTTATGACGTCATCATATCGTGATACCTGGACTGACCTACAACGTCATCAGATTGTGACGTCACAAGACAGACGAATGATGTTATCAAACTTTGACGTCACAGGTCTCGCCACTCAACCTATATACAACAGGAGGCGAACTTACAAAAGAAAAACTAATCTGTGACGTCATCAGAATGCAACGTCACAAGGTTGGCCCATGACGTCATAAAAGTGTGACGTCACAGGCCGCGCCACTCAAGCTAATGCATGATAGGAGGGAACTTGGAAGACAACTAATCTATGACGTCATCAGATTGCGACGTCACAAGGCCGACTTATGACGTCAAAACTGAACGTCACAGGCCCCGCCACCCAAACTATAATATATAATATGGGAAGAGAAATTGGAAAAAAATTAAACTATGACGTCATCAGATTACGACGTCACGCTATATATGATAGGAGTGGAACTTGAAAAAAAACTCTTCTATGACGTCGTCTGTTTGTGACGTCACAAGGCAGACCTATGATGTCAACAAACTTTGATGTAACAGGCCCCACCCCCCAAGCTATATATGATAGGAGGCGTACTTGGAAAACAACTAATCTATGACGTCATCAGATTGCGACGTCACAGGCCCCATGCTCAAGTTATATACGATTTATGGATTGAGAGGACCAAATGTTTATTGTACCGGGATGAGATGATATAAGAGAACGATAGTAAGATTTTAATTCAGACCGAAGAAAGGGAGGTGCGTTGTGTTCTGGGGGGCCGATATGATCAGAAATCCAGGGAAAGACAATCGAAGGTAGAGAAGATGTTAAGGTGTGTAGGAGGATAAGAATGCGCTGACCGATAGGGTTGAAAGAGTAGCAATCTTGCATGGCTTGAAAAAAGGAAAGTAGGAGGAATTTACGATGCGAGGGGAAAACAGAGAGGTGAGTCACGCAGGATTAGATGGCAGAAAGTTCAGCGGAATATATGGAGGCCAAGAGTATAGTAGCCAGTTTTAGAACCCAATTAGGACTCATACGTAAATCACAGGTTACAGGAGGGAAATTGTGTAGGGCGATAGTCGCAGATCGAGACGAAAGTGAGGCATCGAGGATGTGGGACAGGGAGGGGTAGATGAGACAAGGTGCTTTAATTTAAGATGGTAGTCTAGATAGGATTCTTATGAAAGAAGTAGTGTGTTTTGGAAGGAGAGGGAGAAAAGAGTTAAGGAGTTGGAAACTGGGCCGTAGAAGCGAGAGAGATGGCGGTAAACGATATTGAGCGGAATTGTAGAAGCGGAATATCAGCCGTATCCTAAAGGCTGAATATACGGCTGGTGCGCAGGGTACAAAGGGCCAAACGCAGGGCAGTAGATTGTATTGCATCCAGAGATTCTAAGGAGGATGAAAGAGAAGGAAGGAATGGGTTCGATAAGTGTGTCCAATGCTTAGTCGTGCGACGACTATTTCTTTATAGTGTGAGGAACGAATTGAACAAGTCTCTGAGGACCAGACGATTCAGGATTTTTACATCAAACGAGCTTTATGGTGGGGTTGAGAGGAACAAAGGTGCACGGTACCAGGATGAGATGATAGTGAGATTCTAATTCATGGACCGGAGAAGGAGAGATATCACCGATTGAGGAGGAGAGCTGTGTTTGCTTGGCTGCTAGGTGCACAACTCCAGGAGACCACTATGACCAAGAATCCAAAGGAAGGCAATGAAGATTTTCTCAGGATACACCCTCCCAACAGAATGGATAGGACGTTCCCCAAAAAAACTTATTTTCGGGAACGCCCGGGTCGTGATTTTTCAATAATTCCAAAGTTTCTACGAATTTGCGAGACATCTTCGCTTGAAATTCGTTCCAGGGTCGCTAATTTGACTGCAGTAACTAGCCTTCCTTTGTTCTAACATACGCAACCGAATATACACTTAATATTAACCCTGAGATCGTTAAATCGAGAAAATAACCTTAATCGTGCACACCGTTCTCGGTCTCACTATAACCGCATTAGTATAATCGAAAATTTGGAAACTTTTAATATGCACAGACGCTTCGAATGAAGATAATAAGTGAATCGCGAGACACACGGGAAAAACAAGTTTCCAAATTGAGCTTCGTGCGTGATGGCAGGTCGGCAAGTTTAAGGCTGATCGCGCTAATTATAAGAATGAAGGCACTCTAGCTGCCCATTAGAACGCCAAAGTCATTTACATAAATACTTTTTGGCAGATTTTTTAAGATCGTAAACGACACGTAGGAAGTTAATGGTCTAAATTTAAGCATCGGGCCATTCATCAGAGTCCAAATGATACGTCAAAAGTAGCCCAGTCTGGAAAATACGTCCGTACCCGTCGCATGCGATCAACAGTAATGCAGTTTGCGAATGGAGTACCTACCGCTCTCGTAATCGGCTTCTACGAAAAATATATATCGGAGCTAACCATCACGGTGATTAGATTTGATGATTACACGTAGGTATGCTGAATATACAACTTATCAACCGGTCGACTCGCCTCTCTCTCTATACGTACAATACGAAGCTGCAGCATCATTTAGCGGATGCGAAAAATTCCGAAACTCCGATCGTAATGCTTTCTGACAGTCGAGAGTGCGGGTCGTAAAATTAACCCTGTCAATCATATGTCGCCAAAGTCGCTCAAAAGCCGGACGCGTACGAATTTGTACGAGTACATGAATGTTCGATTATACGTACAGGATGACCCTGACACACTGTATGGATGGCAAGAGTAAATTGACCGCATCGAGCTGTACCGCGCATACATATTATATCAAATGATTAGAAATCGAATATTCATGATGTCGTCTACTTTGTGGTACATTATTTTGTACCTCCTGCGTGAAAGAAATTTCCATTTTTTCCCCACTTCCTAGGTCACGTAAGAGGTTACTTGCTCTGATGAATAGTTTCGTTGATGAAATTTTTTGAAACAAACATCTTTCCGAGCAAGTTGTGTAATACAAAATCACTATTCGATAATTACATCGATACTTTCTCTCGGAGATTGTCTCCGTAGATGTTTCGATTTTTGTTGAAGGGATGCGTACGTTGGCTCGGTGAGAATGAATGAAAAGCAGAGGCGAGAGAATGACAACTGGAGGATACAAGAGCGATCTGATGACCAAACAACAATAATAAAGACGTCATATCGTGAAAAGTATGGGGTTTAGATTCCCGAGTTCCTGGGACAAACCTTCCTTTAGAGGTTGCTCAATACGATCTTATTTGAACAAGCCTCACGTTTGCGAGCTACTGAGCGACCATGTTATCGGCTTGGAAGCGAGGTGAACTGACTTTCTGCAAATCCCCTCTACTCTGAAAGAAATTTTCATATCTATTTTGACATTCTCCAATTTCGAATTATTACGAGAAACAGATGGTTCGTATCAGTGGAACTGCCTTTAAAAAAGGTGCAATGGTCGCTAATTCACATGTCCTTCTGGATTAGAAATAAGAAGACCCAACTTGAATAAACAGTTGGAAACAGAATCACGCAGAATTTAACATGAACGAGCGAATCAACAACGCGCATGCATACATGTAAAGACAAATGTTATCTTGAATCAGCGTCAATAACGCATTTCTCGGTTAAACGTTTTACACATTGAATACTACAAAAATTCTTCTCGTTGTGATATTGTCTCGGCGTCGTATCACTTCAATATATCAACACATGACCCATATCTCAGATATAATCGGAGAAAGCACACAAGACTCTCGTTGTTCAGATGAGATCCTTAATTAATTCACCGAGAATAGGATTTTTCCACCTATTTGAGGAACTTGCAGCCATTTTAGATGACCACGTCGGTGGAACAAAGACTCTCTGATGAGAGTGATGACACTATCTTTAAAGAGAAGTAGATTTCACCTTGAGATCTCATTCTTCCTTTAAGGGATGACACAATTTATTTTTATACAATGATTGTGTTTATACTAAGGTGGTGCTCCGAAAAGTCTGTGAGACCAATTACACGAAGCACCACAAATTTACAATTATAATTTTTAAACAACAACACAATCAATTACATAAGTAAAATTTTGTCCTCTCTTCTCTTTCTTGCTTTTTCCCTGTCCCCTTTTATCCCTCAGCTCTTCCACACACTAATCGGAGATGCCCAGAGGCTACGGAACAATCCACAGAAGTTCTCGAGTACAAGCCGATTATTGAGAGAGGTGGAAAGTCGCAAGCTCCTCCTCTAGCTATACGAGTCTCTAAACCGCTCTCAACTAGACTATGGGTCTCCAAACCACAGATATGATAACATATCCTCCCTGAAATCACTGGATGCAATACAGACTGCTGCTCCAAGTTCAGCCTCTCGTGCCCCAGTCGAGTGGTCAGAAAGAGATGAAAGAAAACTTGAAAAGATCACAAGCACGCGGCCGTAACATCATCGGGGCTGGACATCACTTAAAATCCCGAAAGACGAGGATAGTAAAAGCAGGGATGATTTCTGACTCGAATTCTAGAAAAGGAACTCTTAAAAATAGGACGACAAAAAAGAGAAGGAATTCACGATGACTGACAACAACGGAAATTGCGAGTTACCTAACGATTTTGCGAAGGGAACGATCGTTGTCAATCGCACTACCTACGATGAAAATACCTTGGTACTAAATTAATCTAGAAAAAATTTACAAAAAAAAAAGTACGATCAACACAATGAATATTAAGCAAACAGACGGAAAAATGACGCATGCGCAGTAGCTGTATAATATAGGCTAGAAATTCAAAAATAGTTTCTTGTTTTGAATTTTTCTCGTAACAGATGGAACCTACGGAATAAATACCTGAGCGCAAAAAAAAATCTACATCAAATTTAGAAGAAAAAAGTATTCTTTTGATTTTTGCAATAACGCGATCAAAATCGAGCAAATACATCTTCCAAGTCATGCATGCGTGACAGCGGTTTTTGATGAAAGCACGCTACAAAGCCAAAGACAGTTATTTTTTGATTTTTGTTGTAAACGGCGGAACTTATAATGGAAATACCTTAGTACAGAAATAATTGAAATTAAGTTCACACAAAAAAAAAGTGTTCTCCTGATTTATTGCTCAACTCAATGAAAATTGGGTAAACACATCATAAAAGTGGCGCATGCGTAGCACCTGCTCCACAGAAGAGCGCTAAAACGCCAGAAACAGTTTCATCTATTTTTCCCGCAAACCGCACAACTAACGCAAAAAATACCTCAGTACAAAAATAATTAAGATCAAATTTACGAGGAAAAAGTATTCTTGTGATTTTTTTATCAACGCGATAAAAATTGAGCAATAAAGTAGTCAAAAAGATGTAAGCGTGGGAGCTTTAATGAAATGAAATTGCGCTGAAAAGCCAAAAAGTGTTCTACTTGATTTTCCTCGCAAACGGTGGAATCTACGATAAAAATACCTCAGTACAAAAATAATTTACATCAAATTTACGAAAAAAAAAAGCGTTCTTGTGATTTTTCGATTGAGGCAATGATAATCGAGTAGAACGCTATCAAAGAGACGCATGCATAGTAACTGTTCTGTATAAACAACAGCTGAAACACCAGAATACAGTTTCACTGACTTTCATAAAGAACCGTGCAACCTACGCAAAAAATACCTCAGTACAAAAATAATCTAGATCGAATTTACGCAAAAAAAGCGTTCTTGGGATTTTTAGATTGAGGCAATGATAATTGAGCAGAACGCCATCAAAGAGACGCATGCATAGTAACTGTTCTGTATAAACAACAGCTGAAACACCAGAATACAGTTTCACTGACTTTCATAAAGAACCGTGTAACCTACACGAAAAATACCTCAGTACAAAAATAATATAGATCAAATTTACGAAAAAAAAGCGTTCTTGTGATTTTTTGATTGAGGCAATGATAATTGAGCAGAACGTCATCAAAGAGACGCATGCATAGTAACTGTTCTGTATAAACAACAGCTGAAACACCAGAATTTTTGACTTTTCTTTCATATACGGCCATAATTTGGATAACTTTTCCAATTTCTACCCGCTACAGAGCAACGCTAGCGCTACCCGGTTTTACAGCTTTACAGCGCTGTAAGACACCAAAAAGCTTTCCACAATTTTACATGCAAACCACACAATCTACCGAGAAAATACCTCAGTACAAAAATGATCTACATAAAATTTCTAATAAGGGGGCACTCTTTCAATTTTTGTTAAGAAACTAATGTATTGTGAAGTCAACGAAAATGGATCCCTCAAATTGGCAAAAATAAATTACATAATGGCGCCACGCACACATCACCTTGACGACGTGTTTCCGCGATTTTCATCGTATTAATCGGAAAATCACAAGAACACATTTTTGTTGCAAATTTGATGTAGATCATTTCCTGTATTGAGGTATTTTTCTCGTAGGTTGCGTAATTCGCAAAAAACAATCAATAAAATTGTTTTTTGGCATTTTAGCGCGTTTTTTTTTGGAAAACGCTGCCTTATTATGCATGCTTTGTATTTGCTCGAGTTTCATAGCGTTATTCCAAAAATCAGAAACACTTTTTTCTCGTGGATTTTATGTAGATCATTTTAACAAGGAACCTGTTTTATCGGAGGGTTTTTCGGGGAAAATGTCAATCCCGAGATCGTTTAGCGGTCGACCTCTTATCGACATTTTTTATCCAAGTCCTTCTTCTATCATATGTAGCACGGAGGTCGAAATTTCTCTTATCATGTATAGCTCCAAAATCCGGGGCTGTGACTCAGAATTTAATGACGTCATAGATTCCCCATAAAACAGTTTCCCTGCCACCCCCCCATTTAACTCAATTAAAGAACCTGTCAGGTTTTGTATAGAAGCATTTTTACCGTTGGTTGTGCGGTTTGCGAGAAAAATCAAAAACACTGAAGAACTTTTCCAGTAAATTCGTCTGCAAATTGATTCCAGGTTCATACATCAAATTTGACTGGACTAGTTTTCAGTTTTCTACAACCTATAAAACTTTTGGAGATTTTTCAAGGCTTTGCACAGCGTGCTTACCCGCCTAATAACGTCATTAGATAATAAGCCGATATTGTTGTCGCCTTCGGTTGACTATGAATTATATTACGACATTACTCCGAAGACTGAAAAAACACTATTCTAGATGTCCTTTTTACGAGCTACGTGAAATATTAGCGCGACGTTGTTAGCTCTTTATCGTGACACTAATTCTGAAAGAAATTTGCGAAAAAGAGCTCTCAAATTCTATACTTAGAGCTCAGGGTAATAAGCTCGTGATGTATGGAAGACACGACCAGAATGAGCGAAGGAGGAAATTTGTAATTCTGTATCCTGTATGCGTATATAACGTTCGTTCTCGATGGCATTTATCAATTACTCTACATTTTTTTCCGTAATATCGACTGCCACGCCTCAATTATGTTTATCCTACAGCAAAACAGATACACTGAGTGGCGTGGCAGTTATCACGTGTTTGGCGGGTTGTCAAATGAAAAGTGTACGAGCTTCTGAACAAAATTTCGTACGTTTGATGTGCTCGTTAACTATTATATGTATACTGTAATCACGATACGAGTTATTTTACTATCATTTACGTGGACTCGTTCAGCTGTCGACTTGCCCCGATTCCATCGTATGGTAGTTGATTTATAAGTGGCCTTCATGGTTGACGTTTCACAAGTTCGCGGTAGCCTCAATATTCGGCTACAAAGTTGCACTTGAGTTTATTAGAGTTTGTTACAGTGAACCTAGCCATAAGTCTTCACTTTTGAAATAGACCAGAAGGTACTGATCGTTGACCCTGATTCCTAACTCAGCACGGCGTACACTTGAGGGGGGCGAATATCACACGTGCGAACACCCGATACCCTGAGCTAAGACTGACTGTTCCCGGTCTCGAGAGTCAACCCGGACAGACCTGCGCTCTTCTGACCTCTCCACTAACTGTAACTCGCCTTCTGAATAGGCTGTTCTACTCCAAAGATGAAACAAAGGCTTTAGCCGGGTAAGGGGGGAAAACGGCTTCGGTCGCAAAATGTCCCAAATGTATACTACAATATTGTCACCTACGAGAATTTTCGCATATTCCTCTGCTTCATTCAAACGCAGGACGTTCACCGTTCTTTCACCGCGAGCTTACACAAGAAAAAATCTTTTTGTCAAAAACAATGAGGCGGGGCGATCGCCATTCTCTCACCGCGAGCTCATTACAGGCGACGATCTTCTCCTTGTATTGCCTTGCTCGTAAATGCTAGTTTTTTTGAACTATTGTTCCCTCATCACGGGAGGAGGTCCTCCACTTTAAGCAAGTGCACGGCTCCCAGTAACACAATTTGTACCGCTGCGACTTGAGGAAAAAGAAAAGTAAAGAAATTGAATGTCAAGAGTGCGTATTATTCAGTCCGAACATTGACTATTGATTTCATGCGGTCTATCGCGGTAGCAGTGATAGCTTACCCCGCTATTCATGAAAAAATCACAGAAATTCACCAAAAATTGATTTTTTGGAGAATGTTCCCCCTCACCGAGGGCTGTGATACTAAAGTATGTTGTACTTGAAGGCATAGCGTATGGAATGAATGAATTTCCTCAGGTACCAACCCCCCCCCCCGATCTTTCTTCTTAAATGAGTTTGAAGTTTTGTCATTGCTAAAAACCAGGAAAAATATGGATGATTTGTTAAAAAAAAAAAATACCATGGATACACGTCTACATGTCTACATCTTCTAAAATATCTCCAAGTTTCATTGCTCCGCAATCATTATCGCTTGAGTTACAGCTATTAGGATTTTAGGCCTAAAAATGGCTCTGCAGCCCATATGGGTGGTGGATTTCGAAATTTCTCACGGGCGTCAGCATTTTGACACACATACGGAAAATTACGCGACCAAAGCCATTTTTTCAGGTTGTCTAATGAAAGGAAATTTTGAAAATACTTGACATTTATTGACCTTTTTTGAAAGTAAGCGAGTCAACGAGCAAGAAAAGAAAACCTTACGGGTTCTTTAACGGAGTTAAACGAGGGGTGGTAGGGAACTTGCTTTATGGGTCATGCGGAATCTGAAAAATGTAGATTGTGACGTTACAAGGCTGACTTATGAAGTCATCAAACTGTGACGTCACAGTCCCGGACTTTAGAGCTATTCATATACAATAGGAGAGGAACTTGAAAAAAAAAACAATCTATAACGTCACCAGATTGTGATGTCACAAGGTTGACCTATGAAGTAATCCAATTGTGACGTCACAGCCCTGGACTTTGGAGCTGTACATAGGAGAGAGACTTGAACAAACTGATATATGACGTCATCAAATTGTGACGTCACAGCCTTGGACTTTGGAGCAGTACATAGGAGAGGGACTTGAAAAAAACTAATCTATAACGTCATCAGATTGTGACGACACAGTGCTGACCTATGAAGTTATCAAATTGTGACGTCACAGCCCTGGACTTGCTGTACACAATAGGAGAGGAACTTGAGAAAAACTTATCTATGATGTCATCAGATTGTGATGTCACAAGGTTGACCTATGAAGTCATCCAATTGTGACGTCACAGCCCTGGACTTTGGAGCTGTACATAGGAGAGAGGCTTGAAAAATCTGATCTATGATGTCATCAAATTGTGACGTCACAGCCTTGGACTTCAGAGCAGTACATAGGAGTGGAACATGAAAAAAACTTATTTATGATGTCACAAGGTTGACCTATGAAGTCATCCAATTGTGACGTCACAGCCCTGGACTTTGGAGCTGTACATAGGAGAGAGGCTTGAAAAAACTGATCTATGATGTCATCAAATTGTGACGTCACAGCCTTGGACTTCAGAGCAGTACATAGGAGTGGGACATGAAAAAAACTTATTTATGATGTCATCAGATTGTGATGTCACAAGGCTGACTTAGCACCTTATCAGATAGTGACGTCACAGACGCCACCCATAAGCTATATATTATGAGAGAGGGACTTGGAGGGGCGCTTAGAATATTTTCAAGCTCCGAACTTTGTCGGCGGACGTTTTTTCCGGAAAACCTCCGATAAAACAGGTTCGCCGTTAAAAAAAAAAGTTAATTGACTAAAAATACTGTTTCTACAGGCAACTTATTTCAACGGGGGGGGTGGGTGGGTGGGGGTGGTGGTTTCGGTGTCAGAAAAAATATCCGCCGTCCGGCAAAGCTCGGAGCTCAGCAATTTTCCAAGTCCCCCTCAAGTCCCCTCGTATCACATATAGCTTGGGAACGGGGCCTGTGACATCACAGCTCAATGACCTCGTAGGTCAGCCTTGTAACGTCACAATCTGATGACGTCATAGATCAGTTTTTTTCAAATACCCTTCCTAATATGTATAGTTCCATGACGTCACAATCTACATTTTTCAGATCCCAGGTGTCCCAAAAAACAGGTTCCCTGCTACTCCTCGTTCAACTCCGTCAAAGAACCCGGGAGTTTTTATTTTTTTTCCTTCTTTTACTTGATTTACTTGACCGATAGATATCCTGGTTTTCCCCCCTTACCCGGCTAGAGCTCTTCTCAAACTAGATTTTTATCAAATAGTATGTGTAGTAGGAAACTGATCATGAGTTCTCAGTTTGAAAAGAAAAATTAATCTTGCAGTCAATAATGGGTACTTGGCTATTACCTTTCATTACTTGAACTGATACGGCAGACGACCTCTCTTTCCGATATACTTCTTATTCTTGACATTATTTCCACCCTTATTATTTGTCTTTTGAAGTAGTGCACCACTAAGTTGAAAATTTTTCTCGAATTGAGTAAATTAAGTCTCCGTCCCTATACGGCCGACCACCCAAACCTAACAATACATCGAATACGATGATTTTTATGATGGTCTTATTATGAAAGAAACTCTAATCCGGTCAAACTACACAGTACACATGTAAGAATTCGAACGACCCTGCACACAATACCAAAGTAAAAAAAAAAAAAATCAGCCCTCTCAACTAACCACAGATTACCGCACTCATCTTCCGTACGAAGCGTCATTACAATGCACAAAGAAAGAACCTTCTTCAAGCCAGACAGACGAAAAAAGAACACAGTATAGATACAATACAATTCTCTATCTGTCATTTGTAAATAAAACATGGTAACCAAATAAAATTTTGGAATACTGCTGCACATTCACGTATAAAAAGATGGACCAAAGTGTACACATCGACACTTCGGAAAAGCCTTTGTTGTATTCGAGGTGACGTCTTCTAAAACGAACGTATGCACAATGACAATTATGCAAAGCAGACGCTATCATATTCATGAGAATTAGCCTTTATTTGTGAGCTCTTCGAAAAAGGAATCGCTAAGAAAAGTAAATAATTATCCTTGACTGAGTAGTAACAAGTCTTCCGGTATTGTGTACAGCCTCGTATCGAAGCGTAATCCCCGAGGCTTTTCTTACAACATTATTGTCTCGTCGCCGCCTTCACCGTGGGTTGGCTTCTTCTTATCGAATTTCATTTTACCGCGTGTAACCTGCATTCACATCACTTCTGTAAGCGGTAATCGACTAAGCACTTCCTCTGTCTCCCGTGTCGTCTTTATCGGCAAAAATCTTCTAGGAATGGAAAAAACGTCGAAAATTCGCGTTATCTACTTCTTGAAGAGGGGTGCGACGGTTGAAATTCTATACAAGTCGACGAACAACAACTTCAAACAGCCGAATAGTTATGTACGTGTACATGTAAATATAGATTAACATTAATTTTAATTGTCACTTCTGACATTGTCCATGAAAAGGGAAATTGAAAAATAAAAATACGAAGCGACCGGAAGTGAGAGTATTCTACGAACGAGGCTCATACGTACAAACACTCACATAATTCAAGTACTTTCTTATCAATGGCGAATTATTTTGACAGTGTATAAGGTACCTATATAATTGTTATCAGGCGTTCGACGTACTTGAGACGGTCGCGATACAAGCATTCCGTACGGGACGAGGAGTACATATAATTTCTACAAAATTTTGACGATCTTACGACCTCGGACTGTATCAATAAGTGGAAATTAATTTCTTTCCTAACACGTGCGCAAAATGACGCATTTCGCCAACTACTACGAAGTATAATGATATAATCTTCGCGTGTGAGGATAAATCCATTATATCCCCTCCAACCGGAAAACGTAGCAGCCACTGTATCTATTTTCGTTCGAAACTTGATTACATTGTCGATAGCGAGGAAATAATCGAAACGCGCACATCTCCGCTCTGAACCACATATCCATCATTAAAAATACGTGCGGAAAAAATAATTACTATAATATACTGATGCTTGCAGATAAGTTCGTTGATTAAATTTTCTTCTCCTATTTATCTCGAATTCTTATGATACATCGCAGGGATCGTCCATTTATCAAATATATAGCTGATAAAACTTGGTACGCGAATGATGGGTTTTCTACAAGATGCCAGAAAGTTCGCGAACTGCCAGGGTAAAAAAAAAAAAGGCAGGTTTGTCAACATCTTCGTTACGTACAAGAATTTATATGCCATTCAATGATCACTTCCCTCAATGATGAATTTATTTTGCAGGAGATCATTTGGGAGAATATCTGACGTTTTTCCGGAACATTGTGGTCCAGAACAGGAGGTTTTCTGACCTACCTTTCGACTATCGAGCAATATATTCATATCGAGAGGAAAACTTGGGATATTTCGCCCTTCGACCTAAGATTTTAATCTTTGAGCTGAAGAAATACGGAGGACGCGGGGGGATGGATAGCACTCAGAAAAATGTTGACCTTCAAGCTATAGACAAAAAAGGAAGAAAGACTTGGAAAAATTCTATCTTCAAGCCGCACATATGAGGAAGGGGTCCACTCGAACCAGTTTTACAGGAATTATTTGGAAAAATCATCTGCTTCCATCCTTTCGGCAAAATGTAGCTCCGAGAAGTACGAAAGCTGTGATTGTGATCTACATTAGAAATTTGTTAAATTTCGACGCCAAACTGCCGGAATAAATACATTAAGAGCAGGCTTTATCAAAATTTTGACCACTGAGGACTACCAAAAAAAGCGAGGAGTGCAGGGAACCTATTTTATGGAACATATTGGTTTTGATATTGAGAATTGAATTCAAAATTGGAGTCTCAAAAAACACAACTATGAAGGAGTTGGACTGGGAAAAATTTTGTATGTTTGCAAATTCCCTTGTGACGTCATCATCATCCGTTGAATTTGACGTCATTACCATGCGTGATGTCTATAGTTCGGTGACGTTATTCACTTTTCTTGTCGTCAGTTTAAATTTTCCTGTCATGTCAAGCTTGATGACATCATCAACATCCGTGATGTATGTTATATCAGTTTGTGACATCATCGACATCTCCCTTTTTTGACATAAGCCTAGTATTAGTATCACGGATATTCATGACATCATCAACATTCCTCGCCATCAGTTGAGTTTGCCAGTTATATCAAGGTTGATGACGTGATTAACATCCGAAATGTCATCAGTTTGTGACGTCATTAACATTCCTCTTTTTTTGTTGATTGAGGTTGACAAATTGGCTGTATTTTTCAACCGATAAAATCGTTCAAACTGACCTCTTGAACTTTACAAGACAGTGACAGTGAACTCGGACTGTTGAACCGTTACAGCCGGGACGGTATTTTTGGAAACCACGTATTTGCGAGTGTACAAGGATCAAGATGGATGTATCAATCTCAACACTTTTGACAGAATCCTAGTATGATCATATTCCTCGTCATCAGCTTGAATCTGCCATTGATGTCAGGCTTGACGACGTCATGAACATCCGCGACTAGACCTAGTATAGCCTACTATAATGTATGCCAGAACAGGGGTACTCAAACTTAGCCTAACATTAGTATATCGTACCATAATTATGAGTAGTACATGGCTATATAATTATGGTAGATCTGATTTAAACCTAGAATAGAGCTAATATCGTCTAGTGTACTATAGGCTAGGCTTCTTCTATCCTAGGCCTAATTTAATTAAAGCTATAGTTTAAGCTTGGTTTAAATCAAATTTAAAGCTAGTACTGTATTCTAGGACAGGAAAACTCGAGCTCGGTCTCGGAAAATCAGACTCACAGATTCCCGATAGTGGGCTGGGGTGTCGGTAAAAATATTGTGATCCAGAACGAGAGGGATTCTGACCTCCTTTCAAGAAAATATCCATTATGCTCCGCCCGTAACTCGAATTGGGTTTCCAAGAAGTAGAAAAGCTCTGAACCTACTTCAGGAACTTTCTGGATATCAAGGTAAATATATAAAGAAGAAAATTTAGAAAAAAACAAACGGGTTCTTTCACGGAATTGAACGAGTACACGGGATCTGAAACAAACTGTTATAAGTAATTATAGAAGGACATTTCACTCGTATCATAGGGCTTTCTCCAAGCTATACATGATAGGAGCGAGACTTCGAAGAATTTCGACCACCAAACTATATCAAATATGTGGTACGATCTCCAAGCTATAAATGATAGAAGGGGAAATTTCTAACCTCCGAGCTACCTATGATAGGATGTCGGCCTCTAAACGACCTTGGGGTTGCCGGCCGGCCGGATGGCGGACATTGTTTCCGATCTCCTCTCCTCGGCAAAACAGGTTCCCTATTAAAAACTCGCGGATTCTTTAACAGAGTTAAACGAGGGGTGGCAGGGAATCTGTTTTGAAAAATGTAGATTGTGACGTCACGAGGCTGACCTATGACTTCATCAAATTGTCACGTCACAGCCTTAAACTTTGGAACTATAAATAATGGGAGGGGAACTTGAAGAAAAACTGGATCTATGGCGTCATCAGATTACGACGTCACAAAGCTGATCTATGACGTCACAGGCCTTCTCGAGCTACATATGATAGGTGGGCACTTGGAAAAGTTTCGAGCTTCGAGCTTGGCCGACCCCCCCCCCCCCCTTCCCGATTAAACAGTTTCCCTGTTGAAATCATTTCAAGTTGCCAGGCACAAGATAAACATCTGTTCATGTTTCCGATCAGTTTTGCAGGCGGGGCGGGGTTTTTTTCTACAAAATCCTGTATTGTTCCCGCGAAAACATCGAGGTAGACCCGATAGGCTATGTCGACTTCAAATTGACCCGTTATTTCGACCAAAAGTCGACTCCAAATCGCGAACGTCGATTTCGACATCGATTCGATTCAGTTCCGCACAATGTCGATCGCAATTCGACCTACAATGACTAGATGTCGACTCATCGTCGACGTCGAAATTGAGTCGTTTCCTGGTATGGTATAGTATAGATTGATATCGACTGGAAATCGACGTCGATTTTAGGTCACTCGAGAGCAAAAGACTTGCAATCGATACCGAGATTTCGTTTATTTTATCAATTTGATAAGGTTTTAGAATCGTAATACGAAGGTAGGACACATTAGGCAAATGACTTAACTTGAGACATGTTGTTTTTCGAGCTGTACACATGAGGGAGAAGGAGGGCTGCTCTGCATAGAAGGATTTGCAAAATTTTGACCAAATAATTGATCGTAACAGAAATCCAAAAATTCCCCATAAAACAACGCTGAAAGAGACCCCGCAAGTACCAAGTTCCGTTGCTTCATGGTGATACTATCAGCATCGGACGCGCTAAGCCAAATTACTCGGACGAGATTTTCAAAGAAGGTTTGAAAGTGTTTCCTCCTTTTCCTTCTCGTACCCTCGTCACGCAGGAAGAGGAAAACAGCCATTCAGTCTAGCCGAATTTGAAAAGCCCACGAATCAATTAGAGGTAAGCCAAGCTTTTCAAAACTAAAAAACTGCTGACCGAAGCGAACAAACAAGGCATTCCCTCTCGACCAACTAGCCCGCGTTTCGGAAAAAGATTTTAACGCAAAAAAAAAAAAATATATTTGGACGTTACAATCCAATTCGATGGAAGAAGTATACTGTAAATTACTAGAAAAGCGAAGAGAACGCAAGAAAATTTCAACTCCTTTAGAACAACATGCGTTCGTTAATGAAAGTTCAAAACTTCGCCAGAACTTGCAAACAGATAAGGAAGCGAAAGAACGTGATCAATGTCCCTGTTATGCAGCGTTTTCATTCAATCAGGAAGTTAAATTAGTATTCACTTTTGAAACTTTATCTTGAAAACGCGAATAGAGACTTAATATAATGTGTATTACCCTATTTAGAATTTAAAAATTTCTTTTATACCCTCAAAAAATCAAGAAGCGTCTCCAAAAAAACTAACATTTACGTAAGATTGCTACAAAAAATTAATTACTTCGACAACTTACTTTCATTTATATAGATAACCTCATTTTTTGTATCGCATACAACACCGTTGTTACGATTTCTCAAGAAGAAAATATCCTTTCAATTCTCCTGACTATAGCCAGAGGATACTTTCAAATGGTTGATGGCTTCATATCAAGTTAGGCTCCTCTTACGTGTGATTGAGAACAAAAACTTGACGTCGCGTCATTTACTTTTTCATAATTCTTCCCTCCTTCAGTAAGTATTTTCCTCGGACTGCCCTCATTCGTAGACTTAAGTAGTCAATTGTCCTGTCGTTATTATGGTCATCGAGTTTCAATCAATATCACTCAGATTTTGTCATCATCAAGTATCGCAAGAAATTATGTATTTGAGCGCTATCGGAGAATTACAAATCAGCTTCAGATCTACCTAACAGAGCATTTGGTCTCAGATTAATGGAAAAATTTGGTAAAGCTTCAAAATTGTCTCAGGATCCACGTTGATTTCTAGTCGACCAGGGTGCACTACCAGAGAATCACAAATAAGCTTAAAATCGACCTTACAGAGCATTTGGTTTCAGGTCGATAGAAAAATTCGGAGTTGTCACAAAATCGATTCCAGGTCGACGTCAATTTCAAGTCGACCAGCGTGCACAACCGGAGAATCAGGAAGCAGATTACATTAGACTCAACAGAGTATTTCGGTTCCAGGTCTGAAGAAAAATTTGGAGAAGTTGTCTCAAAATAAATTCCAGATCGACGTCAATTTGAAGTCGACCGGCGTGCACAACTGGAGAATCAGGAAGCAGCTTACATTCGACTCAATAGAGTATTTCGGTTCGAGATCTGAAGAAAAATTTAGAAAAGTTGTCTCAAAATAAATTCCAGTCAATTCGAAGTCGCGTGCACAACCGGAGAATCAGAAAGCAGCTGACATTCGACTAGTATTTCGGTTCCAGGTCTGAAGAAAAATTTGGAGATGTTATCTCAAAATAAATTCCAGATCGACGTCAATTTGAAGTCGACCAGCGCGCGTTCACTACACGAGAATTACAAATCAGCTTAAAAGTGACCCAAAAAAGCATTAGGTCTCACGTTGATAGGAAAATTTGAAGAAGTCGACTCGAAATCTACTCCAGAACGACGTCAATCCGGAATCGACCAGCGTTCACTACAGGAGAATAACGATTCCGGAGAATTAAAAATCAGCTCAAAATTGACCCGAAAGAGCACTTGGTTTCACGTTGATAGGAAAATTTGAAGAAGTCGACTCGAAATCTACTCCAGATGGGCGTCGATTTGAAGTCAACCGACGTACTCCAAGACAGGACTACCAATTGACTTAATAAAGCAGTTGATCACCGGTTGATAGAAAAAATTTGGAGAAGTTATTTCAAAATCGACGTCAATTTGAAATTGACCAGCGTACACAACCAGAGAATTACAAATCAGCTTAAAATCGGCCTTACAGAGCACTTGGTTTTAGGTCAATAGGAAAATTTGCCAAAGTCTCAAAATCGACTACAAATCGACGTTGATTTGATGTTGACTAGCGCGCACTACCGGCCAATAACAAATCTGGAAGGTTACAAATCAGCTCAAAATCGCCCCTACTGAGCATATGGTTTCAGGTTGCTGGAAAAATTTGGAGAAGTCGTCTCAAAATGACGTCAATTTGAAGACGACAAGCTTACACAACCGGAGAATGAGAAATCAGCTTACATCCAACTCAACAGAGCATTTTGGTTCCAGGTCTGAAGAAAAATTTGGAGAAGTCGTCTCAAAATCGATTCCAGATCGACGTCAATTTGAAGGCGACTAGCGTTCACTACAGGAGAATTACAAATCAACTTCAGGTAGACCCAAAAGAGCATTTGATTTCAGCCCCAATATCTACTCCAAATCAACATCGATTTGGAGTCAACCGACGTACATCAAGACAGGACTACCAATTGACTTAATAAAGCAGTTGATCACCGGTTGATAGAAAAAATTTGGAGAAGTTATTTAAAAATCGACGTCAATTTGAAGTCGATCAGCGTGCACCATTGGAGAATTACAAATCAGCTTAAAATCTACCTCACAGAGCACTAGATTTCAGGTCAATATAAAAATTTGCTGAATCTCAAAATTGACTCCAGATCAATGTTGATTTCATGTCGACTAGCGCGCACTACCGGCCAATAACAAATCCGGAGGGTTACAAATCAGCTTAAAATCGACCCTACAGAGCATTATTATGGTTTCAGATGGATGAAAAAAGTTGTTCCAAAATCGATTCCAGATCAACGTCAATTTGAAGTCCACCAGCGTGCACTACCAGAGAATAATAAATTAGCTTAAAATTGCCCCAACGTGCATTGGATTTCAGGTCGATAAGAAAATTTGCAGAAAACTCAAAATCGATTCCAGATGGACATCAATTTGAAGTCGACCAGCGCGCGAGAATTAGAAATCAGCTTAACCCTATCACGTGATAGGAAAATTTGGAGGTCAACTCAAAATCTACTCCAGATGAGCGTCGATTTGAAGTCAACCACAACCGGCATATATTAAGACAGGGCTACCAATTGACTTAATAGAGCAGTTTATCAACGGTAAAGAAGACTTGAAGAAGTCATTTCAAAATAAAAGCCAAGTTGAAGTCGACCAGCATGCACCACTAGAGAATTTCAAATCAGCTTAAAATCGACCTTACAGAGCATTTGGTTTCAGGTCAATAGGAAAATTTTGTAAAGTCTCGAAATCAACTCAAGATCGACGTTGGTTTGAAGTCGTCGACCAGCGTGCATAACCGGAGAATTAGAAATCAGCTTACATTCGACTCAACAGAGTATTTTTGGTTCCAGGTCTGAAGAAAAATTTGGAGGAGTTGTCTCGAAATCGATTTCAGGTCGACGTAAATTTCAATTGTTGACCATATACAAATCGCTTGAAATCGACCCGATGGGGCAGTCGATTTCAGGTCGATATGGATGATGATAAACTGGGAAGTGAAACAACGAAGGTCCCTGTGATTTGAGCTGTACGGCGCTGACAGTTATCAATTACTGTTATCAGCAAATAAAATAATATATGATCTCTTCAGCATAGAAAAGTCTTGATTTTTACCAATGAGAAAATTGTTTTTCATCGTCCCAATTGTCTTCTATTTTAGGATAATTTGATTTTCACGAGTATATACTCACGATCTTAGATTAAAATGTTAGGAACTGCATTTCATAAAAATCTGATGTTAAAATAACTCTTCAGGAAATCTACGTTCTGCTCGACTCACTTTTCATAAGCAACCATTCTAGGATTATCCCTTAAATTAGAGATCCAAATAACTCTCGACTGCCAGTGGTTTAAATTATAAATGAATGATCTAACGAACTAATCAACGACAATTCTCACAGAAATGATTAAGAGATAGGCCTACTGATATAATATATGACTATCACCTGAGTGGTGAAACAACGAAGGTTTCTGAGAGCGATATTTGGGCTGTACAGCGCTAACATCAATCACTTTTTCCGGACAATAAATAATAATCGCACTTGACTGATTTTTCGGTGAAACCTAATCCTCTTCTATGCAATCTTTCACAAGTACTCAGTTTCCTGAATCAAAGACAGTTCACAGGTTTATACAATCTTCTCATTTTCCTTGTCAGCTACTCTCTCATCCGAAAAACAATAATCAGATACTCTCGCCGCATCTCATCGAAATCTGATAACGTAAACAATATTTTCTCATCGGAAACCTGTCTTACCAACCTGGCCGTACTCGAGCACAAACAAGGTCGACATAATGCGGTAAAGTCCAAACCGTCGTTAGGTCACCAAATTAGGAAATTACCTCAAAAAAAGAGACGGTCGACGAGCAACATAAAATATTATTAACTGGCCAGAAAACCTTGTAATTAGGTTATCAACACCGTTAACTGACCAAAATCGAATCGACTAGACGAATTGCTTCGATCAGTAATAATCAACAAATCGCATTCATTCAATTTCGTAACAACTCGTTTCTCGATTCTTATCACCGAAATTCGAGATAAAACTCGAGTACCTCGTTCTCAGTATTCGATCGCTGAAAATGATAGAAAAATCTCAACTCACGTTATAATAAAAATCGGCGATGTTCCCGATAGACTGATGACGCGGTACTGGAATCCGATCCACGAAATACCGGTTTGGTCGGGAATCTGTACGAAAAAAATTATACAAATTGATAGAGAGCTTCACGGACACACACAACAACACCAGATATAACGAGCGCAAAAAAATTCAATCATTCGAATTCGAAAATTAACACGTGCTTTTTGAGTTCACAACGATACGGGAAGAAAAAAGTTGAACGCGTCGTCACAGTAACGCGAGATAAACAAACGTCGACACACTAGCGTTTCGAATTAAGCTAGAAATGAAACTGAATTAAGCTAGTGAGAGCGATGACTACACAGACTACCCGGCGATGGTGCCGAAAGGGGAGGGCATCGCATCGCTAGTCGCTACACGTCGAACGGTCAGAAGATGATCGCGCACGAAGGCTCTTCGGTTCTCTTTGCATCCTTTCCTGTATAGCGTAAGCCAGCGCGCGGAGAGTCGTTGTGTGTGTGCCGCCAAGTCTGTACCTGTGAACGAGAGTCTACCCTACCGTAGCGGTGGCGTGTAGCGTAACCGTAGGACAGGGGTGAAGTGCGCGCAAGTGCAAGAGTAATGTCCGAGAGAGGCGGTAGGTTTTTGTATTATGATTTTTTTTTCTCGTTCTAACCTTATACCAATACACGAGCGTAATAATTCTTCTCATTCTTCGTCGACGCGACGTTCTTTTCTTCTAAAAACCGGAGATGCATTTTCAGCAGCAGCGGTAGTGAATGAATCAGCAACGCTACCTCGAAATTAGCCGTCTTCGTATTATTATTATTAGGGTTACCGTACTTTTCTCGTGGCGGAGAAATTTTGATAATGTTTGTACGGGTACTAAAGAATCGTGACACATTCAGCAACTGTATTTTCATATGATGGATGATCATAATATTATTCATTTCGGCTGGGAAAAATATTTGTGACCTATCAGGTAAAACGGAGCTAAAAGACCAAATTTTCGGAAATTTCGTATTTCAATAGCACCGTGTGACATATCAACAGCAGATAGAGAAGTCATTGAAATTATGACATCTATGAAGAATGCTATATTATGTTTCAAAAAATACTTGAAGATAAAAATTATGAAAGGTAGGAGGTCTTTTCTGGAAGATCTAGAAAACGTTGACTTTTCAGCATTTTCTTAACCCTTAGTTATCTTATTTTCTGGATTTGCGACCGGAAGTCCGCAGGCTCAACAAAGTTGACCAAGGAGTGCAGGAAACCTGTTGTCCTGTTCTATGGTTCGCATTGGTTTTCAAGGTTCAAAGTTACCTTTTTATCTTGTAGGTATTCACCTCGAGAATTGACATTTTTAATGTCTTTATGACGTGACACTTCTACCACTTACTATTAGAATTCTGTAATTTCCAGTTGCCCTTTCCCAGTGACGTCACGACTTGATGAAGATGTAATAGAGATACAAATTTCGTAGAGTTAACGTGGACATCTAACGTTTCGCGTTTTCGAGCTGGAGTGAATTTAGTGCAACCTCCCATTTAACTGATAACATCATTTTGTCCCACCCGGTAGCTTGATGGTCGGAATTTTTCAAAGTCCCTTCCTATCATGTCTAGCTCCGAAGTCTGGGTCTGTGAGGTCACAATTTGATGACGTCAAAGATCAGTTTTCAACAGGGAATCTGTTTTATCGGGGGCGACGGAAAAAACGTCCGTCGGCCGGCCGGCTGGCAAAGCTCAGACCGTGAAAATTTCCAAGTCCCCCCTCTGAGTTCCCTTCCTGTCATATATATCTCGGAGGTCGAAGTTCCCTTCCTATCATATACAGCTTAGCAGGCAGAGTCTGTGACGTCACAGTTTGATGACGTCATAGATCCCCGTTTTATTAGAAGTTTTTTGGAAGAAACGTCCGCCGTCCAACCGACCGACAAGGAATAGGGTTCGAGATTTTTCCAAGCCCCCCCCCCTCCTACCATACATAGCTCGGAGATTTGTGTATATAGCCTAAAATATAGTCCCTTTCATAAATCAAAACTAGCTTAGCCCCTTCAATGAACCACATATTATGCAAAGCTTCAAACACCATGGGGTTCAAAACGCCCTTCTAAGGTACCCCATAAACTCCGAGACGGCCTTCTATCATACATAGCCCAGAAGTTGAACTTTTTTAACAGGGAACCTGTTTTATCGGAGAGTAATTTGAAGAAAAATGACTGGCGCCAGGAGGCAAAACGTGGGAATTGGAAAAATTTCTACCTCCAGGCTAAGTATGATAGGAGAGGGACTTGGAAAAATTTCTTCCTCCGAGCTATATTTGATAGGTGTTTCAGGCTAGCCTTTATAGGCCTAGTATAGTATATTAGGCCTATTATAATCAAGGCTAAAGTTCGAAATTTTTTCCAAGTCCCGTGTTTTTTAGACTAGTTAGTATAGGCCTAGTATACTGCATATCAAGACTAGTTAGTATAAGCCTAAAATTGGTACAAATTCTTGTCCAGACGGTTATCTACAAATTTTATTTAAAAATTAGTATAAGCCTAGTTATTCTGTAATGGCATATTTTCCTTAATTAAAAATTTCCACTTTTGAGTTATATGTGATAGGTATTTCGGCTATTCGCTTGAAATATTCTATATTAGATCAAGAAGGGGGGCGAACAAGCGGAGCGAGTAAGATATCGAAAAACCTTCATTATTAGGCCTAATATACAGCATACTAGATTCGTTTATTTATTTATTTATTTATTTATCTATTTATTTATTTAATTATACTTAGGAGGTGGAAATCTTTCTACTTCTCTCTTTTTTACTAATTTTAAATGAACTATCCCACAACCATAGAGGTCGAGTTTATAGTGCGTTTTTTTAATGTGGTTTCCCCAGTAATCCTATAGCACAAAATGCAAATTATGAAAAAAAATATCTTTTTTACTAAAGCTCTATAAACAAGTGAACTTTTCTCTATAATTACTGATAATAGTTCATTATTTTTCAAGTATACGAAAAAATAGGTAGATTAAATGCTACATAAAATACAAAAATCAGCGTCATCTAAAAAAAACACACAATATAGCTCTACAAATTCTATAAAATATTTATTTATAAGACTCTAATCGACAACTGTTGAAAGAACAAATTGTGCCATCTTTTCGTTTGTTCATTTTTTAATTTATTGTCGCGAGTTGATTGTTAAACGGCAATGCAATTTGTGTGCAAAAGGACAGCAAACTAAAAAAAAAAAAAAAATATTCTATTATTGTTTCCACTATAGAGTTTCCACTAAGACATTAAAATTTAAAATCTCAGTTCAAATAGATCTTTTTCTTTCAGAATTTACAAAATTCGTTTTTTAAAATAATTACGTATTTGTAAATAATATATTTTTTCATATTAGGTACTTTCAGAGAATTTTGAAATAGGAGCTTTAGGATAAGATACACGTAAGTAAGTAGTATAATTATAATTAAATACATTCTAAATCATCCACTTGCCTGGTAGATATATAGCTTCAATTGTTGTATTATTACATGTTGTACCCTCATAAATATTGTTTTGTATTTAAATACTCGTATTATAATTGTTATCTAAGAATTTTATTAAATTGATGATTTTTTGGATCTTTTAAATTTATTTTGAAATCTCTACAAAGGATCATTGGTAATGCGGAAGAATTGTCAGATGTTTCATTATCATGGTAAACATACTTGGAGCTTTAAAATTTCGTGCACCAGGTGATATGTGAATGCAAATAAGAATTATATATTTTTTTTTTTCAAGTCCCTCCTATTATTATAAAGCTCCAAAGTCGGGGCCTGCGACGTCACAATCTGATGACGCCACAGATCTGGTACGTGAACATTTTTCACACTCCACGTGCCTCATAAAACAGGTTCCCTGTCACCCTTCGTTGAACTCCGTTAAAAAACATGTGAGTTTTTATTCTTTATCATTATCATCTCTTTTTTTTTTTCAATTCCAATTTTGCATTACTTACCTATAATTATGTACATAGGTAATACCAAAGTTCTAGTTTTATTTTATTTATTTCAGTCTCATTCAGAAGTTTGTCCTTTCAGCCACAAGTGTATGTTGGTTTGGCGATCTACAGCGGAATGGCTCTTAATACGCTAAAGTTGATAACCTGTAAATAAGGATAGAAGAGGAAATATGACGAAAAAAAATATCCTCGCTCGAGCGGCGATCGGACACGCAACCTCTCGCTTTCATGACGAATGCTGGAGTTCTGGCAGGAATAAGTTTGTTCTGTATTCATTTATTTATTTATTTATTTTTTGAGGAGGGGCCTCTTTACTTTTTCATTTATGTAAGTTTCTATTCTATGCTTCCAATTTGAATTAATTTTGTTCATCTTTTAATTATTAGACAATTATCATATTATCAAAGGTTTTCACACCTTTTTGAATTTTGTGATTATTTCTGTTTAAATTTTATTTTATACATTTTGTATTTTTTCGGTTTTAAATTTCATTCATTTTTTGGTCCTTTTTTTCGTTTTCTTCATTTTTAAATTTCACCTAATTCAGAATTTTGTGTAACTTCCACCATTGACAGAATTTTTATGTTGCGAGTGTGAAAATTTTTGATAATATAAGTCGACTTGTACTCATGAGGAGAATGTTTCTTTCATTTTTCAGACTATTATCACTTGTAATTTTTTGTTTTTTATTTCTTTCTTCATTCATTTATTTCTGTTTTCTCGTTTTTCATTTTGTTTTTCTTTGTTTTTGTTTTTTCATCTGAAGATCCCAAATTAATGAATGCATGTGAGAGTGATCTTCACCGCGCTCGCCCAACACTTGTAACAAATAAGCATGGAATGGGAGACAAAGAACTTTTCCTGTAAAAAATATTAATAAAATCTTCAATAAAGTATCTTCTTTTATTTTTTCTCCTACGTATTTAATTCCTGATGGTTGGAAATATTTATCATAATGATGTGCATATCATTTTTTCGAGCCAATTTTAAAATTCATCAGTGTTCTCGGAGAATATACCAACAGGATGTGAAAATTGACAAATACGGAGTTCCATAAAGCTTTAAGATTATTTTGTAATATTATACCGTCTGTTATGCAGTACCGGTACGATATATGCGTATTATGGTAAGAGAAGATGAAAGCGAAACCTGAAGGTGAACAAAATTTATTTTCTTATTTTATAATCCGGTATGGATATTAATTTCATGTTGACGCATAGGTTGTACGACAGATCTTATAGACCCGGACGACTCATCCAATGGTTTTAATTTCGGTACACAGCCCTTGTTAGGCGCACGTTTCTTATATTCGTTTTCAATTATATCACAATATTTTCTCTTATTCGTGCGAGTATTTAGTAAGAGAGAAACAGGTATGATGTTCAACTTGTTAATTTATTGGGTTAATAATTCTAAATGTTGACTCGGTTGAGAACGAAATTTATTTTGATTTACTCCTATCGTGTCGCAAGGAGATGAAAAAAAGCTTCTGATAATATATAAGATACAAGACATACTTTCACCTACAACCACAAAAGAATGACTGACAAGAAAGCATCAGTCAATTCTTGTCGACTGATGCAAGCTATAAGAATGCGAATTCCCTCGAGTGCGTCATGTCATTGCTATCGATCAAGCGAGACCATCAACCTGTAAATTTTCCTCTTCAACAACGAAGAACAAAAATTTTCAATTCTCGGAATAAATTTTATTTCTCCGCGTTTCTGTCAACCTTTCTACTACCTAACGTTTTACATAATCGCTCCTACATTTTGTGCGTCTCGCGGCCCAAATGAAAATTTCATTCCCTAATAAGTTCTTCTTATAATGACTTTTAGTACCGTTTATTCCATTTCGTCGCGACAATGTATACGCGATATCGCTGCGGGATATTTTCGCGATTCAAGTTAAAAAAATTTTTAAATCCAATAGAGTCGGAACGATAAGAAAAAATTTACATTTTTTCATATTTTTATTGCTGTTTGCCCTTGCAGCTCCCAGTCACCTACGCTCTTTAAACGTATATTTGTGTTAATAGAATGCAAACGTCTCCTTCCCTCCGCTTCCTTCGTCCAACAAATCTATAATTTCGTTCAATTATTTAAATTAGTTTTTATTTTTATAACATGAAGCGAGAAGGTGACTTGGCTATTATAGTATTTTGAAGTCATTAGCGTCCGGTTTGTTGATGCAGCTGATGGTTGGTAATACTAGTCCCAGACCGGTGCAGATTATCGCATTCGCAATGTTGTATTCAAATCTGAGAGAGCACGATACCTACCTGTAGTCGTGGACTAAACGACATCAGCTAATCGGCTGCTGGTCACGTTATGCACATCCTTCTCGTCTTTAGTGATGGTGATGCTCGTGTTTTCCATCACCACACTCACGGTTGGAAAATAGCGCATAATAGACTCGAGATTTTCACGACAGAATGGATAAACTAGGTGTAGGACGCGGCCTTGATCGTGTAGTTAATGGCTCGTTTGACGCGGATGAAGTAATTCCACAATCAGATTTGCACGATGCGATTCCTCTCTATGAAAATGGCCTATAGACTGTATCGTGTCAACCCTCACAAATTAGTACACAGACTGTATATACTAGTTAACGTGCACTCATTAGTTAAAAACGAGCTATTTGGCGGGTACGAGTACCGGTATACTTATATTGGAACGCAGAAACATCGTAGAACAGACGAGAGATGGATATTGCAGATAAACAAAATGCGATCTATTTACATTCAAAAATAAGGACGCGATTCGCGAAGAGCATTCTGTGGTTCATCTCTTCACGGTTCGATTATTACTTAACCAGAGATATGCGAATTCCCTACGGCTGGCTGAGCTGATTCCCCATTGTACGAGCATCGATTTTATGGCCGCTAATTATTATTGAAATTAAACTCGTTCCACATGTTAGGTTTGCGAATCTGGCCAACGTGACGTATGCTGCACGCTCTCGAATAAATCTGTATACGAGTGCCTCTAAATTTTTATTAAAATCATTTTGAGCTGATGTAACAGAGAACCCGCATTAAAGAAATGTATTGATACGGCCAGCAATGGACCGATAGCAATACTGATGAAAGGAACGCCGAAATACCAATACGGCGGAGAACTATAATGCGCTTTGCCATCATGGAATGCTGATGGCGAAAAGCACACTTTTTGACAAGCGGGAAAGTTATTTAGGTATCTTCGCGTACGATTTTTTAATGGACTGCGAGCGAATGAGATCTCGGTAGGAGCCTTCTACAAGTGACGCGCTATTTAATTTATTCGGATTAGAAGGTGAGAAGAGATCACGACCTCTGGATCGAGAGTAGAAAGAAAATATGAACTGGAAAATGAATTATTTGAGAAAATTAAGACCTAGACTTCTTTAAACTTTATTAGCTACCTCATCATCAGTTTCTTCCCTTCACCTTCCCGAAGTACGACACCGTTGGGCTCATCACCGCCAATGATTCGTTGTTCTGCTGTACAATTTCTGACCCTCCCCTCTGTGTGTGACCTCAAAACATATCAATTTGAAAAGCTTCTCTGCGCTACGAGTCATTAGTAATACTTTTTTTTCACGTGATAAACATCTGTACCCGTCTGTACTCAAAAACTACCCACTTGATACGAGTTTTAGCTTGCCAAAGAAACTCGCCTCAATCGCCGTTCTTGGAGTTCCTATCGTCAATTAGGTTGATTAAGGCAAGAATAGAATCTCTTTTATGGATGATTTTAGATTTTGATTTCGATGCTCGATTAGCATCGATTATTTGCAAGAAATTTTTCCAAGTTCTACTCCCTCGGAGGTTCAAATTCCTCTCCTCATGAACAGCTTAAATCCTTGGGGCCGAGGAACGCGTCTTAAGGAATGATTTTCAGTTCAAGGATTTACAAAAATCAGAGCGTGATGACAAGCAAAATTGGAATAGTCATACAAAAGAAGAGAATTTTGGACAAGCCTCGTGACTACACTTAGGGTTATGGCATCGGAGTGAGCAAATGGGAACAATTTAAGGATATTAAGAATCATATGGTGATGTAGAAATAGGTTGCATCGCTGGCAGCTAATCGATTTCTTCATGATTGTTTGAGAGGGAGTTTGTGACTTAAAGTTGAGCAAAGGAAGAAAGGTTAAACAATTAACAGATCTAGATCGTCAGCATAGCAGAACAGGAATGAAGAGGGTAAGAGACATAAGTGTATGAGACGGATCAAGGTGATTTCTTCTCATCGGGGTGGGAGGTTTAGAGTAGACAAAGGAAATAAAGATTTTTTAATAGACCCGTGCTTATTTGAGTATAAGATAGACCAGAAATCATGCCAGGAGGAGAGGATTAGGGAGCAGTACAAATATTTTAGATAATACGATGGGGAAGGGGAAGGATCGCTTAGGGGAGGTGAACGCATTGACTGCTTTACAAAACCAAAGTTGGAATGAAAAAGAAACAGAAAACGCACTCAAATTTTAACAAACCTGAATGGCGGAATTGTTGTCATGACTATTTCTTCATAATGTGAGAGGAGAATTTTCTTCTCATATCTACAGACCTCAAAATAGGCCAGAGCTGTCGCCACGCCCCCGCTCACCAAGATTTGTTAAATACATGTTTCTTGGTCTAGCCCATGACACTCCTATTACCTAGCCTAGATATCACAGGTTGGAAGTCGATCTCAATTTTTTTTCAAGTCTCACTGAAGCAGACATTTTTCTGAGATCCTAAAGTGTGTCAGAGCGCTCGCCCACGCCTATGATCTACCATATATCGTAAACTCCAATGCACTGGTTACATCTTGATTTGATCCATATTCAGATCACAATAATAACTTCTAATATTGATTTTGTTCCAACAACTTGAATTTGGGTCTGGTTCTTTATAAGATCAAGAATTGTGTATAAAGTTGTATATTAAAAATAGAGCAGGAAATTCAGTACACAAGCGATGATTCTTATTAGGGACATACAAAGAAATTCTATGATAGAGCGATGGAGGCATCAAGGTTCACAACATATTATGAATAAAATATTAAAGAAATAAAATCAAAATAAAAAATATAATTAATTAAATTTTTAAAACTAAATTTAATTAGAATATAAAAATGAATATTACTTGAAAATAAAGAAAAAATGATATAAAATTTGATTTTATTAAATAAAAAAATATCAAAAATAAAATTATAAAACTGATTCAAGAAATTACGAATATTATTAATTATTATTAATTCATTGTTAAACATTTTAAATTTATTTCATTTTATAATTTATTGATAATTTTTTCTTTAGAATTAACAGTCCATTAAATTTAAGATTTTTTAGTGAAATTTATTTTTTTCCTTTCATTTTGAATATAAATTTTTTAATGTATAATATTTAAATTTATTGCTTCTATTAATTTATATAATAATTTTTTTTATTAATTCAAGATTTAGCTTCATTTTCAATTTCTATCTTCAATTAACTTCGAATATTAGATATTATTAAAAATTTAATTGATTTAATATTTCATTTTTTAAATAAGAAAAAATTCTTAATATATTATATTATTACCTAATAAAATTTTCTTATTTTATAATTTATGTACATTCGAGATGACCAGGTTGGTCATGGAAAGGACTTCAAAATTAATTATTAAGTATATAATAATTTTTTTTATTAATTCAAGATTAAGCTTTATTTTCAATTTTTATTTTCAATTAATTTTGAATATTAATTATTATTAAAAATATAATTCATCAATATTTCATTTTTTAAATAAGAAAATTTTTTTAAATATATTATATTATTAAGACAATTTTTTAATTTTATATATTTTTTTTCAGAATTTTTGAAAGGTTGGAAGACCACCGAAAATTGAGGTTTGTAAACGGTTGCTGAGTCTCGCTAATAACGTCGCGTCGTCTTCGGCTTTGCACTCCTCGATCTTTTACTATCTCCAGAGTGTTCCAACGACTGGAAGGTTTATTAATATTTTTTATGAACTTGGCGGAAGTGTTTATATCAGAATTGACCTATCGATGAAATAAATACTAATCCTCAGTATTCTCCAGGTTAAAAAAGTATATTTTCTTGATTTTTCTTTGTTTCCAGATCGTTCCAGTGACTGGAGAATTTTTTGAATAATTTTTCGATCTTGTCGGACGTGTTTACATAAGAATTGACCTAATCTATGAACGAAATACCAAAATTCAGGATTCTTCAGATTGAAAAAGCGGATTTTCTCAATTTTTTGTTATTTTCCAGCGAATGGAGAATTTTTTGACTATTTTTTTTAAACTCGGCGGACGATTTTACATAAGAATCGACCTATTTGATAAACGAAATACTGAAAATAGATTTTTGTCCAGCTATAGATTTGCGTTTCATCCCACAGTGTGCACTTGACACAATTCAAACTTCCTCTCTCAGAATGGCCTTAAATGCTTTCCGCACAAGCCCTAAAATAAGCTCTTGTGCGGAGCGGCCGAACCACCCCTTCCTTTTTGTGGACTTATCCTAACATCCAATTTCCTATCCTCCGCTTCCCAGTTCCCAGATTTACCAATATACAATACAATTTTTGGTGAAAATGCCTACCTAGTTTCCACTCCCAATTCAACATCTCCCTCAATAAATCACTCCAACCTAACCCTCTTCCACCCGTATATACACTCTCCCCCCTTGGAATCTAATCGTTCCAAACCTCTGTCTTGACCTGACTCAATTACCTAAATCAGACAACACTACCACCATCGCTAACATTAAACAACTAATACGAGAATATCCAGATTACAAAATCTGCCTTACCGACAGATACAAAAAGGTGAATAGAACCGCCTATGCACACTCCATAGATGGGCACCTTGCTTCCCACCGAATTCGGTATTGCCATTGCCTCCATTTTCACAGCAGAATTAATGGCTATATTCCCCTGCCTCTCTCACATCGCACAACTTCCCCAAACAACAAATTTCTCCTCCTCACCGACTCTCTTTCTTCACTCAATTCCCCTCTAGATACTTCTAGCAACGATGACCGGGGGAGCAGGATACACTCAACTCCTTCTCCCCCTGGTCATGAACTGCCCACGTACTCACGAGGAGTCTATCTCATTCACTTCTAGAAACCATCCTCTTTTCCGTAGCGAGTACAAAAAATTTTCTTTATCGTTTCTTGATAGAACTTGGAAGAGATATGAAAACAATCTTCATATTTTACTCCATGAAAAGCTTTTACATAATACTTACTTTTTTATACTTCTTTTTTCAAAACATTCCGTCCAATTTCTCCACTTGTAAAAAGAAATCTTAGTCCACTAGAACATTTATTATTGATATTACGGGCTATCTAGAATACTGACATACTGTTTAGAACCTCCACTTTTTTATCATTAAGACTTAGACGTACATTATATAAAATGAGCAGCAATAAAATGTTTGACCTCTGTCCTTAGTATTACAAAGGAATATAAAGAGAGCCATGATTCTAGAAAAAAAATCAGACTGAAAATTTTCTAATATAAGTAATATTTCTGTTAAAATTAGGAACTCAACATATTTATGTATTGCTGAAATAGAGCTACGTATATGAAATGATATACTTAATATACTTTATAGGTGGTCCTTCATATCGATATCGCCATGCCACATTCTTTAGCTAATGTTTCGGGGGGAAGACATTCTTTCTAAATTGACTCACAACGTTACCTGGAGGATGGTAATTATAAACGATAAAATATCTTACGTCCTTCTTCGTGCTTTTTCTAACAACACCTATGCCGATTTCACGACTAGCTTTCCAGATGACTTGAGTAAAGTGTCCTACCACACACGAATTGCGCAAAATTATTCGATAACCCACATTATAATCATTAAAAAAAAAAAAAGTCTCACCGATTGGTTTCGTCTTGTTACTAAACGTCGGCTCCATTTTGAAACTCTTATAATTTTTGATTTCCGAGTACCATAAGGTTACAGGAGCTTTACCGTGGATAATATACTTCCGATCTGTGTTCCGATCTTTGTACAGATTCTCGCCATATTTTTTATTTCCGCTGTGACGGAAGAGATCACGATTTGCTAAATAGTTGGCATAATTTTTGCTTATTTTGCTTATCTGAAAAAGAAAAAAGAATTTATCAAATAGATTTCAGTTCAGTTAAAAACAAAAGTGACCTGACTCCGGGAAAGGTGGCTCTAACCAATTTAGGTGTAGCTTGACGCGTATCATTATAAGTTAGTTAGCTGTAGTCGCCTTTTTTAGTGCCAGGTCACAAAATATATAACGCGTCTTACGCTAGCGCTGTATTTAAGCGGTGGAACGCCATGTAATTTGCGATAATAGTTATGTCTATCCAGAATAGCTTTCTCGATATTGTTCAGAGCATATGTAGATGTATAACTGAAATATAGAGCAAAATTATCAATCCGGATGACTTCTTGAGGAGGAAATTTTTCAAGAGCTTTGCTGGCATAAAACGTCAGATGCGAAACGAAGGTAAGAGCATATAACGTCTTGGCCTGCCCCGTGTTACTATCTGGGAGCGAAATTTGGGCTCCGCGGAAAAACACAAAAAGAAGAACAACGGTGGCGGAAATGAAGTATGTGAGAGCAACGGCGGGTCACATCAAAATAGTCAAGAAACAAAATTCCGAAATCCTTTGACAAGTTAAACGTAGAGGCGATTATAGGAAGGATACGGAGCCACGTTATGAGAATGTCGGATGATCAATCCCTTAGGAAAATATGAAATTACACGCCAAAGGGAAGAAAAATGAAGAGATGTTGGACGCACGTCGTCAACTGGATCACACGGCTCAAATTCAGCTACAGACAGCCCTGCCTATGCTAACTAGTTGAGAGAATTAAAGGAGAAAAAAATATTGTACCGTTCAACATCAAAAAATTTTGGTATTCTATATTTTTTTGCTCACTAATTTTTTTACCCTCACCGTCTACAGAAGAATTAGTGTGTTTTTATTCGACCCTTATTGAAATTTCAACTCCGACCGAAATTCAAAAATAGGAGCCTCAACATAATTGTTTAAAAAATTACAAGAATAAAAGCATAAGGTTTGAACATTATAAGTTTCCTGATCGATGGCTTCCTTATTATCCTTGATAATTAGGCCTATAATCATTAATCTATATTTTTTATTCATTCCTTCTTCGTATTTCATCTCAGAATTCTGGTGAATTAACAACTCATGAAAATCCCTAAATTACAACTTGCTCAGTTTTTTTTTTTTTTTAATTTTAATTTACGAGCTACTAGCAGCCTGCCTCCAGGGCTATGAGCCCGGAGAGATTGCGTGATTATATGCGCGAGGGGAGTTGGCTTGTTGTAAGAAGTTGAATATGTTGGGGATGGAGGGGAAGTCATTTGAAAGTGCTTCTGTATGGTTGTGAGGGATGGATAAGGAATTACGGAGTTGGGTCAAGTTGGGGCAGCAGAAGATGTGTTGAACGGATGGGGGGGGGGGTCAGATTCGCAATGAGGGGCATGAGAGAGGCATAAGATGAGAGATGAGATGGGTGTGTGTGAGTCTGGTGTGGCCGATTCTTAGACGGGTGATGACCATTTCTTCTCTGCGTGTTGACAGATTTGAAGCGTCCCATGGGGTGGGAATATTTTTAATCTGGGCTAGTTTGTTCATGTGTGATTTGAGATCAGACTAATAAGTGAACCATGCTCGAGTGATGAATTTGTTGGTGTGTTTGGAAAGAGCTGAGCGTGAGGGGAGGAAAGAGCCGTTGACTGATGGGTTATGGGTTGCTAGTTTGGTTGCTTTGTCGACATTTTCGTTTCCTGGGATACCCTTGCGACCAGGTACCCAGATGAAGAATAATGGGATGAGGATGGTGTGAAAGGTGGCAATGAGAGTGTGTATCATACAACTTATGAGTGGGTGGGAGGAAGTGTGGTTGGATATGTCGTCAAGTGATGATAGGGAATAGGAAATGACCAAAAATGGGTTGAGAGGAAGACGGGAGCGTAGGTTGGTGAGGATGTGTTCTAAACAGCTAAAGATTGTGGTGAAGACGGAGGCGGTGTTGCGGTGTGACCTATTCAGTATGGGAAGCCGGTTTCGTTTTGATGTTTAGATCCATCGGTGAAACACGGTTTAGAGTTGTGGAAGTTGTTCAGAATTTTGTTAAATTGTACCTGGTATTCTTCGGAAGAAGTTGAAAGACGAGGGAGGCGTTTTAGGTCGCGAATGATTTTGGGTGGAATAAAGAGCCACAGAGGGGTTGAGAGAACGATGTGGTTAAGACAATGGAACTTGAAGGGGCGTGCTAATTGGAGTTCTAGGTTGGAACGTAGATTGGTCGTGGAATTTTGGTTGTGGTGAGGGGAGAATATGCGATGGTGGACGGGGATTTGCGGATATTGTGCGAGGAAGTTGATTGTCAATTTGAGGCGTCTATAATGAAGTGGGGGGAAGCGAGTGTTTGGACAGAGGCTTTCAGCGGGACTGGTTTGGAATGCTCCAGTAGCTATTCTGAGTGAAGAATTTTGGATAGTGTCGAGTAGTTTTAAAAGAGAGGGAAGGGCGAGACCGTAAATAGAGATTAAGCTCTGGTAGAGGGGGAGAAGGATTTTTCGGTTACAACCTTCCTTAGGGTGGGAAAGGAATTTCAGGATATTGAGTGCTTTGATTTAGATAGTTTGATATGGGGAATTCAAGAGTGACGGTTGTGGAAATTGAGGCCAAGAACTTTGGTAGTTTTAACTTGTGAGATGGGGTAGTTAGCTATTGTGAGAGGGGGTAATTTAATGGTTTTTTGACGTGGTTTTTGGAAGGTGATGAGTTTGGTTTTGCAGTAAGAAATGCGGAATCCTTGGAGGGAAAGCCAAGCGTGTATTTTATTGATTGTTTCTTGAAGTAGACGATGGGCACGTGTTGTGTTACTGGAACGAAAATGGATGTTAGGTCATCAAAAAGGGTTTGAATTGGAAATTTTATGATTTTTCTCATGTTGTTGATGGCGATTAGAAAAAGGGTGCCACTAAGTAGGGATTCTTGGGGATACCATTTTCTTGGGGAGGGTTGAGGAATACTGATCGCTTAAGCGGACTCTGAAGGATCGATTAGTAAGATAATTTTGAAGTATATTTGGTACGTCCAGACTCTCGGGAAAGCGTTCTCCATGTCAAAAAATATTGAGTAGAGGTTCGCTCCGTGAGCATGGGCGTCGTAGATTTGGGAATCGAGGTCAGCAAGGGCCATTAGAGCTGATCGACCCTTACGGCAACCATATTGTGTACTACTGAATATTTCGCTGGAATCAATGACATTATACTACATCAAAAATATCATATAAAATGTTTCCACATCACTTGGTTCGACGACTTGTGAGAGAACAAATTAGTTTGTAAGTATGTTCTTATTTATATCATCTTCAGCTTCAACGTAAAATAATTTCATGGAATAAAAAACAAAATTTTTCAAGATTTATCCACATATTTCCGGAAAGAATTTGAAGCAGGTATTAATCTAAGCAATATTTAATATACTTACATAAGGCAGGATATTAACACAAAATAACGAAAAACCGAAAACCACATCTCTATTTCAAAATTTTTTTCAAGGATCGAAATTGAAAAACAAAAGAAGAAGAAGCAAAAACAGATCACCTAGAACGAAGCAAATGATACAAATCGCATATTACCTCATAGGACTGTGTTTTCAAACAGATTGAAATCTCATGTATTATCGACAATCAGTACGAAGACAACACTCACGAGTTTCGCGGAAAAAATAAAAAATTATCTATCGTCATTGGAGAGGGTGATTGATCAGTTTTTTTCCATTCTTCGTACACGGCATAAAATATAGCTTATAATATGTATTGTATTTTTCATTATCAATCATTGAAAAAAAGTTTGCCTTCTTTCATATCTGTACCTCCAGGGTTGATCAATAGCTCTCTGAAGTCGTAATTATAGAGAAATAAAACGAAGATTGAAGGGCGAAAAAATACATAAAATCGAGCACTTACACAGTAAAGCAGTTTTTGGGAGATCTGACGTCGGGATATTTTCCACATAAATTGATTTTAAAACATACCGGAAAGCTTCTCGCAAAAATAGTCAACATGCGACTCTTACAGAATCTTCTCTACGATTCCTAAACCGAGCTCAAGAGGAGGAGTGATAGAGAACCCATGAAAACTACAGGCATACTTGAGTAATGGAAAATGGTTGGAATAGGGATACAGAAAAAAAAAGTATGTATCGAAGAAAGTGAAGTCGTGAGTTTTTTATTTGTTGTTCAATTTTGGATACCTCTGGTGGAAAAATCTACCTACATTGTAAAATACCACTAAAGTCATCAACTTCAATGAGATATCAGTTGTTCAAGGTTAGGAAATCGGGACAACATTTTCGTTGAAGTTGAGAATGTATCGATAAATTATAACAGAAAAACCTTCAAAAATATAAATAAGTATCCACAACTACCTATATCTTTCACAATTTACGTGCTCAGTTTCTGATGTTTGGTGTGAAAGGGAAAATATTACAAATTTAGAAGCCTATAATAATTATTAAATAGAAAAATCAATCATTTTTGTCAGGTTCGTATTTTTACATCGTCGCATTCGGTCTCTTTTTTTTTTTTTTTTTTTTGAAAAAATCGCACGTTCTGCTATCGAGACTTCCGTAGAACGTTTCAGAAAATGAACAGGGTCAATGTAATTTTTCAGTACCGTACGCCTCGTTCGTGAAACATTATAATAATGTATACCTACTAAGTACAGTACGTGTGTTTACCTATGGAAGCCCAATGCTTTGTCAGTAAATTACTTTACGAATTAAGCGCTTTCCCGAAAGTAGGTATTCAAAAAAGGTAAATAATAAACACGGTCAACGATTAAATAGTTTTCTGTAACGTTATATTAAGAGGTGGAGTTCACAAAGAATATTAGAGCCGTGCAAACGAGGCGAAGCAAATTAGTAGTGTCATCTAGTGAAAAAGTGATAATAAATGAGCAGGTACCATTATCGTTTTATTACGAGTTTACGACTGTGATTTCGGAAAGAGAGTAAAAAAAAATACATAAATAGCACTGATATATATCGCGTTCATGAATACCAATAGCGGGTCATTCGACAATGTTATTATATTATACCTAATCATTATTTTGTTATTGTGGCTTCACCACAATCAGGCCGAGAAATTTCCTTAGTGACGTCACCCATCTAACGCATCCCATAGGTTATAGTCTACGCAGAATAATAAGAATATCATAAAAACGCCAGTTCGACGACCTATAACTATTCTGTCGAAGCGTGGGTTATTCGCGAATCATAGACGTATTTTTAATAAGCCTCGATTCACCTTGAAAAGAATGAAATATTTACTGGTTGGTTAGCTGACGCGATGTCTTCAATAAAAGACGGACAATCGTTCGAATATCAAATTATTAATGCATATTGAATTCGCGTACGGTACATCTTACGTAGGTACTCTCGTCTTTCAAAAGACATAAATATGAAAGGGTTCTAGCAAGTTCCATGCAAAAATGGGAAATAACCCTGAGGCTACTCGTACTTATAGTGAGAGGAAAAAAGAATGTTATAAGGTGACAGCCATCAATAATAAGACACACCTAGGTAATGTCATTTATGAAATAAAAGCTATTACGACTGCTCTTGTACGAATATTGAGGTTGTTATTCAAGCTTGCTGATTACATTGTATTGTCCTCGTACAATGTGATTACATCTTGGATAGGTAACTATATACGAGCAACCGATATACTTCCTGAGCTAGGTTTGAAAGGATTCCTCCCAATCGACATGTACAATAATATGTGAGTAATAAGTGTTGCATTCGAGTTATTTGAAGGCATAGTGAGTCTGAAATAAACTTACTAGTCATGACAAGCTAAAATCGTTGAACGAAGAAAAATCTTGATTTTGTTCGATATTGAGAAACTTCCCATGAACACGATTCAAATTATTGATCAATCTTTTCATAGATAGGTGATCTTTCAAGGGTATTGAGTACATGATGTTGCAAAATTAGTTTGATATCGACCTCTGGCGATTTTATTACCGTCTTGATTCACGTGTTTTTCAGCTACGGGATATGGAAGAAAGTCAAACCCATGATTAGATGTCGTCTTCAAGTCTATTTGAGGCGTTCTAAAGCTCTTCTTAAGTGCCGGGCCAAGCCTATAGATACTTCTGCTTCTTCATCTTTCCCTGGTCCACTCACTGTTGAGGATCCGCCTACGGTACCGATTGAAACGGTACACAATTCTCCTGAGGAAGACATGTGCAAAATTTAATTCAAAATTGTTACCTACTTTGTAACAAACGCATTTGTAACAACGTTTTTGTAACTTTGTAACAAAATTTCGACCCATCAGAGAAGAGAGAGTTCTGTAACAATTTTCAGTAATTTGTTACAACGTTACAATTTTTTTGCTACGATGTAGCATTATTTTAGTGATTTTGTTTCAATATGTAACAATTTTCATGTTATAGTGTAACAATTCCAGGCCCCACGTCTATTGCTACATTGTAACAGTTTTTAGTTACAGTGTAACACCAGTATACCAAATAGGAAGCAACCTCAGAGGGATCACAATGGCGATATTATTCATGGAAAATTATCAAAATTATATACTAATAGAGAAACCATAAAAAAAAACAAACGAGGAGAAAAAACAACGGCTTTCTTAACAAAGTTCAATAAGGAATGTGGGAAATCTGTTCTATGGGTCAAATTATTTTTGAAGAATCTCAAGTTTTTCTAAGTACTTTATATCACGGTATAATATAGCCTGAAAGTAAAAATTCTTCCAAGGCCGCGCGGCTTTCAAAAACCTCCTAAAACAGGTGTTAAAATGTTGTAAACGTTGGAACGTGATTATGACAACTATAGACCTCTAAAAACACAAGATCGCTAACTTCGATAGTTCGTTGGTTCTGCCACACGTACAAAAATCGCTGCAGTCAACCTTCAGCACTTCAACACAGGCTCTTATGGAGAGTTGACACTAAAACTCATTTTCTTCCAAAAATATTCAGTTTTTCAAAAAAATGAAGAGATGTGAATTTATTCTGCATAAAATTTCCTTTCATATGCGCCGAACTTCGAGCGAATCCGTGAAATTTTTTTCTCCCATAAGAATACATTGAGTGCGACTTTGCGACATCTGGTGGGATAAACTATAGAAACGATTTCAGGGTACGAAAATTTAACACAGCGTAGATGGCGAGTTAGCGATCTTGTGTTTCTAGGGGTCTGTAATGACAACCTAAAGTGTATTTGTGTATAAAGGAAAAAAACCAACACCCACGGCACCACTCTTACTCCGACTATGGCAGTATATACCGACGCGTGACGCATGCATGCACATCAGCAACGTGTAAAGCGTGTGATGGATGGTGCTTAGGTAAACAAACTTTTTTTACACGGACTTTTCCATAAGAAGAAAAATTGAATTCGATCATTTGCTCATATTTGAATAGAAGAATAAAGTGAGAAACGAAAAATATATTCAGCTCAAATACTTGAGATCTTCCAGACCTTGATTATCAACGTTGAATTCCTTATTTATTTCTCATTTTGAAATACTAACACATGATCGAAATGTTCCCTGTGTATTCTTATGGGAGTCCATAATATTCTAAGTACCATCGCATGATACTATCGCAAAATTCTGCGATACTATCGCAGAATATCGCGCACTATCGATCAAAATTGCTCGATGTTAGCAGTTAGTGACCTCACGTGAACGAAGAGGGTTACAAGCCATGAACGTAGAAAGGCAACACTGCATTCGGCCCACGGATTTACACACCTCTCTCATGAAAAAATGGACCCTAATAAGCAGAACTCAACCAAGCGACATTTTTGAGATTTTGGAGTTATATACTCCGTTGAAAAGAGCTCAACAAGCACTTTCCAACGGTGCTGATTAAAAAACTGGAAACGCAGTATACTCGTCGAATAATTATGAATTGAAAATATCGACCTCTATCTATTTTTAAATAACCGATTTCCTTTAAGTCTAAATATCACGAAACTACGTGATTGTCGCTTGGTCGAGTTCTGCTAGGGTCCCCAATTTTACGTTCATGGCTTGTAACGATAGGTAAGGAACTATATGAGATAGGTATGCGCAATTTGATAATAATCTGGTTGATCAAGATCAAGTGTCAGAGGAGCAGTTATTCAACGTCTGATTGGTCTGATTCCCGAATAACTGCTCCTCCTGATACTTTATCAACCAGATTATTATCACTTGCGCATACCTATCTTATATATCCGTAGGAATAGTTCCTTACCATAGGACTGCCATACAAAGTTGAATTGACGTATATGCAAATAATGAATACGAGAAAAAGAGGCTATATCAGATTTACCCATAACCTCTTTTCCTTGTATTCATTATCTGCGTAATACGTCCATTCAACTTTGTACGGCAGAGGAGGCTTTGGTCAGATCATGGCCGTCTTTAGTATCAGACCGGAATATTAAATCTGGCAACGTCGATGACGAAAAATACGGGGCCGACTGGCAGTGTTTTATACAGGCTCTTATGGAAAAACCTTCGAAAAACTTCGTCATATTTGTGTAAAATCAGGTTTTTCAATGTTCTCCCTTACGCCTTGGGCGAATTTTGTCTTTTTCCTTGTTCTTAGTAAGTTAATCGATCGTTCAACAGATCTCACCTTCTCAATTCCGGCATACACTCGATGACGGCAAACGAGCTTTACAAATTACCATCTGCAATCCAACGGCACCTACCACTTTATGTGTATCCGAGAACCTGGCGATCGTTGTACACAAATTAGTATTTACTCCGATTGGTTACCTACCAGGACGCAAGTTGATCATCAGTCACATATCATCGGGGTAACCAAGACTTGACTAGGTACCTCCGCACAATTCAGCTGTTTTTAATAAGAGTATTATCTAACAAATTCCATTGATAGACAGCAACTTCCTTTCTATTTCCACTGAAGAATCGAAATCCATGTGTTGAGCTTTGGCTCCTCCCTTAATTGATTTGTAAATAGACTGCAAACGAAAAAATATCGAAAATAAAAGGGATTGCCGAGTTACCTACTTCATATCTCGATGACAAATTCACGGAGGGTTCCAGCCTGCCTTAATTCCGCCGCATAATGATTGAATTGATGTATCCAAATCGACGATCAGGTAAATTGTTTCGACACTGGTTCAGTGTCATAGGTCGAGCTAGATTCTCCTACGATTGTGTTGACCGTTTTTTGATTTGATTTGAACTTTAATCGGACAAATCTAATTTAGATGTGTTTCTCGCAACGAGCATTACCTATATTATAATTATTCTTGTAATAGAGTTCGGTTTAGCTCTTGATCCTTTGGGCAAATAACCTCCAATGGGTACTGAGTAAAGAGGGTCCCCATACCTATTGATCGACGAGATGATGTGATCGTGTTCATTGCCTGAATGGCATCAAAGTTTGGTAACGTAAGCACTAGCCTATTCAAAAGTATATCTGGAGATGAAATAAAAAAATTTGCAAGACAAAGGTGTGTAATAAATCCATACAATTTGATTACATTAATATTGCACTCGCTCGTCACAAACCTGTCCCTTCAGGCAGACACATTTTTCATGGAAAGATTCTATGCACCATTCGGGTTTCTCTCTTATAGCAGCTTGTAGACGTCTCTAATTACCGCGATTTATTTCACAACACATACTGTAGGCTGCCCTGTGCTTAAAACTTACAAAGCCTGCGTGCGTATAGAACAAACGAAGTCACAAGAAAATTTGCTAGTAAGTACCTGCAGCGTTAATGGTAATCAAATTTCAGCTTCATAGCATTTACCTTCGAGACAGCTGATGTATGAACAAGTATGTGTATCTTTTCACTCGATACAGTAGGGAAAATATTACATTCTGTCGGCGTCGATGTTTGCCTCAAGACATATACAATTTAATGACTCATGCACACGCTGATAAGGAAGCTTACCGGTAAATGACGACGATAGTTCAACGACCAACGTACTTTCCTGGATCAATGATCGGTTGATCGCATGACTCTGATTTTGGACGGGAAAAAAAAGATACCTACGATTGAGAGATATATAATTCTTGTTACAACAATATACTGCGAAATCAACTTTTCGTAAAATCACAAGAGTTCTTCACTGTACATTTGGTCAGAACTGATGATCATTCAACAGTAGAATTTTCATTAATCTTCCGTACGATCTTTATACAGCTAAGTTCATTAGTGTTCATCACTTGACCATAGTACGAATGACGAGATTTGTTACTTTCTTCTTCATCATCGAGTATGCGAATATAAGAAAGACCAATTTTCAAGTATTTTCTGCAGTGGGACGTAAGAAGGTACCTTACCAACATTCATCTGAAAGAAAACAATATCCATGTGATAACCTGAACTAGGTACCAATTTTTACTTTTTGAAAATTCGTTTTCCAAAACAAGAGAACTAGGTATATCCACTCCAAGTAAAAACTATAAGCAATGATCCTTCCCCCATCGTTTTTTCTTCATAATTATACAAATCCGATTGGAATCATTTGCGTAAATTAATATTGAAATTGTAAAAGTGTAGAATTCACTCTGTTTAACATTAGACTTGGTAGGTACTTCAAAAAATTTAACCATTGAAAAAACGAAAATATATAGGAGTCAAACCAAATCTTCATAAAAAGGACAAGCTGAAATTGTTACTATAATTTAGTAAATTCGGTAGGTATCCGTTTATTTCCGCAAAGAAATTCTTAACCTATTCGATTCAATGCAGAGAGAAAAATGCTGCGTTATTCCTAGTTCGAAAAACGTGAAGATGTTTTGAAACCGTTTCCTTGATTAGAATTGCATTTTGTTCAATTCATTCATAGCAGTGCAATAAACAACGACGCTTATCGCAGGGAAAGAATCAAAATTCGTTGAAATGATAATGTCCATATATCGTACTATCAGAACAGAATAAACGACGAACAAAATTGAACAACAATTTAATGAAAATCGTAGGTACACAATTATCCACGATCACTCAATTTCAAACAAATTTAATAAAAAAGTGTTCCATCTTAATCACTTGAACTCCTTAAAAGGAACACGATAAAACAAAAATGTGAAAAAAGAAAGATTTACAATAATACAAGACACCCTAAATCCAGCAGTATAAGTTAATGTGAAATTTACTTTTATCAAAAAAAGAAAAAAAAAAAAAAAAAACCGAAGGGTTTCAGAATTTTACATTCAAAAATTTCCAACTTTTTCAAAACAAGCTCAAACAATTTTTCAATTATAATAATAGTTTTTCTTTTCTCAATTTTTACCCAAACATCAAAATTGTACTCGTCATTAAAAACAAACCTGAAAATTGAAAAAATATTAAATAATGTAATAATAAGTACAGTAGTATAAACCGTCAACAAAATTTATACAATAAAATGCACGAAATATATTCGTACAAGCTCAACAATATTAAAGAAGGAAAAAAAAAAATTTATTATATATCAATTTTACATAAATAAGTCTTTAATACATAAACTTGTACATGTACGCACGTATTTGAATTGAACAAATGATCAAACATTAAAGTCCAATAATACTGGATACGTCGACTGTAAAAGTCTACAGTGAGTCTCAAAAAATGTGAGTTGATCGAGAAAAACTGTGGATATTATTGAAAGAATTATACTTCTGTCTCATAATAAACCCTGTATACGAGCTCAGATAGGAATAATCGAAAAGATAGGAATCAAGAGTACAAATCAGTCGCGCGCTATTTACGTGCGCAAAAACGGAATTCCTAAAATTATAATACACCAAAATATGTACAGATAATTGAAAAACAGAGTACTAGAAACGAGTTGTACACCAACTTCTGTCCACAATGAAGTTACTTAAATATTGCACACCGTCCGGTAGAAGTCAAATTATTGCTAGAAGTCTACACGTTCGAGCAACAGCTCACGTTAATTTCATCATTGAAAAACAGAAGAAGGCGCACGTACTTCGCAATTCCCTCACAGAAATAAACGCGATAGAATAGACTAAAATCTAAAACGAAATAAATATAAATGAAACACCTTCAATGTATCCGCAAAACCGAATAAGATCCTATAATCCAATTCTAAATCGAATCCAGTATAATCTCATCTACGTATTTGATATAATATTACATCTTTATCACAATCATCACTCACCGTCATCCCAATCTCTGATGCTAAGAGAGTAATTAAATTCAAAAATCTCAAACGTTGCAACCACCTCAATTAGTTTATGACATTCTTTCGTAGCATAGGATTAGGATTTCATTCTATAATACTAGGTATTTAAAATAATTCATACTCTGTATGTACATACGGAACAAAAAAACGCTACGATAATAATTTACGACGAAAATCGCAAGATGAACGAGGAGAAATTTCGCTCTCCGGGTAACTCTGAAACACGCGCCAAAATAATAAAGCTCGTGACCTTTAGATGATGTAAGATGGAGACTGGCGCGTAGCATGCACTGAAATACAGTACTGCGGATTATCTTAACAATACCGACGATGTAAAGAGAATAACTTTACACGCTAATGACCCGCAGTCACAAATTCACCTTTATGCTATCATTCGATTGTTGCACATTGGTCGTAAGACTACAACTTGAGGATATCTGATGCTGCGAAGACGAACTACTCGCCAATGCATCCAAACTATTCTCCGACAACGACGCAGCTATCGAGGAAGAAGACGATGATCCCGCCGACACGGTCATCGATTTCGTTTTCGTATCGTATAAGCTAGAGACGGAAGTTTTCACCGGTTCGATAGACACTTTGCAGTCGTCGACATTCGAAAAAGATGACGCCTTGACCGGAGATATTGTATCCGTAGTTTTCGCCGGATGTTCCGCATCTGCGCTCCCGCTCACGCTACCGCCACCATCCGCATTCTTCTTCACACCGCTGTCATTCTCACCAGGAGCCATCTTATTGCGGTCCGAAATTTTTGGTATTTGAAAATTCGTATCCAACGGTCTGGAGAAAACGACAGCCGGCTGAAAGGGAGGTTGCGTTTTGTACGATGGTTTATCGCCCTCTCCGCTCTCCTGCTGCAATAGAGGGCTTGACCGTTTCGGAGTGCCAGAGAAAATAGACTTGTCCGAAGAATGCGTTTTCGAAGAAGGACGCATTTTCTCTTTACTACTGCGATTCGGATCGAGAGAATGCATTTTCGGAGAATGATTTGATTTTGAAGATTTGAAGGACGACGAACTTCCGCTGCTACTGCTGCTACTACCGCCTCCACTTCCACTGCTTCCGCTGTTACTGTTGCTGCTACTCCCGCCACTACTGCCACCGCTGTTAATCACTTTGGAGTGTTTCCCGATAAGATTATTACTCGACATATTGGACCCGCTTTTCGAGGACGATTTCTTGCATATAACTACACTGCCCGAATTCGCTTTCAAGTTTCCGTGCTTGGGTGAGCCGCTACCAGATGCTACTGAATTTCTCACCATACCTAATTTATTGAGATTTTGCTCTTTACGCGACTTATTCGATATGGTCATCTTGATACCATCGGAACTATGCTGTTTAATCATATACTCGTTGGATACCTTACTCGCCTGCGTGGACTTCGCGTCCGCAGATTGTCCGCTATTTTTGACATCTTTTAACGTTGGCGAACCACTCTTATTACTTCCTCCACCACCGTTGCCATTATTACATTTATCTTCTTGCTGTTTATTCAACTTATCTATCACGGATGCAAGACACATTTTTTTACCGCCACTCTTAGCTTGGGTAAGAACTACTTTAGGGTCTAAACTGGCTGCTGACATGCCCTCGTATTGGGGGGATGAAACAATAGTAGCGCCTCCACTCAACTCTCCTTGTTTTAACTTGGTTTGGGCAGATTTCGGCTTTGGGCTTTGATGCCCGGTCGAGTTACCACTGCTACCACCATTCGAGCTTTTCTTTTCTTTGCTCTCGCGTCCGGACGAGTCTTTGTAGCTCTTTTTTAGTTCGTTGTTACTCTTGCTACTTCCGGATGACGGAGAAGTGACGGCGCTCTTCAACGCTGACATACTTGGCTTGCCTGAGCTACCGGAAGAGACGCTCTTTGGAGAGGAAGTCATGTTCTGTTTTGGACTAACACTCGACACTCCCATTTTTGGACTGCCAGAAAGTCCGGGCGAGGTAACCATACCCGACTTTTTGATTGTGTTATTATTGATGCTACCGCTACTACTGTTGTTTGGGCTAACCTTGCCCAACATGGACATACTCTGCGTAGGCGACATAGTGTACTTGCGTAGAGCACCGCTCGGTGACGGTGACCTTGGCGTAATCGAGGCATCTAAGGGTTTCACGCTCACGGAAAGAGATTTAGGTAAAGAGTCTGATTTGATCCGAAATTTTTCCGGTGGTCCCATAGGACTGTCGTCCCGCTTTCTCTTCTTCTTAGTTTTTTCTATGCGCACTTTATCGTCCGCATTCTTTAATTTCTTACGTTCAGCTTTGGCTGCTTCTTCGGTGATCGAAGGTATGCGTGTTATTGTCGTCGAAGGCGGCAATGACGGAGCAACAATATTACTATCCGTGCTGCTTCGGCTGCTAGCACTAAGCGAAGAGCTAATGCTACCCTGCGTCGCGCTCGACGTCGCTGGTGATAACGACGTCATCGCGTTTATACTGAAATTCGGTAACACGTGATCGGGTAGCACAGACGATGATGTCAACGTGTTACCGTCCCCGTTTTTTGGCATCTTATTCTCGGTCAATTTGAGGAACTGCTGAACGTCCTCTAAATTGTTCATCTCCATCATACCGGGGTCCATTTCGAAGTCTGTCAAAGGTGGTTTCTCGTGGTGGGACGGCAAATCGGCCGTTATCTCGGTCAAAGCTGAGAACTCAGAACTCGTCGAGCCGGGGCTTGGTTCTTTACCATCCGCGAGCGTCTCCTTGTTCGCATCAGCCGGCTCGGAATCGCTGGAACTATCAATAACGATAGCGCCAGGTTTCGAAGCGAATAAATCACTCGCGGATTTGTTCCTAAAAAACGCGTTCTCGACGAATTCGGCGGACTCAGTTTTGACGACAGCGGCAGCAGCGGCCGCTGCCACGAACGCGCTTGTCGGCTCGTTCGCGTTATCTAAAAAAATAGGCGGTACGTCGAAATTGTGCGTGCCGTTAGAAGCGGTCGTTGTGGGGGTCATGACGGGCGTCATGTCGACATCGAAAGCGGCCGAGAACCCGTGCGCCGGATTAGGTAGATTGAAGATCTCCTCGTTGTGGAAGTCGGCAGCGCGATTAGCTAGGGAGAAGCCGTCCATGGAATCTTCGCAACTATCCGGTTTCTCCAACTTGATAGGTACGCCGTTGCTGAACTCCATGCCGACGCATTCGCCGTTCTCTTTGCTCGATTCTGTGGCCATTTTATTTTCGGCGGTCTCGTGTGAATCCGTGACATCGTTATTGGCGCTCGACTCGTTCATATCTTCCTCGTCTGAGGTTTCTGAAAGACTTTCCCATAGACGCATGAGAGCACGCATTGTCGCCGGAATTGAGAACGACCTGAAAGAATAAGACGCCTAAAATTTTAGAGATTCCTTACAGTGAAACGAAGACTAACAATTAATTTTCTCTAAGAGAAGATGTGCAATATTTAAACAATGGTTCCACCGAGTTTTCCTCACCCTCCCCCTCCCCCACCCCCTTTCCTAAAAAAACTCATATCACACGTTCCACTTTCTAACTGATTCAATTACAATAAATCACCCTTTCTTTTTTCATGTTACTCTACAGTCAGTTGATACTTAAATTCTGGTCGAGTATGCGCAAGGAGCGCTAGAATCTACAATTTCCCCCATTTGAATGTTAATTGAGTAATCTGAAAATAAGTCGCGAACGAAGCTATTGAGTAGGAAAATAGTCGATACTTATAATGGACTGGTCATCCGCTAGGAGCGCTACGATCGACAATTTTCCCAACTCAAGTTATAACTGAGTAATCTCAAAATAAGTCAAGAATAATACCATTTAGCAGAAAAATTAAGAAAACAAAATTTATAAAGCGTAAAATGTCCCAGAATTCATTTTCTCATGAAGATTAATCTCGACAGATTCTGGGAAACCTTCTACTCTCCCCCGATTGTCCCGTTTTTGTTCTGAGCGATACTGGCGCTGACCGGCCTGATTCGAGAGACCAACCAAGGTTTAATTTCTCAGGATACCCGACAAGATCTTTGAATTACTTCAATTACTTTCTCTAAAAAGTTTCAGATTATAATTTAAAAATACAGACCTTTGTAGAGCACGAGCTGCGTAGTCTTGAGCACTGGTTACGGACGTAAGCGAGTCTTCAGAAGCAGACGATATGTTACAACGTAGGTTAGAAATATCACTCAAATCTAAGTCGGCAGTGAGCAATGTTTCTTCGTTAGGATGTTCGAACGAAACTGTGATTTGTACTAAAGATAGTGGAGAAACTTCGAACATGATGACGTCCGCAGGTGCTGCAACAAATAGAAATTCGTTATAATTCTCTTAAAACGAAAATATTCTATGAAATTCTAGAAAAAATTTTAAAGTCTTTTCATAATGATGAAAAAATTCAAATCTAACTGTATTTTTTTTTTCAAAGGTTCGATTCCTAAATTCGATAAAATCAATCATTTACTTACTCGATTTTGGAGGTGTTTCGTTCAACGAATTAAGACTTAAATCTTCAGTTAAATTCAATTCCGATAAAAAGCCTCCAGGAGTGCACTTTTTATATGTATCTACAAAAATTAAAATAATAGTATTTTAGAAATATTACGCGAAAATAGTTTGAACAAATAATTGACACTTACTATTTTGGTCAGAATTTTGAGAATTTTGTCGCCAAACATCATTGGTTTCTACGTAAAAAAAAAAAAAAAAAAAAAAAAAAGTGATATTATACATTATAAAATTGTTAGGATTCATTGAATGAACGCGATCTTTAAATTACAGTTAAGCATATCGAGAGCCTACTCTAAAGAGTAACATCGAGTTGCAAAATTATTGAACAATTGCGAGCGCATTTGATTCAAAATCCATCAAAGCAGGAGTATCGTTCCCTCGATCTGTTAGGATTCATTCATCTAGCTTCTATCGAGTTAACAAGAGAAAATAATTCTCATCGCCGGTAGCTATTTGAGAAATATGCAAAACGATGAAGCAATTTTGTCAACATTGCATTCAACTTTCCTACATTGTATCCCGGATAATGTCAGGCTTGAGGTCGATTCAAGGAAATTGTTCAAATTCCGTAGACGTATTTATTTCGGCTTACCTTTAGTTGTTTTAGGCCTGATGCAGGAGGCAATAAAACTGTTGAACAGCGCTTGTCGACGAAGTAAAGATAATATCTGCGAAATTTGCGACGGATGCACAAATGGTATACTTTGAACCACGTAAGCTAACATTTCACCATTATCAGTCATGACGTAACAGTGTCGCTGATCAGGTAATGTCTATAATACGGGAGAACGAAATCGTAATTATGATTTCCGACGAACGATACAAACCAGATCGATAGAGTTACTTGCCACAATGTTGCTATCGTCTTCGCAATCGGAATGTTTTGAAAAAATCTCACGCCTAATCAGGCCGAGTATGGGTAAAGGACCTTCAGTCTTGTTTACTTCTATGTCCGTAATATCTTTGATCTGATTTATGATCGAAACGCAAATTGGTGTGCGTTCTTTCAGTTTCATTACAAAACAAGCTGGTAATAAATTTGAATTCGAAGAAGTCAGCTCGTCGAATAACGCAGTCCTGTGAACAAATAAACGATTCTGATCGTAATGTACGAAAGATTAAAGATCATCTGGAGTACGAAAAGGAACAACGTTTGCACTTTAAAGAAATTGTAAAATTCCTTCGCTTTGGTGGGAACGTAGGAAATGCTGAGCCGCGAGAATTTTACAGAGTATGAGATCAGAGATATTCTAAGGGAACACAAATAAATAAGGCAGGATACACACTTTTTATGCGACGATTCTAAGGAATAAACAATAACTAAACTTACGGAGTATGGACGTCCGAATTTTCATCCATTTTTTCCGACTTTATTATTTTGACCAGCGACTTCGTTTGCAATTTATTGGTAGAAGAACTTTCAAGACAAAGCGATACACTAAAATCTACATCAGGTACGTCCATGGTAAGGGGTTTATACGTATTCTTTCTTATGTCCAATAAATCGTACGGCGATATAAAATAGATTATCTTCATAGGATGCCCTGAAAAGCACGTACAGAAAAATTTTAAAATCGTGAACAGAGCTGAAGGAAACGAAGAACACGATAATAATCCTACCTCCTCGTCGTTTTTGAACAAAACCAACATTCGATTTATGGATGATATCGAACGGATCGGTTGTATACGAAGATTGCAACTCGAATAGCTGAGCGATATCCGCTTCCAAAAATTGTAACGAAGTGAAAGCTTGACTTTTAATAATTTTATCAGCGTTCAAATTATAAATCGAAATCAACCCTTCCAACTGTAACGTAAAATCTTTAAAATCTCGATTCTCCAGCGTTCCTTTCATTTCTTCGCAACTCTGGAACAATTCGATAGATTTAATGTCGCCATCTAATAACGCGGCAGTGAATGGTCTGCAATTCAATTTTAATACCTGTTGGTCAGCTGTACCATCGTGATGAATTTTTACGTCTTTGATATTCCCGTTCAATTCTAGCACGACTTCTACGTAGAACATATCGGACGATATGAACCATTCCAAACGCGATGGTCCGGACATGAATTTCAATCTACAATGATACGTTTGCCAATAAATGTAATCAACTACAATGTTTTTACATGAGAATGAACTCTACGTACCCAAGATGCCGACTAATGACTTCTAATCGCTCGATAATGGCTGGCAGTGTTGAAACGCGAATGTTTTGTTGGAGTAAATCCAAGCATTCTTGTAGGTAGTTCTTTTCGGTGATTTCGAGGACATATCGTTTCTCCTGCAAAATTCAATATGGTAACTACAAGCGTGCAACTTATGTTTCTTCAAGTCTCAACTTTACTTACCAATAGAGTCATCCGAAGGGATTTGGAGTATTCCTTGAAAGCTTTGTAAGTACCTCCTTTTGCACGGAGTTTTTCCATGAGGAAGCAAGCCGATTCATCCATGGCTCTGGTAAATTAAATTTTTTTGTAGTCGAAGGTATTACAACGATCGATCTTGGAGTAGACGCGTTATATTTTCTGGGTAAAGTATGAATAAGATGGAATCATTACCTTGGTATTGGCTTTTAAGAGTTATTTGCGAATTATCATAACTATGAAGGATTATTCGGCGATCTCTTGAGAACACCAACGAGGAAATGTTTCCACAAGTTTACGGACGTGGTGTCATCGTCGTTGACAAAAGGAAAACCACCATGTTAGTTCAACACTTTTACATCTCTTATCGGAAGTTGTGAAACTAATAAAAGGAAAAAGAAACATTAATGTCTTTTAAATCTTTGGACTTCTTACTTCGCACACATTATTGGCTTCACAATCTGTACGATCTGTACATAGTTACTGAAAACCAGCACTAAATCAACGAAAAGCAACGCATAGACTACAAACATAAGCCAAGCGGTAACTCGAGCGAGACGCGACTACGCTTCCTTCGGAATCGAATGTTTTTTCGATATGCCACAAGAGCGCAGCTTTTCCGCAGCAGCGGTAGCGCTGCGAACGAGTTTTGAAGACGCTGCAAGTCTCTGTTGATGCTCATTGATAAAGAATATGTCCGGCGCTGCCGTCCAAAATTTAAGGAAGAGTTAAATAAATAAATGATCGAATTTATTTATTTAAAAGTACCCGTCACTTATGTTGTAACCCTTGATAATCATAATTATTGTAACTATCAAAACGTCGAGTATGATAAATAAATTCAATCATTTATTCATTTATTTATTTATTTATTTATTTAACTTTTCCTTAAATTTCGGACGGCAGTGCCGGACGTATTTTTTATCAATGATTATACCTATTCCGTCCGGACAAATTGATTCTTAAATTGTTGATGCTATCCGGTTTAATTGGCCTACAGGCTACAACCAACAAAGTTTAACAAAAATGTAACCTTGGAATCATGGGTTTGGAACAAATTTGATATGATACAAACCTTCAAACATGCATTTTTGATACAAATTTAGAATAAAGGAAATCAGAGGACATGATGTCTTTCTATACAAAGGGCGTCTGTGAAGGAAATTTCATTTAAAAATAATCAGTTTGAAGTTTCAGCTCAAAATATCTCCGCAACAACGAGTTTAATCAAAAAAATTATAAGAATAAAAATTGAAGAGCGACTCTTCTTCTATAAGATTATGAGATGCAACAATCGCATTTTGAATGCTTTCAGTAACAAACAAAGTAGAGATCCTTGAAAATATGAAAGCGGACGCCTCTTTTGCTGAGAAGAAAAAATCATGGATAAAAAAAAAATCCATAAAAAATAGTTTATGATTTGAAACGCACAAAAATTGAGGTCTCTGCAAAATGGGCGTCTGACAGACACGTACTCTTTTCACAGATAGGTCCTTATAATTATCATGAGAGGTGTATTTTATTATTAGTATCTTTACTATTTTTAGATTCTCTTATCATTAATTGAATCACTGCTATCTGTAGGCTGCTAGATGATCAAATTATTCGTCAATTTCCATTTTTTTTTTTTTTTTTTTTCTAAATCGAGTTTAATCGACTTTATGTTTAGAATTCTGATGATCTATCAATAAAATTCAAACGAGAGGACCATCACACAATGCGGACTGAGACGCGTTATTTTCCCTCACAGATACCATTGTTCCATCTTTGTTACGCATTGCGTTTGCGGGTTCCGGTAGGTGTAAATTTCTTCATTCCCTCTTTCCCTGTAGAGGTAGACCTAATTGAGGTATTGTAGATTACCTACAAATCATTCTCTCCTGAAACAGATAATAGGACCGACCCTAGTATTTGTGTGTTTTTGGTTTTGTAACTAAGGCCTACTCATGTTTTCCTCTTTACTTCCAAAAATAAATAAAATTTTTGAATGTCGTGGACTGTTCCTACTTCAAAATCTTTGTGATAATTAATTGTAATAAATATTTAGAATAACTAAGTAAAGGAAAAAGATAACTCTAATGATAGATAGTATATTATTCTTATATTACATGAATGAGGTTCCAAAATTTTTACTCTCAGTATTCTATGATCATTATCAAAAAAACTCTGAGGCTTTCAAGAATATAAAGGAATTCCATCGCATATGACTTCATACGCTTCATAAGATATTTTTTTGGAGATGTAATCAATTATTTTTGATGTATTTTGTAAATCAGCGTCACTAACATCTCCCGGACTACCATAAAGACCTAGAAAAGAAATTATACCGTAGCGTTGATAAAGCTTGAAAATATATTATAGGCCTATAAGTTAGGTTTCTTTGAAAATTGCATTTTACAAATATTATCTGATATACTTGCAATTAATAGCAAACAAAGATTGATACTGGGGAGTATAGTATATGACACACAATACAACAAGTGCTAATAAAGTTCCCTTTTATAAGATGACACAGCCCTTCTCCCATCTTCTGATAAATAATAATGATTCTACGTCCATACAATTGTTTCTCAATAATGTTTCAAGCAGAAGCAACTAATACTCATACACTTCAGTCCACTGTAATCAATTCTTTAATATTTTCTGACAAAAATTTGCAGTCCTCAAAAAAAGTACTCTTCTCCTCCTGCCCCCTCCGGTGACCATCATTTTAAATCGTGAAAATTAATGTTACTTACTATTGTTATGAGATTACTGTTGATTCCAATTTATTAACAAACAAAAAATTTTCTGTCCGTTGTTGGACTCATTGATGAAATAAAGTATAATAAAATAAAAGAAGCAGTTCATGCAAAGTCCAACACGTGCTAGACAAATACTTGTAGTGTAAAAAAGTTTCCATTTATAGCTGCATACCTACAACTACAACAGTGCTTTGGGCATCATGACACAGGTGTAACAAAACGATCTCTCTATTGCTCTGCCGGTCAACGTGCAGCACAAGCGCATTCTTGTAGTCATACCCAGCTAAGTGAAAACTTTTTACAATGAAAGTATTAATCTAATATTATATATGTAGTCAATGAAGCTGTATGAAGAAATTACCTCTGAACAATGGACTGATTTCTCAACTACGGTACGTCACAATATCAATAGATCGCAAAATATTGCAAAATGCTGCTTGCTGAAATTCCTTCAGTCTTTGTTTACTTTTCTTTTCAATGTAATTTCGCCTAAGAATTTCCCATAAGCAAAACTAACGTTCTGAAAACAAGTCAATTTATTTTTGAAAACAGAATGGTATTAAAGTACGAGAGGTCAATAATTTCTTAGCAGTATAAAGCCTCTAGATTACAGAAGAAATACTCCCATTCCTTATTTATATTCTACTTTTAATATATTCATCGATATTTAAAACGTTAGTTTTGCTTATAGGAAATTCCATTCATAAAAAGGTAGGTAAACAAAGACTTGAAGGAACTCCAATTTGGAGTAAAAGAACTATTTCTCCAGATTATTTTGAAGTCGTCCGGACATTTATGGTCTAAATTGCTTCAAGTAAGCTTTTACAGTTGACAAGTGCATACCTTGGAGCAATTGTATGAGCAATGTAACTTGGACGTATTCCAATTGCAGAACTAGGTCAAGTAATTTTCCAACGTCAGACTGCAAATTCTCACTAAACACTGGTACATAATAAAATCGAAGAATTATGCGACGCATATTAAAATGAAAAAAAAAATTAATTAATTAATTAAATTAAATCAATAGGTATTATACACTGATACAATGTCAATAAGAAGAATGGTGGCTGTCTTCAAATATGGATTGTAGGTTGCGAGTCAGTAGGTGAATTGCATCCCACCTTCCCACGTCTGATAACATTGTATGAGGAAGGCAAAGCTGTAGAAAGTTCTGATGGAAACATATACATGAGAGGGGGGGAACTTGGGGAAATGAGTTTTGAAAAACTGATCAATAGAAAATGGATGAGTAAATGATGGAAGCAGAAGTTGAAAAAAATATTATCACTACTGGGACTGAATCCTTGTACTTACTACAAATTTGTAATGCATTAACAAAGAAAGAAATTATTTATCATTTATCTTTGACTAAAATTAGATTGTTATCCGCATCTTTTCACTAGGATACACGAACCGCTGGCTTGACTTCCAGAAGCTGCGTCCTCACCAAAAAGTTTCAAACGAATTTTCGATAGACAGGTTGTTTTATTTACTTACCTTTTTTGCCTGTATTGTGGAGAACATAAATTGCAGCTTCCGTTACACTCAGAGCATTTCGAGCTGAAGAAATTGCAACAAATACAAATTCCTTTGTTCCTCTACAAAATTGCGGTAAATATCTAAAGTCTGAGGAAGGAAAATAATGAATAAGTTCTATAAACTGGAGATAAAGAAAAGATAATACTACAAAGGAGAGAGACTTGTACCTAGTGCAAGAAAGACTTGGACCTTTAAGAACTTTTCTTCCATCATTCCCAAAATTACGTTTTACTTAGTCAAAGAGTATTCTAAGCACCGCAATTTTGAAGAACCAGGTCTTTAATTTCTCTAAAACCACTATAACCTACCTAAAAGTTACCGAAAATTATCCTTCCTCAACGTCTCTGTCTAATTCAATTCGGGCTATACAACAGCTGCCTCTATTTCTAGAACTCTAACTTTGGGAAACGTATAGCCCCAGACAAGCTTGAGATATTGGTTTGCATAATGTGCAGATCCTTTTAATGAGTAAAAATCATCAGAAAAGATTCAATAATACTGATGTGAAATGGTGGTTGTAATGACGTCATTGAAGAAGGAGGGGAAGAAACATAAGTAAATGAAGCGTCATACTGAAATTTTCTGACCATCAAAAAGTAAATCGTTGGGTAGAACGAGTCCTAAACATTGCGAACGTATATCCGAGCTGGTACCCGACTCAATTTCACCTGTAAGAAGAATTTAGAATTAACACCAGCTACCATACAGTAGCATTATTCGACCGGAAGCTCTTGACCAAGAATAACGACTTGATATTTGAAGTCTAAACACTTAAATTTCATGAGGCAAAGGAAAGGGATGCTAGAATTCAATACTTCAACAGCTGAATTTTTCTTACCAGTTGCTGTTTCAAGCAAACCGCGAGTCGTATTAATTCCGGTCTGTAAAAGTACGCCTCCAGCTTCTGTTCCTGGGACATCTGTCGGCAACACAGGAGGTTGACCCACACCACTTGCCATTTCTACGAAACTCGTTTTTAGTTGAAGTAGGGTGGGTAGAAATGTCTTCAATCCTGACGAACGTACAATCGATTATTGCTATAATAAGTTGATGTCCCAGAAAATGTACGCATATGAGATTAATGTAAGAAAACCTCCCTTAGCAGACATCTCTAAATAACGAACAATTGTTCGGGTACGAAAATATTTTGACCTTGTTTATATGGAAAAATCTCGAAATACCGGACAGTTTTTCTCGTTTTCATGTTTAATTTTTTCTGATTAAAATGATTAAATTAGCATGCAGTTATATATCAACTTATCCTATTTGGTATGTGGTGTGCGAGTGTTCACAATCCATGAAATTCTCCCATCGGGCCACTTTATTTAATCGATAAAATTTAATTTTGCTTTTCCAACACTCAAATAAAAATTGAAAAATTGAAAAATAATACTCGTAACAAAAAAAGTATGTATTACTTTTTTATTTTTCTAAATTTTTTTAATAATAATATTATTTTTGCGTTTCATTTGAGTGCAGATAGAAAAGCAAAATTAAACCTCATTAATGAACAAAACATCCTATCACGAAAAAAAATGGTTTTATTTTATTTAATATTGGAATTTTGGTAAAACTATAAATACAACCTATTTTTTAGCGAGGAACCCGTTATCCCTTTTGTTGGGAGCACTTTCATAAAATTTTCGTCCGCGAGCGCGGCCGCGAGCGAGGTTGATGACGTCACGAGATTGATGATGACACGAGGTTGATGACGTCACGGAGAAGGGGGAGAACTTGGAAAAATTTTGACCCTTGAGCTATATATGACAGGAGGGGGACTTGGAAAAACGAAGTTAAACAAGGGAAGCAGAGAATCTGTTCTATGAGTCAAATTGGTTTTGGTATTGAGAATTCAAGCTACCTAGACCTAGTATAAAGCTAGTCTGAAGGAGGCCTAAACCTCCTATAAACCTAGTATGAACTAGGACGTCATCAGTGATCTGGCCCTATTTTCAGAGGAGACTTGAAAAAATTTCTCCTCTCGAACTATATTATATGATAGGAAGGGGCCGACGGATAATTCCTCGAAAAGCCCACCATAGAACAGATTCCCTGTTAAAATTTCAATCTACGAGCGATATATGATAGGAGGGGGACTTGGAAAAAACGACGGCTTCCTTACCGAAGTTGAACGAGGGACACAAGGAACCTGTTTCATGAGTAATTTGGACTTGGTATTGAGAATTCAAGCAAGCCTAGGCCTAGTACAAAGCTAGTAGGCTAGATTTACTATAAGCCTCCACTGTTGAGCTATAATATTATATGACAGGAGGGGGACTTGAAAAAACGACGGCTTCCTTGAAATTGCAGCGCGTTCACGTTGTCACCTCATCATTTCGAGACTCAGCTGTTTCATGAGTAATTTGGACTTGGTATTGAGAATTCAAGCAAGCCTAGGCCTAGTACAAAGCTAGTAGGCTAGATTTACTATAAGCCTCCACTGTTGAGCTATAATATTATATGACAGGAGGGGGACTTGAAAAAACGACGGCTTCCTTGAAATTGCAGCGCGTTCACGTTGTCACCTCATCATTTCGAGACTCAGAAAAACTTCAGGCTTTGAGCTTTATATGACAGGAGGGGGACTTGGAAAAATTCTCAGGGCAGTCCTGCAATGGCATCTAATTTTTTTTTTGTCTCCTCTGAAACCGGATACCTCCTAATAACGGACAAATTTCAAGCGACCGCAAGTGCACGCTAATCAGAATTAGGTATTATGCCTCCAGTAAGTTGAAAATTTTGACTTATTGCTTAATATGAAAAATTTCTCGGATACGTACCGGTAAGTTGACTTTTTTAAGAAACCTTCAAAAAAACAAAGTACTAGTATGGAATTGATGAAGGATACATTTCCCAGCGTTCCCAATTACAATGAAAAAAAATATGTATAAAATATAAAGTAAGATGTTAAAAATACATGACCACTCGCCTGCATTGCCAACGGGTAAGTTTGAGCCATCCAAATTCGGCCCTGCAGAATATTGCCAAGATTATCACATGCAGTATTAATATTATTCAGATATGATAATTATAGTGTAATTAGCAACAGAAGATTAAAATGGCGTCTTAATTGCAAAGTTGATGGAAAAGACCTGACGCGCCAAATTTTAGATGTGACAATTGTGCGTTACCGTTACAAGTCATTTTTAAAGTATTTGTAGTAAGCCGCACCTATTTTAAAACTTTTCTCATACTATGACTGGCTCTTGATTGGTGAATTACTGTCACATGGGTAAGCAGTCTCCCTTGTTGAATGTTTTCCTACCGAGACACAATTTCGTAACACAGGGCGAGGCGAGGGCGGTTGAAAGCAGATTCGATTCCCATATTTTTACATAGGAAGACAAAACTTCATCTCAATTGCACACGAGTGATGGATGGGAATAATTATGATTCATCGGGTACAAAGTAGGCGGTCATACAAAGTTCATATTTACCCATATACCCATACATTTGTACTTTCATTCAAATGAGAGGAAAATCAAGGTTAATATTTGAAATTATTTACTTACCCCCGGTTTTACCCAAAACAAACAGAGATCCGAGAATAATAATTTTGGCCACAATGCACATTTCTGAGTCCTATTTTCTTTTTCCTTCAAGCCCCTACAAGCGCAGAATTTGGTAGCCAGAAAATAAATGTGTACAATATGTATGCTATGTACTGGCAACAGCTTTTTTCTCGGGAATGTAGCTAATAATACACGAGCCCCAACTTACAATTCATTACATCGTAAAAACAGAATTGTTTTCTGCAAATAAGTATAAAGATAATGATTAAGTAGAAATTTTACTTTTCAACTTTGAAGAAGAAAAACCATGGAAAAACGACGGTTCACTTGACAAAGTTGAACGAGGAACGTATAAGGAAACATTTCTAAGAGTCACATTGCTTTTGGAATTGAATATTCAAATTGAAATCTTGAATTTAAAAGTTTTTCACATGTGCAAAGAGAGACAAACACGAACAGAATTGCCACTTCAAAAAGTGAAAGTCCCTTTCCTATCATATATTATGACAGTCTACAATTTTCCAAGATCTCCTTATCATATACTATGGCTTGAGAGTCGAAATTTCTCCAAATTGCTTTCTTATCATATATAGAGGCTCGAGAATCAATTCGATAGGGGAGAAACTCCAAGCTATATACGAGGTTTGATAGGAGGAGGACTTGGACTATTTTTTCAAAAGATGTTGGACTTGGACATTTTTATCCGGACATCATACGGCGCACGGTGAATTGAGAAAAAAAAAAACAAAGAACAGATTCCCTACTAAAAACACACTATTAACTCGAGCTTCAGGATAGTGTAGAACTGAGTCAATAAAACATTCATAAATTGATTACAATTTTTTAAAAATTTTTTTTGTTGACGAGCTATTTGACTAATCAAGGGGTCATTAGCTCGGGAAGAAATATGGGAATTAAATAGATTTGTAGTACTAGGTGGATCGAAAGAAAGTATTAGTGGTGGTTTCTGAGTTGTTGGAAAGAGCAGAAGGGGCTTGAGAGGAGATAAAAAATGGATGTCCGATGGGGCGCATGTAAACTGCACACAATTAAAAGAAAAGATTTTTTTTTTGAGTAAAATGCACACACATGCAAATTGCACACGAAGAAATCGGATGAGTAAAGTGCACACATATGTAAATTGCACACGAAGAAATCTGATGAGTAAAATGCACACACATGTAAACTGCACACGTAAGAAAAAGGTGCGAGACGTGTCGTGAAAATAAGTGATTCATCATTTGTTAAGGGTATGCTTTACACAGGAAAAATACGCGTAAATATACAAAAATATAGGTCGCGGGGCGACTAATAACTGTCCACAAAATTAATGAATTGTCATGAAATTTTTTCAGAGTATGAGTGTTTGATACAGGTCTAAAATTAATTCGGAACTCATAATATTATTTAGAACTCTTGTTATCAACAATCAAAAAGTGGTATATTTGGAGCATTTTCAGTCATTGATAACAAGGCTTCTAAATGATTTGATAAGTTATAAACAAATTTTAGACCTGTGTCAAACGCTTATCTAACACTCTGAAAAAATTTTATGACAATTGATTAATTTTGTGGACAGTTATTAGTCGCCCTGCGACCTATTAGTTGCATGCAGATTTCATCTACGGCAGGCATGGTACCCAGCACTTGGGCTTACAAATGACGTACAGAAAAACGAAGTCCAGTACGGGAGAGGTCATCATATCACACGGAGGGAAGTGGTTACGGTATGTCATTGGCCTGAAATTTTTCGCCCCAGATGAAGTGAATGACGCATTTCTTTTTATTTTTCAATTAATACACAATATTTCACATGTGTGCAATTCACTCACGTCTAATTGCGGTGTGCAATTTACAGCTGTGTGCAATTTACTCATCTCTGATCGCTGTGTGCAGTTTACACCTGTGTGCAATTTACTCGAACAGTGTGTGCAGTTTACTTTCTCCCGTCCGATGTTTACTAGCGAAACGCAGAGGAAAAACTCCTGGGTTCTTTGTCGGAATTGAACAATGTGTGGTAGGAAACCTCTCCTATGTGGGATCTACATTTGATTAGGGATGGGACTTGTAAAATTTCGACCTCCGAGCTATATGTGTACGATAGAAGATCGACCTCTAAACGACATTGAAACCGCTGGCCGGCGGATGGCAGATGGCAGACATTTCTTCCAAAAACCTCCCGATAAAACGGATTCCCTGCTAAAAATTTGAGACGGGTAAATTTTTAGTTGGGAACTATTGGCATGAGGGTGGTGCACAGAGTCCAAGGAGTAGATTAGGCGAACGTACCCAATTCGTAGTCTAGTTACGACTATTCCTTCGCGGCGTGAGGGACGGATTGAAGGAGAACAGGAGATCGTGGATTTTTTAATTGAACGAAGTTTGTTGCATGGTTGAGAAGACCAAAGGCTGTGCCAAGATGAGATGATTTGGAAACAGTGGAAGGATTTTAAATCGTAGGGCAGAGAGGGGGAGCAATCAGTGGTTGAGGGGGAGAGAAAAGCGTGTTTGGCAGCCAGATCCACTGCGTTATGTCCCTGTTCCAGTAGACCGACATGACCAAAGGTCCACAGGAAAGCAATTGAAGACAGAGAAGATGTTAAGATATGGAGGAGGATGAGAATGCGCTGAACGATAGGATTGGAAGAGTAGGGGTTTTGCATGGTTTGGACAGAGGAGAGAGAGTCAGAGAGGAGGAGGAATTTACAAGGTGGAGGGAGAAGAGTGAGGCGAGTAAGGCAGGAATAATTTCAGCAGAATATAAGGAGGTCGAGTTTTCCATACGAAAGTGTGAGACAACACCTTTGATGGAGAAGGCATAGCCAGTTTTGGAGTCCGATTTGGATCCATCTGTAAAGCCCAGGTTGTGGCAGGGGAAGTTATTAGCAACCTCTTTAATGTGTCTTATGTACATTATGTTGAGCGATTTTGGTAGGTTGGCCAGGTCGAGGCGAATGAGAGGTGGTGAGGATGTCCATGCAGGGGTGGACGAGGAGATGGGGAGAAGGTTTACTGAAATTTGAGGTGGTGGTAAAAATGAGATCTTGAGATGGTGGGATAAATGAGATTGTAATGAAGAGAAAAGGGAATTTTTGGGGAAGAAGGAGAGAGGAAGGTAGGGAGATGGGAAGATGGAGAAACTGGGCAGTAGACGCGAGAAAGTTGGTTGTAATCAATAATGAGCGAAATTGTAGAGGGGGAAGGCCAGCCTCAGCGCACAGACTAAGCAAAAAGCTGCAAAGTGTATTTTATTTGGGGATTTTAGAGAGGATTACTTAGCCTATCTGTAAATAGGGGATTCGCAGTTTGGTTGAGATCGGATTAGAGACTTGTACAGTTGAAGGAGGAACTTGCAACTGCAACCAGTGCGAAAGTGGATAGATATTTGAGGACATTTAATGAATTCAATGATTTGGCTTTTAGAAGTTTAATGTGGGGAGTCCAGGAGTGTTTTGAAATGGAAAGTCAAAATTCTATATCATTTAGTCCCTTTCCTATGGCATGGAGAGTCGAAATTCTCTTCCAAGTCCCTTTTCGATCGTATTAAATTACAGCTCAATTTTTTCCAAGTCCTCCTCCTATCATGTACTGTACATTGAAAGTCGAAACCCTCCATCTATCATGGCTCGGATATCGACATTTTTCTAGTCCCTCTCCTATCATATATAGCTCGAGGGTCGAAAATATTCAAAATCCCTCTCTTGTCATATGATGATTATGGCTGAGAAGTCGAGTTTTCCAAGTCCTATCTGAGCATTTATATATCATGGGAGGGCAACCCACACAAGTTTTGCCAATGATCTTAGACTTGAACCATTTTTGTTTTGGTTGGACATCACAAGGCGCACGACAAATTCTTCAAAATAACCGCCCATAGACAGGTTCCGTGTTAATATTGACGACCTAGTCAACTTACTGTCCGTTCAAGGCACAGTCCAACGCGTCCATATTTTGCTTAACTATTTAAGAGATTGCTGATCTCGCGGTCGGGTTTAGGCATATAATATTGCATTCAAGTTACTTATCATAATTAGTTTGAACTAAGGCTACCTTCAGTCTGAAAATCATTAGGATAAATAAATATTGACAAACGTCACTTGGTAGTGTTGTGAGGTAGAGAGAAGAGAAAGAAAAAATAAGTCTGTTCATTTTTGAACTTGTTGGCTGTACCGTTGGACAGCCATTTGCTTTCTTTTAAAGGGTCAAACGAGCGAGTTTATCTGTTTTTAGGCGAACGTTGGGAGCTTAGAGCGCAGATTTTCAAATTGTTGTCCGGAATCAGAGATATTAGGAACACAAATTATCATTGTCTTAAGCTGTTTCAGGCTATAAAGTTTCATACCTTTGAAATTCATATTTTTCTGCTCTTCAAATTATTTATTGTCATACTAATTGCACTTATATTTCTTTGTAGGTACTTATAAACAAATATCACACAAACAGATAGAAATCTTCACCGCTGAAAACCGGATACAACGTCTGCAACTTTGTAAGACTCAAAAGATATACATCGGCAGTCTTCAACGACCACTTTCGATGTGTACTGCAAAGTTTGATTACTGACAGCTTCTGGATTATCATCAAAACCTGCAAAAAATGAATACTGCCAAGTTAGTCATGCTTAAAGAATATTATTTTATTAGTGAACTAAATTTATACAGATTAACCCTCTCCAATTTAAGTAATACCTACAATAACCTTATAAAGTATTGTAGTGTATTGCCTTCTGTCCCCTTAATTTTTCACAAAAAGATGTGCTCATAATATTGTTTATAAGTAGAGCTTGGCTGAGTGGAGTTCAAATTAAGTTATTTGGGCTTTTGATTTTCCATATGAGGACGTTTCCTTTTTAGTTCAGTGAAATTAAAGTTGAACCTGGTACTATGCTCCAGCATAGATTTTCTTGTGCATAATTGTCGGAAATGATCTCCACAAGAGCACCAGGAAATTCACCACCTGAATGTGTGGTACTCTTTCCCCCAGGTGGCCGAACGTCCAACGAAAATCGTTTTTTTTTTTCTATTTTTCTCGCGAACCACGCAATCTACGATGAAAAATACCTCAGTACAAAAATAATACTCACCAAATTTACAATAAAAATGTATTCTTGTCATTTTTTTAATTAACGCAATGAGAATCGAGTAAACACGCCCTCAAAGTGACTCCCGCGAGACAGTCATTGTAATGGAAAACGCCGAAAAACGCGTTTTTTTCAATCTATCTTTTAAACCACGCATCCATTCGAGTTATTATTCAATTTTTATCTTATGATATTTCATTAATTGATTTTTTTTATTGTAATTATATTTACATTTAATATTAATATATTTATTATTTACCAAAAATATTTAGGTTTTCAATATTACTTATAAATTTTTTATTTTTATTTATTTGATTATCAATAGAATTATAAAGACTTCCATTTGATTGTTATGAAAGTGAATCTGAACTTATTTCTGGATTTAATTCAGAATTGAGATCAATTAAATTTATAATTTTATTTATAGTAGAATACGTAGATATAATTTACTTCATTAATTCAACAATTTTAATTTTTTTTTTAATAATATGATGAAGAAATTTTTTATTATTATTTTTATGAATTCGGATAGGCCTATTTATTATTCGTTTCCGTTATGATTTAATAATAAAAATTATACGAAAATAAATATATATATTTTTTTTGTATCTTTATATGTATTAAAAAGAAGAGTATTATTCGGCACTGCCGTCAAATAAATTTGTTACTACAATATAAGTACTCGACGTTTCGGAAGGATCACGTTTGATCCGAAACGTCGGATACTTATATTGTAGCAACAAATTTATTTGACGGCAGTACCGAATAATACTCTTCTTTTTAATGTTAAAAAACCGTCAAAAATAAAAAACTCCGTACAATTAGAAAAATTTCTAATTGTATACAAAGTTCTTTATATTTATTATTTATATTTTAATAATTATTATTTTTTGAAAATGAATCAAAATGGATAATTTCCAACAAATATGCACAAAAAAATCTGCGCAGGAGGATAGTGCTAGGTTTGACCTTTTTAGTGTCTATTTTGACTGGACTATCTTGCAGATACAGTCTCTAATAAGAAAACATCAATATTTTTCCAAATTTGTCAAACCTAACTTCATGTGGATTCTAAGATACTGTTGTCTAATCAACTATGTAATAGATATGACTTTTTGATGCCCACGTGTGCAAGCGGGGCGAGGAAACTTTTTTCACGCTTTGCCACATGGCAGTTTTATGCTCCTATTACATTGGGATGTTAACCTAAGTTGCGTAAGTTGGTAGCCGTGTTCGAAGATGTGGGGGATAATTTTAACGTACCATGCTTCATGATGCGGAATTTGCAATTTTCAAACATGATTTAAATGATTACAATTTATATTATCGAAAAATTATGTCTTATAATTCGTTTAAACACTTCAAGAGAATCGATAACTGAAAGAAGTAATTCTAATAATGAACTATTGAGTCACCTACGACTAATTGAAAATCTCGATTCTCATGGCCAAATACATTGAACGTAAAATCGTCACCCAGAAATTTAAGCGAGTGCGGCAAGAGAGGAAGGCGATTCTAGCGCTACCAAACATAGGTTAACATCTCAATAGTTCTTTACTGCTAAAGAATTGAAAATTTGTTACAGAAGATCGTCTCCGAGTATTTCTTTGCAAAAGAGCGTGAGTACTCTCAAAAAAGAGCTCAGCTTCGCTTTTTTTGTTGAAAAATTAGGAAAAGTAAAACTAGGTACCGTTTCCATTGACCTCTGTTCAAGTTAATTAAAGTTGAGTTTCAATGAAATAAGGAATACGTACTTCTGGCCATTTCTGTGAGCAATACAGCTAAATTTTTGTACGTTCTTAGTACGACGTCAAGTAGTGCTTTTATTGCATATTGCAATTTTGAATCACATTCTAGAATAAGAAAAAATGTTGATAGAGTGAATTATACGTATTATAGAGAATTTGATTTACTGCTTTCAATTGGTAAACATTGGATCAATCAAAATGGTGGCATCGATGGGTGCAGACTTGGATACAGTGACAACCCCGCCTAATTTGTTGGGTGAACAATCTTGGTTATTTGAAAACCTGAATTTCAGAGTTCAGACCAATCTTGTGAGGATTCTCTGGGGTCTGGCCAGAAGTAAGGGAGATTTTTCACGATGGAACGTCATTTTTTCGATTGTAAGAATTTCGAAAATCTACAGGTATGTAGTTTATTGTAAGAATATTTCGGTACCATTTTTTCCAGCGTAGTGGAAAATGTCGATAGCGTTTCCTGCGGTTGTTAAGGAATTTTCTGTTGTAGCAGCGGCAGTAGAAATAGATGAAATCGTTTTTGTCGAATATTTTGATTCTGGAATGTCTGGAAAAAGAAATCAGTAAAATGTAATCACGAAAATTAATACAATTTTACAATCCAACAAAAGTAGGCGAAGATAAGAGTTCACAATATCCTTACCCGCAGAAAGTAACTGAGTGGGTGCAAAAAGTGAAAAACATCGTGAACGGATTTCTGCGGCTTCAAGTGGTTCGATAAAATCTACAAAAGGAAAAAAAATATTGATTAGTCCACCAAGAATCATCAGCACAGTCAGTGGTGGATTCAGATCTGAGGAATTCTTCTGCTTGAAAAACAATAGTCAACCTGTATAATTTGCGCCCCAGACAGTCACTCGTTGAGTCATCTAATCTCATCGGGTTTATCCTCACCTGTTGCTCGGACTAAATCTCGTGCTTTCTCAATGTCCGTCCGCAGAGCGTAACCAGTATTATCAACCGAAGTCACAGCCGCTGCTGAATCAGGTTCCACATCTGCACAGCTGATTGCTTCGATAAAGGTAGATCCTCGCTCATGCAGTAATGGCAAGAAATTTTTCAGTGCTAATGAATAAATATCATAATACTACCTATTAATAATAGCTGTAAAGAATTCTTTAATATATTCACAGTAAATGTACACATACCACTCTCCCTCCCCAAGAGGCGCGGATCGTGAACACAATTTTAGTGAGGAAATTGGTTTTTTTTATGATCAAAAATTCTCAAATAATCATTTTTCTGAAGGGGTGGGGGGGGGGAGACTACTTATGATAGAGGAGTCAAGATTTTCGATATGATACTATAAGGCTGAGAGGATTTTCTCCTGAAAGTTATTCTAAAAATTCGTAGAAAATACTGATAATTTATTTTAACATACCACTCGAATTACATCCACTTATACTGGAACCTGCAAATAAATTTTTGGGTCACAATATAATTGAATTCAAATAATGAGATCAAATTACGTCATGCTTCCTGAGACTACATGTAGGTAAGTTGAACAGAACTTTTTTTTTTCTCGTAAATCTTCAAATGCTTGTGGTGTTTTATTTCTTAATTGGTATAGGAGCAAAGACTAGTTTTCAACACAGATATCATCAAGATGCAACCTGTTTATAATGTTTCTTACCTTGCGCTTCCCATATAACGATTGTAATCGAGAAGATGATGATTCTGGTAACCATAAACATTTTCTATGGGATTTTCTCTGCAGTTAAAATGTTCTAGAACATTTCACCGAATTAATTTTATAATTAATAATCATTATACCCGAGTGGAAAACCAGTAACTTATTCTGATCTGTAAATATGTGACCCGCTGTGAGAGAAAGAGGCCTAACATTAACAAGTAAGCTTCTGATTGGTTGTTCAAAGCGTCTGATGCTAAGTATCTTCTTCTCACAAGGAGTCATACAGTCATATTGAATAATTTTGGCTAGAATTTTTATTTGGTGGGTAACTAAAAGGCGATTCGTTCTCGTCCAGTTTCGCAATGTAACACAAATAATGGATGTCCACCCTCGAGTGCGCTACACTTTGCAGGTTTTCTATACAAAGTAAGAGTGAGTAGAATTGTTCAGGAATGACCTACAAATAGGAATGAATCGGAGAAGAAGGGAGTACCATAATCCAGCCTACATAAAGAAGAATTGTCCAAAGAGAGCGTTTTGAGAAATTTTTGATGCTAAGGCTACAGAAAAGTGAATACTGAGATTACTTTCACGAATAATTCTGCAGAGTACGCAGTACCCTAACAAGGAGTGTTTCAGGTAATCTTTAAGAAAAAGTAGGTAAGAACATAATTATACAAGAAGGCAAGATGAATCAAGGTAGCAAATTTTAGTCTTTCAAAATTTATAGAGAATGATTTATTTTTTTTAATGAAATTATAAGTGGTAAGAATTTTTTCCCAGAAAACTATCAATCTTCCAGTCTCCGTCATGAATTAATGAATAAGTATCGGTACATATTATGACAACTCCATTGTCTAAGCACTCACATAAGGTGCAACTGTCAAGGTGCATGGAGTCAAACATAAGAGAATTGAATAGATACAAAGATTTTCTTACCTTATACAGTTTGCACGGTATATTTCCACTTACTAGGGTCATTCAAGTCTGTACAATACGTGGTGTCCAACAATGAGTCATTTGTAATACTCTTTTATCGTAAAGATAAAATTTTTCTGTAAATTGTAGTCATCAAAATCTTCAACATTAAAAAACGGAAGCTCAATAAAATATGTACCTACATTTTATCATTTAACAACCGCGCTCTTTAGTATTTTGTTATCATAGAGGATTTCACAATGTTTTACAACTTAACAATCACTGAAGGTTTTCGTTTGGCCTCAATTTTCTCTTTCAACTTCATTTAACCTTGAAATACGGTCATCAGGAGACATGATAAAGCTGTACTTCTTACTTCTGGATTAACAGTTTCAGGTCGTGTACAAAATCATGATGTGATTTTATGATCGAAAAAAAAAAAAAAAACGACGGCTTCCTTAACGTTAAACGAGGAATGCAGGCAATCCGTTCCATGGGTGAACTTTATCTGAAGCAACAAATAAAACTCGTTTGTCTCCAACTATTAGATAGTTATTGGACAAAATTTGGGGCTGCTTTCTGATTTTCCATAGGATGAGGTACCTATTTGTTAATAAAGTGAGTCATCCATAGCTCGTGAGTCGAAATTTCAACAGGGAACTCGTTTTATCGGGGAGTTTGACTCACATTTTGTTGACGTCATTGGTCAGCGATGTGAAGTCACAATCTGATGACGTCATAGATCAGTTTTTTTCCAAGTCCTCCTCCAATCATATATAGCCATGAGTGCGGTCTGTGACGTCACAATCTGATGACGTTATGGATCAGTTTTCTTCAAGTTCCCCTCCTATTATACATAGCTTCAAAATCCGGGCTGGTGACATCACAATTTGATGACGTTATAGGTCAGCAGTGTGATGTAACAATCTACATTTTTCAGATCCCACGTGCCTCATAAAACAGGTTCCCTGCCGCACCGCCACTCCTTCAACTTCGTTAAAGAACCCGTGAGTTTTTCCAAGTACAGGCGTTCAACAGGTCGAAAAATTCGCCATCTTGGATAGATGGTTCAAAGCTCGTGTGGAGGTGGAGTCTCCCTAGTCAGTTAAGAACTCGTGCGCCCTGGCTGAAAAATTGAAGGGCACATACCTTCCTCCAGGTTCAATTTTGTGCTCGTTTGATGTCATTGGGCTTTTTCCCAATATCCCTAAGGCTGCCACTATGCAACAAATAGGTAAATTGCTTGTGAAATCTGGTACTCCTCATAATGAATTTGGCGAATTTTTCGACCTATTGAACGCCTGTTGGTCGCCTAATTTTTGCAAATTTGATGGTAAATATTTTGAGTTCCCTGAGGTAGAAATCCTTATAGGTTCCCCCTTGGGTTCTCTTATTTCTGAAGTTTTTATGTCCAAATTTGAGGGTGACCTGTTTTTTTCAGGCCAGCTGTTTTTGAATCACGTTTTCTATTGGCATAGGTACGTGGATGACATATTGTGCGCGTGGACCGGTCCTGCGGAGCTCCTTAGTGAGTTTCTCGCTTATTTAAATAGATTATACCCTTCCATCAAATTTACTCTGGAAATTGATGGTTCATCAATAAATATTTTGGACTTATCCGTATCCGTCATTGACGGTGTCCATGAATTCGGTATTTACCGGAAAAGTACTTCGACCGACATTGCTATCCACGGGTCGTCTTTCGTACCTTTTGCCCATAAACTCGCTACATTTAATAGCTTAATCTATCGCCTCACTCATCTCCCTCTGAGTGAGGTTGTCTTCAAAAAAGAACTTGTGACGATAAAGCACTTGGCTAGAGTGAATCAGGTCAAGGTTGATATTGACTTTATGGTCCGGAGGAGACTTACAAGAAAAAGTCTCGATTCCACAACTTCTCTCCCCCGCGAACTGCACGTTGATAGGCGAAAACGGTGGATTAGGCTGCCGTTTCTGAGAAGGTTTTCTTCGGAGTTGAGCCGTGTCCTTCGTCCCTTCAGTTTTCGGCCAGCGTTTTATAGTACCAATACTGTTAAGTGCCTTCTGGTCAAATTGAAAGATCCAATACCGATGGCCGAGAGAGGGGTGTTCATAGGGTGGCCTGTGGCGATTGCCCTAGTGTTTACATAGGTATGACTAGCCGTCAACTCCAAATTAGAGTTGATAAACACATTAAAGCCTGGGAAAAAAGAAAAGCAGGCGAGTCCGCGTTTGCTGACCATTTAATTGAAAGCGGTCATAGTCCCAAAGAGGGGTCTGAAGTTCTCCATCACAGGGAAAAATCATATTTCAGGCGCTTAGCGTTAGAAGAAATCGAAAAACATCGTCACCGAAATATTAAAGACCTTATCGTGTTGAACGGGTATATTCCTGAGGAGGGATTGATTGAATTCGTCTATAAGGATGATTCACCCTTCGATGACTCGCTGGTTCTGTCATGACCTCCTCGTCGTTGTCACTCGTTCTTGTTGGTGTTGGGTTCAGTCGCTTTCCTTGAGAATGGCTGTTTAGCCGAAAGCGCTCGGTCGTGTGATTTTATTGCGGTTCGTGTATCTACCTCTTTACTCTTTTGAGTATATTTCTCCATTAAAGAACTTGTGAGTTTCTCCAAGTCCCCCTTCTATCACATAAAGCTCGATGTGCGGCTTGTGATGTCACAGTTTGATGACGTCACAGATTAGTTTTTTTCAAGTTCCTCGTACATAGCTCCAAGATCCGGGCCTGTGACGTCTCAATCGGATACCGTCCTAGATCTCTTTTATTGAAGGGTTATGGAAAAAACGTCCGCCGTCCACCTCATGGCCGGCCGGCAAAGCACGGAGATCAAAAATTTCAGTTTTTCAATCATTCTTGCCTAAGCTTTGTAAACTGCAATTTGATTCAAATCTGCATTTTATTGCTTGTTTTTTGCAATATTTAATGCAGCTAGCTTAAATTTCCGTATATATTCAACTCACACTATGTGTAAAGTCTTCAAAAATAATGAATCATGTATTTATTTTAAGTCATTAGCAATTTTTTTCAATGATTTAAATCTTCGGCCTAGACTGACTAACATCAGTTTCACAAACTGTACAATAATTGGGAAGTACTACATTGTGAGGTACAAATTATGAAGAAAATTAAAATTAATAAAATCAAATTTTATACATAAAAAAAAAAAAAAACAAAGAATGAAAATATTCCGATCTGCAAAGTGCATGTTTGCAAATATTGACTACATTCTGAAGATATTTTTATCAGAGGGATTTTGTGTTTTTTGGTGTATGTGTGAGTTTACGATTTTTGCAGATTTATAACGAGAATTTATCATTAAATCAGATTTTTAGCAGCTTGTAAATTGGGATGTTTTTCTCAAATGTTTTACAAACCAAAACAAATACTATATCAAAACATTTGAATATACAAAGAAACTGGGCAATACATGTATTAGAATATTAACAAAGTATTATATAAGAGATATTTTTATTTGTAAACTGGGATGTTTTTTACAAATCGAAACAAATAGTGCATCTAAATATTTGTATAGGTATACGAGTACAAAGCAACAAGTCAATATGTATTAGAACATCAACAAATTATAGACGCTGAATTAAGTACATCTGATTATTTAGGTGCTAAATATTGTGGACGTTATTGCAAGTAAGGACCAGCTTTGTCTATGAAACAAAAAGTACCACTGTACAATTTTTTGGAATCATTGATGATAGATTTTGCTCTACTTTCCAAAGTATATTCACTAACAGCTGCTGGGTTTTTTGTAAGACCTGAAAAAATTGAAAAATGTGTATAGAATATATCCGTCCTAATAAACAATTAGGTACCACAAACACAGAGAGAAAAAAAAATAATAATAATAATAAGAAGAAGAAGTGCGATGATATAATGGGTATATTTGTTTTTCACAGAAGAATCATTTGATCGACCTTGAAGGAGAAATTTAAAAAAAAACTTAGAATCCACATTCCAGTCATCTTAAAAAAAATTAATAATTTTAGTGCAAGAAATTGTAGGTGTATAGGGTACGTTCACATGATATTTAAATGAGCTAAAATTATCTTTAGCGATATAAATTTTCATCATAAAACATAGGTCTCCTCCTGTGAGTACTTACTGGTGGCTATATACCCAATTAAGGTAGTAAGATCATACGTCAATTGTAACATAGTATAAAGGACATCCTTGAATTCAGACTGTAATTTGGGATCTTTGGCTGAAAGAAGATGAGAAAAAAAAAAAATAATAATAATAATAATGATGATGCAACATAATGATATTAATTTGATAAGTACGCAATCAAAGAATCTTTCAATCTGTTACCGACTATCACCATACAAAAAAACAATAGGTAAAATCTCAGCTCAATATTAACGTAGGCCTATCCTCTTTGTAAATATTTTCACAAGCCAACCAAGGCATTCTATAAATATATGAGGATAAAATGGGGATCTTGTATGAGGACGAAGAAAAATGAAGGCTTTACCCGCACGAATTTTTTATTATAAAGACGACGTTTCGACCAAACTGGTGGTCTTTGTGCAGGTAAAGCCTTCGTTTTTCTTCGTTTGAATTATTCCTTGCACGTATAAAAATTCCTTTTAGTTTTGTATGAGGACGTGATGAGGATACAATGAGGGTTCTTCTATGAGAACGGGATGAGGATATAAAGAGGATACCATGAAGGTTCTTCTATGAAGACGTGATGAAGATATAATGAGGATACGATTCTGTTATAAAGACATGATGAGGACATCAATCAGACAATCTCTGTGCTCTGGTTGGTCAAGAAGGTTTCATAAACATTCAATCTGGATGAATGAAGATACTTCGAGTATTTAAAATGGGTGATTAGTCTGACGGGCGTATTCAGTTGGAGAGAACTAGCTATTAACTGACAGTCCATACTTTTCTAGATTGAGATAGTCATGTAATGTACTTCAAAGTCATGCGTCCTCATCCTTGTATCAAATTTACATGCTTTAGTTTTTCTGTCATTAAGACATTCTTCTCATCTGTTTTGGTCGGCAATAAAGAAATAAGAATTACGCTTACCATTACTTTTTCCAAGGCTGTGGTAAAGATCAACAGCCTCATATGATATCTGTAGCGCGTCTTGTGCTAGATCTGAGGCTACAGTAAACAAATCATTAAGTGATTCGGAGTATCGCTCTGACTGAGCTAAATCTGGTGAAAAATGTCGAATAAAATTTACAATACGGAGATGATAAGTACAAGAAAGATAAGAAAAGACAGATGTGAGAGAAGAGTGATAATACAGTATGACAGGGGAATCTATCAACTGTAAATTTATGGGACTCCATAGTCGAATATGCGTAGAATTCTTGTCATCTGTCTATACCTACTTACAAATAATATAATTTTGTGCGATTTCCCACAAGCAAGCATACTTTTGATATTATTGCACACCTGATCAAGCCTATAGGTACTTATCAAACAACTGATTTTATCACAAGTGTAATTAGGTCTATAATTCTTACCATAAGCAAAGAGATTAAGTGGTTGAATAAATTCAAAACCTTGTGCACGTATATCCAAGGCGGTAACCGATGGAATAAATGCTGAAAAAGAAAATCATTTCATTGCACAATATTTCAGAATACAAAATTAATATTTTCTACCAATAGTAGAATTTCTGGGTAAAAATGCCATCAAAATTTACGGCAGTCAAAGAGCTTAAAGGAGAGTTGACAGGATTCTTACTTGCATTTTGGATAAGAGCCCATGTTTTTCGAAGCTCCGACTTGAAAGCTGCGGCGCGAGCACTCTGTGCCGCCATTGCTGTGTGTGAATCATAAGATTGATCTACAGTGCTGCTCGTTTCTTGGAAATTACAGTTAGCTTCGGGCAAATTGTTGCTCAACTCTGCTTTTAGAGCTGCCGCATACAGAAACATTTCATTCAATTAGGTAGTTGACAATTTGTTTCAATACACTTCGATAAGACAAACTTAGCAGTAGAAATTTGGATGAGTTGAATGAATTGGTGTTACTCGCAAATGTGATTCATCTACAAGAATTAGCGATTAAAGAGGATGTGGTCTGGCTTTGGAAAACTTTTCACCCGCCTTCAAACAACAACTTTCTACTTCCCAGAAATTTTCAGGCCAGTAAAATGCCAACTTTATGGTAAACTGGTGGCCATCTAGAAGGTTTACTTCTGACGGAGTATACTTTTTATACTTTGAGAATGGCTGTTTAGCCGAAAGCGCTCAGTCGTGTAAAATTTTAGTGCGGTTCGTGTATCTGTGTTTCTTTACTCTTTTGAGTATACTCCGTCATAATGAATGACCGTAAACTTCAAAAACGGATCGATTCTAGGTTTACTTCTCCTTAAAAACTTTGCCCAAAGGCCTAGTATAATGAAGGCTAAAGGTCAACATTTTTCCAAGTCAAGCTTAGTACACTGTATACTAGGCCCAGTATAATGGAGGCTGAAAGTTAAAATTTTTCCAGTTCCTAAAGTAGGTCAAGGTCATTGATGATGTCATAAAGCGTCTTGTTGCGTCGCGTGACGCAGATTTCAGACTGACCCCCAACCCAAAGACATATAAAGGTCGAAATTTCTCCAAGTAAAGCCTGGTAGTATACTAGCTCTAGTATGATGACAGCCAAAGGTCAAAAGTAGGTCAAGGCCATTGATGACTTCATAAAGTATCACGTTGCGTCACCTGACGCACATTTCAGTGTGAACCTCAGCCCAAAGACACATACATGTCAAAATTCAAAATTTTGCTGTACAATAAAGTATGAAGACAAGTTTCATCAACATACCTGAATTAGTGCACTGCGAGTTTGAAATGGCCAAAAGTGAATCTAAAACATATTATTATATCAATTTTTGCATCACATACACGCATAATGTATCAAAGAATTAAAACAAATCAACAAAATTCTTCATCCTTATCATTGGAACTCATTTTGAGTGTGATGAGGTGTAAGTAGTGCACTGGAAATTAGGAATCATCCTACTTTATTAGTTAGCTTTTACAAGAGCACTTTTGAGGGTTACCACATCATCAGTTGTATCGTATTAGATGCATAAATTCCTCACCTGTAAGTATATACACAATAAAAAATTGCAAAGCAATGCTGATCTTTGTTGTTGTGATCATTTTTGCGTCGAAGTGCTCAATTTGCTCGTAATTCCTGGAACATGAGATATCCATGATCATCAATAGTGTTGCTTTTATAATATTTTTTCCATACATTAATGTATCTTTAAAAGGGTGTCTATTATTAAGAAATGAGTATTGAAAGTTGTGTAGGTATGAACGAAGCTTTTTTGTTCCTTTAAATAGGTTGACAATTACATAAACTAGAAAAATTACAAAAATATAGATTTAGACCCGTATGCATTTTGTACAACTCCCAATTGTCTTTTCTCTTTGAAATTGTTATACGAAACTTCGAGCCATTACTAGAGATACTCATGAAGAATCGGTCCAGATTTTCAAAAATTTTTTGGGGAAAGTATAGAGTTTACTTTTCTTATATTTGGATGAAAGTTCAAACAAAAGGGTCGAAGACTACCAAAAAACTCATTATTTAGATTTTATTGGAGTGATTGTTATCACATGGCCCAAACAATTATGAGTCAAGAGTCGAGGAAATTGGGAGAATTTTATTTTTGGGAAATATAAGAATTTTCTTGTCGAGTACTTTTTCATTTTCATTTCCTCAAAGAAATTAGGTTACAAAGATTTTCTTGAATAATTTTGGCTCCTCTCAATAGATGTAAATGTCCAAAGACCCTCTAGATTGTCACGTCCTTATTCATTCACTTGTCTTTCTTTTTTAATTTTAATGAGGCTTTCGAGAAGAATTTTCCGTTTGTTATACAGGGAACCAAGCGTAGTCTCATTCCACTTTACAAGTCCGCAATCAATGGAGAAATCCCAAACTCAGCTCTCAGTATCCTTCTGACTTATTGTTTGCAAAATGACGTCCCTTTTAATAATTGTCAGAACTGCCTATATTGAACATTGACACGAAAAATACTCATAATACGTAATTGAGAAAAAAATGACGAGTACATTGAACAAATTATGGGTTCTATAAATCTTCTTGGTGCTTGATAAATGGTCCTATACCATTTTTCATATTATGAAACAAAGCCTTCACGTCATTAAGAATGGTATCATCGCTGGTCAAATGAACTGGCGTCAGATTTGTTCTATAGAGGATTTCTACATCACTTTGAAAATATGCCGCTTGTAATCTCCTCTCCCCTGACAATAGTCAAAAAACATTTTTCGGAAGCTCATGTCTTTGGGTAGAAATGCGTTTGAAAAAGCCATTACTGCATAAATCTTTCTGCAGCGCAGAAGATAAACATTTCGTTTCATATCTCATCGTAGATGACGTCATTCAAAAGAGATCAAGGTCACGTCATTTAAAGTATATATGCTGAATTACACTGCACTGATGAGCCCCTTCCTAGACTAGTACTAGAATAGTACAATATTATACTAGGCTAAACTGAGGTAGGAGGAGATATAAAACAGAAGAGGAGAATTCAGAAATTTTTCAAAGTTCTAAAATTATGCTTATGCTGACGGACGGAACTGACATAAAACATGTTACGATATATGACAGAGAATAGGATTGACCACGTCCCAAAATTATGTTGACGGATGGACGGATTTCATAGATATGGCGGCAGGTTTGAATAAGATATAGAAATATCAACATATATCGTGTTTGTACAATAATTCAGAAAATTAGAAAAAATATTCTGGCGCAGCCAAATAAATAAGGATCGTACTTCACGTGTATCATAGTGTTAAATATAAGTCTAGTATGCTATATAAAAAAAGTTGGTGTTATTTGAGGGTGGCGATATACTTCTATTGAGCCCTCATTTTACTAGGCCTAACATACAGTATATTACCTAGAGTAGGGGGGGGGGAAAGGTGTACTCGCAGATTTCTGAATCACCAACGCCCGATGAGGATGAAAGGCAGCCACTCGCAGATTTTAAAATTAAGGGTAAGGGTTCAAAAAAGACATGAAACATGTCAAAAGTACAGATCAATTACTCACGTACAATTTACCTATAGAAGTAGATGTTATGGTAAGTGATACAAAAAGAGATCTGAACAGGTTTCTTTAGCTCGACAATTTTTCAACTCACTGGGTCTATTCACGATGTTGAAATATAAGCTTCTTGGCGATTGGCGACAAGTTTCATTTTAATTGCACTCGCATCGTCAAAATCAATATAGTTTTTGTAAAAAGTAATAATTGAAAGATATTTTCATTTTCCTATGAGAAAGAACGGAAATAATAAACTTAAACCATAAGACTTTTTACGATGCATCGTATTATCACAAAATACAGGCTACTAAAGAGTGACCGACGAGCCCGAGGTCTTTTCAGACACTGTACACTTATAGTCGATAATATCTTGTTTTTAAGACGACAGGAATTATGGTTTACCTAGTTTTACTGAATGAACCGCTTTTTCCATGTTGCAACTTTTTGAAAATTATAAAAATACAAATCCATACAGTGATGCAAAACCGCAGTTTCAATAGTGGTACGGTTTGAGCAATGCGGGTCATACATTTTCTTTTGTCCAGTTGCCATTAAAAATTCCATTTCCTTAGTTTCTTTCAAATCGTGCAATCCGTGCCCTTCTAACAATTTCAAATCCTTCCTCTTCACATAAATGGTAAATTCATTCACCTTTCTCGCTTCTGCAATTATCCAGAAATACCACATCGGAAGTAGTCTCTTCTTACGTGAATTTTATGAACTTTTCAAGTAGATTTACCTTTTTGGCAACTGGTAATCATGTATGTCCACTGTATGTCATAACACGGGTCACTTATCCTTCCCAATGTTTTGATAACGGCTACATGTTGGGGAATTTTCTCTGCCTTCCTTTGCCATACGACCAATGTAAAGCGAGTACCATTATTATAAGAGTCAGGCAAAAACGTATGCAATATGATACAGGAGAAAAGCCCTATGCGTTCGATTTTGGCATACCATAATAACTGATGGGCAAATATATAGAAAGGCACCATTCGACACTTCGGTACACAAAAACTCCGGGGGTAAGGGTCATATTTCGAATCACTTACAGCGTTTTTTGAATATTTTTGAGGAAGAGAAAGAGACAGAAAGAAGCTCTGCGTTGGCCTGAGTCAAAATATCGTATCTCAGAAAATGGTAATTTTACAGGATAGTCAAAAAACAACTTTCTATGGTACTGAATGGAGTTACGACATGAATAATATTTTGTTATTTTTCGAATAATTAATGAATCATAAATCATTTCATTGCTAGAACATCACGAGAACTGGCAAAACCACTAATTTTGAGATTTACAACCTTTTGACAGTAGGCCGACGTCTGGAAGCTAATAAAAGAAAAAATGGCGTGTAACGTAGATAATACATTTTCAATTATCTCTGGAGGCTAAGCCCCACTCTACTTGCCCGAGACCCATAATAATTTGTTTTGTATGTCATGAAGAAGTTATCTCGTCACCCTTAATTGTGAAACGCATATCTTTGGGAGTATTTATTTAGATTCGTCAACATCTAGTGTAGACACAATTATCAAATCATCTTTCGCTTGCTCCGTGATCCTTCCCTGATGAGTTTCCAATCCAAACCTGTTTGTACCCAATTTGCGCTGTGCGGAAACTTTCAGCTTTTCAGATTATGGTCATAAGACTGGGACCACTTTTGGAGAAACCATCGCGGTCTTCTTACTATGACGTCATAAATGAAACAAAAATTTGGACGAGAGCGTAGTATGACGTCATCAGTGATTTTAAACTGTTGGAGTATGTTCATACAGAAAGAGCAAGATGAGCTAGTTGGTTTAATATACAGTATATATTATGAAGCCTTTAGTATACTGTACTAATTTCGATATTTTTGTGACGATGACATTAAGGGGCTTGGGAAAAAATCATACCTGAGGCGTAAGTTAAGAAATATCAAGGGTGGTAAGCTCAAGTTTTAAGCTGTAAATAAGCTAAAGTGAAATGATTTTTCAATCGCTTAATTAGGCGACTTGATAAGCGAAACAAAAGCATAAAACTTGAAAAAGGCAAAAACATGTTTTTTCAGACAGAAATATATTAAATTTTTTCTGACGAGAACATTTTTTCTAACAAAACCATGTTTTTTCCAACTTTTTTTTTCAACAAAAACTCATGGAAAAACATGTTTTGTACTTCCAGCTTCCAGCTTCAAGCTAAAACTCGTGAGTCTTAAATAAGCTTCAAGTTTAGGCGAAAAGAAATATTCTATTTTAAGTTTAAGTTAAGATTAAGCCTTCAAATCGAATCGCTTACCACCCCAGAGAAATACTAATACAACCTATATATGCAAGAGGAGGCGGAATTAGGCCTCTTGTGTACTGAACTGCTTTAGATATACTCAAGGCCAGAAGGCGTATGAGCAGAAGGAGTGAGCCTGTCAGCAATTCAAAGAGAATACTTGGTTTACAGCCTGCTTTATATAAGGCCGGAACGTAGCGAAGTCACAACGTCGCACTCCAAAATCAGTGGATACAGATTTACATGGACGCTTATGGGAAAAAACGAAAAAATTCGAGTAGGTATTTTGATTTGTACGCAAATAAAACGGAGTTCTCGGAGGAAATGAAGAGAATATAATTTAAAGAGCAAACGATTTTCTATTTTTTAAGCCCAAGTTTAGTGAAATTGATGCAGTATAAGAGGAGTTATCATTGTTTGAAAATTAAAAATTGGATAGGGGACAAAGTGAGGTACAGTTACACCGCACCGATGAACATGAACCACCCCAAAACGTCACTTATAAGAATCCACTACGCGCTGTTGTCATTTTCTACATTCCGGCATTATACAAAGTAGGCCGTGACTAAGTTGAAAATTATTTCCAGAGGAAGGTAATCAAAATATTGACCAATCAAATAGTATCAATATCCAAATCAATGGCATACTGGAACTAGTTTGAACTGTTCCCGGAGTCGTTATGATATTGATATCAAAACTCAATACCGATATTATCTGTATCATTTAATATTTTTAAATCACTAGCAGAGAAACGTCACTATGACGTCACCATGAGTCCATGACCGAGATAAATATTATATCAAATACAGTCAATACAATCAGTAAAATTGATTCAATATGGTCGATATTACATCAATTTCAATAAATCACTAGCATTGACCAGAATGGGAACTTGCTTGGGCTAAAATCAGGCCTAGCATTCTTATACTATGTGTCTGTGCAAAAGACATGTTAGCTTCTGCCGAAGTCTTTTCAGCGGATTTTGCAGAGAGAGCAGATCCTCGATTTGGATGACGTCATCAATCTAAATTAGTTTGATGACGTCATCAACCTAGTTAGATTACGTTACATTGCTTAAAAAATTTGTCTGGGCTGGATTATAAGAAAACTCGGATTTGACAAAAGATGTGATATATTTCACCTCTTAGAATATTTCTGCAGGCTCAGCATGCGTTTCTAAGGAGGGAAAGAGAAGTAAGATGAAGTAGATCAAGAGCTTGAAAAAAAAAGTGTTCTCTTCTTCTAAGAGGAGGGGTTACAATTTTGGGGTTTTAAGAATGTGCACAATTTCAGACTGGCTGTTTTTTTAGGGGACAGCGGAGTTTGCGGGTTCCCTGCTGCCATGTTTGTAATTGTCTCAAAATGTGTCTTTCCAGTTGCTAATATAATTTATCGATAGATTTTGCCAATGTTCACAGATGTTGTATCAAACTTCAGGAAAAATTGATATCCAATGCGTAAATAGAATATTTTTCTTACTCTTGGCTCCGGTATTGTGGAAAGCAGTGTTGGAGTCTCGTGATAATGCTAAGGCACCAGCGGCTAATTCAATCGCAATTCGAACGAGTGTAAGGGTTGCTTTACTATATTTGCCTGTATTGTTACGTAAATCTGAAAAGATAAATTAAATATTGCATAAATAATAAGGTCAGAATACTATCGTTTAAAATTTTTAATTTCATGATTTTCTAACCTGCAAAGACGCATCGAGTGGGCTGAAGTTCTGAGAAAACTTGCTCGAGGACATCCGCGAATGTAAGTGGTTCAATTTGATCTGTAAAAAAGATGTTAAAATACTCGTATACTCGACCATTGAACTCGAGAAGTCTTCCCTCCCAATTCTCTACTTGGCTCGTAAGTGTAAGGTTTTCTTTGTGCTGGAGGTCCAAAATCTCTAAGACGCGATCGAAAAACGTGACGCTTGACCTTGACCTACTTCAGGGACTTGAAAAAATTCTACCTGGGCTAGTCTTTTTTCATAGCTTAGCCTACGCCCTCTCTTTCGCAGCGTGAATACAATACTGTTTGGTACCTCTTTTCACTACTCGAATATTTTCACTTCTTTATTTGAGAATATTTTTTTTGTAGAAGTCCCGGGGTAGTCTACTTTTCTCCTCTTTAAAATCCGGGTAACACCACTGGGGTACGTTCTAAACAATCACTTCGGTCACTTGGGTGAGGGAGTTATCACTCATCAATTCGCAAATAAAGGCAAAGAAGACGCCTTCTAGATTTACCATGACGGCAACTTGAGGAAGCTTGCAAAAAAAGTGATGAAATGAAAAAAGTTATTTAAAAAATCTAAAATTACATTCATCTGAAAGAAAATTGAAAGGGCAACAAGTTTTGTTCTTTGCATTTTTCATGAAAAACAATTTGAAACGGTAGAATTCCGATTTTATTAGTATGTCGTGTTATGGTGGAAAACACCATGATCACTTTTTTCGCAGAACAAGTAGCGCTCCTAGCGGGACCTTTATCCGCGAATTCCGACGTTACTCGACAACTTACAGAACATTCTAGGTGACGTTCGACGTCCATTGAAGGTCTCAAAACAAGCCCTATACGTAGATATAAGAATTATGGTCGTTCAAATTATGTAAAAATTACTTGTAATAGAATCTTAAGATCTGTCCAAATTACGTAACGAAGAGAAATTCCAAAACCTACGACGCGACATTTTTATAATCCCATCATTCTTACTTGATGCATTGAGAACAGACTCTTCCATCTGAACCTGAGCTACCAAAAGTTGACCAACAGCTCTTTGTCCGGTGACTGCCGGTACTGAAGTAGGATCTTGGTCTGCAGAGCTTAGAGCTCCTATAAATAATGCTCTTTGTCCATTTACTCGCATTTGAAGCGACAATTCTAGAATATCATTTATATTATTATCGATTTTTCCACACCGAGAGTTAGCAATCAACTTGAAAAATGTACCCACAAAAAATACTTTGCACGTGTTATAATAGGGACTAATTTTTGTTATCTTAATAATCATGTCTTGATGGACATAATTCTACAAAGTATATTCTGGATAAAGCTAATACAATAAGAAAAGGTACTTCTGCGTGATGCAATTCTCCTTATTTGCGGTTTTAATTTCGATATTATTTTATAGGTCGACGGTGAGACTTTTTTTATATTTAAAGTAAAACACAGGAATTGGTTATAGTAATCAATATTTCAAAAGGAAATAAATATAAAAATCAAAAATAGATTTTCAAACATACGCAACCTCTTAGATTCTGAGAGCTTATCTATTTCTTAATTTAAAAGATGTGCAAAGTAATTATCTTTATATACTTTCCCCACGTCAATTACAGAGGATGCAAGTATCTATTACCATACACGCACTTGCAAAATAATGATGCCCAGAGCCAATGCAGCAGTAAAAAAGTTATAGAGTAGTTTCTAAGGAAAATTGATTTATTATTGAGGGACCAAGGGCAAAAAATTGTAATTTTCCCAAGACTTGATATTTTTGATTCATGAAAAATAAAGCGTTAAATGTGAATCAAAACTTATGTTTGGAACTAGACTTTAGAAAATTGATATAATGTTCCACGGTGTGCAAGAGACGCAATTTACTGTGGTGCACTTGTGATTACAGGATAATGACAGATTTGTGACGCCAAGTCTCTCTTTCTAATGATGTCACAAAGTGGCGGAAACTATACGCGCAATCTATAATATAACATTAGGCTACTTTTGGAACTAAAAGAATAATATATTGAAAAAAAAAATAATATTTAAAATTAAAAAAGAAAAATAAATTTCACTAAAAAATCTAAATTTAATGGTCTATTAATTATTTAAAGATTAATATAATCAAATAGAATAAATTAAAAATTTTTATTAATAAATCAGTAATAATAATTACAATAGTTAGAATGATAGTTCGAATAATTTCTATTATTTGATTTTGTAAACATAATTTATTGATAAATTAAATTTTTGAAACAAATTTAATATTATTAAAATGAAAATGAAAATAATGTTAATGACAATCATAATTATTATAAATATTATTGATCCAATACATAAAAACATTATTGATTCAAATATAGCATGAATAATAATATAACTAAATATGTAAATATAATATCATATATCAATTAATAAAAAATATTACTATTTTAGGTATTTAAATAATAATAATTATATGTAATTATATCATTTGTTTTCAAAATATTTATTCAATTTCCAGATTAAATTTAATAAAATTAAAATAATAAATATCTCAATTATTATACATAAATAAAATTAATTGTGTACCTATTTCCTATTCAATAATCAGATTCCTTTAATACATTAATACCGCCAAATCAATTAATTTTAATTGATATTCTTCAACATAAATTTATATTTAATAATATTTTAATGGAAAAATGAAATACACATGACATCCAGTTTTTGGGCCGTCACAATCTTGTTTCTGGCACACTGGGGAGGAAGCACTTAGAAACTTTCTGTCACTCAAAAAATGAGATAATTACTCCCAAACAAATTAGAACAAACTGGACATGTTTCCAACAAATAATTCCTATTTCTCGAGCACAGTCTCGCTTAATAGAGTATAGAAAAAAACAATTTAACAATATATACAAACGTACCGACGCTACCAGTAGGTGCTGGATCCGGTCCATTTGAATTTGAATCTGTAAAATATGGTTTCCGTTTAAATGGTAGCTTACATAGTTGTGAAACAAGAAAATCACTATCTGATAATAAAATATTCAATATTCAGTGAGATGGCATTGAAAATAATTTTGTCAAGAATTATTTCTCTTTAAACGTTTCATAAGAAAATAATATTTTAAAAATGGTGTATGACTTAACCAGGAGATGAAAAAAGAGTGATCAATGAAATGATTTTAATAATTTGTACATTGAGAAAATTCATCTTAGGACCAAAATTGGTACAGATTTAGAAGTCCTGCAATAGTTGCAAAATTGCATTGTAGTATATAAGTAATTTTCTACAAGTTCGACACACTGTTAACTAAATTGATAAAATAAGTTTAGTGAAAGAGAAATATTTCAACTCGTTGAACATTCGGAGTTGCATACAACAAACAAAAATAATCGGCTTAGAGTGAATAGAAACAGGAAAATTTCAATTTTAATTATCCAGAACATACTCAAGCCGAATTCTTCTGTACGTCTGAACTTCTTAAAATTCAAGTTAAAACGTTTTATAACAGATAATTTTACCGTCTGCAAGAACTTGACAATTTTGTATAGGGACAAAGTTGTGATAGAACTTTATGATCAAGAATACAACCACAAAATTTCTCTTTTCTTATCATCTCTAACTTGGTCTGACACGGTCTTTTAATTGATACTCTTCACCTTCTCCATGATTAACTTAAAAGGTGGGTTATTTAACAAACAAGAATTGAATACAGGAGGTTAGAAATAACTTGACCTACACGTCCACTAATTGCTTCAATATTTTGAAATGAATACAGCCTTACCCCTATTATCATACTGCATACTCATTTGTTAGTTTCTTACAGTAATGGCGCTTGCTTTACATACTTTATGGCAAGGGAATTGAATATTCAATAATTGCATACCTATACCCCGGCCACAAATATGATATAAGGCCAAGAAAAAGGGAAACGAGTATACAATTTGATATGTGGCCGAGGCACTATTTTGGTTGTATTTTAACAATGAATTCTGGATAGTGAAGAAGTAAGGATCTGGTTTCAGTGTAGAGAAGACGTTCAACAGAGGCAAACCGTAATTTGTAAAATCGTATTCATGACAAATTATAATGTAAACTTTTCGAAATCTAGTCCAAGTTTCATAATCACAAGACAGTTTGTTGTTTGACGACCATCTGAACCGAGTTCAATTAGGCAGTTTCCATCTTCAATCACAAGACCCAAAAAGGAAGACAACAAGTTAACTTTAGAAATTCAGATAAATACTTCCCATACAGTCTTTCAATCCTTGCTTTCAGAACTCGACAAAAATTCAATTACAAATGCTGCAAAATTTTAATGCCAACTCTCTCTCCTAACTTTTCCTGCTTAAAACTGGCCATCGTTCTCCAAGATATGAAGCCCTGATCTGTCGCCCTCATCAGTGTTTTGGGGAAAGTATTCCAAAAAGTTCGAATGAAACCATTAATGTTCTTTTTTCTCACCAATATACCTTGAAAAGTAATCGTTTCTTCGGCATAAGCCATAGTATCAAAATAGAGATTTTTTCCGTGCCTGTAAATTCTTGTTTCGATAAGGTAAATTGCTTCATCTCGGCTCCCTGCCAAGAATCCAACTTGTATTTCCTCAAAAACATTCTCCCTCGGCCTCCGTAACCTTTGAAAAATTCTGCTAAGAGACCTTAATGAAAACTCAATTTGCTAATATATAATAATCTTTTTCCTGAATATAAACAGGTCTCCTTCATAGCAAGTCACAAATATATTTCATTATTCCTAGTATACATCAACGATCTAAGTATAAGAGGTCGTGACGCCTGAAAATTGTCGCATTAAGAGAGGGAATGCGAGAGTCTCTTATTATACGAGTATAAAAAAATCCTCACTCTATGGATACGTATTTTTAAAATCGTGGCACATCTTATTAAAAAAATTGGTAGATGTCCTCTTTCTAGACTTCAGATAATGATCTTCAGTCGCAGGACATTGGTCAATGGAGGACAATTTGAAAAATATCCAGTTAAATTACTCGTGTAAGGCTTACCTATATTTGGTGCGGAGTCTAGGCCAAGAAAACTATACAAATATGAGGACGTTATTGCTTTGGCAGGTCACTGACTAAATGTGGAGTCATACGATTGGTATTTGCACAATTTAAATTATACTTGTATCGTAAAGATAAATAGTTTTTTGTGCACCATAATATTGAAAATTTTTATTTACCAAGTTTAATGAACGGACACGGGTAGTAAAAGTCAAGAAAAGAATAAATAGTATTACATTGCACAAGCCGTGTCGTGTCAATTACTTATCACTACGAGAAAGCTTTGAAAATTTTTGTATTCAAGTGAGATTATGGAATGTTTCTTTGTAGCCCAGACAGATTAGGTTTTGAAATTTTAATGAATGCCGGCATAGGTTTCTTTCGTGGATTATGTTTAAAATGATCTCCTGATAAACATACTAAAAATCCACAGCGATCAGAGAGGTGGCTCTCCCTCATGGGGGTCAAAGTACCACAGAAATTAGTTTTTTGAGAATAAATCGAAAACTAAGCACCAGAGAAAAAAAAGTTTCAAGCAAAATTGTTCCTCGTCAAATTTCTTACAAATTTCACTATTTTCATGTCCGAGCTTTCAAAGTTGGATTGAAAGTTGAACTATTGGGACTAGAAGAAACCTGAAGATGCCACTGACCACCATCTATAGTTTCAACATGAATTTGTAAATATGTATTTGTTTATATCAGACCCTGGTCTATGCACTTGACATGCTAACTTGAGAACACTGCGTGCATCATCCTATTGATAATTTCAAGTTGTGAAAACCCCAACAGGGACTCGATAGCTTCTGCCGGGCTATGTTATAGTCAATGAATATTTCGCAAAATAAATTTGCCCCATCGAGTAAGTTTAAAGTGGGGAACAAGAAAGGGAAAAAATTAGATCTTAGTCACCTATCTGTAACGTAGTTTCATGAAAATTCAACGACGAACAAAGATATTTCTTTCTATAGCATGATTTTGACTGAGTTATTATGTAAAATAACTCTGAAATCAAAAATTTTAGAAATCGCTCAACTTTCAACCGAACTTTTCAGCTCGAGTTTTTGAGCTAAGTTGACATAAAAATAGTGAAATTTGTAGGAAATTTGACGAGAAACAACTTCTGCTTGAAACTTTTTTTTCTCTGGTGCTTAGTTTTCGATTTATTCTCAAAAAACTAATTTCTGTGGTACTTTGACCCCTTTTGGGAGAGAGCCACCTCTCTGATCGCTGTGTATTTTTAGTATGTTTATCAGGAGACCATCTTAAACATAATCCACGAAAAAAACCTATGCCGGCATTTTATTTCCATTTACTTTTATTTTTGAGCCTAATCTTCCTGCGTTATCGATCGAGAGGAGTCCTCCCTTTTCAATATGAATAGTCATATTACTTGACAGTCCCCTAAAGTAGATTCCCCACCGCTCTTGGAGCCACAATTTCGTCCCGGAAGGACGGCAAACGGTGGACATTGTGTTGATTGTAACTGAATAATAAAGAAAATATACTTATCGATAATTCCTGAGACAATTGGAGATTTGTTAAAATTTTATAAGTTTCGTCTGAGGTAGAAATATCATCAAAATAGGAATCGTAAATGCTATGTAATAATATTCCTCAAATGACTGAAAAGTAACAATAATAAAACTGTAATTTTCTCAGAGGTCTATCCCGACCATTACAATATGTTATAAGATATGTAAACATGATAATAAAATTAGAGAGCAATCTTTTGATTGTTGAAACGTAATTCCTATCATTAAATCGACAAAATTAGTAATTTTAGAATAGAGGGAATGCAGTCAACGTGACGTTATAAGATCGACATTCCATGTCTTCAGCAATAATTTCGAGGTTCCTTGCAGAAGATACCAAAGTAGCATTACTGGCGGCAGCTGGGCCAGGCATTAGACCTAAGAAGAGAAAAATATGTTTCTGTTACCTTTCTACATTCTGTAAATCCTCGACAAATTAGTTAAATTAAGGTAACTCTATTGTAAAGCTCTCGTGCTTGGGTTTTGAATTAGACGTTTTGACATGATTTGCAACCTGAAATTATTTCCTCAAAAATCTTTTGAAAATTTATGTCACTTCAACTTACTTTGACTCATTTGTAAGATTAAGACAACCAGCTCATTAATCATTTCGAAGAAAGTATCAATAAACGGTTTAATTGCAGATTGAAGCTGGTCATTTTGAACTGACAAAAAAAAAAAAAAAAACAAAAAACAAAAAACAGATCAATTTTTGGCTTTTTATAACAAGCTCAAAAAGCGCGTGGTTTGTTGGGGAGAAGGTGGTAGATATTTTGGATGAGGCTACAAGTCATTGTTTTTAGCACCCAGATTCGAGTCACTAAACATCAATTATCAGTTGAGAAATCAAGAAGTATTGTGTTACTCTTACGGTTATTTATTCCCGCGCGACGAATAGCCATGATGGCTACTTCTGATGTTCCCAGAGCACTTTGTGCAAAAGATACGGCTGCCACAATCGACTCAATAGTTTTCCAGCAATAGTTTCCTGTCTTTTTCAAATCTAAAAAAAAAAAAAGGATGGCTGTTACCCTCGATAATGTCTCCTCTCGGGCCTCGGATCGTGGATTTCAATTCTCTAGCAAAAAAACCGTAGCCACTCACGTCTTCACCCCCAAATCGTCCTACAGAACTTCCAGATCAGCCTCCAATCCCCCTTAAATTTCTCAGCCTTACCTTCGATTCCAAACACTCCTGGACTCCTCACATTAAACTTCTAAAAGTCAAATGTCTAACCTCTTTAAATACCTTTAAATATATGTATCCCGCACTGGTTGCAGTCGCAAGCTCCTCCTTCAACTATACAACTCACTAATTCGTTCTCAAGTGGACTACGGGTCCCCTATCTCCAGACAGGCTAATAAGTCCTCACTACAATCCCTAGATACAATTTAATCTAGAGCCACGCTCAGCCTATGGGCAGAGGCAGGCATATCCCCCTCTAGCATTTCTTTCATTATCGATTACAGCTAATTTCCTCACGTCAACAGCTCAGTTTCGACCCCATCTCCCTACCTCCTCCCTCAAAATTCTCTACTCCTCTTATTAGAATTTCATCTTGACCACTATCTCGAATTTCAGCCCCTCCTCCCCATCTTCTCATACACCTCTCCATGGACACCTTCATACCCCCTCAATCACCTCGACCTGACCAACCTACCAAAATTGGCCAATTTAATCTATATAAGACACATTAAAGACATAATTGGTAACGACTTCCTTTCCCACAACCTGTGTCTTATAGATGGTTCCGAATTGGGCCCTAAAACTGGCTACGCCTTCTCCATCAATAGTGAAGTCTCACACTTTCATTTAAAAAACTCAACCTTCATATATTCTGCCGAACTATCTGCCATCTACAACTGCCTTACTCACCTCACTCTTCCCCCTCAACCTTGTAAATCCCTCCTGCTCTCTGACTCTCTCTTCTATCTTCAAGCCATGCAAAACCCTTACTCTTCCAGTCCTATCGTACTCATAGTCCTGTGCACCTCAATATCTTCCCCGTCTTCAATTGCTTTCCTCTAGATCTCTGGTCATATCGGTCTAGCGGAACACGACGCAGTGGCCCTAGCTGCTAAACAAGCCTTGCCCGGCCTACGACTTGAAATCATTCTACCGTTCACAAATCATCTCATCATGGTACAACCTCTAGTCTTCTCAACCCTGCGACAAACTTCGCTCAAAAAATACCCGACCCCGAGTCCTCTTCAAACCGTCCCCCACGCCGCGAAGAAATAGTTGTAACTCGACTACGAATTGGACACACTCGCCTAACCCACTCCTTCCTTATCATTGGTGTCTCTGACCAAACTGAAAGTTTATCTGTCTCTCTCTCTTTCACCTGCTCTTCTCTCATAAACATCAGACATTCATTTTCTGTTTCCTCCTACACCCCGACGGCTCTTTCCAATAACTCAGAAACCATAATCAACACCTTAAATTTCCTCCGATCCTACTATAAATTCATTTAATTCGAACATCTCTCCCCGAGCTGTCGAAGAGCTCGTAAAAAAAAAAAAAAAACTCTTCGTGGTTATAAAGAAATGGACTGATCCAGACAAAATGCCTACCATCGGTAATGAACATAGTCGGCTGAATGAGAGCCAAAGTAAGTGATTGACAGTCCGCACAGGTAAATGGTTCAATTAAAGCTGCAAAAATAGATGTTACGGATATATTATTGATGTAGTTCAGTAAATCAACTCAAGATTAGCAAATACTTTTTTTGACCGACTGCAACGTAGTCATGGAGATTGACATGGGAATGGGAAGTCGTTGACGTTATGAGCTGATGAAGTTGTGACCTGGTGAGCGAACTTGACCTTTACGGACTTGAAAAAAATTTCAAGCTCTTACACTATCTCAGGCTAAGAGCTTAACACCATACACTAGGCTAAATGAATTCAAAGCTGCTTCTACGTCCTCTCCAAATTCTTTCTTTACGGTACACTAGGTGACATATTGACAGAAGATGATAGGACGAAGAAGAAGACCCCATTCTCCTTAGCGGATTAGTATTTAATGGCAAGACAAGAAAACTTCTTCTTCTAGTATCGATTTTGATTTATTTAAAAACAAAGACATAATCGTAATTGAATGTTTCTGCCGTAAAAGATAATCATTATTTTTTAGAGTGGAAGGATTCGGGCTCTATTGAAGACAATTTAACACAATCATTCATAACTTACGTGTTGCTTGAGCCGCAGTTCGTACCACTTCATTCGTTGTCTGTAGAGTGACGCCAGCTTGATTTTGTGCTGCTAATGCTGTCGCAGAACCACGAGACAAGTCCACACTGCTTGTAATTTCTTGGAAAGCAGCATCTTGCTGAGACAGAGGGTTTAATCCAGTCTTCAAACCTGAGATATAAACCATAAAGGGAAAAGCAATCGTTCACAGGATACAATCAATCGACGATTGTGCCTACTTCACATTCTAATAGTAGGCCTGATTTGATATTTCAACGAATTTATATAATTATGCATTGATTTTTGTAATGGATTGGATACCCTTTTTCGGCATTATATGGTTGCATATTCGAGCAATGATACAGGAAAACGAGATAGAGAAAAATATTGAGGAGCGGATTTTCAACGAAGTATTGGCATCGAAGCTACAGAGATGAAGGGAAAATATCCAGTCTTATGTGCGGGCCAAAATCAAGCAACGGGGGAAGCGAAACCGAGGACGTGATCTTCTGTTGTGGACTCACGGTGAGAGTACAAACCAATCCACCCACTCCCACTCCAAGAATCGAGATGGGGGGCTGGGAACGTGATCCTAAGTGAGATAAACTTCCAACAAAAAATATGTTCTAGGGGAAAAATGTTCGATTTTGTTTCTGAGGGAGGCGGTGGCTCGAATTTACTTTATGGACATGGAAAAATTTCGAACTGATGGAAGCGATTTAGTTAATAAATACACCGCCCCTCTATAACTTTACGAACCCAATTTTCTTGGAATCTCTCCTCAGACCTCAGGCGTCATCGTGCATCAAAACGACACGATGACCCAAGAGTTTGTCCTCACTACTGACCCACAATGACTATGAAACGAATCTACCAGGATTGCACGAAGAACCATTGCAGATCATAGATGTCAATAGCGGGAAGGTGCACCCTTCCTTACCAGAGTGCTTGCTGCTCAGCGGAGATTTACACTTAGGTGAAATATTTGAGTTGTGCTACTTAGAACCATATTATATAGGAGAGTTTGGGTACATAGACACGTAACTAATCAGACTCTATCTTATTTACTTGGAACCATGTGTGAAAGTCTAATGACGCCTATGTTGCGGAAGGTGAGATGCAAAGTTTCACAGTCATTTACTTCCTACTATGAATAGCAGTCTTCAATTAGAAAATTTTAGATGGGTTGTCAATATAGTCCGGCGGCTTAGTGCAAATTATAAGATCAACCTTGCATTTCATATTAAAATCATGAAATTTGGAACGAACATTTAGGATACTTGAATGAAAAATTTGAGCTATGGCGTCACGGTCCAAACCCCATAGGGACCCCGTAATGGCGGGTTGCCTAACTGGAAGAAGTTCTTGCATATAAAAGACTGAAATTTCCTTTTGGTTCGCAATTTATGTGGATTCTTATGTAATTCGGACTGCCAAATTCTATCAAAAAATTCTTCCGACATTTTAGAGCACCGAGGGGCTGATAACCCCTGAAATAGGGGTAAAACTGAAGTGACATATTTCAATATATTTTTACGAATATCCTTATAAAATTTTCCGTAGAATTTGGAAAAAATACTAAAAAAATTTTTCCAACGGTCCAAAGGACCCACTCCCTCCTTCTAATTGGGGAGAAAAAATATTTTGTATTTTTTGGAAAAATCTTAGCGGGTTCCGAAGTAGAATTTAGCGCAGAATCCGGGAAAAATGGTGAAAAAATTTCAGGAGCCCTCGGAGGGGGTTGAGAGGGACACAAACCCTGGAAAGTGATGGAAAAATTATTGCTTTTTTTTCAAGTTCAACAAAATTTTTATATAGAATTTACCGTAGAATTCGGAAAAAATTGTAAAAAAATTCCTGGAGGTCTCTGAGAGGGGGTAGAGGACTCAAACCTTCAAGACTCACAGCAAAAAATATGCGTTTTTGAGAAAATTCGAACAGATCCTTGTGTGAAATTTACTGTAGAATTCAGAAAGAATCATGAAAAAAAAAAAATTGAATAAACTGGGAACCTTTATGGACCCTTCTCCCCTGGTCTTACTAAAGAGTGGGAACTTACTGTACCACATCGGGAATAATGTCGGTCAAAGAGGGGTAGGCTTCTTGGTGAAGGCAGAATTTAGGAACAAAATCAAAGAAATTAGGGGAGTATCGGACAGAATAGCGCTATTAAAAATAGAAATAAACAAAAGAATGATAATATGTGTTCAAGTATACGCGCCAACTTCAAAGGCACCAGACGAGGACGTAGAAGCCTTCTATAAAGCAGTTGAAGAATTATTACTCGAATTAAGAACGAAAAACGATAACGTATTACTCATAGGGGATTGGAATAGTCAAGTCGGGAAAAAAGAAAGAGGGGAGAAAAAAACAATGGGACAATACGGTTATGGTACGAGAAACAAAAGGGGGTGGAAGCTCATAAGATTTTGTCAAGAGTTTGAGTTAAAAATTGTCAATAGTTACTTCAAGAAGAGAGAAGGAAAACGATGGTCGTGGACAGCGCCTAACCAAGAATTCAAATCATTAATAGATTACGCCATAGTTCACTCTAAAAACAAACTAATAACAAACTACGATTTTCAAGGTATGGATAAATTCAAGTTCTTCACAGACCACAGGCTCTTGATATTAAAGCTAAAAATCAATAAATTCTGCTACACCCCCAAAACACCAACACAAACAAAAACAAAAACGAATTATAGAACTGTAGTTAGCCCCTATAACTACGAGAATAACCTGGGCGAAATTTTGAAGGATTGTAATAAAGAGAAGGCGAATAGCAATATAGACAGAATGTATGAAGAAATAGTAGAAGCTATAAAGAATGCTGTAGAGAGTTCCGCAGAGGAGTCAAAAGAAGAGCAAATTTCAGAAGAAAAAAAAAAGAGTGACAATGAAATAAAATTACTACACAAAAAAAGAGCTGACTTGATGAAGAAAAAAGATAAAACAAGATCTGAAAAAATAGAATTAAACATTGTATCGAGACTAATAAGAAACAAGATAAGAATTAGAGAGCAAACAAACAGGGAACAAATCGTGAGAGAAACTTTAGAAAATAATAAAAATATAAAAAGAATGAAAAAGCGGCTTAGTTTAGGCTCACAATGGACAACCTACTTCGAAGATAGCGACGGGAATAAAATTAGCGATAGAAACGAAATAAATAAGTATATCTCTAACTACTACAGAACTTTGTACAACGATAGTGCCTCCGAAATAAACCTTGAAGCAAACCCAGAAGCTAGAAAAACAGAAACTAGAAAAATAGAACCACACTTCTTACCCCAGGAAGTAGAAAAGACAATAAAAGAATTAAAAAATAATAAAAGTCCAGGACACGATAAAATCACTAATGAACTTATCAAATTGGGAGGAAAAAGACTTGTCCGAGTCCTAACTGAACTATTCAATAAAATACTAGAAACAGGTAAGATACCGAACGAATGGAAACTCGCAGATATAATCATACTGTACAAGAAGGGAAGCAGGCACAAAATCGAAAATTACCGTCCCATAACGCTTGGTAAAACTATTTCAAAAATCTTCTCGCGAATAATAGAAAGACGCTTACAAGCTCTTTTAAATATACAACAACCAGCTGAACAAGCTGGATTTAGAAAATCCTTTTCAACCATAGACCACTTGCAGAGTATAAATCAAATCGTAGAAAAGTGCACTGAGTATCAAAAGAATTTACTTATAGCAATGGTAGATTTCACAAAAGCCTTCGACTCCATAAACCACGAATTCATGATCAAAACACTAATTAACCAGGGAGTCCCAGGGTGCTTCGTAAACATAATTAAGGAAATGTACACAGGGCTGAAAGCAAGGATAATGACAGACGTCGAAGGACAATATTTCGAAATAAAAAGAGGGGTCAAACAGGGGGATCCCCTATCATCAATCCTATTTAATAGTGCACTAGAGGAAATCTTCAGAAAATTAGAATGGGAAGAAAAAGGGTTGATCATAAATGGGGAGCGATTAACAAACCTAAGATTCGCGGATGACATAGCACTCCTAGCAAATACGAAACATGAACTGACGGAAATGATTGAGGAGCTAAACGAACAGTGCAAACCCTCTAAACTGGAGATAAGTAAGACGAAAACAAAAATACTGGATAGTAACGAAATATCTCCGAATAGTAAAATAACTGTTGCAAATTTCGAAATAATAAGAGAAGCGACATACCTTGGTCAACAAATATCGTTCGAAAATAAAATGGAAAAGGAAGTTAATATAAGAATAACGAAAGCATGGTCAAAATACTGGTCTCTAAAACACATATTCAAAGGTCCCTTTAATAATTACCACAAAAGCCTGGTGTTTAACATGTGTGTCGTCCCTACACTGACGTATGGCTGTCAAACATGGACACTAACCAAGAGAAATTTAGAAAAAATAAGAATAACACAAAACAATATGGAAAGGTCCATGCTGAATCTAAGAAAAAGCGATCGAATCAAAATATCAAAAATAAAAAAAGAACTAAATAATAACGTAAACATAGTAGAATTTATCAGAAGACAAAAATGGAAGTGGGCGGGTCATACAGCACGAATGAACAACGATAGATGGACCTACAAAACTACAGTTTGGGAACCCATAAACCACCAAAGAAAAAGGGGAAGACAGCCAGCAAGGTGGAGAGACGACATAACAGCATTCTTAAAAAACAAGAATTACGAGCAAATTGCTCAAAACAGAATAGAGTGGGAAAGATTGCAGGAAACCTTTGCTCGTTACGGGCCGAGTGTCTTTAATTAAGTTTTTTTAACTGATACTTATTGTACATATTTATGTTACGAGACCTCAATAAAGGTTATTATTATTATTATTATTATTATTATTATTATTATTATTATGGACCCTTCAGCCACTGTCTATATGGCATTGGTCATTCTCGTGAAATACGGCCGCCAGAAAGGTTGCTCTACAAGACACTGTAAATGGCAGAAGGCTGGAACGCCACATGCACTGATATGCCTGCATGTGGTAATGAGTACTCGTTGTTCCAAGACGTTTATATTCCTATATTCTTCCCGGCCCCCTCAAAGAGCCATGAGATTTTTTTCAGAATTCGTTCTGAATTCTAAGGTAAATTTCACACACGAATTCGATTGAATTGTCTCAAAAACGCATTCTCTTTACTTTGAGTTTTAGGGATTTGAGTCCTCTTACCCCCCCTTCAAAGACCCTGAGGATTTTTTTTTTACCGTTTTTCCGAATTCTAAGGTAAATTCTATACAAGCATTTGTTGAACTTGGAAAAAAAATCATCACTTTTCAAGTTTGCGCCCCTCTCAACCCCCTCCGAGGGCTCCAGAAATTTTTTCAATATTTTTCCCGGATTTTGCGCTAAATTCCACTTCGGAAACCGTTAAGATTTTACCAAAAAAAACACAAAATATTTTTTCTTCTCAATTAGAAGGAGGGCGTGGGTCCTTTGGACGATTAGAAAATTTTTTTTAGTATTTTTCCCAAATTCTACGGAAAATTTCATAAGGATATTCGTGAAAATATATTGAATTATGTCACTTCCTATTTTAGGGGTTATCAGCCCCTCAGCACCGCGAAAATGTCGGAAGAATTTTTTGATAATTTTTTTTGAATTCGGCGGTCTGAATGACATAACAATCTACATAAATTGCAAATCAAAAGGAATATTTCGGTTATCTATATGAGAGAACTCCTTCCAGTGAGGCAACCCGTCATTACGGGGACCCTATGGGGTTTGGACCGTGGCGCCATGGCTCAAATTATCCTAAATGTCCATGATTTCAACATGAAATGCAAGGTCGAATTGTCTACCTCCGGACTATAATAGATAAAGCGACTTAGAGGAGCGTTTATCAAAAGTGACAAAAAATATAGATCCTATTCTATGTCACTGGCCGAGGGGTTATGCATAATTTTGGACGACGGCCTGGAAGGTTAATCGTTTTCTCGTCATATGAACAAACCCCAAAAATATTAGTCGATCTTCAAAGACAAAATTTTTCCAAGTTTCCAATGTAACTCAAGGTCTTTCGTAGCCTTCTTTTCAATAACTAAGTTCCATAGAGTTCTGAGATCAATTTTCTCTACAATTTTGGAGTACGGTCTGGAAGTTCAATACGTCATCTCAACCTCCATTCCCTCCCTGGATGAACAAATCCCGCAAGTGTATTGGTCGAGTTCCATGGTGAAAATTTTTCCGGTTTTCTCATGCGTGTCAAGGTCTAACTGAGTCCCATTGGAAAACAAATCAAATTCTGAGGTCAATATCCTCCTCGCAAATCAGTACTGTAGGTCAAGGTTATTGGAATCATTGGCAGCCAGAATAGCTCCCTCTCTTTTCCTCTACTCGATGACTATGATCTACATCTAATACCTCCAAAAGTCGAAACATTACACGCAAGTCGAGGATTTAGAGGATAATTCGAAAATTTGAAAGAAGGGTAAGCAGTAAGTGCACTGCCATTGTACGGAATTAGCGCAATCAGTCATGAATTCTGTGAAAAGTCATTCATTTGAGAGCACAATATATCATAGAGGCCCAAATAGTCGAAAACATACAATATCATTAAAAAACAGATACATACATGTCTTACTTTGTCAACATACCTGTGTTAGTAATAGGCATATTTCCGGAGTCTCCAAGTGAACTAGGTACCGTATCAATCACGGAGCCACCAAGCTCCGTTATGCTACTGAGTACGCCACAGTGAGAATCTGAGGGATATCACCGGATAATAAAAACTTAGAACAATTTTGAGGAGAGCTACACATGTACTTCCTAAACGACTCGTCTAATAAGCAATCATGTAATAAGCGTATCATTTAGACGCAAATATCCTTACAAGTTAGGCCATGCATCATGAGAACGTATAACAGAGCGTCGATTTTTACTGTCATGAACATAGTATCTTTGTCCAAGTTTTCGGTTCCTTTAAATGTTCTAAAACATCATTCACACAAAGATGATACACCATGTAAATTACAATTGAAAAAGTACAAAATAACCTCAAGTAATCTATGAATGTTCTCATGACGATATTTTATTTCTGCAATGACCTAATAATGACTTCTTCAGTGCCTCATAAGTGGAGTGCATGCAAAAAATGTCCTGGTGCAGCCAAATGAATAAAGATAATTTTTTATGTCTTTTTATAGGGGCTCGATCCAGCTACCAGTCACGAAAAAATAATTTTCGGTAGCGGATAAAGGCACAGTAAAAACCAAGTCGTCAAAACGTCTTTGAAGACATAGAGCGACAAAATTACGTCAACATCACTATCCCATTGTTGTGAAAAAATGATCTCTTTCGATAGTTTATGTCGTTGAATGAAAATTCGTTTGAAGAGCTTGAAGAGTCATAACTTGGTTTGAAAAATATCAGTCATTTACTTACCCACATATACTGTATCCGACGACGAAATACAAAATGTAGGTAATCAATTGGAAAAGTTGATTTAAATTAAATTTTAGGCATAATTTATACACGATTCCATATCAGCTCTGTTTGTGGTGTAAAATGTAGTCTTTGACAACAACTTTTGTATCGTAAAAATATGAATGTATTTTTCGAGAAAAATTTTACAACACTTTTCAACATCGAAAAACGGAAACAATAAACACAAACCGAAGTCACTTCGTAGTTACTCGACATATCGCAACGATTATTATAAATAAAGTACTCGTATATTATATTTCTGTATCGGTACCGCAACTTGCGCAAGACTTCACTTTTTAAGGTATTTTAACAGGGAACCTGTTTTATCGTTTTTTTTTTCTTCATCCGGCGGGTCGGTAAAGCTCGGAGATTGAGAATTTTCTGTCCCCTTCCTAGCATATATAGCTCGGTGGTCGGTGTATACAGCCTGAAAGATAGCCCCTTCGAGTTACTAGACATGCAATTATTTGTACACCAATTGTCTTAGCCCCTTAATGAGCCAGATACGCAACACTCGCACTCCAAACATCATAGGACTCAGAACGTCCTTCTGAAGTATTCCTTTCTACGATTTTTTTGAGTCGAAGTATGGACCACAATGTGCCGAAATTGACCAATTTGCCAAAATTATCAAAAATTAAAAATCGTTTGAATTTCCCTATTTTACTCGATTTGAAAGTGAAATTTGACGCGGATTCCAAAAAAAAAATCCTGAATAACCATACAAAGCTTGAAAGAAAATTTTCAATTTCTTATTTCAGAAATCTTGGTAAATTGGTCAATTTTCGGTACATTTTGGTCCATAACTCGGCTCAAAAAAGTTGTAGAAAAATGATTAGGGGCCCAAATTAAAGATGAAATTCAGATACAAATTTCGTAGATTTGAGGAATACGTTTCGTCTTTTTACGCTTGGACAGATTTAGCGCAAACTCCCATTCAACTAGTAACATCTTCCTGGTCCACCTGGTATAGCCAGAAAGATAACCCTTTCAAGTAACTAGATATGTAATGCTTCATACAACAATACCAACAGGGGGTATTCAAGTCCTCTTAACATTTCTCGGATCCCACGTGCTCCATACAACAGATTTCCTGCCACCCCTCGTTCAACTCTGTTGTAGAACCCCCAAGTTTTTGTAAGTCTTTTGCCTTCAAGGACACACAAAACTTTCCTAGTACATTGGAATAATTTAATTTGACCAAAAGTTCAGGAAGAACAATCTTCCAGGATTGCGTCTTGTCTGGTCAGATAGTTTAAATACACGCGCACTACAGAGTTTCTTTTACCTTGTCAGCTGCTAATGTTGCCATACCAGGTTCTCCTACATGGAACTCAAATCTAGGTAGAAGCAATAAGTTTGCTGCAAAGATGAACGGAGGAGACATACGCAAGAATGTATGACAGCACCCACATATATCACAATCTCCATAAATACACTGTTTGTGCTGCGCTGATTAGAGCACTACTTACTGAATTTATGTGAGGAATAAGAAGAAGAAGGTATGGTCCTCCAAGGCAACACTCATTTTGAGTCACTTTAATGGCAATAATAGAAGGTAATAAGGCAAAATTCACGATCAAGGGAATGTGACGAGTTATGTCATGGATCTGTGTTTCACTTCAATTAAGAACTATTTTTGCACCTTATAGACACTAGACTACTCTTAAGTACGACAGCTAATCAGAGGCCAATAGTTTTCCACAACTCCGTATTGTCCACCCAGTTTTTCCATTTGGAACACACATCATCATAGTTGCATTAATGTATATTCTCATGACAGTCCCATCAATGTCTGGATGAAAAGAATATGATACATTCTAAGAAATCGCTCTTTGAACCCCATTATCCTCTATTGATTCAAGGTTGAAAACTTTGTGAAGAATTTCCCAAGTTCTTCTTCCAGTGGTAGGGAAACTACAACCTGCGAAATGGTTCTGAATCACTGTCAACCTAACATGCAGAATGTAATTAAGCTTTTGAAACTGTGTATTGCTTTTACTTTTCTCTTTTTTGGTCCTTCTAAATCATTTTATATTGCATCCGATCTTCACCTTAAAAAGTTTCCCCAACACATTGGGTAAAGCATCAGAACTAGCCAAAAATGACGAGATTTCCAGGCCAATCATCTTTATAAGTCAAGACCAGTGATGCTTATAACAATATTGTTTTGAGATGATGTGATTACAATGATCAAAATGCTGATTGACGATTCTCGCCATTTGTTTATGAGATGGACAAAGACAACAAATCTGAGCCAATTCTGGTTTCAATTATGCTATGCAAAAGATGGATGGAAACTTCTGTTTACATTTGCAGATCACACCTTGAAGAACAAATTGGCATTCTGGGTTACTATGCAAATATAACTCAAGATACTTTATTGTTAAATATTTTAAATTACACTAATAAACAACTAATAAGACGGATAATATTTATCAAGTGAAATCAATGTGAGGTCATATGATGCACATTCTACTTTATAAGCATCATATAGAATATTTTGTGCTGAAGATTTCAAAGTATCACGACTGACTGACAATGGGTTTGGCGAAAAAAGTAAAAAGGGTATTAGTTAGAACACTACTTACAAAGTTGATTAAATAGAAAGTGTAGACTTCGAAAGTGGCTCCAATTGAGTAGAAGAGGATTACCAAACAACAACAACCACACAAACTTCAGCTCCTTTCAACAGGATTTGAACCTGGAACCTCCACAGACAAGGTGCTCATTCCGGCACACATGGAAATTTGGGCATTTTTTGTTGTTTTGTAATCCTTTTCTCATTGAACACCAAATTCCTCAAACGTAAGGACGTTCAAAAAATTGTCTCCGGAGACAAAAATGGCATCTATTGCATATAACAGTCATTTATTTAGAAAAATGCAAATACATGTTCAATATGAGCATCAAATTCTCGTTTCCCTCTCAAGAGTATAAGAAAATCGATTCATACTTACTCTGACTCATTTGCAAAATGAGATCAATCTCATCGTCGAACAAATTTAGAATATAATTGAGCAACACTTTCACAGCAGATTGAAGCTCAGTACTTGAGAAAACTGAAATAAGACAAAATAGAAATTAGGTGAATTGGTCCGCTCAGTTTTTTCTTAGATATAGGAGGATAATTATGTCGATTAGTTAAAGCTCACAGAAGACGCAGCTATCAAATGTAAAAATTTATTGTGAAAACAGATGATGTGTTAAATACGTCCTGCGTTCTAATTAATTTGTGAGATTTCTTCGATGCTGTTCGATAACGAATTGCCATTTAGAGAAACCCAACTGTAGCTAAATTTCTTAGAGGTAGGATTTGAAAAAATTTTGTGTAAAGAAGCCGAAGAATCGCAACCCTCTGAAGGAGTTTGCAATGACAAACAATATTCATTCTGCTGTTAAAATATTGGTTTTCGACAGTAAAATTGTGCGTCACTTGGAAACAAAAGGTCGAGCACTTTTCGAATACTCCTTCAGTTCATCTTATCGAACCTGGTCTATTTCAAGATTTTCGCGAGTTAATTTGCTATGCATTACTCTCCTCACCACGGACTGTCAATAGAATTCCTCCAGTAATATGACTTCAGGTAAGCGATTCTAACAAAGATCCCAAGGAAAGAGAGCCGAGTTTAACATTCTTTAACAAGGCTACTATATCCCAAAACAGTGCGGAGATACAAAATCAATTGCAGTGCCAACGTGGTGGATCTATACAGAAATGGACCGAAAGTTGAATGCAAGTATCCTCTCTCTATTTCAATCTGTGTACTTATAGAGTATCACCTTTATATTTAAAATGAATTTGAAAATTTGAGTTCTACAAAGTTGAACAACCATCTCTGGCCCTAATTATCGCACAATGCCGATTAAGGTCTCAAAATAAGTTAAACGAGGGAGGGAAGGAGCCTGTTTTATGGGGCACGTGGGATCTGAAAAATGTAGATTGTGACGTCACAAATATTGATCTATGGAGTTATCCAATTGTGACGTCATAGGCCCGGACTTTGGAGCTACCTATATAATAATAGGACGGGAACTTGGAGAAAACTGATCTATGTCCTCATCAGATTGTGACGTCACAAGCCGCGCCCCAAGCTATAAATGATAGGAGGATGAATTCAAAAAAACTGATCTATGACGTCATCAGATTGTGACGATACAGGCCTCACACCACAAGCTATATGTATATGATAGGAGGGAGACTTGGAAAACTCACAGGTCCTTTAACGCTGTTGAACGAGGGATGGCAGGGAACTTGTTTTATGGGGCACATGGAATCTGAAAAATGTAGATTGTGACGACACAAATGTTGATCTATGACGTCATCAGATTGTGACGTCACAACCCCTAAGCTATATATGATAAGAGGGGGACTTGAAAAATTTCAAACTCCGATTTTTGCCGGCCGACCGGCGCCCCCCCCCCCCCCGATAAAATAGGTCCCTGTTAACATGTTCCAAGTCCAGTACCATTTGCAATAATGGTCTAAGTCCTTCCCTTCCCCATCATACATAGCTCAAAAGTTGTATTTTAAAAAATGTCCACTTTTGAGCCATAATAAGAGGAGAATTTGGAAAAATTTCGACTCTCGAGCTACATATGATGGGAGAGGGACTCGTAATATATGATAGAGGGGGGGGGAGAGACTTATAATGTTTGAAACATTGCAAATCTGTTTCATTGAAGGAACTAAGCCAAATGGTGTATGAAGCATTGCATATCTAGGTACTTGAAGGTGCTATCCTGACGCGGGTCATGTCATGTATTATTTTCAACCAATAGAACAGGTTCCCTGTGTTCCTCGTTTAACAAGCCGTCCTTTTTGATCACTCAAATCTATTGAGTCTGCGGAAAGTTATGAGGTAACCAATAAATTGACCTCACCACTCACAATAATTTTTCCCACTGATTAATCCATTACTCAGGAACTACTCGATGTACGATGTTCATCTTCGTCTAAGAACATTTAGTGGAACAAGTGCTTTCATACGCTTTTTAGATCACTCAAATCTATTGAGTCTGAAGAGTGTTGTAAGGTAACAACCAACTGAACCTTACCACTCATACACATTTCTTCCACTTATTTGTCCACTACTCAAGAACTACTTGGTGTACAGAGTTTATCTCAGCCCAAGAACACTCAGAAGAGGAAGCCCTTCTATACGCTTTCATGATCACTCAAATCCGTTCATTCTGAGGACAGTTGTGAGGTAACAACCAACTCAACCTCATCCATTTCTTCCAAAGTTCATTCGACCTGAAGATGATCCGCCACGTCGGTTCGAAACGCGTCGCGTCATCTTCTTTGTATCTTTTTAAATACAATCTTTTACGTGAGCGTCTTCTGCTTTTTCTCATTATGTCTGAACCACGTACTTACGAGGACAATATTCTAATAATTTCCTTCAGCTGATGTCTATCATATAAAACCATATTTTCATACACAAACAAAATACTGCAGAATTTTCAAAAACTTGCCCTCTCTCGAGCCTTTTCTTGACATGAACAAATCAAAGGTTGTTGACCTACTCAGTGGTGCTGACACCCAAGCGGAAGTTGATATCTATTGAACCCCAAGCAAAGACTGCAATAATATGCTGGAAAAAATTAATTCTAATCACTCTTACCATTATTACTTCCTGTATCATGAAAATTTTGGATAGCTTCTACTGACGCATCCAGAGCACTAGATTCAAAGTCTATGACCGAATTGATGAACGTAATAGTGGACCTATTGCACTGTTTTGCTTTCTGTAGGTCTGTAAAAGAATTTTATTCACATGTAAGAAGAAATGATCAGATATAAATGACTAGGGAGGAGGGGGGGGGGGGGGTTAATTGGGAGAGCAGAAAACCTGTTTTATGAAATGCATAGTATCATTATGACGTGACGCTATCAGGACGTCAGCGTTTTTGACCAAGCTCAATAATTGAAATCTAAATAAAGATTACTTCCAACACTTTCGTTCACCAACTTAATGAATTGAAGAAACCCGACGAGTGGCAAACAAAGTGGAACTATGTTTGTTTGAAGCAATAGAAATTCTAAAGCTAGAGGAAACATTGACTGTATACATCGAAACTGAAGATTAGATAATTGTAGTGGACTAAAAATTAAGGAATTTGGAAGAATTTGCGTCAAAATAAAGGTAAATGCTAGTGTTAAAGATTTATCGTTGTGAGTGAACGGTTTGAACTTATTCGTATATTTATTCTTACCGTAAAGAATAAAACGTGCTGCTTGAATGAGAGTAAAGGCAAATGAACGTATGTCCGAGGCGCTTAAAGGTTCGACAACTCCTGTAATATCATAAAATTATGAGAATAATAATTGAAGGTATCCAAAATAAACAAACATGGTAGAAGAAGGGGTTTTGCGATATTTCTCGCACACCGAATTGCAGAACTACTTCGTCCGTCATGTTGGTTTACAATAGGTGAGAATATTTCTAGGTTAATGACTATCAGCACAACAGCTCCATTTGAGATTGCACAAACCGGATATGAACGGTGATTAGGATAGGATCTCTGGGATACGAGCACAAAGAAGTCTACGTGCTCTCTTTAAATTGACTCGCGAACTCACTCCTCTAATTTGATGAGCGCAAGAACTATACAAAGACAATAATCAATGATGACACAGTAAAAATCCTTGGCTTTCACTTCAAACACTCATGGCTGAGCCAAAAGTCTCTGAGCTTTAAACGCTTTAAAATACCTATCCTGTCCTTCCACCGGTTGCAACAGTAAAATTCTATACCCTCTCTACCATACCCTAGTCTGATCTATCCTAGACTATGGATCATCTATAGTAATTATAATTATGGACTCGCACCCTCATCACGTATCTCACTTCTAGACACAGTTAGAAATACCGCCAGTTGCTTTTCGCACTAGTTCTGCTCCAAGTCCAGCCGCGGAATCAGGTAGTGACTTTACTTGACTGCCGGTCTTCAACTTCCTCAAACCTCGATTCACAACATTCTCTCTAATTCCACCCCAAATAGTCCAACTTATTGCAATACTTTCAACAACATGCGTTACTTTTCCACCCGTTCCCTTCACAAAAAAATCACTTCCACTGCCTAGTCCTTTCATTTCCCTCATTATCCCCTTGGGCCTTACTTATACCTAAAATAACATACACACTATGTCCACTATACCCGGAAAATTTACCTACCTCAAAGTTTACCGCTCCCTATTTTCAGAAATACTTGACTCTTTTCTCAACACTAGACTTTGTTTCATAGATAGATCAAAAATCGAAAACCAAGTCGATTTCGCATTCTTAATTGGAGACAAAATTTTGTCTCACCGAAACCGCAATTCCAACTCCGTACCGATTTTAATGGCCGAAAACCAAGCCATCGTTCAATGCATAGAAACAATACTAACCCTCCCTTTTCCACCAAACCATACTTTAGAATCAATGCGTTTTTTGATTTTACGGTCATCCATCATAGAGAAATATACTCACAGAGAGTAAAAAACAAATACAAGAATCGCACAATAATATAAACAAACCGAGCGCTTTCGACTAAACAGTCATTCTCACGATTGTGCGATTCTTGTATTTGTTTTTTACTCTCTGTGAGTATATTTCTCTAAAACCATACTTTTCTGATCGGCACTTACTCAATATTCGCCTTAACGGCAGTTACACGCACTCTACACAACCACTAGTCTAACACATGACCCTGTCAGCTATGCATTACGAGATAAGTTTCATCAGGGTCCCAGCCATGCGGGGATCCAGGGTAATGGAAAAGTCTATCTAGTCGCCAGAACTGTCACAATACTTCCAAGTATCAACTCTCGTCTTCTTCCAACTAAAAATGATCTCACCCACAAAACCACCTCAAAATTACGGACAAATGGATCACACTTTGGCAAAATCAAATCTCATCAAACAAATTAGCCCAATTAAACCATTACCATTTGCGTCGGCTTCATCACACCAAGAATCCTGCTGTCAAGAAACCTTCCTTACACGTCTCCGAATTGGTCAGACGCGACTCACACACGCTCATCTTCTTTCCTACCTTCTCCCGTCGTACGAACATCGTAGCCTCGACTCATCCCTTACAGTCACCCATGTCCATCTTTCGTTTCTCTCCGCCGCACCCACTCAAAACAACTCTCATAGACGACCTCCCATAAACACCATCTTTTATCTAAAAGCAACAAATTACATTCAACGCATCTACAATCGATTCATCATCAATTAAACTGATAACCCAAGTGCAGTCGAAGGAAAAAAAAAGTTTTTCGTGCCGTCACGCATTGTTGCGTTACTGCATTAAGGAATTTTTGAGGTTGCCAAATACCGGTTGCTCTGGAGCTGTTGACCTTTTAGAAAAATCATTTGAATTTGAACCTTAGTGAATAATTCTCAAGAAAAAAGATCGGTGACTTTTTTCTTCTTGCGTTTTGTTTTCCAGATCATTTTCAAGGGAATGTTTAACGGTTGCACTCAGTAAATGAGCTACTATTATTTTCCCAAAACGAGAAATTTTCTTTCATCCGCGTGGAGCTTCTTCAATAGAAAGATTTTTAGGAAGCTAAGTTTTAATTTTTGTGACACCTTATCTACAAAAATGAGCCTAGAAAAGTTATTTTAATGCAGAAAATATTCGCTCAGTTTTCTACTAAAGACTTTCAGCAACTTGATCCGTGATAACGCATTGTGACACTGTTAAGGGACGCTAAATGTCGCCATATTTTAAAAAGCAATGTGACAGAACTCTTGCTCGTTGGCGTTCTATTTTATGTCAATTCCCTCTCATTAAACTTTTCAAGCGAACTATTCATCATCAGTTCGGGAGAATGTGTAAAATTGGCCGATAATCATAAATTGGACAGTTGTCTTCTTCTCATCATGTTTGTAATACAGTCTCACACTTGTAGAGCACTTCTCGGCATATTTATGACAGAGGATGGAGCGGAGCAGTAAATATCTGCTGCACACCAATCTCATGCTAAGCTATGGGGAGTGGTACACCTCCAAAGAATGGACTTTGGTATTTCGGATGTACAGGTGAAATCGTAGTCTCAACTGGAACTGAGTGTGTTCTTAGTCTATGCCATTTCCATTTTGTTGGAGTCATTCTCTGTGCCAATCATGTTTCAACTTCCCAGGCTGACTGTAGATGAGGGACTAGACAGTCGCCTTTACTTATCGAAAACGTATTTTAGAATTGACGAATGTCTTGCTCATTTATACAACGTGAGAGTGATTTCCTTACCAGCCTCTTCAATAGCCTCTTCATTCGCCAGCAATGAATAGTTCGTTTCCTCTCTGCCATGTGTTGAATGTTCTCTCCGTGATATGTATGGTGCAATGACTGTCTCTCCCTTGTGACGTAGTACCACCAGTAAAGAGATCATAAAGAGCCGGAAAAATCTATGTAACTCCAACGCACTCTTGCGGTGTTACAATGCGAATCACAAAGAAAGTTACTGTACCTTTTTAGCAGGAAATCGAATGCAGAATATTTTCTGTATGAGATTCAGGTCCATTTAGAGGCGTGTTATACGTATTGCACAAAAGTAAAATTATGCTCTCTGTGGGCAGAGCTCCACGCGCAAGAAAGAGGATTTCCAAAGGAGTTTGAAGGGGAAGGTCCAGAACAATCACTGAAAGAGTAAAATTCTACTGCTCCATTTACGACCTTTTTCCAATTTTATTGCATAAACCAGAATCAGAATAAAGAAGAAAGTCACAATTTCTTGGAAGGCGGTCCTTTGAGCTCAAGGTTTTTGTACTCGTACTTGCTGTTTGAACTGCTGTTCGTAAAACTACAATTTCTGTCTGAAGAGCTGCTCCAATAGGGGCTTGTGCGGCAATTGCTTGTGCCCCACCACGAGCTACATCCGTGCTACTTGTAATTTCTTCAAACGAAGATAATCGTCCAGACATTTTGTAATTGACAGCTTTCACATCTGACACATGAAAGAACGAACGATAAGATTAATTATCATTACATAAGTAGTAGATAATAGTTCAAATCATTATTCTATTGTAAAAACAGGTTACTTCGATGCCCTCAAGACTTCATCAGTTACACTAATCGATTCTTTTTTTGTAGGAGGCGAAATCGTTCACCTACATCAGATTGCAAAATTCAAAGGATGATCAGAAACGATGAAACAGACTTCAATGAAGTTTTCTCAACATCAAGGTCAAAAGAAAGTCGCTCAATGATGAGGCATAGCTTTGTTTCAAGAATCGATCAAACTGTATTTGCTGTAAACTGATTCATGACCCATTAAAACGCTTCAAGTTATGACGTTATCACACTAATGACGATGAATCACAGAAAATTGAATCATGAAAAAGAGGTAGACATAAGCTGAACTTATTTTACTATGACCCAATGGGTGTTGAAATATCGTAGAGTAACGGGGAAATTATTTAACACTTTGTGAAAGCATAGAGTAACACATTTCTCTTACAGATCTCATCGATTGTCGTTATCATTTATACGGTAGACATTGTACTAAATGATGACCTCTAGGAACGAAATAAACGACTTACCTCCATTAGTACCGCCGTCAACGGTACCCGTTGGATCTGACGCTATATCAGATACCTGACCAGTAGCACCTCGTGCGATAAGTCCCTGTAGAGCCGAATCTCCAGCAGACGAAAGAAGGGCCGAATTTGAGTCTGAAGATTATAAAATTGTTAGCATTAAGTAATCCTTTATTGTTCCTTCTTCTTCATAGACAATTCTTCAAAAATTTTTTGCCACCGAAGATTTCACTACAGAATCCACACTCGTGAGGGGAAAAAATTGGCGTGGGAGTTTTTAAACGTTAAAATACAGAACGCCAAGTCCCTTACTTATCAGACCACATATTACGGAAAAAAGTAAAACGCGATGTTGATTTCCACTGTCGTAAACATTTTCTCGTCGGAGTTTCTGGTCTCTTGGATATATGTAAATCTACAAATCAAGCTCCATAATTGCTTGTAAATCTATACAAATCATCAATTCAACAACAATACTTGGAGTAATTTTATAAAGTTTCTATGGCCTTGTCAAATCATATTCCATTTTTAAGAAAGGTTTTCAAATTGTACAGCCGTGATGCAAAATTAAAGTAAATCCATTCATTGTAGGATCGCCAGTGTAGCGAGCACACACAAAACCAAACCATCACCATATGGGACTTCTTGGTCAAGAATTCAACTTCAAGTTTGAGTTGAAAATTGAGATTTCATTGTACAACCCCTCCGACATGCATTTTGTTATGGACAAAAATTGTCTGATAAGGTTCAAACTGTTGGAAAATGTTGGTGACGTGCAGGCTGAATAAGGATAACAGAGACGGAAGAGGAAATGTGACGAAAAGATGTCCACGCCTGGATAAGCAGAATTTGTCGTCATACTTCCTCTTTCCTCCTTATCTATATATGATTCCTTGTGAACGTGCGCTCATATCAAAATCCGCAACTTGGTGACGGACGACTGACTTGCAACCATGCGATTCGAAAATACAGCAAAAAACGTGGTTTACGGAGGTTGCGAGAAATTATGATATAAAATCAATCGGATTACGAGATCGTAAGCAACTGAGCAATCAAAACTGAAAGTTGCTAGTCGCTCGTCGCTCAGTTGCCGCTTATATAACCTAGTACTTGGGTACAAACACTTTGACTTCTTTTGAATCATTTCGTGTTCTTACTAGACCTCCGAGTTTCAAGAATGAGGATCCCTCCGTAACATGATCTTCAATGAAATTGGTCCATATTGCATGTTAAGGACTTCGATGAAAGAAAAAAAAAAAAAAAAAAAAAAAAAAAAAAATTGAATTCAATACTCTCCAGGAGCAATTTCAGTTCTGTTTACAAATGGGGCTTTAGATCCTATTCGCAAGTCCTCAGGAGCAGATGACCACATTGACCTTTCATAATCGAGCTTGCTCACGGATATGTCTGTGACGTCGAAATCTGCTCGGAATTAATAAAGAGGGAAAAAGAGGCTGGGTCTAATGCTGACCTCGGCTTATCTGGATACAGAAGTTAATATTCTACTGCATGTAAAATACTCACGTATATGCGGCACCAAACGTAAAAAGACAGAATATTACTCAAAGTCGCTACAGTATAATTTACTTACTACACTACGAACTCAAGAAAGTAAAATTTGCGGTTACAGATAGCTAACATATTCCAATTTAATTACATATGCATCGTAAAGATATACCGCTGGTAGTGTAGACAGTAATGATTACGTAACAAAAATTTCATTTTTTGAAATTAAAAGACGGAAACAATAAAAATAAAATAATTAAGTAGTTCCTTTACGATTCGCACTTTTACAGCACTTTCTGAAGGTAGTTTCAATGACTAATTATGAGTTTGTTCATGGCTTCCATTGTGGAACATACAGAGAATCAAGACGGGAAGAAGTAATATTCTCCCCTCTAAGGATAGGACACCCGTCTTACGCACTCTCATCTCTTATTAAACCTTACCCGTACTTCTGAACATCGCCTCTATCGCATCCAGCTATGGTACAGATCAATTTAAATCGTACTTAAATGCTATGAGGAAGATTGAGGACATGGTAAGACCAGGGAAAAATATCAACTGCATACCTAAGCATGCAGCCAGTCAATTGAAGGAAAAAAAAAAGTACAGACGAAGATTCTAGTATCGTGGAGGCCTCTTCAAGGGTTCCACCTCCGGAGAAAGACAATTCAGTGAGGAGCAGGTTCCAGTACTTGCACTTCAAGAGGAAGGTGAGAGTTCGAGGGCGACCAAAACGTGCCGTCCGTCAGCTCTGTGCATTTAAAAAGTCCGATGCAGATAGAATTGTGACAATAGCCAAACCAGTGTCACATGCGAAAACGTAAATGCATTTCAGAAGAAGGACTGACTAAGCCAAAAAGACAACGACGATCTCGTAAGTGTCCTATTTGTCAGATAATCCCCTCAACAATGACACGATCATTACTGATTGTTGCCCTACTCACGTACATGAGGATTGAATACGACACGTGTCCACTTTGCTACTTATAAGTACATAATGCGCGTTACTAACTATTCATGTAATTATTTTCGATTCATTACTTATAGAAATGACATGACGTAATATTCAACTTCTCATCATGTTTAAAAATTTTTCCTGATACCTATGTGTATGATTTCAGCCGTCCGATATGGTGCCTGCGAATAACATTGTAGCCTTCGGTACGGTTTACTACAGTCAAAATCTGAAGATGAGAAAAACGTTGTTCAGTTTAAATTATTCTTTATTTGAATTTTTGTTGAAGCATGATACATTAATCCAAAATTTATGTGTAGTTTTCTGAATTGTAGAATAGACTCGTAGCTAGAAGGAAAAGTAGAATTAGTGTATGAAATATTATGAGTTGGTGAAATAGAATTTACAGCAAATATCCATTTTCCCAGAAAAAATGACCGGTTCAGAACTTCAATTACTTAAAATACGTTGTAGAAGAAGCCCAAGAATTAAACAAGAACTACTTAATTGTCAGCGACCAAGGTCGTCGAGAGGCGTGCAGTACGAGACTAGGTTGGCAAAATGGTAAACGCTTCTCTTATCCACCAAACACGTTATTTAGCACACAAATGAAGCTAGATGAAATCCTGATTGATAATTTGAAGTCAGATCCCAAATGGCCATGTCATAAATTATATAAGATACATTTTCAAGGAGGTGATATAAAAATCTACGATAAAATTTTCATTTAATATTTTCAGATTCAAAATCACAAATAATGAAACACAATATTATTCTACCAAAGAATTCACTGCTATTGAGTGCCCTTGTTGGCCTTCTTCATAAATCAAGGAGATTTTAGTTGACAAAATGAAAAAATTGATTTCTGTCGGTAATGTAACCTGCAACTGAGATGCACAATCAATTTTTCGACTCATAAAGCTACTTTTTTTGCATGACGGATACAGCATTAAAATCAAAATAATTTGGGTTTTTACTTCAATCCAGAGAGATTGCGTTTTTCACCCACTTTAGTCTCGATTTCTCGCCTGACACTGCGATATTCAACTCTGTTGATTTTGAATTTTTCCTCTTTATCATACGTTCAGTATCAATAAAGTAAATAAATATTCGTGTAAGTTATTTAATCGTGATCATTTATCATTTTCCTTCAAAAAAACTTCAAGTCTTCAACACTTATTCGGACGAATAAGAATTTCAAGGTGACCGGAAAAGTCTTTTTACAGTGATATCACTGCTAAAACGACAAACAATGCTATTCTTATGGAAAAATGAAAATGACTCAGATTTCAATAAGCATGGGCTCATAGAAACAAAATTTTATGCTCTCTGAATTATTTTCTCTTCAATTTTTCGTTATTTGCTTTCACTTTTGATATTTTTGAAAAATCGCCAACAAGGCCATACTGTCCCAATTTCCTTATCAGTAGCCTAATTCTCTTTTGTGTAACTTTTTTGATCGTACAGTCCAAATAAGGGAAGACATGCCGATGAAAATTCCTTATCAATAAAATCGATCTAGATTATTTTCAATCAATCACATTACGGTATTTAATAAGAATCAATTTTAAAATTTTTTTTGTACTTTTGTTCAGATTGCAGCGGCGGATTTAAGGGGGGGGGTGGTTTTGGGGTTTACCCCCCCCCCCCGTAAAAAAAAGAAAGAAAGAAAGAAAGAAAGAAAGAAAGAAAGAAAGAAAGAGGAAAAGGGAAAAAATGGACGAGATAAATATTCTAAAAGCCTTCCTTTCCATAACCCCCCCCCCCAAAAAAAAAAAAAAAAAAAAAAAAAAAATTCCTAGATCCGCCACTGTCAGATTGGTAACCTCTTTTACATGCATGTACAAACATGCACCCCACACTCCTCCGCGCTTAATGTACAGTAAACTAGATTTACACTGGTCGAAAAATCGACTTCAACTAGTCGAATTATGTAAATATAATTAATCGTATCAAACGGTCATGATAATTAAGTAAATACGAGTATAAATTTGGGGCTTCATGGTGGTACGGATTACTATCCAGATCCTTCCGCCTGACCCTTCGAACGATAGGCCGGTGTTGGACAAAGGAAAGAGAAAGTTTCCTTCGTCCAGGCCACCCTCCAATCAGAATTCGCTCCACCCCATTCCCCCCGATTCTCTTCATTAGAAATTATAACTTCTATCGGTCGAGTAGAAATTAAGATCATTCCGATTATTTCCGAGAATGTGTTTGTTCGCGTCGTAAGATTTTGAGCAGCTTTGTACCAATTCGTTTAAGTATTGCGTCTTGCCTTTGGGCAGTGTGCTATATTATTAGCAAGCGTCGTTTTCGCGATTGGTAATTAAAGTTTCGTAATCGCTTTAAAGTGTACATCCGATTTGTTGAGTTCTTTGGATAATATTCAGGTCAGTAACCTAAACGTCAATCGCCTAGTTACATATATAATCAAATATAATATTATGAGTTACTGGCACTATGGCAGGACACTATCGTAGGGTTGGAACTGATTGTTGTACTTTCTTTGCTTCAATCCGGTGGTTGTTGTCTTTTTTTTAATTAAAAAAAAAATCGTTTCTCCCGACGGTAGAGGAGTCTTAGGAATATTTAGCTTGAAATTTAAATATTTTTGTAGAACTACAAAAATGTTATGTCCTCCTTAACATAGAATGAATTATTTTTGTATTTGCAGGCAGTGGTGCGTGCATTGTCCCTTAGAATTTCAAGACCAATTTGCGTATGGAATGCACTTCGCTTATGGCTCGAAAGCAATAAGAACGTGCCCCACAGTGTGGCGTGGAATGCGATTCTCCAGACGATCTGAATCTACATTTACAAGTGCACACACTAGCAGTAAGCTAGCCTGACGAGGAGCAGCAACAACCAATGTGAGTAAAATGGATAGATGAGAAATGTTTATGATGAGTGTAACTTTTACAAATATCTAAAAATGTAGATTTTCTTTATTTTACTGCAGTGTAATTCTGAACTGCTACTTCTGCGACGATATTCGCGAGTTTAGTTCAGAAATAGATTTTAGAAGCCATATGGGTCAGGCACATCCCAGGCTCTATTATCCGTGCCCGTCTAAAATTCCTCCATGTGAGGAGTTTTTTGTAAATGAGGGCTACCTCAACCATCATTGAGCCTATGTCCACCATGATTTGGTCTTAAATTTTGTGCTAATATATCCCAAAGAGGAAGACGCGTGAGTAATTAGTTTTTGCCTTACTTATACTTTCTTGTGATGAGTTTGTTCTGTTGCAGAAAGGAGACACACACACACACACACACATACGGTGTCGCTTCGGAGGCTGCAAAGATCAGCGTATATTTTTAGCACCAGGAATTGCCATGAGGCATCATGTGGTCTCGAACCACCCTAAAGAGATGCGTTATGTCTGCCAGTATTGCGCCAAATCGTACTTGCGAAAAAAAAAACGATCACGAAGGCGGCAAATGGTGCGAAGGGAAGATGGCATTTTAGAGAGGCGGCGTTTCAGGTTACTTGCAACACTTCAGAAATATTATCAAAATGGTTCTCGAAGGGCGAGTACCACTTACCGACTTTGAGAACGATACTACAAATGGCGCACGATGACATACGACATTGAAAGATATCAGAATGTTGAAACATTCCGTGCAAAAATTATATAACCCCGATGCATCACTACCAGAATCAGAATCAGATGCAGAGGAAGAGATCGAACGTGAGCCTACAGAACAGGGTACTCAGCCGTCATCAGCGAACCTGCCAGCGACGACAAACTGCTAGGCGAAGAAGAGTGCCAAGATGAAAGTCCTGCGGCAAAATCTACGACGAAAACTAAAGAACGAGTAAAGGTACAGGTACAAGTAGGAGTATCCGCGGTGCGCGCATGGCGAAAGAGAAACTAGTAGAAGTGAGGGCAACACAAACGCAAAAAGTGTCCCAACTCGCGAAAAGAATAACAAGAAAAGCGACACTTGCTACTACTGCTGCTGCTGCCACGTCAGAAGCAGTTAAATCGAAAGTTAGAAGTGGAAAAAAAGCGCCGATACCCATCAAATCTAAGGAGGAGTCCGCAAAATCAGACAAGGCAAAATCCAGCAAAGTCACACGATAGGCGTTCAGTGGAAAAAAACGGCCCAAGAAAAAGGAAAGAGGAGCAGACGGGAGCGGTAGAAAAACGACGAAAGCTTGACGTGGACGAAGTGTATCCGGAGAGATGCCTTTTAAAGAACGAGGATACTTTGAAAGTAAGCATCAGGCTTTCCTGTGTATCATAATTATATTTCATGAACTTACCGTTTACGTAATTTCAGCAAACCGTTTCTATAAAATCGAGATTTCTTTTTTGGAAAAACAATGTGCTGATTTTTGAAGAACGGTTAAATTTTTTTCAAGTACAGAAAATAGAATTTATTTTTGGCTAGAATATCATTCTTGGGCACTTTATAGAGGAATTTCAGGACTTATACTCTACAATTTCATTCCTTACAGAATTATACACACTATGCACACAATTTAGATGAGGAAGTGATATTGAAAAGTAGTACAAGGCGGCGTATGCTGTACTTTCACCCGTATTGATGATGGTTGACGAGCTCGATTGGTTGAGGGAGTAAGTATAGGATTTCTTTTCATATTGTACGACTTGGATTGTACCGCACTGATAAGCGTATTTCAATTTCAGAAAATATAAGCAGCTTCTTATGGATGATTCTCAACTGCACGCCCTTTTGCAAGTAATGGACTAGCTCTGCCCGGAAAATGAAGCTTGCAGCCATCCGTTCAGCGTAGTTCTCGTGTCCAGTATCCTGACATTGAAAAAAAGAAGCGAATTGATCACAAAGCATAGCACGTTGTCGTACCCTCGCTGCCGACTGTATTCCTTAGGCAAAGTAAGAGAATTGATCACAGCTATGGTACAAAAATGTATTCGTCACAATTTTCCTTGTTGCAAATAATATGCATTTCGTAATTGTAGTCAATACGTACGGCTCAAGTCACTCTTGCAGCAGTTTATAATACAGATGAGAGGACTGTAACGAACCTCATAAGTTATTTGAAAGGAGGCGTCACGTGCTCCCCAATCGTCGTGGAGACAGGCTACTGGAACACAGTAGCATTGTAAATACTAGCTAACAAATTCGTTTCAATGTACATATTACGCTCAATTCACGAGGTGGAATTGACCAACGAGAGACTGATTTGATTGTAAAATAATGGTATTTTCATTTTACTTGGAATACTTCAAAAATCATTATAATGTAAATTACTTGCTATTATCACTCAAGGAGATCGTTATTACTTTCTAAATTCAAAATTCTATTCTATTATTCATAATGATTGTCACAACTTCTAGACTGGTGGACGAATCATGAAAATGGCTAATTTTTTCATTCAACCATTATTTTTCGAGATATTCGGGCAACCATCGGTTATGAGGGTAAAAACACTCACTGAATCCGAATTTCATTCGGGGGGGGGGGGAAGGGGTTGCTAGTGTACAGAATTGGATCTTCAAACTCTACTTGAGATATTGGAAATTGGTCAAGTTAAAATCAGAACTTTCTCTGAACTGCATTATACACAAGGATACTCAAAGGAGTAACGACTAATCAGCCATTCTCGAAGTGTGGAAAGCAACTGAATCCAGCACCATCAAGAACAAGCGACATCAAAGCTACGAGTCATCGAAATGTGAATCATTCCCGCAGACTAATTCGATCAATCCTTCTTCAGGAATCTACAGGCTGTTCAAAACGGTAACCCTACTGTTATTCCTATGTCTGAGGATTTCTATTTCCTCAAGGGCCAGACGCTTGAAGTATGAGTTTTCCCTATGAAGGAGGACTTCGGACCCCTCTTAAAAATTGTGACCACTTTTGATGAGCAAAGGCTGACTTCCCTACTTTCTTTTGATGAGCAAAGGCTGACTTCCCTACTTTCTTTTTCCTCTAAGCTTTTTTGTGTTCGTCAACTCTAATTTGAAGTTGACGGCTGGTCATCCCTGTATAGACGTTAGGGCAACCTCCACAAGCCACCCTATAAACCCCTCTCCTCTCTGCCACTGGGATAGGGTCCTTTAATTTGACGAAAAGTCTCTTAACAGTGTTGACATTATAAAAGGCTGGCCGAAAACCAAAGGGGCAGAGGATACGGCCCAACTGCGATGAAAACTTGCCCAGAAACGGGAGCTTAATCCACCGTTTCCTACCATCTTGGTGTAAATCCCGGGGGAGGGAGGTCGTAGAGTCAAAGCATTTCCTTGTGAGCCTCCTACGAACCATAAGGTCAACGTCGACCCTGACCTGATTGACTCTAGCCAAGTGCTTTATAGTCATTAATTCTTTCTGGAAAGCGGCTTGAGTCAAGCGATGTATTGGGTTATTAAAAGTAGCAACTTTGTGGGCAACAGGTACGAATGACGACCCGTGGATAGTAAAATCGATTAAGGTATTTTTCTTCTAAATACTAAATTGATGGACACTGTCAGTGACGGAAATAGACAAGTCCAAAAAAAGCCACCAACTTCCAGTGTAAATTTTATGGAAGGGTAAAGGCTGTTTAAATAATCATAAAACTCGCTAAGGAGTTCTGTTGGACCGGTCCATCCACGAAAAACGTTGTAAACGTACCTGTGCCAATAGTGTATATGACTCACAAACACCCGGCCTAAAGAGAACAGGTCACCCTCAAATTTAGATATGAAAACTTCAGAAATAAGGGAACCTAGAGGAGATCCAATAGAGATCTCCACCTCTTCAGGGAACTCGTAGAATTTACCATTGAATTTACAGAAGTTCGGGAACCAACAGACCCTCAATAGGTCAAAGAATTCGCCCATTTCCTCACGAGGGACACCAGATTTTACAAGTAACTCGCCCGTCCGCTGCGTAGTAACAGCCTTTAGGATGTTGAGAAATAGCCCCACCACATCGAAGGAACATACAGTTGAACCCGGAGGGAGGGAAACATCCTTCAGATTGTTGGCGAGGGTACATGCATTCAATACAGAATGGGGAGACTCGAACTCCACTCTAGATTTGAACCAGCGATCGAGAAATTTTGCAAGGGAGTAGGTCGGAGAGGCGACAAGAGAGACCATGGGTCGCATAGGTACTCCTTCATTATGAATTTTTGGTAGCCCGTAAAGGAGGGGAGGAACGGGGTTAGGTTCCAAAATGGCTTTTTTGGTTAGAGGTTTGTTGATGATGAATTACGAGAAACCTAACCTCATTTACAAAATTAGGAAAGTTGAACTGGGCACTCTCCTGAGCTCCGCATTGGTTGAGCACATCTTGGACCTTTGAAGTGTAAGAAGACTTTTCCATGACCACCATGGCATTCCCTTTGTCAGCTTTCGTGACAATTAACCTAGCCTCCCTAATCTTCCTCTTCGGGCCTTTATTCAATTCACTCCCAGCATTACTTACGCTGGGGAGGGGAGTGTTACGGACCATTTCGGCACATTTCTCTTGGACATTAACATTAGGGCCTATTTTTACTGTGAGATCAGCCACAACGTTGGCCAAAGTCTCTGGATTTTTAAGAGGGGGCAACCCAAACTTCAGACCGTTCTCCAGGAGGGACAATTCGTCACCATTGAATTCGGTTTCACTATAATTTATGATACGCAGCTGAAATTGCTGAATGGTACCATCACCGATACGATCTTTTTCACTAGCCAAAGCTTTAGAATTGAGGAGGGAGGCAAGTTTACGATTCTTCCTATTCCTTAACTTCAGCTCAAAAGTGCGGCAATCATCATTAACGGAGCGAATAGATGGATCGAACTCACCATGGTGAAGCAGATCAGAAAGCCAGGAGTGGACCAGAAGGTTGAGCCTCGTCGCAACGTTAAGGTGACCGTACCACCTCTTTGGCTCAGTACGTATCCATTTCTTGGTCATATTGTAGTATTTCGACTTTTGATTCCCAGGCAAGCTCATGGTGGTCGTTTTTGATTTTATATTGCCAATAAATTTGACCTTAATTTGACCCAAGTTTGAGTCCTCATATTGGCTGTATGTGGTCCCAATATCTCAAGTAGAGTTTGAAAATCCAATTCTGTACACCAGCAACCCCCCTCAAAAAAGAAAGAAAAGTTTAAACTTCTGTTTTACCTTGAAACTGAAATGAAATGAGTTTGGCCGCCATCTTGGATTCGGGCTATAAGGAAACAAACTTTGCCTTGGCAACCATGAAATTCGGATTCAGCGAGTGTTCTTACGCTTATAACCGACGGTTGCCCAAATGTATTAAGAAATAAAGTCAGAGATGCATTTCAAGAAAAAGTCCACCTGTCTATTCGGCCTGCATGGCACTCAGAATTGCACACCATGCCATTCTTTACGCATGTTTATTGATTGCTTTGACATTTCTGCCTGCAGGAGCACCGACGATATTCCTGCCCAGTCCCCACTGAACCAAGCCGAACCATCAACCAATCCGGATTGGTTCATAAGGTCGACATCCATTGATGAATTTTTCCGTGATTTCAAACTCACGCAACCTCGTTATGGTGTACCCTTTCACATTTTTATTCGAGTGAGTGACGAATGTTTCACCGGCTGTATCTCTCAGCAAACAGATGAAGGGCATCCGAATATAATTACAATGATTGGCTCGCGACTCTGGCCCTACAAATTTCAAAATCATGTATGTCGTTTATACTTTATTGAAGCGATATCGCAATTTACTATTGGGTTATCCTATTATCTTTACAACCCAGACTTTAGCAGTTTTACGTCGCATGAAAGAATTTATTAGCGTCAACCCTTTGCGCGCCAAATGGTACATTTATATCAATTCTTTTGATGTGCGGCCTCAAGGTTGCGACGAAAGCGAATTTGATCGATTCGCTAAAGTTGTCCGGGATTTTGAAATAACCGCGGTTTCAGCTGATTTTGAATCTTCATCCGATCTAATCTATTCGTTACCAGCTTCGTTACCGGAAGAAGAAGGCGCACTTCTCTGCGCTTCTCAAGCTGAAGTCTGCGATGACTGTGAGTTGTATCACGCAAGATGAACCTTCTGAGTTGTTAGTACATCTTTTCCGCAGTATCGAAGTTCATCAAAATTCGGATGCATTCGGCCAGAAAATAATAAACCAGTGTAAGCAGAGTGAACATCCCAAATATTGCGTCGAAAATGGTCGATTATATGGCAAAGAAGAAGATAATATTCATCTCTTAGTTATTCCTAGCCATGCGGTTTCATACTTAATCAGCTATTTCCACAAAGTATTCGAGCATGCTGGTATAGAGAAAACTACTGCTTTAATCCAACGGCAATTTTATGCGAAAGATCTCAAACGGCAAGTCACAGCGTTTGTAGGGCGATGCTCTGTAAACACTGTAAGAACTCCAATCAACATATCGAGCCTATAAAGGACACTGTAGACGCCACCCGAGTTGGTGAAATTTTATCTGTAGATATTTTTGGGCCTTTGCCCCTGAAGAGAGGTGAAGTCGTTGCAGTATTTGTCAGTCTCGATCGCTTATCCGGATTCGTGTCCTATAAACCTATAAAATCTATGAAGACCGAAGCGTTTATTCGAGCACTAGGCCGAATTCTACATGATTACGACGCACTTGGGACAGCCCCGGCGCTAGACTTTTTGACGCGGGAGGCAAACTCAGTTTTTGGTGCCCCTTTTTTCAAGAAATTACGCTCGTTTTTTTCAACATATTATACTTTTACTTGTATCGATGTCAAAATTAATGAGCACATGCATATAACTTAATAGGTAGGCGTAATTATTAAGTGAGTACAACTTTACGTGCCTTAAGTTTAGCAAATTCGTAGATTACATCTTTCATAACTACACTTTTCGCTATTTTGTTTTCAATCGCTATGAGAGCAAGCCCTGAAAGACGCTCTTGCCCAATTGTAGAACGAAGATACGTTTCAATGCGTTTCAATTTTGAAAAGCTACGCTCTCCGCTAGCAACGGTAACGGGTAGGGTAAGAAGTATTCTTAACACAATGGCAGTATTGGGAGTGAAGAATTCGTTTTTTGCAATAAATTTTAATACTTCCGCCGGTGAAGTGTGAGGTACGATGAGATTCCTCAGAGCCAAGAACTCTTCGCATAATTGAAGGCCATCAATGTCACATTCGTCGCCATCACTTAAGGCCATATGTAAGTCCTTGCAGTGTTTCTCTATCTCATCTTTTGAAAAGATTGTTAACGAGCCAATATCATAGAGAAACCAAAAAATATCTTGATGCTCTTGAAGTTGACCAAATCTTTCTTCAACGGATATGGTAGCAGCGTCTACAATGGTAAAAAAACATTCAATCTTGAATTTCTGCATCGGATCAACGATTGGTTCATCGGAAGCTTCGTACGAGAACATTTTTTTTTTCGTTCGACGACGTGCTGTTACTGCAAGAGGAAATTTTTTTTCAATATCCAGTAATTCCGCTAACGACTCGGCTTCACCAATAATTTCCTCAAACTTTTTATCAGAACGACAATTTTTCAAAAGGTCAACGTACTTTTAAGCATGTCGACAGCCTCAGAGACATTCATGTTGATGTTTTGCAGCACTTTGCTTACTAAATTGGTTTACGCGGTTAAAATGAAATATTTTTGCGATTGTATTCGTGATTCCTTCTGTCATATTTTTTTGTAGCGGAATTATGCAGGAAAAACTTCAATTCTGTTTTTATTGTTGATCGTCGAATTGGCGCCCCCTTGACCTTGGCGCCCTAGGCAGCTGCTTCCTTTGCTTCCCCCTAACGCCGGGGCTGCTTGGGATTCAAGTATGCACTGTATTGTCGGACAATGCAAAACAATTTAAATCTGTCCAATGGATTGAATATCTTCACAGACTCAATATAAAACCGAGACGTACCTCAACGTATAATCCTACGGCTAATCTCGTTGAGCGGGCTATGAAAGACCTCGGAGAAAAGCTTAGGCTTCGAATGAATTCTCTCTCCTACCAAATGAAACGACCACTCCAAATGGTACCGCGAACTACGCGGCATCCAAAAGGTATTAAATTCTATACCTAAGAAACATGGATATTCACCTAACCAGTTACTTGGAATACCAGATTTTGACCCCTTGCCTGAGGCGAACGCCCCTCTACGCGAGTTAAATCCTAAAACGATTATCACTAAAAAAATCAGGGCATCAAACGACGACATACTCAAAGGAGTAAAACAGACGGAGTAATTTAATTAAAGCCACAGAAATACAAAATACACCGGAGCGCTTTCGATTAAAGAACCATTGTCAACGGGTGACATGAAAGCAACTGAACCAACACCGGCCGGCAACAAACACTGCCGAGGAAATCATGACTGAAATAGCGAGTCATCACGATGTGAATCATACTCATAAACTAGTTCAATCAACCCCTCATCGGGGTAAGTACCTGTTGAGCACATTTAGGTTGTCGTTATTCAGATGGCGAATAATTACAATATGTTCTAACGCGGTACGTTTGAAAACCGAGGACTCTCTATTGAGGAGGGACTCGGATCCCTCTTTGAAACTATGGCCAGTGGTAATAAGATGGTCCGCAAATGCCGAATCACCCAATTTCTTCTTTTCCCACGCCTTCCTGTGCTCATCTATTCTAATTTTGAGCTGACGTCCTGTCTCACCTATGTAGATTCCATTACAGTCATTACACTCCATTTTGTAAACCCCGCTTCTTTCGACCAGTGGGATGGGGTCCTTCAGCTTAACGAACAGACTTTTTACAGTGTTAAGATTGTAATACAGTGGGCGAAACCCAAATGGGCGGAGAACACGACCTAACTGGGAAGAAAATTTTCCTAAAAAGGGGAACCTGATCCAGCGTTTTCTACTGTCGGACGCCGGATTGCGGGGGAGGGAGGTAGTGGAATCAAGGCTTTTCCGAGTCAATTTTCTACGGACCATCAAGCCAATATCTAAACTGACCTCATTCACTCTGGCCAAATGCTTTATAGTCGAAAGCTCCTGTTGAAAAGCGAGGTGACCCAATGGAATACTAGTCAACCGGTGGATATAACTATTAAACCGGCAATCTTGGGGGCAACAGAGCAGAAAGATCTACCGTGGACAGTAATATCGGTCGAAGTATCTTTTCTATATACGGCGAATTCATGGGCACCTTCTCTATTAGAGATAGTAAGGTCCAAAAAATTTATAGATGAACCGCCTACTTCCAACGTGAATTTGATGGAAGGGTACAAACTATTGAGATACCTAAGAAACTCCGAAAGGAGATCTTGGTGACCGGTCCACATGCACAACACATCATCAACATACCTGTGCCAATAATGTACATGACTCAAAAGCCCCTGGCCAGAGGAAAAAAGATCGAGCTCAAATTTAGACCTGAAAACCTCCGAAATGAGGGAACCCAGAGGAGAGCCAATAGGGATACCTACCTCCTCAGGAAATTCGAAAAATTTCCCTTCAAATTTGCAAAAATTGGGAGACCAACAAATATTGAGTAAATTGAAAAATTCTGCCAGTTCTTCGTGACAGATATTAGATTGGACCAAGAGGTCTCCCATATGCTGCATGGCAGTAGCCCTAGGGATACTCAGAAATAAGCCGACTACGTCAAAAGAGCATAGGGTAGAATCAGGCGGAAGAATGTCATCTTTGAGCTTATCAGCCAGAGAGACCGAATTCTTCACAGAGTAGGATGACTCAAAATCTACTCTAGATTTAAACCAACGGTCCAAAAATTTTGCCAAGAAGTACGTGGGGGAAGACACAAAGGAAACGATCGGCCGCATCGTAGTGTCCTTCTTATGAACCTTAGGCAGCCCGTACAATAAGGGCGGCACAGGGTTGGGCTCAAGGAGAAATCTTTTAAGCGAAGGGGTTTTGATAATAAATTCGCTGTTGTTTATAACACGTCTAACTTCTTTAACGTGATTTGGAAAGTTAAAATCCGCATTTACCCTGGCACCACACTGGTCGAGAGGTCGAGAACGTCATAGACCTTGGAGACATAGGAGGACTTCTCCATAACTACAATGGAATTCCCTTTATCAGCCTTAGTAATGGTTAAGCCCTCCTCCCTGACCTTCCTCTTGATTCTCTTAATCACCTCCAAAGCAAGATCATTTATCCGAGGGAGGGGGGTATGACGAATAAGGGCAGCACAAGCTTTCTGAGTATTGACCCCAGGCCCAATTTTTATTTCGAGGTCCGCAACGACATTGGCCAAAGTGTCAGCATTAATAAGAGGGAGTAACCCGAATTTTAAGCCCTTTTCCAAGAGATTCAACTCATCACTCTCAAACTCAACATTACTACAATTTATAATCCGCGGTAAAAATTGTTGTATAACGCTGACATCAGTACTCACTTCCTGGACAGCGGAGGCATTCGATTTTGGGAGGGAGCTAAGCTTTTTATTTTTCTTGCGTCTCAATTTAGCCTCAAACGACCGGCATTTGATATTAACCGACTTAATAAAGAGATCCAACTCACCTGGCGAGAATACACCGGAAAGTCTCGAATGGACCAACAAGTTCAGCCTTGTGGTGATATTCAACTTCCCGTGCCACCTCCGCAACTCGGTGCGGATCCACTTTTCAGTCAAGAATTTCTCCAGTATGTAGCTCGGGGGTTTCGTTTTGTTTTTTCCCTGGCTGGGGAGAAGATCCCATTTTTATTATTTGACCGTGAGCTTCGGTGCATTTGAATTTGCCCGAATGCCAGATTTTCTCTATTTTTTTATCTTATTATTTTATTGTCTTCATTTTCGTGCACTCGAAGACTCACGAGTCACCTTTATTGCCAGAATTAGGCCTCTTATTTTATTCTATTTCTGGATCATTGTCTCCTCAGACCAGCCATGATAACATTTCGTAGCCCTTTGGGCTATGTACGTGCTTTTTCCCCAGGTTGGGGTCATCGGAGTTTTCTCCTTCTTTTTCTATTTAAAAAGCTCATTGAACATGTTCTCACTTTTGTCTGAGATATTTTTATTTATTTATTTATTTATTTATTTTTTTTTAATATTCTATTTTTCTGATTCTATGTCAGTTTATTTGTTCCGTAAGCTCCGGAAATTTTCATTTGATTAAATCTTTACCTCCCTTCCTTCTAAATTTACCTATTTCGGGGGGTGGTTACTTATGCTACTTCTTACGCTACCAATTCTATATAATGCATTTTTATTTTTTATGTGACTCATTCTTCTTTTATTATTTTACTTGTGTGTCTGTAGTGTTAAAATTCTTTTTTTATTGCTTGTTCTTATTGCATTTCGTTTTCTGCCCCTACCCATTTTTTTTTTTACTTTTATTTACTTCAAGAATGGGCGGGCTTGTACTTTCCATAATTTATCGTCCGTGGAGTATGACGAAAACTCTACTCGGGGGAAGAATTTTCCTTCCGTCGTAACTTTCCCTCAGAGCGTCGTATGTTGGGCGGGTTCTCAACCTTCAGCTAATCTATAATCAACTTTTGACATTTCTAAATTTGGTTTTTCTCAGTTTTCCCTATGATAAAATTGAGTGGCATCCCTGTTTCGATTAATTCTAAATTTTCTCGATTCTGATTGGCTCAGGGTTGAGTGCCCTGACAGATTTGGTCTCTTCTACACAGTGTCGGAAGGGCCAGTCTGAAGAAACCCCCACAATTATAAAAACTTCCCTATTTTTTAAAGAAGCTGAGCTCCATTACATTCTTTGGTCCACATGTAAGGTCGGACTGGGGGTACCCCCCCTGATGATGATGAATGAGGGATGTAAAACAATCTTTTAGACATGTCAATAGAAGAGTATGATTACAATATCTATACAGCATTTGTGACAGAGAACTAGTTTGAATGCAAATTGAAGCATATGGTCGACAAATCTTCCAAAACATTTCAGCGAGTTGCATATTCAAAAACAAAAATTATGACGTTACTATTCTTTTAACAGACCGCTTTATACTATGCACTTTGGTTTCGTCATCTGTAACAACATATGTAATGGGAGGTTGGAGCACATAGACACGTAACAGTAAAGGAAAAAAGATAGTTTCGAAATCACAGTTTATAAGGTTGAATCAAAAACAAGGTAAAAATAAAATAGATTTAAAATTTAAGAAGAAATGGATTCGTCTTCCGTATCTCGGTAAACCCTCGCGAACGTTGGGGCGAGAGTTACATCGTCTCGGATACACTCCTGCGTTCTACCCTATCTCAACTTTAAGGAAGCTCTTCTCGCTTAAAGATAAAATCCCTGACGCGGACAAACCAGGCGTTTACAAAATAACTTGCGGTGAGTGTCCTGCCACCTACATCGGCCAGACTGGGAGAGCACTTAATAAGCGAATACAAGAACATATTTCCGCTGCATTCTCAAAAAATCCCTCGAAATCGGCCATAGGTCTCCATTGTATTACGTTTGGACAAGATCCTGAAAAACTTAGAGCTGAAATCCTTCATTCCTGCAGTAAGGGTCCCAAATCGAAAGCATCAAATCGTACAAATCTGATCCATACTACAATCTAAACGATATGGAATCGACACTTTTTAACCCGCTAATTCGATATATATTGAATCATCCGTCGACAGACAGAGGGTTAGATGAATCAACACGATCGAACTCGAACAGCTAAATAAAACCTTTCTCTCGCCTTTCGCTCTTTCTCTCATTCTCGCGGACACCTGATGATGATACTTTCACCGTATCGAAACCGGTCGTGATGTGTAAAATTTAGTTTCGACCTCCAGTTTTTCATACATAATATAATTAACTTGACTTTTACACTGTGTATTTTCTAAATTTACTCTGACTCCTTATTTTTATTTTACATTTTCTGACTTTTATTTAATTGAATTTATTATTTACCTATCGAACATTCTTAAAATTGTAAATCTATTTTATTTTTACCTTGTTTTTGATTCAACCTCATAAACTGTGATTTCGAAACTATCTTTTTTCCTTTACTGTTACGTGTCTATGTGCTCCAACCTCCCATTACATCGATATGGCTCGTACTTACGAGGACAAAATTAAAGAAAAAAAAAAAAAAAAAAAAAAAAATGTAACAACATATTTCTGTGGTGAATTGGCTTCTCGAGAAAAATGAAAAAAAAAAAAAAAAATGGAACAATTCTTGTCAAACGTTTGCCTTCCTGAAAAAATCTTTACACTAACAGGATAGGGGAATTTTCAACAATTCTTAGAAGGAAGATTTTCGAAAAAACTGTGCTGAAGATTTGGACTGACTTATCAAATCTATGATTAACACGGGAACATTTTTATCATTCGTTCACACTCAAAAATACAAATGAATTTTTGAATAACAAATGCATTGTCACATACAGGAAACTTTCAAGGTTGTGAATTTAAAGTTTTTATCCCTTAACTTTATGTCTGTTTTAAAGTACTGATGAATGATCAAAACGTTCCTGTAGAATTCTTTTGGGAATTGATATGCCGTTGGCAACAATATTCACATGATCGCGAATGTTGTTCACAGATTTGAATCGATCTATATCGGTACACCAGGGAATAAGTAAAGATCTAAACGTGTTCTACTCAGATATGGGCGGATGAAGTGTCAATACCTCATCTGCCATACAAAGTAGAATTGACGTACCTATCTACAGAATCAAGGATCACGATAAAAGTACGTCACGATCTGATTTCCTTGAAAAATTCCCGATATATGATGGTAAATACAAAGTATACATAAATTCCGAGAAGTATTTTCAACAAATATTTGATAATGAAGTCAGATTTAGGATAACAATCTTTGTTTTTTAAAACACTTCATGAATGTGAATACGTCCAAATCATAAGGACATGACTGCAAAACGGCTCTTGTAAAAATACAGCCTGATTGCCTTCCAACACGTACACTATCACTTTGACCATACCGACAATCTCATTCTTCAGATTGTTGGTATGTAGATATGTCAGTTCTATTTTTTACAACAGACAGGAGTATAAGATCTGATACTAAAAAAAAAGTTTGTTTTCTGTTTCATGAATCCACATCATTCATTTAACAAACCTTCGTCATATTTAATTGTTATCAAACATCATTTTGGTAGTCAAAAATGTAGCCTGCTAATATTTTAGAAACAACGTCTTACCAAAACTCAGGAAAATAATATCAATGCTTTGGAAAATCAGCAGAGTTACATCGCATGCGTTCCGAAGTTTTGGAAAGTGATAAATTGGCCACCGTATGCTTTGAAACAACATAAGATGAGCGGAGTTATATCGCACGCGTTCCAAAGTTTTGAAAAATGATAAATTGGCCACCGTACTTTTCACAAATCAAGACAAAACTTGCAGCTTTATTTCTACACACCAAGAAAAAATGTGTTAATTCTGAAGTTTTCACAATGAACGTCGAACCAATGTGATATTTCAGAATTTCTTGGAACAAACAATTAAGAAACGCTATCATAATTGGAATGAAAGTTCTTGAAACAAACAATCAAGAAACGGTATTATAATTACAATCACGGTGTTTACAATGAAAGCGAACTTACCTGATTCAGATGTTGAAGTTACATCTCACAACCAGAATACAGGAATTCTCGTCTTCAATCAAATTTAAATTACGCGTCAAAGAATATCAAAGCATAAGCAGCCTATAAAATATTATCACTTCACTTACAACAACTACTATTTTCTTGAAATCAAATTCAAAATGAAAACAGCAGTGCGCAGATGCAAAAAAATTGTAGTTTGCAAATCGTATAGCACTCATCTTGGTACCTACTTAGTTTGCATGTGATGTAGAACAATCAACCGCGAGTTTATTTTATGTAACCGACATGGGGCTACCGCGTCCGTTTACTGCCATACTGGGAGTAAGAGGCGAGTAAGAGTGATGCCGCGGGACTTGGCAATATTTTTGTACTTCTTTGGACTTGTAAAATTTTTCATTTTAACTGTTGGATTCGGAATTATTTTCAACTGTTGGACTTTGAAATATTTTCAACTGTTGGAGTTGGAATTATTTTCAAATTGTGTGACTTGAAATATTTTCATAAGTGGACTTGTAAAATTTTTCATTTTCAATTCTCGGACTTGGAAATATTTTCAATTGTTGAACTTGGAATTATTTTTAAATTGTAGGACTTTGAAATATTTTCGACCCTTGGACTTAGAATTATTTTCAACTGTTGGATTCGGAATCAGTTTTCAACTGTTGGACTTTGAAATATTTTCAACTACCGAACTTGGAATTATTTTCCAATTGTTGGACTTTAAAATATTTTCATACTTCTTGGACTTGCAAAAATTTTTCATTTTTGATCGTCGGACTTTGTAATATTTTCAACCCAAAAATGAAAAATTTTCCTAGTCCAAGAAGTATGAAAAATAATATTTCAAAGGAAAATACTTCTAAGTCCGACAATTGAAAATATTTCCAAGTCCAAGAATTAGAAATGAAAAATTTTACAAATCCAGCAGTTGAAAATATTTCAAAGTCCTACAATTTAAAAATAATTCCAAGTTCAACAATTGAAAATATTTCCAAGTCCGAGAATTGAAAATGAAAAATTTTACAAGTCCACTTATGAAAATATTTCAAAGTCCCACAATTTGAAAATAATTCCAAGGTCAACAGTTGAAAATATTTCAAAGTCCAACAGTTGAAAATAATACCGAATCCAACAGTTGAAAATATTCCAAGTCCAAGAATTGAAAATGAAAAATTTTACAAGTCCGAGAAATATGAAAATATTTCAAAGAAAATAATTCCAAGTCCAACAGTTGAAAATATTTCAAAGTCCAATAGTTGAAAATACAAGTCTAAGAAGTACGAAAATATTTCAAAGTCCCGCGCCATCACTCTTACTTGCCTCTTACTCCCAGTATGGCAGTAAACCAACGCGGTAGCCCCATGTCGGTTACATAAAATAAATTCGCCAATCGACCATGAAGAAAGAATGATACCTCCAAGCGTTTTGGTGTGTGGGTCGGTGATTGAATGACAGGCCTCCCAAACGTCGACGAATATTCCCGACTGTGACAGACAATTACTCTCTGTAGCGGTGCTATGGTTTTCGTATGTGTGAATGGTGGAGCTTAGGAGCTAGCCCTAGCCGTCTTTCATATGAACCGATTCGCATGAGGATGCAAATGTAGGTAGCACTAGAGTCGTGCCCAAAAAGGTGATGCGGCAAAAATGTCATAAGCACGTATGAAACTAAAATGGGCTATATCTATGTCAATATTGAAAAATACAGAAAAGTAGTAAGAGCATTTTTTCATCATTTTCATACATAGAATAATATGAAAGAAGAAAAAATTGAAATTTCAACAATTTTCTGAAACGTCACCTTTTCGGTCAGCTTCCAAAAATTGCCATCACTGTTTTGATAGAGGGCGCTTAGTTTGCATTTGCATCCTCATGCGAATAAGCCATGGCCGTCTCTAGTATCAGGCCGGAATATTCGAAACTTGACAACGTTGCACAAGGCTGAAATTTGTATAGCATCTTATGGGAGAACATTGGAAAACTTGATTTTACGCAAATAAGATGAAGTTTTTGAAAAAAATGCAGAGAACGTCATTTGAAGAGCCAACGTTTTACGATATTTTCAGCTTGGTCTGGTTAAGATTGATCAACTACGACGCAAGTTATTCGTACCGCGCTTCGCCCTCTGTCTGACTTTTTATTTTAAAACGTGAATATCTCGCGTTGTAGTGGATCGATCTTAGCGAGACCGAGTTCAAAAATTCGAGAATCGTTTACTCTTTCCATATATTTATGAACTTTTTCCCCACGGAATCAAATACTGTTCGCAAATCAATGATTAACGTGTTTTTCAAAGATTTTTCCATAAGAGCCAGTACAAAACTCGCACCGTATTTTTCGTCACCGCGACGTTGCCAGATTTAATATTCCGGCCTGATACTAGAGACGGCCATGGATGAGCGCTGACGATCGTCGATGGTTCACGGTTCACTGTGCGAACCACGGTAAACAAAGCTGCGTTCTTTTATTATAAGAGATTTTTGTTTTATTATTATGGATGGATGGATTGTCAATTTATACAATAAATTTCATTTTTATAACTTACAAGCAGAAATGCCCGTCCTTTGGACGGAACCCTTATACGTACCTAACCCAAGTCTGTAATTTCTTAAAGTTCGACGATCCCTCTTCACCTGCTCAATTACTTATTCTCAACTGTTACCCTATATATTCTCTGATCCCTTCCCCTCTTTGAGAGGCTTTCTTTCACCCTTAATGCTTATCCAGTATGTTCTCTGATTGATACCACACCCTGAGAAATTTTCTCAATTCGCTGGATCTATAAAAATCAAACACTTCCACAGCTACACACATTTACTCTCACTCAACTTGTGACCCTACTGCCCGCATTGAAACACAGAACTATATTTTTATCAACCAATTGTTAACTGTGAACTTATTGTCCTATTATTGGCTTCTCGCTGTTGGACGGCACGTTAAATCAATCTTCAAGTAAATAAATAAATAAATTAATTAATTAATAATGGGATATATTAAACAGCACATTAAAATAGATAATTTACACAATAAGTGAGGAAACAATAAAAGACCTATGTACGAGCAATAAAAGAAAATAATGCACCTATAACTTGATGAACATTGGAATAATGTGTATGAGCAATAATCGCAACAGTAACTACACTCATGATAATTTTTACTCAATGAACGATAAGATTTTCCTGTTCGAACAATACGTAATTTATGCGTTGATCAATGGTTCCTAGGCGCAGCCATTGGCTATCCACTAACAAATAATGGGCTGGAGGGCACTAATTCAGTTCTCAAAAGGGAACACACTCTCAGAGAGAGACTACCAGTAGGACAATTTCTTCGGAAAGTCGAGGAAGTCATTAAAGAATGGTCTAGAAAACGTGATCTGGATTCCCAAAACTCTGTGCCATTCGCTGATTCACCGAACATCCCCCTGAAGCTATGGACAGCGGCCTATCAATGGGCGTTGGAAAATCGCAAAATACTACAACGGAAAAGGCCTGGCAACATTTCTTATTACATATCAGCGAAAGGCAAACCTCCAATTACCTCCCTATTGTTGAACGAATATGAGAAGAAATTGGGAGCGTGGAAGAATTTTGATGAATTCAAAGATAAGTAGGTACTACAGCATTTGGACAGTAACGGTTCCAGACAATGTTGACGAGAAATGGTCGTGTACTTGTCCTTCATTTTCCAAATATAGCATTTGTAAACACATTCTCGGATTACAAATCCGTCAAAAATCAATTGTCGTACCCGAAGCGGCTAAACAGATACCGTTGGGGCAAAAAAGGAAGAGGGGGCGTCCCACTAAAGCGAAGCGCGCATTGCTGGTTCAGTAATTACGTTTGTTTAATGTTTCACATAGGCATATTTTAATGTTCATTTTTATTTCTTTAACAGAGCCACGGATATCGGTCAAAAAATTATGTACATGTGCGAATTTATCATATTACTGCGGGATTATTTTCTTACCTCTGAATTGATTATTTTATTGTGCGATATTATATTTAAATGTTCTTTTTCTAAAATATTGCTGAAATTATTAATAATTGTGTTTATCATCAAAATTTATTGTTCATTTCATCTTTTTTATCGGGCTGAAAAATGGGTACCATTAATAATCTCACTCACCAAAAAAGAGATTTATCTGCCAAATATCACATCCTATTACTGATCATATTCCTACCTGATATTAGGCAGTAACCACCACTCCCGACTGTCCTCTTTTCCATCCACTATTCAATATGCTAGGCAAAAACTCAAAAAAATCATCTGTTCTTCTTTTGTGATAAACCATATTACTCTTTTCTGTCTGTCAATGTACTCGCTTTTGAGGTAAATCAAGCCCTCGGCGCACAACGATCTAGCCCTACTCTCGGCCTCTTTGTTGAATTTGGTACCCCACCTTCCTCACCCATAAATGCCGTTTCCCAACTCTCACTGCCAATTTTCTTGTATCCGCAGTTCAATTCACTCAGCTTCCAATCCACGCACCCGCACTCTGCCGACGTAATTCTCTCTTCTCGAATCTGAATTATTCAATCACCTCTAGTTGAACCATCTACCCCCTACCACATCATATATTTATCCATAGCTAATTAGCTAATCGCCCTCCAAAAAAAAAAAATCCGACTCGATCTAGCTGATAATCTCCAAACTCACTACACTATATACCGACGACTCCTTAGAAACATTATCTCTACACCAATTTTCTGACGCTCCAGCCCTACTTTACCGATAGATCTAAATTTGGACCCAAAACAGGATAAGCCTACTCGATCCAGTCGTTGATTGGAAAATTCTGCCTCCATTTCCACTACCAAACAAAACACCATGTACTCATGTCTTCTTCATCTCCATCTTCTCAGCCCAGCTCAAATATCCACTGTTAACTGACTCTTTTTCATCTCTCCTGGTTATACAGGACTCTTATTCAACTAATTCCCCGAACAGGTGCATTCATATATTCCTGCAATCACTATCATAAATTTCTACATCTTTCTCCTTCCTGCGAACTCCGAGCCACATCAACTTCCCGGAACATGACGCAACTGAAAGTTAATGATAAACCATACAACTCTTTTCTGTCAGTCCATTCGCTTCTGAAGAAAATCAAGCCCTAATGCACAATGATTTAGCTTCGCTCTCAGCCTCTGCATTGAAGCTGCTAACTCCTTCCTCCTTCAGATGGCGCTTCTGAACTCTCATTGTCAATTTTCTTGTATCCAAAGCTCAATTCACTCAGCTCCGCACTCTGCCGATATAATTCTCTCATCCTTCCTCTTAAGACTGAATTATTCAATCACCTCAATGTTGAACCAACTACCCTCTATCATATCATCCACTTCTCCATAGCTAACCCCTCCCCCAAATATCCGACTTGACCTACACTATATACCAACAACTCATTGGGAACATCTCAGTACCAATCTTTTCTGAACCACCAAACTTTTTTACCGACGGATCTGAATCTGGATCCAAATTAGGATACGCGTACTCGATCCAAGGAGTCATAATCAGTCGTTGATTGAAAAATTCTGCCTTCATTTTCTCTAAACTAAACTCGAAAAACGACACTTTTCCTAGTTTCCCTCCTAATAGATTGATCGATGTTTGAATTCTTTCTCTTCGAAGGTCAATTTTTTTTAAACAATTTCCACATGACTCCGTAGTTGAGATATTCAGCCTAAAATACGGTATACTAGATCAGCACAAGGTCAGTGGTGCGAACAAAACTGAGCAACAATTCTTGCCAACAAGTGCTAATATGAATCCTCGATATCCAACTCCTCTGGATCAAGGGTCTGCACCCTATCAATATTCTTGAGTTTTCGTCTCATCCACACCGTGGTCTATCTCCAATTATTTTCTGACTCGATAGAAGAGCTCTGGCATGTGATCAGGCACCCAGATTCTCTCTTACGATTCCATGACCCGACCCTATCCTTCTGGTCAGGCTATCCCATGATGAAATCTGCTCCAGTTTCAATCTCTGCCTTTGTGCTGTTGCAATCGAACCGCGTCCTCATCCGAAGGTCAAACTTATGCCCGGATAAAGGGGAGGAAGCGAGGAAGGTCATGGCATAAAAGAGTCTAGGACCTTCCAATTTCCTTCGGTTACAGAATATTGGTGAAACAGGCATGCAGCGATCAGAACTGCCAAGCGAATTCCCGAAAGTCGTCGACAAGGTGTAAGATAAGATTCAGGGTCGTCTCGAAAATAATTTGCTGAATCGCACTATTCAAAAATACTTAAAACAAAAGAAAAATTTGTGTCTTTATAGCGTTGTTCGTAGGCAAAGATAACGACGAAGTCATTGACAAGTAAAATGAATAACAAATCACTTCAAAGTTATGAATCTAAGGATATTTTAGGACCTCTAAATTCTGTCTCCTTCGTGGTATACGTTATTGGCGCTTTCGATTCTCTCAGAATCGCTGTTTTTGTTTTCGAGTCACTCGAAACTTCTTCAAAATACGTGCAATTTCGAGGTCCTACGTTATTGATCGTTGAGAAGTAAGGAGGAGCTAAGACATCGATGAACGCGACAGGACCGTCTTGAGCTTGTACCTTATGAATGTTATTAATCGGCGTCACAACCGCGCAGTCATCCGTAGTACTCAGTGTAATAGAAGAACTTCTATTCACTTTGAATTCAGGTTCCGGATACAGAATATCGTCTTCAACAAAAAATTTGTCGCTCGGTAAGCAGTAAACTTCGCCCTCTCTTTCCTTGATGGTGTCGCCAATATGAGAGTAACTTTGAATACTCGCGGTACCGTAGAGCACTTTTATGATGCCGTACATTAGAGGATGATCGTGCGGAGGAAGTTCGATACCCGATTTCAGAATAAAAACACCGACTGACACGTAAGAGTTTTCAAATATTGGCATGTACAGCAGACCGGGTTCGTTTTGGTTTTTCAGACGATTCTCATGCTCTATAAATTCTCTGGTCAGATGAACGTCTCTCAAAGTAAATCGATTCACGTGATGAATTAAATCATCGAAGCCTTTCTCAAACTCTGTCTTAGTTTGAGTTTTAGAAAATAGGTCTACCGCTTCTTTTACTAGAAATTCGAGTTTCGAAGTGTTATCAGCCACGACCTGAAATGTCAATTAATGAAGTAAGTATTAAAACGATATCACAGAGGTGCGTTGAATTGCTGTGAGAGAAGTCTATGGATGTGCCCTTAAGTGACAAACCTGTTTTTTTGGCTTTTGAATAGATTACCTACATAAGTTTACCAAATGCCTCTTGCAAGGCGGTAAATACCTCGCTCCAGCCCCTACTCCCGCACACAGGAAGAGTAACTGGAAAAAGTTTGATTTACAAATCGAGAGCGCTCCTCGCTTCTCCCTCCATAGATGTACAGAAGATTTTTGTTGAGAAGGAGGTATAGAAAACTGCCGCAAGAATTCACAATACTTACGTGCGGGGGTAATATTAAAGGAGGGGGGTTGTTGGTAAATGAAAAACTCAAGCGAAAAATTTTGATCACCTCGTCGGGATCCGACGAGGTGATCAAAATTTTTCGCTTGAGTTTTTCATTTACCAACAACCCCCCCTCCTTTAATTCACGCTCAATTATAGGACCTCGAGCAACAATCGTTCACTCTCTCCGACTGCCCAAAAGAACGAGAAAACTGTCCATAATTTTGGTGGAAAAAGTTTGTTGGAACAAGGAAGGAGGATGCGATTACAATCTATTTGTATTCTGAACCTCGGAATCTCCAACAAGTTCATAAAATCAATCAGAAATTACCTGAATTAAAGCAGAAGCTATTCCGGCAAGTACGCACATTAATGAGAACTGCATTTTACTTCGAACGAATGACAAGCCCAACAGTAACACGACTACTGATGGCGCGTTTTCCAACGAGCAAGAATCATATTAATGTAGAGCGATTAAAAGAACACAGTATTATCACGTATTTCTGACTAATCAATTTTCAGTTCGATATATCACCTAATCAACATCATTAGGTTAGAAACAATGTCTATTGATAAAGAATGTCTACGTTCAGTTGAATGAATAACATAACGATCATGACGATTTTCTAATAAGAATTATGCGTCTTATTGATTACATTTTTTTTTTTTTCCATGGATGAAATACAGTTTCAAATTGTTTGACTGACCGTTTGCTCGGCTATATCAACAATAATTCTGTCTCAGGGAGGTGTACCTCCAATACTTCATTCGCCCATCAGCTAGATATACAGTAATATATAAGTCAACGACCCGAAAAAACGAAAAAATTTCGAGTGTTGAGTCAATAATATAGTTTACTAGTATATAAAGCCTTAATGCATAAATACACAATTGCTAGGGTAAGTAAGTGGTGATTGGGGAACCAAAAAAAAAAAAAAAAAAAAGAAGATTAAAACCCACTGATGACGTCATGAGGTCGGCGTAGTCACAAAATAATAATCACGTCATCCACTTTGAGACATGGAAATAATTTTTTTTTTCTTTTGAGGAGGGTTTGTAGATTGCGATACCTTCTAATGGAAAGAAAGGAATTTACAAATTCTCGCAAATTAGGCAATAATTTAATCGAATCAAATTATGAGCGCTTTCGACTGAATGTCATCATCGGACGACACGTGACGCGAACCGTAGCAAACGATTTCTATTTCTTCTAGAGCGATCCTTCTACAGTATTTATTTTCGTAATGGAGTATTCTTTCCTCATCTCCAAGGTGGTTGGTCTCAAGAAGATGCTTTGCGGACTGACTCTTTATTAGGTTGTTATTGTAATAGGCGCTAACATGGTCATTGATCCGCATTCTGAACGCTCGCTCATATTCACCGACATATACAGCGGGGCAATTACGGCATTTTAGGAGGTACACACCACATTTAGATGAAGGGGGGGGGGGCGGTCGTGTCTTTCCCGTTAGATAATAACCTACCAATTTGGAGGTAAGGATAATAGACTGGCCTCACATGAACACTCCGAAGAATTCCAGTAATATCAGAAGTGAGGGGAAGTAAGTAAGGAAAAGGGACAGGTTTCTTCCTCCTTTTCCTCTCCTCAGGAGTACTCAAGGTGGTGGTAGATCATCTTCCTCCTGACGAGGGATGTGATGTCGAGGTTTATTTGATTGACCATAGCGATGTGCCGGATGGTGGTGAGTTCTTTTTTGAAACCTGGAGGAGGGAGCGGAATTAAGACCAGTCTGTGGATGAAAGATGATAAGCGGCCAGCTTATGGGATAGTGGGCAAAATAAGGTCCCATGGATGGTGATGTCAGTAGCGGTAGGCTTACGGTAAATTCCGAAAGTAAATATACCCAATTTTACCAACCTCCTTTCCAAAACGGCTCTGAACAACGCAGAAGGAAGTCTGAAGTACACAATCTCTCCCATAACTACAGGTAATGTAGTCAAAGAAGTGATTGCATATATGGAAAGTGTGGTAGGCCAGTACCCGGAAAAGCTTCAAATCAAACTCGCAGACCCCGTAAGCACATCTTCAATTCCCTTAGCCAACCGGGCTCAACAAAGGACACTCAAGAACCTCCAGAAGACGATAAAGGACCACCATCTTGTGCTCACCAAAGCCGATAAGGGAAGCACGACTGTGCTTAAGAACCAGCTGGACTACAATCGAAAAATGGCTGACTGCCTGAGTTCCATGAGTGCCACCGCTGACCCCGACTTCAACGCCGGCATGTACAGTGGTGATACCCGTAAAGGCATCAACGGCAACGGTAGTAAAAACTTCGTAGATAAAGAACCCCTTAGGAAGGCCTTCTCGTGCCGAATTCTATGGCTCCCCGCGTCTAAGTACTCCCAAAACTCCATAAGGATGGAGCCCCCATGCGCCCAGTAGTATCTTTTATTTCTACTCCCTCCTACAAGCTTGCTAAGTACCTCGATATTTGGTTCGAGCACATGACTAGCTTCAAACCCCAATTTTCGTTGAGAAACTCTGTCAAGTTAGCTGAAACTCTTACTCAGACAACCGTCCCTCTCGGAAGCGTCCTAATTGCTTTCGATATTAAAGGCCTTTTCCCTCACTTCCTCCCGAAACCTACCACCGAGCCCATTCAGGGGTCATTAAATGCGACAGCAGTCTACTCTTCTCTGAAATCGGAATTCACTTCTCTCCTTCAGAGATGCCTCTCCCCTAATGTCTGTCAGTTTAACCACGTGGTTTACAAACTGCCACAAGACATCGGTATTTCCATCAGATCACTTCTGGGGTCACTCATTTCGGAAGTGTTTTTATGGATGGGTTAGAATCTGAAATTTTTCAGTTCAAATCATCCCCTCCTCAAACATATCGCCCTCTGACGGAGATATATTGATGACGTCGGTCCCCTAGCCCAATAATTCCTTGACTACATCAACAGTCTCTACCCTTCCATTGAGTTCACTATTGAGTACGGTGGCAGTGAGATCAACTTTCTCGACCTCCACGTCACTATTGAGCAGAATATATTTACCATGGATAAGAGAATATGTCCGGCACTGCCGTCCAAACAGTCAAATAAATAAATGATTTAATTAATTTATTAATTATTAAAGACCCGACGTTTCGATAGTAACGACTATCATTATCAAGGGTTACAACAGAAGTTTTTGGACGGCAGAGTGGACATATTCTCTTATCCTTGATTTATATTCCGTCCGGAAAAATTAATTCTTAAATAAATATATTTAATTTCGAAATTTACGTCGTTCACGTGTTACAGTCGAACAGTGCGGTACTGCGTTCTTTTCACTATCGTTCGATCGGTTCACTCTCAGAGTATTGAGTGCATGTTTTTTCGTGCCCCTTTTCATCATCAGTCATCACTTATCTCGTCCGTTTGTTCGTGCTATACAAATCGCTTCGTATACGTACGTGAAAACTACACAAGCCGCGTTTCACACGCGGCATAACTATGTCGAAAACACTACCCGAAATCAACACCAGCACAACCATGAATATCTCAACTCAACAACCAAATCTTCAACACTCCATTAATCAACCTACATCATATGCTGAAACAACAAAATCAAAGTCATACAAAATTTCTCCTTTGACGGAATTTCGATATCCTTCTGCCGAACAGGGAATATTTATTCCAGACACTAAAATCTACGATTACCTAGTTGCGACGAACAATATTCTACATAACCCGAAACTAATAATTGCTGCATCCCGTATAAGCAACAACCGTCCTATATTCGTATCAAAAGAAGAGCTCGAAGAGGTTATCATCGACCATTCTACCGGTATATCCATCCTTGGACAAAATATCCGGGGAAGAAGAATGAAAAATAAGCCCACCAAACTAATCTTATCCAACGTCTCACCCACAATTTCCAACTCTGCGATAGAAAATTACCTCACCAACGATCTAAAATTAAACATGGCTTCGAAAATATCCCTGCTCCGAGTATCACCCAACGACGATCTATTTGGGCATGTAATCAGCTACAGACGCCAAGCGTATGTAAACGACCTCGACAAAAGCCATCTTCCGAGTTCCTTTGTAATAGACTATAACGGATCAAATCATCGAATATTTTTAACAATAGAAGAACCCATGTGCTTCAAATGTCACTCAAGATCACACAAGGCAGAAGATTGTCCACACGAGACCTCTTCCCAAGAATTCCTTGTGGAAGAAACCCACGAACTCGACTCTCTCCAGACGAATATCGCCAATGAAAACATCTTTATTGGAGTTGACCCCTCCTCCCACTCAGAACAAACTCCTAATCTCGACTTTCACAAAAAACTTGAAACGGCTCGCAAAATTCGTGACTCCAGATTTCCAACCAAAAATGAAGAAAATAATGTCACATCTGAAGACCTCCTAAAACCCTTGATGATTTCTAAATCACCCCAACTGTCACTAAACAACACCGATCCTTGCAATGCTGAGTTGAATATTATGCCAAACTATCCAGGAACACCTCCTAATTCAAATATTACGGATATGGATTTGGAAACTTCCCTGAAACGTACCCTAAGATCGAATTCTACTACAACTACCACCTCTGACTCTCCATCTTTTCCAGAAACCAAACCATCGAAGAAGAAAAAGAAGAAAAATGACAAGAACCCCCCTCCTCCCTAAATGTACCCTCCTCCCACTCTCAAGCATTAATAAATAATTCAGACACAATAACCTCCTCCCTCCAATACATACGCCTCACCCAATTTTACTCCTTCGTAAAAAAAAAAAAAAAAAATTTATATCCATCAATAAAATATATATATTATACACATATAAAAGTAATAACTTGCACACTATTACCATCACCATATTCATCTCCCTAACTCATCATGCCAAGAAGTAAATTACACCTTATCATATATAATATTCGTCGAGCTAATAGCCCGGTTGTGTAGCTTAAATGCTCGTTAAAATAAAAAAAAAAGAAAAAAAAAAAAAGAAATTTACGTAAGTCCACCGCTACTGACATCACCTCGTTTTGCCCACTATCCCATAAGCTGGCCACTCATCACTTTTTCATCCACAGACTGGTCTCAATTCCGCTCCCTCCTCCCAGTTTCAAAAAAAAAACTCACCACCATCCGGCACATCGCTAAGGTCAACCAGATAACCTCGACATCACACCCCTCGTCAGGAGGAAAATGATTAAAAATATACTCAAATCTACCACCATCTTGAGTACTCCTGAGGAGAGGAGAAGGAGGGAAGAACCTGTCCCTCTTCCTTACTTACTTCCCCTCACTTCTGGTATGGCTGGAATTCTTAGGAGTGTTAATCTGAGGCCAGTCTTTTATCCTTACCTCCAAATTGGTAGGTTATTGTCTAACGCGAAAGACACGCCCCCCCCTCATCTAAATGTGGTGTGTACCTCCTAAGATGCCGTGATTACCCCGCTGTATACAAATGTCGGTGAATGTGAGAGTGCGTTCAGAGTGCAGATCAAAGACCATTTCAGCGCCACAAAAAGCCAGTTCGCAAAGCATCTTCTTGAGACCAACCACTTTGGAGATGAGGAAAGAATACTTCATTACGAAAATGAATACAGAAGAAGGATCGCACTAGAAGAAATAGAAATCATTTGCTACGGCTCTCATCAGACCACGACTTGCAGAACCGAGTGGTGCTAGCAGACCAGTTGGTGACAAAGGTTTCTTGAATCTCCCCCTCACACAGAGAGACGGAACTCTAAAAGTTGCTAATGACGTAAACCTTTTCCATATCGTAGCTTGTTACTTTAGTCTGTCAACTAATTTTATCTGCATTTGTTCCCACTCGTTTTCTCACGCGTCGTCCGATGATGAAATTTAGTCGAAAACGTTCATAATTTGATTCGATTAAATTATTGTTTAATTTTGCGAGAATTTGTAAATTCCTTTGTTTCCATTACGTGAATTACAAACCTAAACTAGAGAGAAAATAGCCCTAAAAATTTGGCCTCCCGCCCTTCGCCGTCCTGTAGCACATTGTGCACGAGGTATTTTTCTCCTTTCGTGCATAGAAAACGAATTTTTGAATATACAAGCCTTAAAGGCCTGCAAGTGATATTTTATTAATAAATGTTTGTCAGAGTAAAGCGAGCGCCTTTATGAGCACGATGGGTGAAGATAACGAACGGAACTCTTCAGCTGTGTTGTTCAGTGGCTTGTCTCTTGTACTACCATAGATCAGAGAGTATTGCAGCTGCTGTAGAGTCTTTGATACGACGCGACTTTAATTGCTTTTATTTGAATACCTAGGTACCACGTGAGTCATGAATATGAGAAAAAATTAATATTCATTCAATTTCCATTTTTTCAATATTTCTATCCAGTCACAATCAATATCCGCACTCGACCAGTCGCGTGTCCCGGTGTTAAAGTGAACAAAGTGGTAGTATCTATTCAAAGGCTTCCAGCCTTATCTCTGGTATCAAACAAGTTTAAGCGTGCGGCTTACTGCCCGGCTGTTAAACTATTTCAACAATGTTCTCCACACAAAATCAATCAACTACTTAAAATCATCAAGCAGGTACGTACAACCGTTCATTTGCCAGAATAGTTAAATCATACCCTTCAAAAAAACAGGCTATTCTAATATCCTACGATGAAGAACTCGCCTTAATTGATTACATTGTCACAATTGGAAGATTGGTTGGCCCTCCAAATGTTTTGTCGGCATCAAAAATTGCAAAAAAAAGAATATGCATTTATCTAGACAGTGAATCCACAGTCACGAAATTACTGGAAAATCATAAGACGATTTGTATCAAAAATAAACAGACCACCATAAGAAAACTCGTTGCTCCTTCTCGAAGATTAATAATCCTCAACATTTCTATCAATATACAACAAACTCTCAATAACAACTCCGAAACAATTGACTCAACTCTAACTTACTTACGATCTACTGACTTTTACAACCACGTTTAACTCCAAACGATGACACCAAAAAAAAAAAAAAAAAAAAAAAAGAATATTTTTGTTTTCCTTTGTATTTTTGTTTCATCTCGGTTCTTTTACATGTATTTTGTTTTCAATTTTTCTACTTTATTAAATACTAAGTTTTTGTAAAAGCAGAACTATCTGCCGAGCAAATTGCCCTTAACGCAGCTGCATTGCTCGTAAAAAAAAAAAAAAAAAAAAAAATTTCTATCACTGGTAAAAAAGTAGTCCTTACAACCTGTAATAATGCAAGACTTCCATAAATCAGCAACAAAACTATCTGAACATAAGAAAAATATAGCATATCCTTATATTAATTTTAACATCGAACCCTATTTGCTCTATCCTGAAAGCTGAATAGCTCATTTTATAAATTCAACAAGGAAAAACTTTTATTTGAAGCATTTTTTCATAAAATTTAAATTTTGGGAAATATATGGAAAGACTGATTTTGGTCCTCTTTTGAACGGCCTTTGCAGGCTTTTCCGGGGCACTAATTGACGTAGGCTGAACATTGAATACGTTATTTGTTAGGAAATTTAATAAGGAACAATTTTTGTTTGAAACATCTTTCAATAAAATTTCAATTAGACAAAATATAAGCAAAAGACTAAGACTTGGGGGTTTTAAACCCCTATAAAAAAAGAACCTCCTGAAGGCTGAATAACTCATTTTATAGCGAACTTTGTGATGTAACAGGGTACGAGTAGAGGCGTACGAATACGAACACATGAAACCTAGACATAAATTTTATGGAACATTGTTGACACGGTTCTACCAAGGCAGACAAGAATAAGACAAGAGTTCGTACTTCATCAAAATGTCGTAACTAAATCTAATCTAGAATTAAACACGACCCACATCAGGATGTATCCGACTCCTACCTCATTTCCTCTCCACCTTGAAGGACCGACACAGACTAGCTCAAATCGGGGTACCAAGAGCATGAAAACATCCTTCTGAGGGCATGAGTAACTGAAGATAGACCACGGTCAGTTTTTGGTTCACCTTTTGAGATCACATAGGCTATATGAAATATCTTGATAATTGAGGCTAGTGTTGTCGCTGGTACGGGCTCTACTTACCCGTCAAACAGAGGAAAATAGTTTGTCGTAGTAGTTGTAAGTCTGATCAGAATAAAATAAATTCAAGAACATAATCTCCTCTCGTTCGGTGGGATACGTGAACGAGCACTTTATAGACTGAAAATAAACAAAGACTGCACTAGTCAGTCGGTAGTATCTAAAAGAGAAGGGGGACGACGGGTAACCTAAAAAGAAGAATTTAGAATAATTGGGCCAAAAGGTTTCTTCGCTAATAACTCGCACACTATGAGTATGTTCCTAGGCATAATCACCTACACGTCTAATTCGTCTGGATTCTGGGAGTTCTCTGAAAAACAAAACTTTCGCCGCTCATCGACAAGGAGGAAAGAATTCGAATCATATCGATAACAGAAATATACGCATTATATTATTTAGCAACATCGCTAAAACCGGCATAAATATTCGATAATTTCGGTAACTTACACCAGCAAGGGAGAAATCGTCGATCTAAAATAATAATAATGTGCAGATAGCATACTTTGATAGTCGGTGATACTGCTAATCTCGAATTCGGTGACTATGGTCCAATTTCCTTCTTTTCGATGTCGATCATAAAGCGTGAGGAAGACGGTTGCCCTCTGTTCAACCCAAATATTTCGCCTACTCAATAAATATTCCCGAAACTTGAGCGCGAACGATCTATATCGGCACCACGAATAGTCGGAGTTTTATTATCCTGGGATCAGGGAAACGAACCCCTTCACCCAGTCTGACATCTTATACGCGCATAAGAGTAGATGCCTCAAAATACGCGCATGGTACGACACCAATTTCGAGTGTGCGGTTTTCGACCGGAAACTTAGAATTAAGTCGATAACACTCCGATCTCGATATACTTCAATATTAAAATAATTACGATATACTGACCTTCGCTAAATCACCCTATCATACCACGCCAAATAAAAAGAAATACATCTTAATTTATCTGTTCGACGGCCCATTGAATCGGGGAGAGGCACGTGGAAAACCGCGAATATACGATAGAAAAATCATTTCGAAAAGTATGTCTTTCGACACGAAAGTCCGATCGTACACTGCCTCCTCGATGACCCCAGAGTCACCGGTGAAGCAGAGCTAAGTTCGTATATCGCTCTCTATAATAGGTTGTTCGAAGGTAAGATAGTAGAAGAAAAGGAAAAGTAGGATAACATCGATAAGGACTAACGAAAGGGGAAGGTAGGAAATACGTTCGCTACACGATGTTAGGCTTAGATTCAACGTGGATGCACGAATATAACTTATTCTATCTTATCTCCGTACCAAAACTATTACAGTGCGTGCTCTCGAAAGACACAACCACCCAAAAGTTCGTTCAACGTCACTGCGGTTACATCACAACTTAACGAGTAACAACTTTTATTTATTTATTTATTTATTTATTTTAACGAGCATTTCAGCTACCTATTGGGCTATTTACTCGACGGATTACAAGTTATTTTGTGTAATATGGCGGGAGTTATAAACATTTTATAAATAATTAAATAGATAATAGAATGATAAAATGAATATTTTTGACAGACTTATATATTATTAACGTATGTTGTGTTGAGTTGTAAGAATTTGTTGAGGTAGAACAGTTAGATGAGAGAGTAGAATTCAGTGAGACGTAAGTATTGTAGTGACAGTGTAACAGTATCGCAATCATTTTTGAGAGCTTGTAAGATGGAGGAAGAGACCTGTAGTGATGAGCGAAGTGATTGGAGATGAGAGCATGAAAACATATGGTCAGTTGTGAGATATTCTTCTTTACAGTATGGGCAAGATGGAGGAGATAATATTGTAAGGATTGGTTAAGTGAGAGTGTGTTATGCGAGTGTGACCTATTCTTAATCTAGTGAGGATGACTTCTTCTCTTCGTGAATTTCTATTGGAGCTTGCCCAAGGTATGGGGTCCTTTTTTATGCGGAGAAGTTTATTGAGAGGTTGAGTTTTCCAAGATGAATGCCATTGTTGGGTAATAAGAGAGCGGAAGTGATTTTTGAAATCTGAAGCTGGTAGGGGAGATTTATCCGTGATTTTTCTGAGGGTGATGGCTTTTTTGGCGGCTTCATCGACGAGGTCATGTTGGTGAAAGTCAATGTGTCCCGGTATCCATATGAATGTAATGTTGCAGTTAATTGTGTTAAGTGTAGTTCGTAGTAGATGGATTCTTTGATCGAGTGGGTGTGAGTTGTCAGGGTCTAGTAGTGAATGAAGTGAGGATAGTGAGTCAGTGAGAAGTAAAAAGTTAGTATTCGGTGGAAATTGAGTGAGGTGAGAAAGACATGCGAGGATGGCCATGAGCTCAGTAGTATATACCGATGCTATGTTGTGTACTCGATGAGAGACAAGGAGACCATCCACAGAATAAGCGTACGCAGCTCTATTCCCAGATGTGGATCCGTCTGTGAAACAGATTGTATGGTCGGGGTATTCCTGAATCATATGGTTGATGTGGGTGACGTAGGTAGATTTGTTTTGGCTAGGGATTTGTGTAATATCAAGTCGAATGGAAGGTTCGTTGTAGGTCCAAGGAGGGGGGGATGTAAATATAGGCTGCAAGGGGTGGACTAAAATAGATTTGCTGAGAGATTGTTCGAGACGGAAACGGATTTGTTTGGTGTTCGGCGATGGGAGATGGTTAGTTTTTGAGGGGAAGATTGTGTTGTAGATTGGTAGGTGCGGGAATTGAGAAATTGAGATCAAGAGGTTAGAAGTCAGGATGAGTCTGCGATATGGAAGAGGTGGTTCGGCTGCGTCTGCGCATAGACTAAGTCTTGGGCTGGTACGGAAGGCACCCAGTGCCATTCTGAGAGAATGGGTTTGAATAGGATCTAAAATTTTGAGAATTGATTCGGAAGCTAGATTATAGACTGGTGCTCCGTAATCTAAACGAGATCGGATGAGGCTGTAGCGTCACAGCTTTCCAAGAGGGGTAGTGCCCCTTGAAAGATGCTGAAAGTGTAGCCTAACCTATGCCCGAACAAGTCGAACCAAAAAGAAAAGAAACCAGGGATGCCACTCTGTCTCGTTAGATACATATAAAAGGTGTGGTCTGACAGAGAAGACCAATGAAGAATTTGCCCAGATTTTCTTGAAAGCTGGGGGGACAAAAGACCCACAATTTAGAAGCTAAGCTACACTTGCTAGCTTTCGGCGCTTTAAGAGAGGGTTACGCCTACTTGTTCCCTCTCCGAGTGGAATTATCGGCATATTCCACCGACGATTAACTTACAGAATAATTGTAATTAATGAAGATTTCTTCTACTCGTAATATTACCGTAGAAAGAAGACTGAACGTATCATGAAATAAAATGACACTGGTTGGAGCCACGGAATAAAAACTATAATTATGCCCGGGTTACGAGCATGCAAGAACAGACAATTGAAAAATCAAATGGATACATGCACCCGAAATACGGGTCAAAACTGATAATAATGGAAATGAAATAAATCGGTGAACGACAAACAATGCATGAACTTAATTATCAGGGAATAATTAAATGAGGTAACTCGTATTAATAGATACAGTTAATTATGATTAACTAAGATGTGTTTGTCCCAAAAAATCCCTTCGGGGTTGAATTTGGAACGAACCAAAAATGTGGAGAATAGAACTTGTCCATATCAAAATAAATCGGAAAAACTGAACAATTTTAGAGTGGGGAATAGGAGCGTGTCGGCGCTGCGCGACCATCGCCTTGAATATCCTCGTTGGCCTTACCTGGCCCGACCATGGGAGATTTCCAAAAGTAAAATGAGCAAAAGCCCGTCTGGAAAGTCTCACTGGGCGAATGGGGTACGTATAAAGATAAAATAATAAAGGAAGAGAATTAAAGTCAAATTAGCGTAAATCAAATTACATCCCAGATTCGCGGGAGACAAAACCACCAGCGGGGTGCATAAAAAATGTAGGTGAGCTCAAATAGGGCTCGGGGATACCGAAACTAGGTCGCGCGAGCCGCTAGCTCAAACCAAAATTTTTAAATGCGCTCTTCGGCGCCCAAGTGTAATATTAAAAAATATATTGTACGAGCTTACTCGCACGATTCAAACAGTAAAAAAGAAAACGAATTAAAGGGTAAACGTAATTTAGCGTTCAAAACTTGGGAGTCTGCTATAATCAAATAATATTTTACTCACCGTAAATAAACGGAGCACATGTAGATCAGCTCGAAAACGCGCGCGTATCCGATGATCTGCATCTGAAAAGAAATGTAACCTTTTCTCCAAAGAATAATTTTTACATCTCAGGAAGAGGACCTTTTGGGATTCAAGTTGAACGGTATAGGAATTTTTACGAACATATTGTATAATGAAGAGTGTGGCGTTGATGCATAATCATAGTATAATAAAAGCAAGATAAACAAATGAAAAATAAGAAACATGGAAAATAGAGGAATAATTATGAAAAGTGAAAAAGACGCCTAAGCGGCGACAAAACGAAAATATAAAAGGACGATATAAAATAATAACTAGTGACAGCAGTTGGTGGATTGATGTTGGAAACCGGGTGGAAACATCTCGGTGCAAAAGATCCCGGAGAGGCATCCTGGCAAAATGGTACGAATGGCGAAATCATCGAACTGAGTTGTCATTGGATCGGCATTTGGGCAGCATTTGGGGGTCGGGATGGCCCCCGCATAAGTGAGCCTAGCCGCTCATGGTCGTGAAACAATTTTTCCAGAACATCGATAAAGGCACAGAACTACTGCAATAATACTAGCGCAACTTCTCGCACTCGAATCAGACAATCGGCGAGTGAAAATGATAAATTAGATATGTTTACACGAACACACGTTTACGAGCACAAGTTACTTGGCAAAACTAATTCTATTTATCTGATCGCTTGTTACATCAAGCTAAAATTTTGTGTGCGATTGAAATTCGAAATTTTAATTGTCGCGGTGCGGAATTTTCTCTTGTGACATGTACCGACACTTTAAAATCGAGATCAGGCGCGACAAAAAAAAAAATAATAATAATAATAATCACGAGCGAGTCACTTTGCAAAACGTAACAATATAATATTTTTCGAGAACGAATTTCGAACACAAGCTACCTACGAATTTTCTGAGGAACTCTATCGACTAACGTCAACATCATCTCTTGTCGACTCCTGTTCCGTAGACTTCCTACTTTGGCTGCTCCCATTCTCTTAGCAGCATCGAATCAAGAGTCGACAAGGAGTTATTGATTGGCTAGGCTTTCCTTACTACAAGGGCCATCTTTGGTAGATCAACCTATCACAATACTGGTAGTGATAGCAACACATATACGCCCCCAATGTACAGAAACCCGCGAAAAAGCAACAGTCAGTTGACCCAAACATCAAGGGTGGCCGAAGGAGGAATTTGAATCCACACGTGTTTGGGACCAACAGTAAGAAAAACTTTTTATAAAGATACGCATGTAAGAACAGAAGATGACTTTTACGACTTCCTCTAGTCTATGCATCCATCAGACCATCTCGCAGATGAACTGCATAAAGTCAGTCCTGCACATCCCCTGCTGCGGACTCATTGACAATTTCCTAAGGTCCGGCGGAAACAGAGAGAATCTTTTTAGGAAATCGTAAAGTAAAATAAGTAAAATAACTCGACACTCAACTGTATCTGTTATAGGGTTTATATAATCGGTTTGACTAACTTCCTTTTAAACAATAAAGAGGAATACTCCGACGTGGAGTAAAAAAAATGCAAACCGCAGAAAAAATGAAAATACGACGAGCGCTTTCGGTTAAACAACCATCTTCGAGCCTGAAATGAAAGCAACTGACGAACAAAAGAGAAGAACGAGGTATTAAGATCGTCCAAACGAGAAATCACGGTGTGAATCATAAACAAGTTCGATCAGGCCATCTTCCGGAATATACGAATTAAGAACAGTGATACCGCCAGTGTTGAGATGACGAATTATCTCTATATTCTCGAGGGCGATACGCTTACGGTAGGAATTCTCCTTATGGAGGAGCTTTTCGGATCCCTCACGGAAGCTGTGGCCACTGTTTATTAAGTGATCGGCGAAAGCTGACTCCCCCAAGTGTCCCTTCTTCCAAGACTTCAGGTGCTCAGCTACTCGAACTTTCATTTGGCGGCTGGTCTCACCAATATAAAAGCCTCCACAATCCTCACACTCCAACTTATACACACCACTCCTCTCATCAACAGGTATGGGGTCCTTCAGTCTCACAAACAACCTCTTGACTGTGGTAGGGTTGTAAAACGCGGGTCTGAAGCCAAACGGGCGAAGGGCCCGACCCAATTGCTGGGAGAACTTCCCCAAGAAAGGGAGACTGATCCAACGCAAACGGCGATCACGGATCGTGTCTCGGGAGAGGGAGGTGGTGGAATCAAGAAGGCTCCTCGTAACTTTCCTCCGAACCATCACGTCAACATCAACATTGACCCCATTCACTCTGGCCAGGTGTTTTATTGTGATTAACTCTTTCTTGAAGGCAGACTGACTCAAAGGAATACGAGTCAGTCTGTGAACTAGGCTATGAAAAGCAGCCATCTTGTGAGCAACAGGACCGAACGAACCACCGTGGACTAAAACATCGGTCGTAGTATCTTTCCTGTAAATTCCAAACTTATGGATACCGTCTATTATAGAGATCGATAAATCCAAAAAGTTAATGGAAAATACCTTTATTTCCAACGTAAATTTGATGGAAGGGTACCAGGAATTGAGATACCTCAGAAACTCACCAAGGAGATCTGGGTGACCAGTCCAGGTACATAGAACGTCATCAACGTACCTGTGCCAATAATGAATATGATTAAGTAACACCTGGTTCGAGGAAAAGAGGTCAAGTTCAAACTTAGACATGAAGATTTCGGATATGAGAGAGCCTGTAACTTAAAGGAACGGATTCGTGTAACTTCCTTTTCTTTTCTCAAAAACAAGCAGAAAGATTCTCTGTGTTAAGTCCAGCCTCAAGGACAGTCATGCAGTATTGGTGTGCATGCGTACATTAATAAAAGATTTTAAAAGAGGGAGACGTAATTTAGAACCTAAAATAGGATTTAAACTGACTGTAGTCACAGATGTTTGAATAAACAGACTTATCGCCTTCTCTTTCAATAGAATATCTTATACAAGGGTAGATGCGGTATATGCTGGCTATACCAGATTGCAATAGGCTGCACTCAAATAATTATATCAAAAAAAAAAAGGTTAATACGGAAATATCGAGAAATAATCCGTCTAATAACATACGTCTATAGCAATTGAGACGTATTACTGGCAATTATATGCATTTTTGTTGTGCCTACAAAAAATGTGACGCTACAAGGCTCTTGTAAAGTTGAATAAGGAGTTTCCTGTTACATCCTTTAGAAGGATGGGAGAGGTATTTTATAATGTTTAAGGCGCGAATACACGAGGTTTTTAAAATTTTGATGTGTGAGGACCAGTTGAGTTTATAGTCGAAGTGTAGACCTAGTAATTTAGCGGACTGGCGTTCTGTGATTTCAAAGTTCTGTAAGAATAATGGTTGTAAAGAGGTATGGGTTTTCGAGATTTGAATATGACTAAGTAAGTTTTAAGAGATGAAAATCGAAAGCCATTTAGGGAAGTCCAGGAAGTGATACAGTTAAGTGTATCTTGTAGTAATCTGTGTGCTCTTATGGGATTGGAGGATTGGACAGAAATGTTGTAATCATCGGCGAACAGGCGTTGTGTTAGGGGAAATTTGACACATTTGGTGATATCGTTGATCGCAACAAGGAAGAGGAGTACACTGAATACTTCTCCTTGCGGAACACCATTCTGGACCATGTGAGGGGTAGAGGTTAAATTTTGTATTCGGACTGTTAGTGTGCGGTTGTCGAGAAAACTTTGAAGAATATTTGGAAGGCTGCCGCGAAGTCCAATTTCGTGGAGTTTTTGTGAGATGTAGTGTCTCCAGACCCTTGGGAAGGCTTCCTAGAGGTCAAAAAGTAACAACTTTTGTTTGAAACCTTTTTTAATTAAATTTCAATTTTGTGAGATACTACATATATGGAAAGACTGATCTTGGTCCTCTTTTCAACGGCCTTTGCAAAGGCGGTAATTGTTATAGGCTGAAAATTGAATACGTTATTTGATATGAAATTTAACGAGGAACAATTTTTGTTGGAAACATTTTTTAATAAAATTTCCATTTCGCGCGATATAGGCGAAAAACTATTTTTTGGAGGATTCGAATCCCCATAAAAAAAAGAAGCTCCAGGGGGAAAACGCGGGATTTTTAGCACGTTGTTCAGGACCACTTCCTGAACCATTTTCAGCAAAGAAACGTTTGCTCCACAAATTTTTTTTTTTTTTTGCCAATATTGCTCTAATTTGCCTACACTAAAAGGACGGCGAACGTTTCTCCCAAATAACCCTCCAGAAAATATGTTCCATGTTTTTCAACAAGTAATCTTTTAATTTTATAATTTCGCCACCAGGTGGTAGGCGGTTGCTCCTCTCCAGTAAATTTTGTTCTACACGCTTCATAATCTGATTCCGCGTAAGGGTATTCCCGACAAAATTGCATCTCAAAAATTTCATCAAAGTTGGCGCTGTACTTATAAATATGCATCGTATAATACGTATATTGTAATAGCGCGCTCCATCATCGTACGGAGAGAATTAATTTTCGACGCGGAGAATTAATTAAGTTCTTCCGAAGGCATTAATTACTCGTACGAAAATATTTCTAATGAAAATTACAGCATCCCCTTTCGAACAATAATTCCATACGTAACGTACGTCTTCTACGTTCATCTCTGTCGTATTATGGCAGATGCACTCTTCCGCGCGGTACAATATACCGTACCGGGACCCCGCATCCTCTCCCGATTGCACAGTCTTCGTATCATTCTCTTTGAAAGGGAAGTGTACTATACTGTACTTTACTCATCGGTAACTATTATTAAAGCTGTATTATAGATGTAAAGTAATGATGCTTCGGGCTTGTAAATATCGTCCTTTGCGCGACTATACGTGTGTATACATGTAACGCCGAAAATGAGCGATAAAAAACATATTTTATTGATTTTTGCGGCGTGACTGTAATGCAGCGCGCATACTCTGAGATGGGTTTATGAGTGCGCTATACGGATAGTTGTTAAGAGAGTACTGTACCCGTTGTTCGAGCGCGACACATTTCGCTAACGTCTCGCTAGTCAAATCGTCTCCGAGTTGTTCTCACCTGTGCACATTCATGAAGTACCGTACTGTTGCATGCTAGCACTCGTACGCGACGCTTTCGGAACGCGCGTTCCGGTCTCTCTGATAACGTGTGAATATAACGAAATAAAATACGTACGGTCGTACGTAAAAGTTTTTTTTTTGTTTTTTTCTTTTCTTTCTTCAATCTGTTACCTCACGCATTTTCATTACGTCATCGACACAGTCGTCGCTGTCCGATATGCCCGAAGGGATGAGCACGAAAACTGAGGAGGAGGATTTAACGCTTTTCGAGAATAAGTCCGGCTTAGCCGACGATCTGAAATTCTTAGCCTCGATGCCGGAACTCTGCGACGTCACTTTTTTAGTCGGCGAGACCAGGGAACCTGTATGCGGCGTTCGTGCCATTTTAGCCTCGAGAAGCAGGTACGTATCTGAAGAAAATTCGAATTCGCTAGTTTTTCCTAGTCGTTTTTTGTTGCTTTTTAAATTCTCGTCGTCCGTCTCACAGTGGCGTAGTCAGAATTAAAGGCAATATTTTTCAGTAAATTTTTTATCGCGAATTAATACCCATCAAAACCGCAGAATGGAGGGAAGTTATCCAATGGCGAGGATGGGAGTTCATCAACTCCATTTTTATAGGAATAATCTGGAAACATACAATAAACTGAAAAATATTGAGAAAAAATTTTATTTATCACCTCCCTTGATCGAATCTTGGCTACGCCACTGAAGTTATCCCCTACTCCATACAGTCTTGCTGTTAAAACCACCTGTGGAACAGTCCTCATAACTCGAATCCACAGGTGGGGGAACTTGTTTCGTGAATTTCATCCTCGAGTAAAAGAAAAATAAAGGAAAAAGAAATAACTAAAATGATGGATTATTCACCCCTTAAATAAGCCACGATTTCTTTTATTCGAAAACGCATCAAATTTTCTTAACTTTTTTCGCTCGGTATACTTGCAGCTCATCTATTGATAATTTTCTCTGAATCCTCAACAACGTGTTAAATTTTATATGATACAGATCTAAAGGAATCGTATGCAAGTCGTAAGCCTGCGACTTCATCGCTCACTCGTTCTTCGTCAGAAAACCGAAAATACTGAAACTTACGTACAGTGGAAACTCTATATAACGAATCTGAAGGGACCACAAAAAAAATTCGTTATATAGAAAATTCGTTGAAAAGAAATTCATTTTTTTTCTTATTTTTGTGAAGTTCCACATTTTGAATGATAAAAATTTTCAAATTTCACCTGAAAGTTGACATTGTTAGAAGGAAATGTTGAAATATTCGTCAAAATTCAAATTTTCTGGAGAAAATATTCAAATGTTTACCAAAGAATCAGAATTTTCAGAAAAAAGTTTGAATTCAGGCCAGAAATCGACATTTTTTTGGAAAAAATGACAAGATTTCTGTAGAAAATTCGTTATATAGAGTGAATTGTTCGTTATAAAGAGATTTTTTAACACGTAAAATTCATTGAAGGGGGAGGGACCGAGGAAGAATTCGTAATATAGAGGAATTCGTTATATAGGGGTTCGTTATATAGAGTTTCCACTGTATTATAAACTTATCTTTCGGTTGGAAAAATAATTCAAGGTTTTCCAAAATTGACGTTCACGATCCTACTTTGTATCTCATCTTTAATTTTTATCAACTCTTCCATATTTCTTTCCATTTAATGACCACTGCAGGTCAGTTTTAATTTGATGCTTAAACTTTCGACGTCTCTCTTCCAGTATTTCCTTATTCTACGTAGCACGTTTATGTCAATGACATTTATTTTCTTCAATTTACTCGAATCTGACTTAATTTGACTGTCTCTAATAAGTTTGGTGTTCATTAGGCCACCTACTTTTCTTCTTCTTCAAAATTTTCAACGCTGGGAGTCTGAACCAACACTTCTTAGGTGCAAGGAGTCCTCCAGGGTACGAGCTATAACGAGTGCGAGGGATGAAGGTACAGACACATGATTAGGTATTTCGTTTCAACAGGATTTTGGTCCCCGTACACTGTTTCGAACTCTTCGAGACGGTCGAGTTATCTACCTTTTGAGGCTTGGTGTATGATGGAAACCTCTACGTCATAGAAATTGTGGCTCAATTCTATGCAGTGTTTCGCCATCGCGGATTCCTTCTACTACGGTCCAAAATACGGGGGAAGAAGTTGGTAGAATCGTGGCACTTTTTTCTGACTCCTCTACGGAACATCATGTTCTGTCCAGGTTGATATCATTCACTCTGGCCAGGTGTTTTATGGTCATCAACTTCTTGCGGGAAGCAAACTAACTTAAAGGGGTATACATGAATCTATTAATCATAGCAATCTTGTGACCAACAGGACCAAATGATGACGACTCGGACTACGATTCTCGGGACGTTCTCGAGTTTAGCCGTCGTTGGGTTGAATGCTTTCATGTCGTGTCTGATAATAATTGTTAAACTGAAGCGTTCGCTTGTTGTGCAATTTCAATTTTTGTGGTATTTGCAACTGAAATTTACTTCCCGGCGTATTCCTCTCTCCTACCCTGAATTTGTGCTCGGGCGGCCTTTCAGAAAAGTTTTGAGTTTTGAGCCAAGCTGGCCACGTATATGCCAAGGTATTCAAAGTGGGCATCAGCAGAGAGATTGGACGTAAGCTTTTTAATGATCCGTCCAATAACTCGTAAAGTCGAAGACTTTCTACAATTTACTGAGATGTTCTCGACCTGACTTCATATCCCAGTTCCTGATCCACCTTGATTCAAGCTGGAAATTACTTGGGAACACGAATTGAATAAGCGAGAACGAGAGGCTCCTTCTCTCTTTATGAACTCAATGATCTCGACCCGACTTTGCACCCTTGATCTTAATTGACCTTGGCCTACATTAGTGACTATCTTGGGACGCAACCTGACTACGGTAAAAGAAGAGTGGAGGAGACCTGTTCTTAATTTCGATACTGGAAGTCAAGTACTCGGAACAGGACCGGAATATTCAAGGACGAGAACCCCTGGCTCTCTTTATCGACTCAATGGTCTCGAACGGACTTTGCACCCCTGATCCTGATTGACCTTGACCTACATTAGTGACTATCTTTGAACGCGACTTTATTGTGGTGAAAAAGAGTATAGGCACGCGGGAGGAGAGCAGAACTTGGCCCCGATACTGGAGGTAAAATGTCGCGATCGTTTTTCAAATATTATATGCGTCTAATTGCACTAAATTTTATCTATTTTACCCGTACTCCTCGATACTCAGAATCTTTACGAATGGTTCTCTTCCTATTTATAATGTTTAAATCGCCATCTTTTGCCTCTCTCCTCAAATATTTGGTGGTCAGAATTTCTTCACGCCCACTTCTTCTTACAATAATTCAATAGTCCGTAAAGTATCCATCTTTTGTCTTTGCTGACCGGATAAGCTGAAGCATGGTTTTCTTCTATTTCTCTCTTTTCTACACTTCTTTCCTTCTCTCCTCTTTCAGGGTTCTTCTTACTGAGTACTGCTTTCCAATTCGTCCAATCCTCGATTTTTATGATTGACTAGACATCGCGCGTCGTGTCGCGTCCCTGATCCTGGCTTACTTCAGGCTACATTAGTGACTGTTTAGAACGCGATCTGAGTATGGTGAAAGAAGAGTGCGGCCACAAGGGAGGAGAGCGGGACTCAGCCCCGATACTGGTGGTCAGAAGTCGTTTTACTCCCATATTTGATCTGATTCCAGTAAATATTATCTATTGTTACCACGCTTTTCATTTATTGTCCTAGCCCATTTATCTCGATGCTCAGAATCTTCAGAAGCCGTCCACTCCTAATCACAGTTTGTAAATGGATATTTTTCACACACCCCTCTCCCCTCATTTTTTTTAGGTCCACTTCTTCTTGTAATAACTCAAAAATCTGTAAAATATCCTTCTCTATCATACGTGCGAACTTATGTTTGCTACCCTGATAAGTATGAACATGGTTTCCCACTCTCTTTCATGATTTTTCCTATTCCATGATCCCACTTTCGCATTCCTCTAATCCTTGATATTCATACTGGAGGGGACAAGCTACCTCATCGTTTGATTTGGAGGTTGGTTCGACGTGCGTTTTGCTAGCTGCACGAGTGCTTAAGTGTAATTGATGGATATTGTGAGAACTCTACACCCCGGACCAAGTCGTGATCATGGTCGGGCCCTCGTATTCCATGTAATTCTCGGCGAGTTAACCATGATCTTAAGTAATCGTGTATTTTGAATCACTAGATACAATTTATCCTTTTGGAATCCATACCAACTCGCTTAGTCATCCCTTGAAAGGTGAAGTGCCTTTGGATACCCATAACAGCGTGAGGCGAGTTACCAGTTCACAGTATAAAAAGTAAAGAGCTTTCAAGTCCAGTTAAGAGTCGTTTCAAACGTGCAGAGAGGAGACTCTAAACGAGAAGTCTGCCATCTTTTATCCATGCCAATTCTCACAACGTATGGGCATAGACCCTGGAATTCTGAAGTATACTAGACTAGACTAAGGACAGACAGCCGTTCAACGGAAAAGACGCTCGGCACCCTTCTGTTCTCTCATTTTCTATAAGAGTGTAGTACCTGATTAAATTACAGAGTTGTTCGATAAGACGAAAATATTTCACATCTTGTCCAACAATGAGCCATTCGTCACACGAGACAAAAACAAAACGTATTGTCTTTTGTCTTGGCTGTCGATGCTTTTTGTTGGTCGCTTGCTCTTCGCTCTGGATTGACGTAGGATTTCTTTCTCCCAGTGAAATTTGTTTATTGCCTTTCAAAAAGACTAACCGTGCCTATTTAGTCTCGTAAAGTTCATATCAAGTTCAAAAGTCCTGAGCCAGAGACAGTATACGGATCCTTACCTGGTCAACCCCTTCCCGTCCCGTGTTCCACCAATGGTCAGAGGATGCCCCGAGCTTGAGATATCTTCAAAGATGTGTCGTGTTTGTGAGAAACAATAGTAAAATAAGTTTTTCTTTTCTTTTCACTTGACACAAATTCACTCCCCAAGTGAAGAACGGAAATATCTTCATCTCGACGTCGCGTCATTCCTCTGAGTGAAAAATAATGGCAGGTTCATGTCGGTGTGGACAGTCAGGGATACGCCACAAGTTGAAGTTCGCCGATCTAATCCCACATCCTAATCTATGCAACTTTATGATCAGATTTTCCCAATTTTCTCCCCATATAAGCTCGAAGCTCGGAATTTCTCAAAGTACCCTTCCTAATCTATTTCTCTCAGTCCTTTACTCATCTCACACTGACCACGTGATTTATGGCTCCTCATTCCACCTTTTCTCTTGAAAGTGTCCTGCCTTTCATTCAATGACCCACCGTTTAGTGTCCACCCCCTTGCCCCCGGTGGCCTTTAGAAAAGAATTGGACACTATTATTCAAATAATGAAGGCCAATAATGTCGACATTGACCGCAAAAAGCTTGACTCTCGGGCTCTCAATTCCGTCGTCTCTCAATCTCCAGCCAATAACAATAAGGAATATACGCGAAAAAGACGAATACTCCGAATGGAGAGTAAACCTTGCAAACCGCAGAAAATACAAAACGACGATGTGTTTTTCTCCTCCGTTCGTCAGTTGCTTTCATTTCAGGCTTGAAGATGGTTTATTAACCGAAAGCGCTCGTCATTTTGTATTTTCTGCGGTTTGCAAGGTTTACTCTCCATTCGGAGTATTCGTCTTTTTCGCGTATATTATGGATAGCCGTAACTTAGAGGAACGGATTCGTTTAACAATAAGGAAACTCAAGGAGGACCAGACTCCAGTGTAACGACTGCCTGACGGTTTATATCGGCGAAACTAAGTACAAGAGTCTCAGAGCATGATAAAACCGCCCAGAATAACACGCTATAAAAATTGGCCTTTGCGTCCCATCTCTTGGCAACAGGTCACAGTTTGTAAGTTGAGGATTTTCTCAAGAAAGTCATCTTTAAGCCTTATGATGTTGAGAAAATTTTCAGTTCTAATTTGATACTTGAATGACATAAAATCTCAATCATCTTTGGTATCTCAAAGGTTAGATTGAGCCACGTGAAAGGAAGTCTAGGCTCCTCAATGAGCTTGGACTGATCATGAAACTCCAGTTCTACAGAGACAGTCGACCTCATGAAATGCATTAGAGTATGATTTGCAATCAGTTCAATTTTGATTTCTATCTCTCTAACCCTCTTTAATTCGTCGAATAATTTTTTTCGTGACTCATATTCTTGCAGCCGAGCAACGAGCTTCTATTTTTAGAAAAATAATTTTCACCCTTTCGTCTTTCTAAATGCACATTTTCGATCCACCTCGAAAATTTAATATCCTCCGTCTTTTTTTTATAGGGTCGAAAGAAGCTTACTTTTTACGATTGCGCGTGCGGACGCCGTTTTTCAGATTTGTTATATCCCATCATAATAAATGCGTTTATATCTTTTTCGCGAATCGCTAAGTATTAATTTTACTAGGCCGGGTTTTCTCTGGTCGCAAAAACGACTATCGTAGAAAACGCAACATTAGTCGTATCTATAGGCGAGCGAGCATGACGAAAAATGCATTGTCACATCGTCGGTCGTTAAGACTACAATATTATGAAAACATGGCTCGCGAGCTGGCGATATTACTCACTCATCTTAGCGGAGCGAGCTTTTTTCCGCTCCATAAAATAGAACGAACTCGTATAAGCAGTAGAATAAATGTCGTTTTATTTTCGCACTATATTATCAAGCAGATACAGGTGCTATATACGCTGCGCGACGACGTATTATTCGACTGAAATTTTGACTGGAAGACAAATTTTCTTCGTCTCCTTTTCTCGAGGCGTCGGTTGAAGTGGGTTTCACCCAAAAATTCTAAAGGTCGTTGGCATCTTCAATAGAATTCTCTCTATTCCGTTCATGCTGATCATTCACATGCTATGAGTTTAATGTTTGACTTCTTAAGGTCCTCCTCCGCTTCACATCGTAAATCTTCACGCTTAAAATTTGTTCTCGTCTTCACCTTTCCTAAGTCCAAATTTTCCCAAGTTTCTAGAATCACAATTCACAAGAGTTATGGGGTACCATACAAGGACGTTCTGAGTTTTATGGTTTTTGAAGCGTTGCAGCATTAGTGGCTCATTGAAGGGGCGGTGATTGAAGCTGCATATCTGCCCGTTGTGGGGCTAGGCGAGTTGGTGTGTGAAGCATTACATATCTAGTTCCTTGAAGGGGTTTTTTTCATCAGGCTATGTACACCAACCTCTGAGCTAGATATGTGTATGATAGACGGAAGACTTGGAAAATTTTCTACCCCCGAGCTTTACCGGCCGGCTGGCGGCGGACAGCGGACGTTTTTTCTAAAATGAGACTCTCGCTGACACTTTCGCTTAATAATCGGAAGGAGAGTCTGTTTGTCGCGGCGTAGAACAACGAAATAGCGGCAGTCGCGCTCTTGCCGAAGGCCGAAGACCCACAGTCGATCAATTCTGACGCCATGATTCCGGTTATTCTGAACGTTGGTATCGTCGTCTTTGCTGTCTGGGAGGCAAGTCACGTATGCGACTGCGATTATACTTTCGCTTCCCAGCGAAACGGGCTTCATCAATTTGGGTCGGTTCTTCGTCAGTGCCAACCACTTATGTTTACTTCTCAAGCAGAGCGGCGCAAACCTCTCGACACATGTTGTACCAATCGGTAACACTGCCGACGGATTGCCCGTGAGGGTGTGAGCCTGCTGTATTGGCATTTCGAGCACAAAGAGGAATACAATTTCCATAATATCGCACAGGGTGAAATTGCATTTGACCTTACCGTTGAGGTCTGTATAATGAAAGAAGGCGTTGCCTTCACGCACCGAACGCGTTGTTTGGCAGCTCTTCTTGGGACAACGAAGAATTGGAATCCATTCGCCGCTGCGATTCTTCCGTTGCCTTTCGCTCATATGTGAGCCACATTTGTGACAAGGATCGTGGTCGTCAAGCGTCAACATTTCCAAGTAGCAGATTTTTGCGCAGAAAACTAACACACGTCGCTTCAGAAGCGACCACATTTACATAAAAGTCTTTAAGAAGCATATTTTCTATATAGTTTAACACATCACCAAAGAATGAATGATGTGTACCAAGGAAGTCCTTAAATAATAGGCACAAGCAACTTTATGTGCGAGTAGGAACTCGTTGTACTTCAGCGGAATAGAAAAATTGTGGTAGAACGCACACTAGAATGGTACCCAATTATAGGTCGAAACAACAGGAAATAAATTTCAACAGATCGAAAAGACAGAATAAATTTAGACAAGTCGAAACACAGAAAAGAGTTAGATCGAAAAATGATAAGAAAAACACAAAATAAACACGTAAATTTGAGAGGCAAGAGTCGCGGAATGTTAGAAGTGACCGGTTTCAAGCGTGCTAGACGTTCATCCCCGGGCGAGAAACAATAAATGACAAAGAATTGGAGTACACCAAGCGAAAATACAGGAGTAAGCATAAAAATCATGAATAAGAAGAAGTGAAGTCATAAAAATATCGCACAAAGGGTTACAAGTTTATTTCTTATGGACTTATGAGCGGAAATAGTTTCGACCTCCTCCAACCGATTTAGTAATTTGCTTTTGGTACAGGATTTGAGGAGCTTGCTCGAGACATTTGCGAAGTCGTGACTCTCTCCCTCCAGACAATGTTTTGTCATGGCTGAGTCGTTTGGCTCCTTCTTATTGTAGGCGGTACGGTGTTCGGAGATTCTGGTGGACAGAGGGCGGTAAGTTTGACCTAAATACTGGGAGTCGCAACTTCCACAAGTAAGGCGATATATGCCAGAATTTCTGTTGGAGAGTATGAACAGGATAAAACCTTACTTTATAATTAAAATTGTTGAGTGCCTTTGAAAGTTTGTATGAATGATTCCCCAACAATGGCAGACGGATCCAGCTTGTGTGACTGGAGGCATCTACAGTGGTTTGCTGGGTGTTCTGAGATGATGACGACCAGAGTAGGCGTAAACTTTCCATCTGGTCGTGGAAGGGATGTCCAAGTTCAGCTCATTCTTGAAAGCCGTTTGTTCAATATGACGTATTTCGTTCTTTTCAGCTGTGAGAGAGAGAGAGAGAGAGAGAGAGAGAGAGAGAGAGAGAGAGAGAGAGAGAGAGAGAGAGAGAGAGAGAGAGAGAGAGAGAGAGAGAGAGAGAGAGAGAGAGAGAGAGAGAGAGAGAGAGAGAGAGAGAGAGAGAGAGAGAGAGAGAGAGAGAGAGAGAGAGAGAGAGAGAGAGAGAGAGAGAGAGGCAGACGGAGGAGGCGGTGAATGGCGTGATTGATGATGGCGGCCTTATGTGCTCTGGGATGTAAAGATTGGTTATGGTTAGAGACACAAGTGTATGTATTTTTCCTGTAGCTCCCAAAATCGACGGTCGAATCTGAGGAGCTGAAGATCAAGGTAGTTTCAAAGGTCGCCTCCAATCTCCAAGGTAAATTCCATGGAATTATTCTGTCACGGAACAGGTGTAACTCGGAGTCGGAGCCGTTCCAGATTCTGAGGATGTCATCAATATGTCTGGCGTAGTAGAGAAGTTCATTAGGACTACAGCCAGTGGGCAGAAGTTTCTCTTCCATATGAGCCATAAATACCTCGGCAACGAGGTTGGAGATCGCCCCCCTCCCCCTCGGAAGCCCGTCTGGGAATCGACAAGTTTTTTTTTTTTTCAGAAAAATCAGATGTTATCTTTCAAACAGAACGTGATCAGTTCTTCAAATTCGTTGATGATATCCTCAGCGAGCCGTTGCTCACGCAGAAGAGAGACCATGATGGCAGAGTGATGGTGTACATTACTGGAATACGAATAAACATTCCAACGGCGCGGCGTCTATTAAAAAAACCGCGAGCCTGGTGGAAACAATTTTGTTTTTAGATCTTGTGCCAGCTCAGTGTAATTTTTGATGGCTTTTTGTGCAGTAAAATTTGCGACTGTTTTGAACCAGCTGGTAAGGAATTTTGCAATTTTGAACGATGGATAAGTATAGTAGGCAACCACAAGGCGAATTGGACTGACCATACAAGCGAGGTTTGGCGACGAACATATCTTCAAGGAGTCTCCATCTGAGCCAAAGATTTTAGATTTTTTGTCCAGTAATTCCCCCGTCGATGTACGTATTACACTCGGTAGAAGGGTAGCGCACTAGTTTGGCACCAGTGTGTTCTAAAAAATCCAATATTTTCTCTGCATAAACGATACGATCCAGAATGACTGAGGCTTTCCCTCTATCCACCTTGACAACGACAAGATTTTCTTGGCTTGATCGTTTCCTGAGTCTGCAGGAGGGGGCAGTCAGCTAGCTTTCTCAAACCTCTTCTTTCGCACCCTCAGAAAATAATCGCGCAGTTCCTCTATCATTTACATTCCATCAGACCTTACTTACTTTGCTCTCACCCCTCATTCTCGTACAAAAAGTCTTTAATAAAGCCCCAAAGATTGTAGATTGAATAACTCATACAGAGGAGGATCGGTCATTTGAGACGTGTTTACGTATGCGACACGAGGCTAAAGTCAAACACCTGTCACAAAGTATTTTTTCCACTTCGTGAGTAATATTCACTATTAGAAATTGAATACGTCTAAAGTTTCTAGAACGTTACAGTCAAAAGTTTGAACATAAGAATAGCTACCACCCTCGCAGATACACGAGTTTACAAAACTTTCATTATAGACACACACCATGTTTTACGTATATTGAAAATTGTCGTCGATCTTGACAATAGCGTTTCGAGAATTTTAAAATATTGTTCGCAATATCATTCAAAAACGATATCCTTCAGCTAAGCATTCGAGAAAAGACAGATAAGGAATAATGGAATTATTTACGTCCGAAATGTTCAGAATGCATTCTCCCACATTGTTCATCATTCGCGATTTATCTATCGTCTTTCTCGTCTGCTGTTTTCAAAAACATCATCGAAATGCTAGCCGTATACAACACTATTTCGCTAACGTTTATTGTGTACAAATGGAAGAATCTTTAGAATATTCCTTACAATGGTTTTTGAACGTTTTTAGAGAAATCTCTCTTTTCGATTCGACGCTTTTTCTTTGTCACTTTCTTCTCTTTTATCAAGCTGTTCATTTTTATTAGATAAGTCTGCACAAACAAAAATGAAGGATAGTCAAGTGACTGTTTTCAAGTCGGTTAACTCGTTGATGATGTCGAAAAATGTTACTTTTTTGAGAAGGAGGTCCGTGAAAGCCCTGATAGTAGATCTACACCCATACTTCCTTCGTTTTATGTCGATGTAAGATGATTCTCGCAATTCGCTTGTTTCGAATACAAACCATGCTTTCAACGCCATGGCCCATAGGTGGCTACGGATCTGAATACAAGGAGAGAGATTGCCATGCCACTATGAAAGCGCAGAAATGATCGATATTTGATCAAAATAATATTATACATAATCATTTTGGCAAACTAACATTCAAAAGTCGTAGATACAAGACAGCGAGAAAATGATTGATGCTCGATATAGCAATCATAATGCTCATTCTTCGATAAAGTTTTTCTCATTCTCTATGCAGACATTGACGAAGTTGGAATATATCGCGAACTTTGAAATATTCACAAAACGGTGATAGATAAGACATTAATTTCGCTGAAGCTGATGGTCCTCTCGCTTCCCTACAGCGGTATGATTTTAATCCAGAAATTTCTTCCATAGCATCGCTTCGCTTTAGTTTTCCGTCATCCGTTCATCCATTTTAGGATAATATTCCGTCTTCGTGTACGCTCATCTCGCATTAATGAATTCTAAATAAAAACTTTGAGGTTGGTTGCCAGGCCTGCGCTTGTTTTCAACTTCACCGAATTTCTCTCGCGCGAAGGTAACGAGCCCGGCGGGGGTCACAATTTTGATGTTTTTATTCATCAAATTCGCGAACTACCGTCACCTTATAATTATATACGAGAAGAGTTTACTTTCGCGATCGTCGAAAATTACGAAATATCTCTAGTGGTTTACGTTTGACTCATCCTTCCTTAAAAAGAGAAAAAGGGGGAAAAAAAAAGACCAGTCGACCGAATACGAAGCTGCGTCTTTTAAGAAGAAACTAAACAACTACGGTATTTATTGTAGCTGACAGGAAATATCTTACAGAGAAAATGAGGAGCAAATATTGTGTTTGTGCTGAAGATTATACTCGATAGTTTGAATTTTCTGACGTTGAAAAAGTATCTTCGCTGCCAATTTTTACGCCTTGAAATATATAAGTGCATCAATTTTCGAACGCGTTGTCGAAACGTCAAAATTTGATGTACATCCCTTGTATACTTGTACTACAATATTTGGACACATTTTTCATTAATCCGAAACTTTCCGAGTACTTTATGTACAGTTCGCACGCTCAGCATAGCGAGAGAAAAAAATATTGTTTCTCTGAAAGTGTACAGCTGCGGAAAATTCGTTCCGAGACACCTCGAGGCATGATATGGAAGCCATTCTCATTCCAAATGATAGAACTTCACTCCAGTGCTTCGTAACTTGTGCAATTTTGTCGATAACCTTCGAAAGAGCGTCTTGAAGAGGAAACGCTCAAAAAGTTTCAATTATAACATTCGAAACAATAACGCGTAATGGATTTTGGAGGGCCGTACCGTGAGTTTTTCAGGAGAATGAAAGAAAATTAATTGAATCTCGGCAAGCGATTTTGATTCAGTCATAGATTGATCCGTGTCCATTCTTTGACAGATTAGGGAGTCAAGTTCGGCGGACGAATTTTCCGACACTGAAGTTCTCCTTGTCCTTTTCTTCTGCCTAGTCATTGATTCTTCTCTTTACTGTGGGTGGCTCATTCACCTTGAACACCTTTATCAACTTGTTCGTGTACTTTCCTATCCGAAGTACCTGTCTCGGGTTCCCTTCTATCCGTCGCGCATTGAGAAATGCTCTGTCGAAGTCCAAACATTTTCGAGGACAAAATTCTCATTATACGACAAAAATGACGGTGTGGGAAATGCGAAAGGGGGGAATAGCTAGAGTGGCTTTGTTGCAGTGGAAGACGTGCTGAAAACTCAATCTGAGGAAATATCGAGACGTACAAGAGACATAAAATATATTTATTTAATTAAAAGGATAAATCGAATAATTATAAGTCCGAAACGTGTCTGAATGTGTACCATGGTCGTCATCGACGGATCATCGGGAATCTAACGGACAGAGAATAAAACATCTTCTGTCAGTCTCGCGAACGAGAGTAAGTCGATTAGAAATAAAAGAAGATTGAGGTCGTGGATCGTACAAGTCCTTAACGGGTCGAACCAGAATAATAAGAAGAGTCGAATTGTCTAAGAATAAGTACTTACATCGATTGGAACCATCATGAATTGCTGAGTCGGCGTCTGCTGATCCAACATCGTATCGCAAATGTTTGTCATTGTTTATACGTAACTCGTAATCGAAATTCGTAGACAGTGGAAAAGGATTAATGAGAGAGTTTGAAGAGAGATATTGAAAATGGGTTGATTTTTCATTGCTATGGATTTCGTTATTTGTTTATCAGTCGGCTATTGCCGCAGCGATGAAACTTCAACTCCGGGAAGGAGTTGAAGTCGAAAATTGCAGATTTTCGACAGACGGCTTCCTTAACGAAGTTAAACGAGGAACGCAGGGAACCTGTTTTATGAGTCAAATGGGATTTGGTATTGAAAATTCAAGGAAGTCTAGAGCTAGATAAAGCTAGTATAAAGAAGGCCTAGACCTACTGTAAGCCTAGTAAAATTTGAGAGTCTGAATTTTTCTCAAATCTCGAAACTCGAGAGTTGAATTTTTTCCAAGTCCGTCTCATATCATATATCGAGTGGGGCAAAAAGATGTTACCAGTTAAATGGGAGTTTGAATTAAATTCACTCCAGCTCAAAAACGCAAAAGGTTAGATGCACACATTAAATCTACAAAATTTGTATCTCAATTCTATCTTCAATTTGTGCTCCTTCTCAACTTTCTACGACATTTCTGAGCCGAATTATGGACCAAAATGTGCCAAAAAATGATCAATTCGCAAAAATTCTCAAAAATTAAAAATTGTTCAAACTTATTTTATCCGATTTGAAATAAAAATCCGAAAAAATACCTAAATAACCCTATGAAGCTTGGAAGTGGAGGATTTCTTGATTTTTTGATTTTGAAAATCTTGCCAAATTGGTCAATTTTTGTCACATTTTGGTCCGTAACTCGGCTGAGAAAAGTCGAAGAAATTTCGGATATGGTTCAAATTAAAGATAAAATTGAGGTACAAAATTCGTGCATTTAAACTATACGACTAGCGTTTTGCGTTTTTGCGCTATGACAGATTTAGCGAAAACTCCCATTCAACTGGTAACATCTTTCTGCCCCACCCAGTATAGCTCGATAGTCGAAATTTTCTCAAGTCCCCCTCCTATCATAATTATATAGCTCGATAGTCAACATTTTTTCCAAGTCCCTCTCCTATGAGAGTCGAAATTTTTCCAAGTCCTCCTCCCATCACATATAGCTCGAGAGTTGACATTTTTCCAAGTCCCTCTCCTATCATATAGCGCGAGAGTCGAAACTTTTCCAAGTTTTTTTGCTGGACGGTGGACGACGCACGGTAAATTTTTCAAAAAGCCCCCCATAAAACAGGTTCCCTCTTGAAAAAAAGAAAAAAAAAATCAATTTTTTAGTTAAAAATTAATGGTTTTGTACGTTTTTCCCCTATAAATACGCACTACCTTCTCTGATTCAATTTTCTCAAGGACTCCTCAACCACGCCTCTAGAACAGCCGTTGACTGCTGCGATCTGTTTCACTATCTCGATTTCTGTGCTCTTCTCTTCACTGTTCTTCAGGGCGAAAATTGCTCGTGGTAGCAGTGGTTCTGAATCGCCGCTAACTTGTTCCCAGGATGGCATTAAGAGTCCTTTGGGATGATAGGGCTAATTAGAGGAGCTTTTGCTACACGCTCTTGGTCAAAATCTCAATGTTTGGAAGGAGTAGTTCCGAATTACCGCTAATTTGTTTTTGGGTTGGTCATAAGAGTCGTTAGGGATGACAAGGCTAATTAGAGGAGCTTTTGCCAAATGCTCTTGATCCGAATCTCAATGCTGATGCTCCAATGAGATTCTCGACTTATAGAGCTGTATCTAAGCCAAGTTGGAGACCTGTAATCAGTTCGGGAGATTATCAAGACTTCCTTTGTACGAGAGATGTTTTTGTACTTCACCTGTCAATGTAAATGGAAGCCGAATCAAGCCGAATTGTCAGCGGCAGTAAGTGACCCAAATATTCCATTTACACATCTACAAGCCAAAAGAAGCTAAATTTCTTAGCTTCTCAAAAACGTACAAATATTTCGAACATGACCAAATTTTGACACTTTTGTTAATCAAAAAGAATCATCAAACTTTTGAAGACCAATCACATTTTTCTAATCGTTACTGCACAAAATTTCAAAATTCGTCGTTATGAATTATCAATCACTCGTATCTATGAAAATCAAAACAGAGAAAAGCAGTTAGGTGATTGATGAAAAAAAACTAGATGCGATTGGTAATTTACTTTTTCTTGCTTTATCTAGCCTAGATAAATCTTTCTATGCGAAGTAACATAAGAATCAAGGTCGAACGCAGACCAAGAAAATTCTAGGCCCTACACAATTCCCCGAAAATGATGACGTCACAAATGAGCGGACGCAGACGTTTTCTGGAAATAATCGGCAAGTGAAAGGAATACCGGGTACAACCCTCATTGCTGCGAATGGAGCCCTTATACTCCTCGATCATCTCGTACTTTGATGACTTTTACAATTTGCGGGGCTTGTTAACGATCTGCTTGACAACAGAGCTGTAGATGAGACAGAAAATTTTGATAATATCTACAAAAATATTGAGAAATTGGAAAGAATTTCAGATAATTTTCTTTCCTAAATTCTCCCAAAATCCCTGACAAGACGATCTGATATTGAATTTTATCAAATACCCTCCTTTGCAAAGATGTACACTGAAAATTCTTCAAAAGTTCCTTAACAACGAGTGGATCCGAGGAAATTTACTCAAGCCTCTTCTCTATTGACATAACAATCAAAAAATCTTCCAAATTCTTCGACAACGTCACGATCCAAGATCGAACTTTTTCAAGGCTTTCCTTCATCGGAATATACCAAGCATTCTTCCAAGTATTCACATAACAAAAAGATATGAGCGTAAAATTTCTCAAGTTCCTCCATGCACCACAAATTCTTCCAAGTGGTCAGATGACGGCATTATCCTAGCTCGTGTTCCTCCTCTATTTCTGGCTTGAAACTCGACATTTGTTGACGTGTTTCATGTCTTTTCTAAAGTTTCCTAAATCCTAGACCTTAATTCCAAAATTTACGAGTTCACATCAACCCCGCAAATTGCCCCCACTCCCTAATAGTGACGTGAGGTCATTTTCATGAAGATGATTCTTCGTAATCGTTTTAGGGGGGGTGCACATGTTTTTTTTTTAGCGGGGAACCCGCTATCCATTTTGTTAGGAGATTACATCCTCAAAAAACGTCCGCGTCCGCAGGTTAGGTTAGGTTATGGGACTTGGAAGAATTTCGAGTCTCGAGCTATATATGATAGGAGGGGGACTTGGAAGAATTTCAAGTCTCGAGCTATATATGATAGGAGGGGGACTTAGAAGATTTAGAAGAATTTCGAGTCTCGAGCTATATATGAAAGGAGGGGGACTTGGAAGAATTTTGACTTTCGAGCTACCGTCCGCCGTCCAACCAAAAACGTAGAAAAATTTTGAGACTCGAGCTATATATGATAGGAGGGGGACTTGGAAAACTTTCGACCCTCTAGCCAGATATGATAGGAGGGGGACTTGGAAGAATCGTGACTTTCGAGCTATATATGATAGGGGGGGGGGACTAAGAAGAATTTCGACTCTCGAGCTATATATGATAGGAGGGAATGTAGAATGATAATTTCGATTTGAATTATATGACAAGATTATCAACTCAGTTCCACACCACCTGAGAGGTCGAGTTAAGGAATTGCGGGTTCCCCGCTGCCATTGCAACGTCTGCAATGGCTTCTAATTTTTTTTTCATTTTTTTTTAGATATAAGAAATTAAAATTTGAGGGGAGTTTCTTCATTGAACCAGGAGGATCACGACACCCCTGAAGTCTTGCATACTGTATCCCCTCACTTCCTTCAAAATGAACTATGTCGTCATCAGCCGTGACCCCGAGCCTGATTCTGAAATCTGCAAGTTCAATCCACCACTCATCTTTGTTATCTCTAAGTGATTTAGTATAGGCTTTTATACTGCTATATGTTAGGCTTATGTCACGTCTGATTTCATGAAGGCTAATAATAGGCCTTGTATAGATTATTAGTAGTACTCCAATTCTAAAATTTGCAAGTATGGCGTCATCAGCCATGACCCGGAGGCCTGGTATAAAAGAGACTCGAACAGTGTTACAATTATAACTAGGCCTATAGAATAATGGAGACTGTTGGAAGGCTTACGAGCGGAGGGAGTCATCCCGAGAATAGAACAGAGTAAGGAAGAGAAAGAGAGCCTAAGCTGTGCTGATGACGTCCCTGGCAGCTATCATGGATAATGTTACGAGCTAATGACGTCACTAATGTTGATATTTATACGTGAGCTAGATAGCTTAACTTACAGTTCACCACGCTTGTATTAATACAAGAACGGGAGCGAACGAACCCCTTTTAGGCTAGCTAGGTTACGGTTTCATCTCGAAGCAGTCGGGGCTTCAAACTATAAATAAACATGAAGCATGATCTTTGTTTATTTAGCTCTCTCTATTTTTATTTATCCCCTAAGTCAAAATATTTTCAAGGTCAAAGCCTAATATTCCAAGTCTCTCCTCGATAGGAATTTGAGCGAGAATTTTTATCAGGATTCTAGCTCGAATCTTTTTCAAGTAACTCTATGACGGCGCAATCCAAGTTCTAAATTTTTTTATTTCCTGATGCTTAAGGAGTCAAAACTTATTCAAGTCCGTCCTTTGTAGGGATGTTGGCGAAAATTCTTTCAGGTACCGAAATAAGGGTAAAATCATCCAGATGAGGGCGTTTTCTCAACGGATGTACTCTTGATCCACTACTAGAAAATCACAACAATACCCTCATGCAGAACTTTATGCAGCCCAGTGCATGAAATAGTCTGGAAATGATTGTTCAAGTCTATACGCTTTGAGCAGAGCCCAGAAATGACCGTGAATTTCCGAATCAGACACATTTCAAAATTCTCCTTTCATGATAAAGTCTAGTTCAACATTTTCCCTCTTTACGAAAACATTCACTTTTTCCAATTTTTATTCGATTGGTCATATTGTGAAGAGAAGTCCGATTTTCCAAATTACGGTAAAACATATTCAGAGGAGGATACTCTCTCTCTCTCAAGTCCATCACTTCTACTCGTAAGTAAGAACCCAATTTTTCAAGGTAGGACCAAAGCTAATACTACTTCTATTTTCATTCGAAAACAAGATTTCGAGGCACTTGAAAAGAAAAATGTTCAGAATAATTGGGTAAGAGTTTCCGTCTTGAGCGTGGATTCGTTATCAAGATCATTTTTCTTCAAAACTCCACCTGCCCTGTCCGTAGGCCTCGTCGTCATTATGCGAATATATTCTTGTATCGAATTTTATAACACAAAACTCGAAGTCTTCTTTGCATATACACCACCTGAAGAAGAATTTTTATTTTGCATGTAGCGGTCTCAGAATGTTCTACTCATAGTATTTGTATTACCTCCTAGATGCTTACAATTTATTGTAGCTAAGAACGTCGAATAAAATACTGTTACTTAAAACACCCCAGACCCTTTTCTCGATGTATCAATGTATGCGAATAAGGACTGTCGTTTTCGCCTTTGCTGTATACTGGATATTATTACGTGAATGTGAAATTAGCATATTCAACAGTTCCGCACTTTTCAGGCGAGTAATTTATCTACACGCGAAAGATTACAGGTATAACTTTTCGTCGAGTACAACACTATCGATTAGAATGTGACTTTGTGGGAACGGGACGTGAAAATTTACTATATAACACAAAAGCACCCACTACTTGAGAGCTCGATCAGCTGGTATACACGGCACCTACAATGTGTACACGTTCACCGATAATGAGTTGAGTTTTCTGTTTACTCAATCTTCCCTTTCATTAAAGTTTTGAACGAGTTCATCTTGTTGCCAGCTTGGTTTCCTTTGCGAGAGTTTCTACACAGACTTAATCGAACTATTTCTTCTTCCCGCGCCACCAAACAAACGTGAAAACAACCTGAAAGCACGTCGACGAGTGCTGGAAAAAGATTCCAACCTCTTCCGAAGTGAACAGCCCGAAAATGGTACGGTTCGAGTGACCGCGCGCGGGATTTTCATTTCTCGCTCAAGTGAATGAATTGAATACGAAGTGAAAATGCGGTCAAAACAAAGACGTGTAACGTCGGCCGACGTTAATTTTAGTTATAATAATTATATCCTTGTTAGCGAAATGCCCTCTACTACCGGGTCATCGCAGCGGTTTAAGCTTTATAGAGTCTATTTCGTAGGGTAGAATTTGTTGCTCTACTCTTTTTCAAAAGCCTTCTTACCCGCGGTTCCGAGCGTCAGTCATCGTTTCACGGAGAAAGGGGGCCCGGCCAACGTTAAATAATGGAGAATTTCTCAACGTCCTCATTAATCGTCGACTAAATACCGCTCTATATTATATCGGAGAAAGCTATTTTGAAAATTTAATCGCCACGATTTAGCGTAAACTGAATACTCTGTATTTTCCGCTTGCTGTATAAGGGCGTCCCGCGTTATTTTTCAGGCTTCCGTCAATTCGAGGATTGTATAGTTATTAATCCTTTCCGAAACGAGCAACCAGTGTCATGCGAGTAATTATCCTGCACCTCGTTGTTTCCAACCCGCTTAAAAAAACGTGGTGCTTCATTGAGGTCACTGGACCACCGACCTGTACGCGATTCAACAGTCTTTGTACAAATAATGCAACTTTCAAAAGTGTTGCAATTTCTTATCTACATAACTGCTACATTTAGCACTTCTGGCAACTACATTGATTGAGAGGAATAAGAATCCCGCTCTAGGCGATATTATTTCGTCAAAACTTTTCGATTTCTGATACTTATAAATTTGTGATAAAAGCTTTTCTAGTTTTCCAAGTCCTTCCTCTGCATACCGGTATATTAGAAATAGATGGTCAAATTTTTTCAAATTTCTTCTTCCCAGTGGCGTAAGTACAGAGGGTGAGGTTATGGCGAAACATCACCATTGCGATTTTTCCTCGTACAATTCTCGCCCATACTTCTTTTCTCGGATATAAAAATAATACCTAGAAATAGTATGTTACACTACGAGGGAACAAAGTTAGCGATAACTGAACTCGCGTTGCCTGGCGACTCTCGCTGTCGTTCAGATATTGCTTACTTTGTTCCCTTGTAGCTTAATACATTATTTGTAACGTTCTCAACCCCAACCTTGATCACGTCATCAGTCTAAAACATAATCACGCCTTGCTTCAGAACGTACTTTTTGTGACGTTCATCAACCCGAGACATAAGCACCCCCAACATTGGGACATACACATTTTTGTGACGTCATCACTTGTAATCTTGAGACATATACACTATTATGACGTGCTCAAGCCCAATTTTCATGACGTCATCAACCTGTGACATCATCACCTTTAACCTTATAAAATATACTTCTGTGACGTCACCAACCAGCAATATCATAGCAATCACTTTCATTGTCGTCTTTACCTAACACCTTAAAACCTGGCCACTTTTATGACGTCATCACCCTAATTAAGACATATACATTTTTGTGATGCCATCAACCCGTGACGTCACTACCTGTAACATTAAGGAATATACCTAGGTAGTTTCCTTTGACGTAACTAATTTGTGACGTTCTCAACACTAACCCTGATGACGTTATCAGCCTAAAACATAATCACCCCTAACTTTGAAACATATACTTTTTGTGACGTTATCAATCCGTGACGTCATCACCCATCACCATAAGAAAATACTTTCTCGTGACAACATCAATTTATGACTGACCTCAACCCAAACACACAGACTCGAGACATAATCACCATTAATATTGGGACATACACATGTTGGCGACGTCAGCAATCTGTGATGTTATCACTTGTAATTATGGAATATGTACGCCGTAACCTTAAGAAATATATGTGTTTCCATGACGTCACCAATCAGTGACATCATCGCAATGTCACCCATTATCGTCATTACCCAAAACCTTAAAACCTCACCACTTTTGTGACGTCGTCATCCTAATTGAGACACGTCATCAACCCATGTCGTCATTAACTGTAACCTCAAGAAATATACTTTCCTGTGACGTCATTAATTTGTGACGTCCTCAATTCCAACTAGGATCACGTCATTAACCTGTGACATCGTCATCCTTAACCTCAAGAAATACTCTTTTGTGAGTCCTCAACCAGTGTCGTCATTGCAATAACTCTCTTTGACGTCATCACTCCAAACCTGAAAACCTTATTATTTTTGTGACATTATCACATTTATCACCCTAATTGAGACCAACACATTTTTGCGACGTCATCAACTGATAACTCTAGAAATAAGTATAACATCATCAATTTGTGATGTTCTCAACCCAATCTTGATGACAAATACTTTCTTGTGACGTCATCAATTTGTGACTGACTTCGACTCAAACCTTGCAGACCTCATCAAAGTGAGACATAATTACCCCTGACCTGGAAACATACAAATATTTGTGACGTCATCGATTTGTGTTCATCTTCAACCCAAACCTTGCAGACGTCATCAATTCAAAATTTATAATTACCGCTAACCTGGGAACATACACATATTTGTGACGTCATCAACCTTTTTAGGTCATCACTTGTAATCTTGAAACATATAGGTGTAAAAACACTTTACCGTGCTCACGAATTTTCGTGTTTTAGCGTCGCATCGGCACTCGCAGTTAATGTTGTGAGTTGCAAGTACATAAGCTACCGAGCTCTATTAGGCCGGTGCTTAATTTTACGGTAACGTAGCCGGATAATCAAGTGGCAAGATTTTTGATATTGATTATAATAAGACCACCTCTGAATCATCTTCACGGCGTAAGAACAAGTTTGCTATACAAACCGCTGAGTCTTACCTAGGTACACTAATGTTTTGTTCTCGACTTCAACCTTGATGACGTCATTGACCTGTGACATCATTACCCCTAACCTTGAGAAATACTTTGTCGTGAAGTCACAAACCAGTGACATAATTGCGATCACTCCCTTTGACGTCTTTACCCCAAACCTTAAAACCTTACCACTTTTATGACATCATCACCCTAACTGAAAAATGTGACCTGTCACAAGAGAACCCCCCTTAGTGTCCCAAAAATCGTTTTTTAGATTTTCAGCGATCCCTTATAATTGAAACCCGCTCTTTCACGTGGTGGTATTGAAAAAATTCCAAAAAATTTATTTATAGGCCTTAGAGGTCTTCAAAGTTGGGGGAAAATTTCAAATTTCTGGAAAAATTTTTGGAATTTGATGAAATTCAGTTTTAGGGGTAATTTTGGGTCGCTGAACATGAATCTGACCCACAAATTTCATTCAAATGCATATTTTTGGGTCCACGGATCAAAACATGGAGCTAAGATGCAATTTTTTAGGCGATTCTCCAGCACTTTTTTCATCAAATTCAAAATTTTAAATTATTAACGCGCAAATAATATAAAAAGCACTATTGAATTGTATTTTTGAATCATTAATCTACAACTGATAAAATTTTCAGCCAATGACACCAAAAACTGATTTTGAAGTTAGAATTATCGCTCTTGTAAAATTATATCTAGGACGCTAAGGGGGGTTCTCTTGTGACAGGTCACAAATACACATTTTTGTGACGTCATCAACCCATGACGTCGTAACTTTACCTTGAGAAATACTGTTTTATGATGTCACTAATCAGTGATATCATAGCGATCTCTCCGAGTGACGTCTTTCCCCCAAACCTTAAAACTTTACCATGTTTGTAACATCAATACCCTAATTGAGACGTACACGTTCTGTGACCTCATCAACCGTAACCTCAAGAAATATATTTTCCTGTTATGTCATTAATTTGTAGTGTCCCCAACCTCAATTTGGATGACGTCACCAAGCCGTGATAAAGAACAAAACGTGACTCCGCGCCGTATAACAAAGTACGTGAAAAACGCGTTTTTGTTCACGTGAACTGAAAAATAAATTTCCTTCTCCCTAATGAAAAATTATAAGTACGACAGTTTTGTTCTTTACATATAACCCCCCCCCCCCTTCTTATGGATATCTTGAAAGCAAATATTTATCCATCGCCCCCCCCTCCATTCCTTTCATTCCCAGTTTCTAATGTAGATCAAGGCTCCCATTGCATCAAAACCAATATACGAGTAATTATAGCTTAAAGTTCGGAATTTCTTCATCCCTCCCCCCCCCTTCATACAAATGTATAGCTGATGGATTTGAGGATATTCTCGGCTCACTTATTGATGGAGTGGGGATACGTAAGTATTTCGAGTCACGATCTATTTAGAAGAAGAAGATTTTGCAAAATCCATACCTAGAAGGCCAACGTTTAATGAGATTCGTGAGAAAGTTCAAAGTCATAAGCTGTGTAAAGGAAGGGATCAATAAATCTTCCTTCATTCGTGGAATTTTCATTTTTATTTACCTGATCGATCAACCCGGAATCAGGGTGTTTCACCAAAAGAATTTTCACATAAGAAAATTCACCGATTAAGATTCACCTACAGAAAGTTCACCATTTTTATTGATTTTTTCAATTTTTAATTTAATAAATTAATTCTTACTTATTCATTTAAAATTTTGTTTAAAAATTTCAATAAATAATTTTTATTTCAATAAATTAATGATTATTTAAAAATTATTATTAACCTAAATTATTTTTAATTATAATTATTAATAAATTTTTTATTTTAAATAATAAATTAATAACTTTTGTTCATTTATTTTATTAATTAAAATTAATTTATATACAATAAATATTTGAATAATTTGATATTCAAAAAAATATTTCTTGAGATTATTTATTTATTCAAATTTATATAATATAGGTGAAATTTATGGAAAAATTAATTTTAAAATTTAGTTAATAATAATTAAATTAATTATATTTAAAATTAATACTTTACTTTAAATTACTTTAGAAAATATATATTCTAAATTAGTAATGAAAAATAAATAATTATTAACAAAATATATTCAAATAATAATTGATTTTAATATTTAAATTTTTAATTAATCAATAATGGATCATATTTTCGACGTTGAACATTGATCGATACATCTGCGAAATATATCCTTTGAGCATAATGGCTCCCATAAGAAATACATGCGGAGCAAAGATCATCATGGTACTAATTGAAAACAAGAGAAAATTAAGAAATAAGAATTTGTTTTTGAAATACATACTTATGATCAGAATAACTGAAATATATTCGTTTCATTCTTTAAATATTCATTATTTTTCATTAGTGACATGATGATCTTTGCTCCGCATGTATTTCTTATGGGAGCCATTATGTTCGAAGGATATATTTTGGGTACTTTTTTCAACAGTGAATAAGGTGTATCGATCGATGTTCAACATCGAAAACTTGATCCATTATGCAAGCTTGTGATAATCTTGTTTCTTTCCTGCACGTACCGGTAAATAAAAGCACCAAATAAAAGTCCAACAGTTGATTGAAAAAGGTGAATTTTCTTCGTCGGTGTCGATGAACTCAAAAAACGGAAGATGAACTTTCCTATCGGTGAAAAAAAAACTGACAGGTGAACTTTCCTGTCGATGATGTGTACATTCCTCCAAAAAGACTTACTCGCTGAAAAATCTTTCGGTAAACTGGTTGGATTACGATCAATCAAGATTTGTGATGGACCTCTAACCACGAAATGATCAGAAGTCCCAAATTGGAGCAGGATTCTACATAATAAAGAAGTATACGAATCACATATTGTTCCCCCCGAAACTGGCCGAGCTAAGGAATTTTGAAGACTCACTACTATCACCCTAATATCAAGGAACTATAAAATAGATATAATCACATTGGTCACATGTGCATGTGTGTGGCGGAGTGCGGTAGGTACCGTTTGGGGAGCAATAGTTGGTTCCTTATTTAACATAAACAAGTGAAACTCGGGAGATGATTAATGGAAATATTGGGACTTCGTTGCTTAAAATTTTGGCAAGACTCGCGGTGGAAGAATTCGTTCGTGTCCATCTCAGTGGAACAATGTTTCATTAAAATCTCGCGTGTTTATTCTCCTCCTTATTCGAGAATTCCTCGGAAGGCTGTTTAATCTTTTCTAACAAAATATGAAGTGTTCTCCAAGTTATTTCATCCTTGAGAATTTTCTGGTAATAAATCGTAGCCTTGTTAGCTACACGCAGCATATCTAACAGCGAAATTCCTTGTAGCCCAAGTCCTTTATTTTCCTTTCTCACGTAACACGGCTACTGAATATTCTTTGTACCTCAAGAGTGCCATCAAGAAGACTATACACGTCGACGCTGAGTGCATATTTAAGCCTATGAAAAGGCGTACAATTCTAGAATATTACACAAGGTAAACGATCGTTTTACGCGGAATAAAAAGGTATCTTATTTCTTCTCTGTTTTACTTCCCTCGTGGTATGTGAATGAGTGTTCACTTACCCGCGTCAGTTCAGTTCGCGGTTCGAGAGAAAAAAGAAAGGAAAATCGTGTCACGTCGAGGTGGGAGTCGAGCTAATAGAACTGCGGGCATTTCGTTTTTGTAAACAGGAAACAAGAATTTACGAGTGTTTACCGCACAACGTAAAAACAGACGAGTAAATCTCGCTAAAATTTTCAATCCCATAAACAAGAAACGCGCGTTATCTTAGATGAGCTTAAGTATATATATTTATTTTACTCGCTACATATATTGTAATGATAATCGATACGAACAAACACGCATTTTCCTCCGCAAATGCTTTTATCTCGTTTTTTTCCTCAATCGCTTACATCATTCGCGTATATCGTTTTTGCAAAATCGCTCTAAATATTTGTACCTTTTCTCTGTCTATACAGGGTCTTCTATCAGATGTTTTACCAACAGTCTTCCAGTCCGCAGAAGAAGAAAGAGGGACAGAGCAAAGAGAACAAATTACGTATGTTTCTCAAACGTAGTAGCGAACCCACATTAAACGTGCAGAACAATTCGACGTCCGGCTCGAACGCGTCCCCAGTTACGGTCTGGAAATTTTGCTTTTTATAGTATTTAGCCATAAAGTTTCCTTTTTTCGGAACAATCAAAAACGGTTTCAACGCATTGGCGTTTCCATGAGGTGAATTCTCTAGGGTCGTTTTATCCTCGCAATCGTTTACGCTTATAGTGTAACTTCGTGTGTATAGGAGGTCGACGAAAACGCCATCGTATTAAAGACAATGGGACTTGTATAGTACTAGACTCCCTCTATAAAGTCCCGATAGTCATTCGTATACAACAACGTGGAAGCGTGCAATGAATGAACAAATTTGTAGATAAAACCTTTTATTCTTGCCCGTGTATTCGATGGTAAAATTACGGATAGTAGGCAATTCGTATAAGAAATGTAGAATTTTAGCTTCTTTGGATCCTACATTCGTCATTAAGGAGGCACACGATCGTCACGAGCTTTCAGTTTTATGGCCTTGTATGCAGTACAGTGGACATCGAAAACAATCAGCCAAAAATAAAAGTTTCAATTAGATACGAAGTGAAGTATGAGTAGTTTCATCGGAATTGTTTTTTGAAGGCAGGAGGAGGAGCTTCAATTGCTCTTTCACTCTATATAGAGATTTGGCGCAAGAAAATTATTAATGATGGTTTTGAAAGGTGGGGCGAGGGGATTGACTATAGCGACCCCAACTTCCCATCGTATAACTATCCTACTAAGAGATCGGGGGAACTGATGAGCCAATCAGCAGAGTTTTTGTCTCATAATTGAAATTCACAATTTTTTTCTTGATTAACGAGTTCATATAGCAGCCTCGTCGCCAAAGTCGAATTTAGATGAGAGAGAGGAAATTCGATTGTTGGGGGAAATGCAACATGCGTTAAGGATGGATGGAGAATCGGCTAACAGTACTTCTATTTATAGTATGTGGTTGTCACTCAAGTAACAGATGAAAAACCGTTAGATTCACGAGATTTCAATTTAAGCGTCAAGAAACGTTATGAGAAATACGGTGATTGTAAAAATTGATAAAATTCTAAATCAGTAAGCAGTTAAGGAGTGCCATTAGTTTCGGACTGCAGCGCAGAGCATCTTCTAGTGAACTGTCCTAGTATAAAATTGGTAAGTAAAAGAGTCCTGGTGCGCCGCTTAGTCGACGCGAAACCTGGTCGTGTTAATGAATAAAAATGTTCATTACGTGACTGTAATTTTTCTTATAAGGAGACTCTCTTACTTATCGAATCTGCGAGAACAGCATCTCTATCTTTATATGTGAGATGTCGATTGAAACTTGTGTGTTTGTTATCTCACATCCCCTTTCTATCCACATGTATCCGCTTTTGTACGAGAGGATGTGCGAAGTACTAATCGAAAGTCTCCTCGTGCCTTATCAATTCGTTTCGTTCGCCGTATGCCATACTCGGAGTAAGAGGCGAGTAAGAGTGATGCCGCGAGACTTGGAAATATTTTCCTACTTCTTGGACTTGTAAAATTGTTCATTTTTGATTGTCGGACTTTGTAACATTTTCAACTGTGGGAGACAATCAAAAATGAACAATTTTACAAGTCCAAGAAGTATGATTATATTTCATAGTCCAACAGTTGAAAATATTTCAAAGTCCCACAATTTGAAAATAATTGCAAGTCCAAGATGTATGAAAATATTTCAAAGTCCAACAATTTGAAAAGAATTATATGTCCCACAGTTGAAAGTATTTCAAAGTCCCACAATTTGAAAATAATTCCAAGTCCCACAATTTGAAAATATTTGAAAGTCAAACAATTGGAAAATAATTCCAAGTCCAAGAAGTATAAAAATATTTCAAAGTCCCACAATTTGAAAATATTTTCATGTCCAACAATTGGAAAATGATTTCAAGTCCAAGAAGTATAAAAATATTTCAAAGTCCCACAATTTGAAAATATTTTCAAGTCCAACAATTGGAAAATGATTCTAAGTCCAAGAAGTAAGAAAATATTTCAAAGTCCCACAATTTGAAAATAATTGCAAGTCCAACAATTGGAAAATAATTCCAAGTCCAAGAAGTAAGAAAATATTTCAAAGTCCAACAATTGAAAATGTTTCAAAGTCCAACAATTTGAAAAGAATTCTATGTCCCACAGTTGAAAATATTTCAAAGTCCCACAATTTGAAAATATTTTAAAGTCCAACAATTGGAAAATAATTCCAAGTCCAAGAAGTAAGAAAATATTTCAAAGTCCAACAATTGAAAATGTTTCAAAGTCCAACAATTTGAAAAGAATTCTATGTCCCACAGTTGAAAATATTTCAAAGTCCCACAATTTGAAAATATTTTAAAGTCCAACAATTGGAAAATAATTCCAAGTGCAAGAAGTAAGAAAATATTTCAAAGTCCAACAATTGAAAATGTTTCAAAGTCCAACAATTGAAAACGTTTCCTAGTCCAAAAATTGAAAATGAAAAATTTTACAAGTCCAAGAAGTACAAAAATATTTCAAAGTCCCGCGGCATCACTCTTACTCCGAGTATGGCATACAGCGAACGGCAAATGAAACAAATTGATAAGATACAAGGAGACTTTTGATTAGTACTTCGCATATCCTCTTGTGCTCTTGTCCACGTCCAAATTTTGTCTTGTTGAAATTAAGTGCACCAAAAAGCTCTACTACAACTTGACTTTATGGCTTGTTAAAAAATGGCTCAACACTGAACATGACACAGAGGGTATGCGAGTCGTGAAAAAGCATCCCCTCTCCCCTACCATAGTTCTTCCACATTAGACTCAATAATGAAACCAGCGGATTATGATGACCTTATGCGATTTTGTGCATCAAAAGAACTCTTGTTATCAGTAGTAATGACCCCTGTTTGGAACACCTCCGATCTTGTTGGAACACCTCTATTGTAAGACCAGTGTCAGACCATAATTCTATTGTTTCATTAGTGTGAAGAATAGAAATGTTTCAGTGATAATCCGATCAATGCCGGCCCATACAGTGTCGGACCATTGTCCAACCAGTGTCGGACTATCACAGAGGTGTTCCAATAAGAGGTGTTCCAAACGGGGGACATTACTAATGTCATCCACCACACTTTGAGCGAATAAACTGAAAAAACTCGAGATCCTCACCACTCAGAAATCAACTTCCCCTCCGTCCTTAATATGATCCAAATCCAGTACCCCTTCAGTTTTCCGACTCTTTTGTGAATCATTCTAGACAGACTAGGAACTGATGGCTCTTTAGAGAATGGGGCAAACATTTTCTCTTCCACACAGACCTAAAATAAGTCAACTGGAATCCATCTTGATTGCCAATGTCGCCACTGGTATCAGTTGCAATAGATGTATATGAAGTTACCAGATTTGGTTCAAAGCGTGAGGTAAACAAAGAGAAGTTGACTGATGAGTGATTGATTGTTTGTTTAGCTGGGTATGTGCCGGTGGCCGAGTACCAAGATGAGGAATATTGGAACACAATTTATAAATGAATGAGAAGAAGACTGGGTGGAGAGGGAATAGGAGATGATCAAGAATCGGGTAATAGGAGGAGGAGTGGACGGGATGCTGAGATTGTGTTCTAAAGAACTGAAGAGTTCATCAAACTTCATACAAACTGAACAAAAAGATCATCGAGCTGAATGTTTTACTGTATGGCCAATATGTCCATGAAAACTAGTCACTGATTCAGTAGGGGAGAGGACCGAGTGGAAGCCCAACAGAAATGGATCAAAAAGAAACTCGCTAGATTGAACCGAAATAAAGCTAAAAAGAAAAAGAAGAGACAGCTACAAGTTCTCTTCTAGAATCGACACCTATCAAGAGGAAGAAAGACAGCTACAAAAAGGCATGAAATACAACCAGCTTGAGAAATCGACACAGTGCAAGCTCGAAAACATACTCATTAGCTGTGAACAAGTGGGAAGGTACTCCTGGACAATAAGATGAATAAGTGCCGAGCCAATAACAGAGAGCAAAGGTCAAAGATCCACAGAAGAAGATCCGACAGAATAACCTGATCTTGAGAAAGGCACCACGATAGCGGTAATAGAGAAGGAAGACTACACACAAAAAATGGAGTCGTACATTCCAGAGAATGGATACGTATTTAAAGTTAATGAAAGACCCGACCTAGAAATACCAGAACGTTGAAAAAGAATGATAAGACGTTTGAAATGAACCCGGCGGCACCAGAATTCAAGGCGAACCATCCGATGCAACTACTGGTTAATAGCATTCAATCACCATGTTACAAGATAGCAAACATGGCAAACACTGAAATAAAGAACAGCACTCACTCTAGAAAGTTCAACTTTTTACCTCACCTTCGTGCGTTCACTTTTCAAAATGAAGAATGTATCTAACACAACACTACTTTAATTTGTTTTCATTTCCGAGCCATGGATAGCCGAATGTGAGTCCCTTGAGCACGTGTAACCGTAGGTGAAAATATAATGTGCACTACACCAGAAACTAATCAACCTAATTTTTCTTTCGTAGGGTAGGCCGACTGGATTTATAGCGTTAATCTCGTAATGATGCTCGTCACGTTCTGGCTGGTGTACAAAGGGTTAAATGCCGAGGTATCTTTTTCTTCATTTCCAACTCTCTCTGTAATGAGCGATAAAAATATGAAACGATGCTTTCTTTCACGGGAATCTAAGTGACGTACTAGAAAAAGTGTTGAGCAATACCATAAACTAGATAGCAGGCCGACATCTTCCTGTCCATTCGCATTAATTTTTAATCAAATATTTTCGATCGCTTTTTCAGAGAATTTTCTCACGAACAGACTCAGACTAAGTAATGTTTTAGCAAAAAAATTCGCCATACTTTACACATACGATGAGAATACTCGGCTGAGATTGATGGTGTTTCTTTCTTTTTGAGCAGTTTATCAATTCTTACTCCTGAATTCTATTAACAACCCATAAACTGTAGAATTTTCTAAAATTAGTTAAAATTTTATCAATCTAACCCAAAACTGGAAAGTTTGCAAATACAAACCTTGCAAGCTATTCAAACTCTCTTCACAGCTTCATACCACCCCCGCGAAATTCCCTATAAAATCTCATCTTCACAAAGACAATAGCTACAGTACTATCACCTTAACCAAGGATTAGGCCAAATATTCGCTGGAAAGGTTGAGTTTGCCATGCCTGGAACTGATTTCAAGGATTGTTCCGAAGTTGAGAGAACATCTTTTTCTACAATATTTCTGGTTTTCATTTGCAGCCTCACCAAACGTTAATTATAGACGAATTTGAACCAGACGTCTTCCGTCAACTGATAGAATATATTCATACTGGCTGTGTTACCTTACAACCTCGAACTTTATTAGGTATCTGTCTTAATAACATGTAGAATGCTGGTCTATGGTGAGAATAAATATCATTTCATCCAATCTTTTGGTATAATATGCAACAGGTGTAATGAATGCTGCTGATCGATACGGACTAGAAGAGCTGCGAAAATCTTGTCACGGTTTTATTCAGTGTTGTATCAATGTAGATACCGTTTGTGCCCTCCTACAAACGGCTGATCGTTATGTGCAGTACAAATGTACAAAAGCCTTCTTGAAGCAGGTAAGAGTCCGCATTTTTAATTTAGTTGTAGAACAAAATTAGAGGCCTATAGGTAAGTTAGACATTTAAAGAAACATTTCGAGGTAACAAGTGGGACTACGTTGAAAAATGTAGTATTCGGTGTCAGAAATAAGCCCTCAAAAATCCCGCCCCCCAAATGATGTGGAAAATTTTTTGTGGCACGTTCAAGCCCCTAAATTTTAATTTTTTGCTTATTATTCCAAAAGTTGAAGCTTTAGAGAAAAAAGTTTGAAACAAAAAAGATTCCTCGTAAAATTTACTACAAAATGCATGCATTACATATGAACGTACGTCTAATCGTTAGCCTACAATGGTCCTCGGAAGTTGGAGAGTTTTGAAAAATTTTTGAAAATCGAGATATTTCAAATATCTCGGAAATGGCGAGTAATGGAAAAAAAAAGTTGAAACAAAAAAGATTGCTCGTACAATTTTCTAGAAAATTCATGCGTTACACGTCAGCATAGGTCTAACCGTTAGCCTAGAAATATTGTTCAATTGTGACAACTTGAAGTTATTTTAGAAAATGGAGAAATTTCAGGAAAATATCTCGAAAATGGCAAGTGGTGGAGAAAAATGTTTCAAAAAAAAAATATTTATCATAAGGTTTGCTATAAAACAGCAACTATTTGTCGAACTAAAAACCATGGTAAACTACATTTTTTCATCACTCGCCATTTTCGAGATATTTGCCAAAAATATCTCGATTTTTAAAAATTTTTCAAAACTCTCCAACTTTCGAGGACCATTGTAGGCTAACGATTAGACGTACGTTCATATGTAATGCATGCATTTTGTAGTAAATTTTACGAGGAATCTTTTTTGTTTCAAACTTTTTTCTCTAAAGCTTCAACTTTTTGAGTTACTGAATAAGCAAAAAAGTGAAATTTGGGGGCTTGAACATGCCACAAAAAAATTTCCATAGCATTTGGGGGGCGGGACTATTGAGGGCTTATTTCTGACACCGAATACTACATTTTTCAACATAGTCCCGCTTGTTACCTCAAAATATTTTTTTCGTCGCAAATTGCCTATACTAAATGTGCGATTTTCGATGAAGTCAAGATCAGAGATGTTATTTGGGACGATCCGTACGGTGTAAGGCCTCTATAATCGCTTGTGTCGGATATGCAGAATTGCTCACCGTCCACATTGGAATGGGTACTGGTTACGTCTGCATTAAATTAGGTTTGCTGTGGTCCATCATCCTGTTGCGCTCTTGATCTCAGTGCAAACACGTCGTCCACCAAACTTTCCTTAATAGTGTAGGCAAATAAGGAAAAAGAAAAACATTTTGCTGGAGTAAACGTTTCTTTGCTGAAAATGTTTCAGGATGTGGTCCTGAACAACGTGCTAAAGATCCCGTGTTTTCCCCCTGGAGCTTCTTTTTTTTAATGGAGATTCAAACCCCCCAAAAATTAGTTTTTCGCTTTTATCGCGCGAAATTGAAATTTTATTAAAAAATGTTTCAAACAAAAGTTGTTCTTCGTTAAATTTCATACCAAATAACGTATTCAATTTTCAGCCTATACCAATTAGCACCTTTGCAAAGGCCGTTCAAAAGAGGACCGAACTCAGTTTTTCCATATTATAGTATCTCACAAAATTGAAATTTTATTCAAACAAAAGTTGTTCCTCGTTAAATTTGCTATAAGATGAGTTGTTCAGCCTGCAGGAGATTCTTTTTTTATAGGGGTTGAAACCCCCCAAGATTTAGTCCTTTGCTTATATCTTGTCTCATTGTAATTTTACTAAAAAATGTTTCAAATAAAAATTGTTCCTAGTTAAATTTCCTACAAAATAACATATTCGATGTTCAGCCTACGTCAATCAGTGCCCCGACAGTGCCTGCAAAGGCCGTTCCAATGAGGACCAAAATCAGTTTTTCCATATATTTCCAAAAATTGAAATTTTATCAAAAAATGTTTTTCTTCCTCGTTGAATTTCCTGTCAAATGAGCCATTCGGCTTTCAGAATAGAGTAATTAGTCTATGAAAAAAGTGTGTTAGGTACATTTAGGTTCCTCAACTGAATCTTACTCCATGAGGCTAGTCTATTTTATGTAATATATACACATAATTTTATAACATAGCTCCAAGATTGAGGTTTCTCGCACCTCACTTGAGCTCCTCCATCCGTCCTATACCATGCCTACCAGTTTTCTACGCTTTTTATTAGAGGCAGTGAACGTTAGCCTGCCGATTTACAGTAGTCTCCGTATTCGGGATGGGGGTACTTGATATTATTCGCTCTCTGGATACTCTTTGCCTGTGATTACTGAGGAATCGTCATCAGTTATGGACTCATCGTCAGCTTCCTCGTCCTGACTTAATACATCCTACAAGTAGTCGTCAATGACGTCTACTACTTCTAATACTCCACCAGCATTGAGGCAAGTCTGCCCGAGACACTTTGGTGAACATTTTAATCCTAGGGAGGAAAAAAACAACAATTTTCAACAAAAATTCAAACAATAGGCTACTAACTCATGGTTGAGCATGATACTATGTGATTTGAGAAGTATAGTGTAGATGGTTAAACACTATAAAAAAGAATCAGAGAGGTGAATTTGGCTCTTCCGTTGATGAAAAACTGACCAACGTTGTAAACCTCTTCACCATCGAGGTGGGAATGATCAAAATACACGTTTTTCTTCGATGAAAGTGCCAATTCACACTCTTTTCTCTATGGAATATCTATTGTTCACCTGCTTTTCGGCAGCTAAAAGCATTTCTACATCCTTTGGCGCACCCACTAGAAATAAGTTGTAGGAGGTGGTTTGGCGCGGCCCTAGGGCTTTCATTGTTATAAGTTCCAGTGTCCCATCGATTCGCTTCCATCCCCATTCTAATGGATGTCTCTTGTACTACCATAGGTCAGAGAGTATTGCAGCTGCCGTAGAGTCTTTGATACGACGCGACTTTAATTGCTTTATTTCAATACCTAGGTACCGTGTGAGTCATGAATATGAAAAAAATATTCATTTAATTTCCATCAGCTTTTCAATATTTCTATCACTGATAAAAAAATAGTCCTTACAAGCTGTAATAATGCAAGACTTCCATAAATTAGCAACAAAACTATCTGAACATAAGAAAAATATAGCACATCCTTAAATTATTTTCAACATCAAAAACCCTTTTTTGCAGACTATTTGCTCCATCCTGAAAGCTGAATGGCTCATTTGATAGGAAATTCAACGAGGAAAAACTTTTATTCGAAACATTTTTTCAAAAAATTTCAATTTTGGGAAATATATGGAAAACTGATTTTGGTTCTCTTTTGAACGGCTTTTGCAGGCTTTGCCGGGGCACTAACTGACCTAGGCTGAACATTGAATACGTTATTTGGTAAGAAATTTAACGAGGAACAATTTTTGTTTGAAACATTTTTTAATAAAATTTCAATTAGACAAGATATAAGCAAAAGACTAGATCTTGGGGAATTTAAACCCCTACAAAAAAAAAACCTTCTGGAGGCTGAATAACTTATTTTATAGCAAATAACTTTTGTTCGAAACATTTTTTAATAAAATTTCAATTTTGCGCGATAAAGGCGAAAAACTAATTTTTGGGGGATTCTAGTCTCCATGAAAAAAGAAGCTCCAAGGGGAAAACGCGGGATTTTTAGCACGTTGTTCAGGACCACATCCTGAACCATTTTCAGCAAAGAAACTTTTGCTCCAGCAAAATGTTTTTTTTTCCCCAATATTGCTCTAAGTGTTATGTGCAAGTGTAGCTGGCTAGGAAACGCTTAAACTCCTCAGCCTTGTTTGGTTACCAAACGAGGTTGAGAAGTTTAAGGGTCTATAAGGCCCAACACATGACATGAACGGGCACTCTCTTTCACTCCGACGAAGCTCGAGACCGATAGTGATTTTTCTGACTTTTCTTTCAATTTGTAACATGCCTAGACTAAGCTTTCATGAAGAAAACGCTTCCGCTGGCCATAATCTCGATTCATCCGCTCGTCAAGGCACAGGTCGTCCATTTACCAAGCTCACTCTGAGCAATTCTCGCTTTCTATTTTTCAAGCAAGGGGCTCTTAGCCTCCTGCTTGTCCCGTTGTTGGCCTCTTCTTTGCTTTGAACATCACCGCTCTCTCCTCAACAAAGAGCTTGACTGATGGTGAACTTGCTAATACGCAAAAGTCTCCGTCGAGATAGCGCGGTAGGCACTATCAAACCTCAGCACAACTCTTTGTTAAATCTTTTCCATCTCAACCGAGACCCTCGTAAGCAAGAATGCTCGTAGATGCGACCATTCTAAATATTGCTACTTATTCTTTGTGCGTTTCTCATCATTTCAATGATCTCCATCTCACAATCAGTGCGAGAACGGACTGAAATAAAATAAAACTGCAAAATATTTCTTACGTGAAAGCTTCTTCCTAAACATTACTCTTAGTCACGTGTATATAAATATATCTCCTACATTTCTTCTCTTCAGGTTCTAGAATTTGTCGACGAGAAAGGCAACGAAATTCTAAACTTGGGCTCATTCGCTTTGTTACCGTTGCATGTGGTGCGATTAATATTCTCCAGACAGAGTTTAGTCGCCGACGAGTTTACCAAATTTCAGGTAAGTTGGAAACGCTTCCACGTAGTTATTATTAGTAAAGTCGTACTATAAAGGCCTACGAGAGGTATCAAAAATTTCATACTCCTTTGTAATCCGCAGTTTTGTAACTGCTACAAATCTCATTATCCTTACGGTAAGGGAATTTCTGTGTGAGAAATTTTCAAAATATAGCTCTAATATACGTACACGTTATGTTTACGAGGAAGTGTAACGTTTATACCATTTTATAAATAATGAACTAACTTCACAAAAACAAGAACAGTAATTAATGCGGCGGGGTATCAGATTAAAAAAGTAAACGAACACAGCGATAGAGTGAGCGATGACGGATAATAATGATGAAAAAGACCCGCGGATTGCAGATTAATCTCGTCGAGGAAAACTCGCGAATAGCTTTAGAATGTTGATGATGATGAACGATATGAAAAAGGGAAAATTCTGAAATAATCACTTCGCGCTCTCTTCATCTCCATCCACGGCTGTTGTGAAAAACCGAGATGAGAACGCGGAAAGCATCTTTTCTTCAGTGTCGTGGAAAATTTGCGATGCTCAGTAAAAATGTATGATATATTATATGTTGTTCTTCAGTCGTGTATGAAGTACGTCAGTATATTTTTATAACGGGGAATTCCGTCGGTGGTGATATCAATCCAATTACTTTCTCGATGTGATTTTAATAGCATTATTGAACGATGTAATTTTTAACGATATCGTCAGTGAGGAATAAATAAATATTGAATACCAGAGCTGAGATAGATAGATATATGTGCAAATCTCATTCCATAGCATACTCGTGACTTTTTCGAAGCGTTCTTAAATTGACGTGGAAAAATTCGTAGAGGACAGTCGAGTGTTATAAAGACTTCAGTTGGAATGGATATAACAGAATGATACATTGGAAGATAAAATTAATGTCGATCAGCAATTGAATCATTCATTTCAAAAAGGGCCTATTTGGTTGAATATGGAAATTACAATTTATAAGCCCTTTTTGAAGTAAAAAATTTCCCCACGAAATAAAGCCAAAATAATAGGGGGGAGAGGAAAAGAAAAAACGTTTTTAAGGGCATTACCGACAAAATTATAATAATATTTTAATAATGATGCAAAAATCAACAAAAATCATACAGAAAAACAATGGAGCTTCCGATCTTTCCGTATCATTTTCAAAACTACTTGCAACCATCCAACTTGAATTCTTAATAAATCTTGAAAAAATATGCAGCGTCGGAGTATCGAAACTGGTATGTGGTCGCATTTTGAAGAGCAAAGATCGAAGATTTATTCTTCAACAAGAGTGCTGCCGTACAAAAGATAACTGACGTAAATCACGAGTAACAATTTGCAAAATAGGATCTTCGGTTCTGTCGGTGTGTGCGTGTGTGAACCAAACTACGCTTCGTATTTACAGATGAACATACCTATGTCAAAATTATTGAGACGTATGTTATTTTTCGAGTTTTTGAAAAAATGAACGTTGCTATCTTGAAACTTGATTATCGAATTTTTTTTTTTTTTTTTTTTTTTTCATTAGGGAGCTATGCGACTACGCATACATGTCGTCAGCTCCATTTAATCTTTAATTGTACAAAGTTGTTATTAGATGGCTAAGGTTATTACAGTAATTTGTAGAAGTAAGTGGAGCGGAGGTAATTGAGGGAATTTTCGATGGTTTCAGAGTTGTTGGATAGAGCGGAGGTGATAGATAAGGGAACGTTGTAGGCGGATCGTTGATTTTGGAGGGCGGGACATGAGAAGAGATGTCGAACGGTGAGGTTATCTAATTGGCAGTAGTTACATGACGGCGGGGCGTGAAGTCGTAAGAGGAGGTAAGAGTGGGTGAGTCGGGTATGGCCAATCCTAAGACGAGCGAGGATGACCTCTTCATGACGGCAGTTTCTATTTGAAGAGGACCATGGAATAGGGAGGCTTTTGATTGATCTTAGTTTGTTATGGTATTGTTTTTCCCAAAGGTTATACCAAGAAGTTAGTATTTTAGAACGGTAATATTTTTGAAGGTCGTATAGTTAATCGAAAAGAGCTTCGAAAACTCATCAGTATTCCATATTTCATCTTTATCCAGAATCCAGCTATTTTTTCAAAGAAGAAAGATCCTAAGATACTATTATCATGTTCTAAAATGTGCTACATACATCAATTATTTTCTGTACGACGCAGTGCAAAAAGAGCCTATACTATGTTTAGGACCCTTTTGAAGAGAATGATTCAACTAAAACACTTAAAACTAATTCCACAAACAAAATTGGGGGGTGGCACCGGGGGAAATTCATTCATTTGATGTGTCATGCTTTCAAATACGACATACTTTAGTATCACAATTCTCGGTGTGGTAGAATATAACCAAGAAAATCAATACTTGGTGAATTTCTGAGATTTTTTCATCAATAGCGGGGTAAGCTATGACTGCTACCGCAATAGACCGCGTGAAATCAGTAGTCAATATTCGGGCTGAATGATACACACTCTTGACATTCACTTTCTTCACTTTGAAATGCTCATTTTTCTTTTCCTTCAACTCGCAGTGGTACAAATTGTGTTACTGAAAGTCGTGCACTCGGACGAAAGAATCCCCTCCCAAGATAAGGGGACTATACTTCAAAAATTGAACAAGAAAATTGTCTTTCGTTGCGAGCTCGCGGTGAGGAAACGGCGATTGACCCGCGTTTGATCGAAGCGGAGGAGTACGCGAAAACTCTCTCGGTGTCCCACTTCTGAAGTAAATAAAAAAAGAGGCTTTAAGAAATGTTTGCGTTTCAGAGTTTAAATACACTAAAAGAAGGGAATGATACTGAAAACGTTTTTTCTATTGTAAGCTCGCGAAACAGAGGAATACACGAAAATTCTCGATTTTCCGGGAAGTGAAGGAAATGCAAGAATCTTATTTTCACTTTTCCTTATTTGAATAAAATAATTATACTGCAGAATTAAAAAAAAAATTCCTCGGGTAGGAAGTAACGCTGGAGGGCGTGGAATCTGAGGGATGCCCATTTTTTGTTTTTCATAATACAAGGAAAGCCTTTGGTTTTCCCTTCTCCTTTGCCTGAATTTTTGCGTATTCGCCCGCTCTTGTCGAATGTCAGAGAAAATCTTTCTGGTATGCTTCCATCGGCAAACGTAACGAGAATTTTGCGTATTCTCCTACCCCGATCAGAGGCGAGGGCGATCGCCGTTCTCTCACCGCAAGCTCCCCTATTGACAAAATCAGGCTATTTTATGTGTCGTTATGGAGCTGATTTGAGATTTTTCTGGTGCGGACTCTCATTTATGGTACTGAATGATACAGAAAAATTAAAAAGCTGTGGTTATTGTTTGGTGCTGAGCGTGAAATATGCTACGTTCCTGAGCCGAAAGTTTTTTTCTTTCAGGTACATAACTAACCAAATTTCAAAAATAGAGCCACAAAGCACCTGAATTTAGTCAGTGACAGGTCGTGTAGCTCTATAGTTTGGTCCATTTTGCCACAGAAAATTGTATTTTGTATCAGGTACTGAAGCAGGTGGCTTTAAAAACAGGGGAATTATGCACCAGAATTTAAATGAAACCATTCATGTTTCAGGCACGTATTGAGCTCTAGTGAAAGATCAGGTTGCAGAAGTGCCTGAAATTACCATGCTACAGATAGTGTAGGAACCAGAAAAGTAGAGTTCTGCCACAGAAAATTATACCAAGTATCAGCCACAAAATGATTTAGTTTTTCAAACAGGCACTGATTGCACCAGAAGTTCTTTCGGCCTAAGTAAAGCGTAAGCAGCGTCATGCTGCAGAAAGTCATATATCAGTATCGGCTACTGAATGCGATACTGTCACACTATTTGAAACAAGCGCAGAGCGCAACTGAATTTCAGTACGCGCCGGATTGTGAATAGGAAGTACGCACCATAATGGACCAGAATAGTCAGACTAGGAATTCTGTACTGTATGAAATACTAAAAATATGCAACATTAACAATGGGCGCCGTTAAGGCGCCGCTAAAGAACGTGCTCTTTTTTGTTGTGGTAGAACTTGATTACTGTGTTTGTATGTAGTGCAGTGAAATATATGTGTTATTTTCTGAATCTTGTGGAGTTCGTTAAATGACGAGGATTATTTTTTACGTAACCGGATGCTGACTTCAGTTTGCGCGTGCGAAGTTTTCAATTTGCGCGTGCGAAGTGCAGAGATTGTTTTTCCTCTTGTGGGTACAGAACGAGAAGTAAAATATCGGTAAGTGATAATTTCTTACCTACTATTTTAAAAATAAGTAACTAAAATTTTATTTTTAGAAATATTTTTATGTACCACGTTTTCTATGTGTATATCATGATACCAGGCTAATGTTCGTGAAATAAGTACGAATACATCGTAGGTTTTAAGAAGGATGTCCTAATGATAGGGTACGTAGGTTGAAATATTAGAGTATGTACTAAAGTAATCGAAACTTCCCAAGGATATAATTCACCATTAAGTTCTTTGGACTCAAAAAATGAAAAGAGAACATCTATCTACGAGTACGGCACATAGGTACTCTCTGTTGATATAATTTTTCTAGAAAGGGAAATGAACGCCATGAGTAATGAGATTACCGACGTAACAGTTTTTCAATTTCAATTTTTTCGCATTCTATCCACACTGCATAAAAAATTATGTACGCACATATTATTCACGTGAGTGAAAGTGATAACCTTGTAACATGGGTGATGATCATGTTAATCACCCCCCCCCCCCTCAAGGATTCGTGGTTCTTTCCTATAGGCTTTAGTGTGCGTCTTGTGGTTTTTGTAACTTCTCTATCAGGAGGTGGAACTTCCATCTGAAGGTGAAGTATGAAATCTAATCTTAGGGCCTGGTAGCGCAGTGGTTATCGTACTCGTCATGAAAAGAAGAGGTCGTGGGTTGATTCCACTCGAGTCAAGAGATTTTTTCGTAATATTTCCTCTTCTATCCTTATCTATACGATTCCTTGAGAATATCCACACTCATCAACATACTTTATGCTACAATTATATTACAAATCTAAATATTTCCAATTGTGTCTTTCAACACAATATCAACGCAGGTCTTTTGCCGTTGTAGCCTGATCAAGGTCTGACGCACCTAGTCATAAAATAAGAGCTCAATGGAATTATAGAATACCTCCATTAGTGATAATTTTTCGAACAAACAGTTATCACAATTAAGAAACAAAGAATTTAAACGGAACTTCCGTGTTACGATTTTAACCTAACAGTACAACACCTATTCTCATGTCCAGCCTACAAAACCAACGACAACCTTTCAACGCCTTGTCTTCTTTATCATCCGCCTTATGCAACAACTCAGAAACAGAAACAGTTACTAGGTAACTTTCTGTAATACTTGCGCTCTACCTACTACTTTCCTCTTCTCTAGCAACTTACAATACCTTTTCGCGAGCTGATATGACCCATAGAGTAGTCAATTAGCTCAAAAATAAAATAAAAAAATAATGAAAATAAATTTTTAATTTTTCAAAGATTATCGTTGAAATTGAAAATCTATACTAGCAGCTCTCATAAAACAGGTTCCCTCTATTTGCCTCAATTAAAGCAGTTAACAAAAACAGCTCAAAGCAATCCAGGGCAGCCAACAATATGGGCTGCGAGTTTTTTCTTTTCTTCCAAAATTTTCAAAGGCAGGACACCGCAATCGTCACATTTTGACACTCTTTATACATTATAATCTTCAGATTTACCCATTTACTTCAACGTCCCTTACCTTTTTCAGAGGCAATTTCTTCCAGGAATGCTTTTAGTATTTTCTCATGTCAATCGTTCTAATTAAAGACTAGTATTTCTTTATTTCTTCATTTTTATTACGCTAACCGAGTTCTATAATATGACAATTGTGAAAATTCGTAATCGCAATGTTTAACGAGGATGGCCCGTCCATATACATCAGTTCCCATCTTTCCTTGATGTATTGCTGATTTGATACACAAATGTGTACTTTTGTCCAATAAAATATGTGAATAAAAAATTTATTTTTCGTTTTGTTACACATGCAGGAAATTCTCAAGTGAATTCACAACCGAGTTTTTTGGCGCAAGATTTATCACAACAGGTGCCTGACGCTATTCCATCCACTCCAGCAAACGAGCAAACTGCGGAAACCCCTACTTACATGAATTTGTAGTGGTTGTTATAAAATCCTAATTCTGTAAATTTACCGTCCGATTGATTTTCATTTTTTTTTTTCCTTTTTTTTCTTTTCATAAGTATTATTTCATTCTTCCCTTTATGAATTTTATAAATCTTCTTTTACCAACTTCCATTTTAACAGGGAACCTGTTTTATGGGGGGCTATTTGAGAAATCTGCCGTGCGCCGTCCGCCGTCCGCCGTCCGCCGTGCGCCGTCCAGCGAAAAACTTAGAAAAATTTCGACCCTCGAGCCATATATGATAGGAGAGGGACTTAGAAAAATTTCGACTCTCGAGCTATATATGATAGAAGGGGGACTTAGAAAAATATCGACTCTCGAGCCATATATGATAGGAGGGGGACTTAGAAAAATTTCGACTCTCGAGCTATAGATGATAGGAGGGGAACTTAGAAAAATTTCGACTCTCGAGCTATATATGATAGAAGGGGGACTTAGAAAAATTTCGACTCTCGAGCCATATATGATAGGAGAGGGACTTAGAAAAATTTCGACTCTCGAGCTATATATGATAGAAGGGGGACTTAGAAAAAATTTCGACTCTCGAGCTATGTATGATAGGAGGGGGACTTGGAAAAATTTCGATTCTCGAGCCATATATGATAGGAGAGGGACTTAGAAAAATTTCGACTGTCGAGCCATATATGATAGGAGAGGGACTTAGAAAAATTTCGACTCTCGAGCTATATATGATAGAAGGGGGACTTAGAAAAAATTTCGAATCTCGAGCTATAGATGATAGGAGGGGAACTTAGAAAAATTTCGACTCTCGAGCTATATATGATAGGAGGGGGACTTAGAAAAATTTCGACTCTCGAGCCATATATGATAGGAGAGGGACTTAGAAAAATTTCGACTGTCGAGCTATATATGATCTAGGCTTCCTTGAATTTTCAATACCAAATCTCATTCGAATCATAAAACAGGTTCCCTGCGTTCCTCGTTTAACTTCGTTAAGGAAGCCGTCATTTTTGTACATGAGATTGATTTTCATATTGTTTTTACATTTTCCTTATTAGTATTATTTCATTCTTTCTTTTATAAATTTTATAAATCTTCTTTTACCTACTTTGGTTCTTTTGTTTAATCCATATTATTATTATGATTGAAAGACAATGTAATTTGAAAAGTGAAATTTTTTGTAAATATTTTGAGTGTGATATTATACCTACTGGTTTGAAACGTTACCAAAATTTGTTCCTGGTGCATAATGCACTGTAGTATACGTAGCCGAAACAGAATAAATTGTTCATCTTTCTGTGTCAGTCTGGTGTGTGCTAGGATTTTCATACAGACAGGTACAGAACGCCACCGAAATTTGATTCTGGCGCGTAACGCGCTGTAAAATGTATCCGCGACAGAAAAAATTATTTATTTTCGGTATCAGTCTGGTGCATACTCCAGACTTCATAGTATGACGCAGAGTGGTACCGAAATTCTGTTCTGGTGCGCAACGCACAGTAACTCGTATCCGCGACAGAAGGAATTATCATGATTTCTGTATCAATCAGGTGCATACATGAGACACAATAGCTAGTTACAGAGTACTACCGAAATCTGTTTCTGGTGCATAATGCATCGTAACTCATATTCGCGAATGAAGTCTTTTCTGTATCATTCTGGTGCGTACTTTACTTTCAGTACCTGATACTGACAAAATTATGTCAGTAGCAGATGAAACCTGAAAGCTTGAAAGTTCATCTGTGTCATTACGCGTCGCGAAAAAAGTGCCATTCTGGTTCAAACAATTCTGGTGCAGAATTGATGAAGCAGAATTCATCGATTTTTGTCAATAGGGTCACGGCAGAAGACGAACCTCTCCTTATATTACCATGCTCATAAATACCAAGTAAAACAGTTTATATCGCTGCGACTCGAGGAAAAAGAAAACTGAGCATTGTCTTATTCAGCCCGAATATTGACTACTAATTTCACGCGGTCGATTACGGTAACAGTCATAGCTTACCCCGCTATTGACCAAATATTCAGGGTGTCTACCAGAATTGAAAAATGGAAATAGTTGACATTAGTTGACCTTTTTTCGATATTTTATTTGACCCTAAAAAATATCAAACTCCCCCTCCCCCTCTCCAAACTAATATCGTAATTTCGGTATTTTTTTTTATTCATTTGCAAGAATTAATATTTAATTGAGAAAAGTGTCATTTTAAAAGTCAGAAGTTTGTTGATTATATCTTGATATTGTGCATATAGGAAGACATGTGAAAAACGTTCTTTACACAAAATTATGCACTTTTGGACTTTTTAGTTGACCTACGGATAGAAAAGTTGACTTTACTTGACTTAGTTGACCATGTTTCAAAAAAGTTGACTTTAATTGACTTAGTTGACTTAGTTGACCTGGTAGACACCCTGATATTGATCCCAATCACTTGTCCGAATCTCGAGAATGCGGTGCCACCCAATTGACGTGCAAGTAATTATTTCTTTCCCCTTTTGCATGGAACCAAAATTCGTGAGCGTATTTCCATTCAGAATTCATGAGCGTATTTTCATTCAAAATTTGTGAGCAGGTCATTGACGGTCCTCAAGGCGAAATTTTGCAGATCGTACAGCCGTATATTCAGCAACAGGCGTAGAATGCGAAAATCCACATGGGAGGGCGCTCTGAGGTCGTTTTCATAGGTAAAATTGAATTTTGAATCTAAATCATCGAATTTCTCTACGTTAAAATGATCGTACGTCTGATCCGATACCAGATAATTATGAATTCTCCGTTCAATTTTCATCCTAAATGACCTATCCTTTAGACGGTTTAAAAGCAAAAATTGTTTTCCACAAAGACAAACAAGGTATGTCATTGCCCGAGATGAGTAGTACGAACTTTGGGCGAAGTATGTCATTCTGTCAATAGTTTTTCGTTTCTTGGGCGTATTTTTAATTACATTATGCTATTTCTGTCGGGCAAGGTCATAATAATATTCATGCACATGTAATGATGACAGGCATATGGTCCCCCTTTAACAGGATAGGAGTAGCCGACCCAAGTAGTCAGAATCAGTCGTTGATTGAAAAATTCTGCCTCCATTTTCACCACTACACAAAACGCAATACACTCTCGTCTTTCTCACCTACATCTCCTCATTCTCAGCTCAAAATTCTTCTGTTAACTGACTCACTTTCATCTCTCCTGGCTATGCAGGACTCTTTATCCAACTAAATTCCCAAATCAACGTATTCAGTTACTTCTGCAATCACTATCGTCCGGCCACTTCTACATCCATCACCTTCTTGTGGATTCCGCGTCACAGCAACTTCCCGGAACATAAGCGATTGTATTTGCCGCCGAAGATTTGCATACCCTGTACTTACCCCTGGTTCTGATCTTAGAAACTATTACTGATCCGTAATACTTGACTCCTGGCATGACTTTTGGAAAAATAAGCATTCAAGCAAACTTAGAGGAATCGAGAACAAAGCAGTCATATCGACTTCTTCCTACCGAAGAAACCGTCATAAAGAAATCATTGCCTTCGCTTCCGCCTCAGAATTGGTTACATGTGTTCCACCCATGCCTAGCTTTTTTTAGGTTTATTCTCTCCTCCTCCTCCTCTCTTGTCAATACTACCAATGTGATAATGTATCCGTTCGTCGCCTCTTCTCGTGTGGACCAGATAAATACCCTTCCTCTTCGAATTCCTTGATTTGAAGGAGAGAATACACAGTCGCAGCTATGAACCATAGAGTGAAAAGCTCATCGATGACTCCTCACTAGACCGTCACAACTGAAAATTTGTAGCTTTCCACTCTATGGTTGACGGACTATGTCCTCTCCTCAGACTCAAGGAATTCGAATAGGAAAGAGCATTTACCCTGTCCGGTCGTCTAAAAAGCGCTGGACCAACTACTTGACTTCTTTGATAGGAACGTTTACGTTCATAGGTCGACCTCTTTCTCTTGCAATCTCACGCCAAAAGAAATTGGGTAATTGTTGGGAAAAGATTGGAAGCTTAATAAAGTACCCAGGGACTAACAAATACTTTAATTAGGATGAAAGGCGTGCTAGTAAGTCGTATACCATACACAGTAACCCATGCCGCGACAATTTTAATAACCATTTCGTTTTAATGTTGTGTGTTTCGCAGGCTGCCTTAATGTGGACGATGAAATACAGCGATATGCACCGTCAAGAAGACTGGAAGCGAATATTTCGCGACAACTTTTTGGGTTTAATAAAATTCCATAAAATCCCGGCAAATGTATTAATGAAAGAAGTTGATCCGCTGAAAGTAGTACCGAACGATATCATTGTGACGGCGCTAGCGTATCAGGTTATTACAATCCTTATTTCCTTTTTTTTTTTTTTTTTTTTTAGTAGTATGTAGGCTATATATGCGAGCATAATACACGCAGTAAGATATAATTGCGCGGTAAAACCGCTATCTAAAAGCATGTTGATGTTGTCGATTCGAAAAAAAAAAGAAAAAGGAATCCGTACACGAGTCTATACATTCTATAATTTTTTTTTTCTTGGTTTTTATTTTATTTTCTATTTTTTATTTAATTACTTCGATATTCTCTCTCTTTCTTCAGAGACAACAATTTGCAAAAAATGTCTTTTTCTGCGCACTGCGTTTTTTTTTTTTTTTTCGTCGAATTATAATTTTACGACTCAGGTTTTTTCATTCGAGTATAATTCGAATTTATAGAATTTGTTATCACGCTTTGGCTTCGTAATTTATTTTTATTGCTGCGGTAGTCAACGAGCAGGAGAGTTAGGAAAATCCAAATCGAGCGAAAGTTTTTCATCCATTCTTTAGGCCGACAAATTTTGTAGCGTCTCACTCTGCGGGAACACAATTTTCCACATCTAAATAATCGGAACATAGCTTCGTTCTTTTCAACATCAGCTTCTCAGTCAACCACGATGAACCATATCAAGTCAAAATCGACTGAAAATTTACTCTTTTCCGACTCTCGGTTGAAATTTGCGTCGATATTCATTCACTGTTGAAATCGACCGTACGTTGAAGTCGATATTAGGGTGAAGTAGGGCTCATTTGTCACGTCGACTTTTTCAAATTTTTTATCGACCTAAAATCAACTGCTCTATCGCGTCTATTGACAGTCGACCAAGTTGAAATCAAACCCAAAACGATCTAGAGTCGATGTAGATCGTCATCCCCTTGTAGCATTTTGTCTTTTTGCTGATCTCGTTACCGCATAGGACCAGAGTATTGCAGCCGGAAATTTCAGCTTCGGCTTTCGGCCTTAACTCATGACCTTGACCGTAACTAGTTGAACGTGGAACGCAGGGATGGTGCAGCCAATTGGTTTTAATATGGAGCACTGAAATCAAAATTGGAATTCCGAAAAGTTCAACCGTCACAGGAGTTGTACTTGGAAAATGGTTGACTTGAGACTTTCAAGAGTCGGAAGTCCCATTCCTATCATCCATAACTCGAAAATCAGAATTTTTCCAAGCCCCAACTCCTTCATTAGGGTATAGGTCGGTTTTTGCTGAGCGGCAGGCGGTGAATGTCGGAAAGCCAAAATCCCCAAAAAGACCTCCATTCCGCATAGAATATCGGGACTCATCGTGAGTGTGTCGAGGTATAAGTAGTGCACTGGATATTAAAAAGATCTTGTGTAAAATTTTTCTTTATTCGTTAGCTTGCTCGTACAAAAGTACTTTCGGGTATTACCCTATCGTAAGTTTTATCGTTATTGAAGAACCACCCCCTTGACATTGGTGGTTCAAGTGGCTACAACAATGCTGCGTGGTGATTTGATGGGCTGCCTTTCTACTGGCCACCAGGTTTTCTGTCGTCTTTTTGGTCGGTTCTGTTCTTCTTCTCTTGTCCAATCACCAACTCGAATAATCTTTCTTTCGCTGTCAAACATGATTACAGTAAATCAATACGTTGATGTTGATCTTAAGGTTCGAAGGAGCCTTACAAGGAAGCACCTCAATTTCACAACCTCCCTTCCCCGGGATCACACCAAGTTGAGTTCGGCTCCCGTTTTAGGGCAAGTTTTCCTCACATTTGGGTGTGTTCTCCGCCTTTTTAGCTTTCAGCCAGATTTCTACAATTCTGATACAGTTGAGAGTTTAAAAGACGCCATCCTTTTGGCTGAGAAGGGGAAACCTACAGGTTGGCTGGTAGAGATTGATCTGGAGTTTGTACATGGATGTCTGGCCACCAGTTCCAAATTAGAGCGGCTAAGATGTGGGAGGAAGGAAAGTTGGGTTTGACAGCCTTTACAGATAATTGAATTTGTAGTGGGGATTGTTTTGGGGAGGGGTCCGAAGTCCTTCTCCACAGGGAAAATTCATGTTCCAGGCGTTTGGCCCTCGAAAAAATTATGACGTTGCCGTGTTGAATAGGTACTTACTTCATGACTTTATGAGAATGATTCACATTTTGATGACGCGCTAGTCTAGTCATGACGTCGTAGGATGTTACTATTTCTTGTTAGTGTTGGGTTCAGTCACTTTCCTGTAGACTTTGAAAATTGTTGTTTAATCGAAAGGGCTCAGGGGCTGATCATGTGTCTTTTTACGGTTTTTTGTACTTAGCAATTACTCGTCTTGAGTAATTCACTCCAGTCTTCTAGAAGCTGGCTTTTCTCCTCTTTACCTTAGCAATTGTTCCTATAGTTTTCTTCTCTTCTTGCGGCTTTCTAGGTGTATGACTTCCAGTATTTCTTCACCACAATCCAGTTCTCCCATTTGGTGTTTGCCAAACAGTGGCTTCGTCCCACGATGTTCAGTGTTCCTGTTTCCTGATGTTGAGGTTTCTCTAAGTCTCACCAATGCAATGTAGATACCTTCGTACTCTTCGCAACTGAGTTTGTACACTCCCCTAAACTACCCTCAGTTCTATTCTTCCGTCTGGACATCGCTTATTCTCCTTGAAGCGTGGGTAGGTTATTGTGAATGTCCACATCCACATCACGACCACTGAACGTCTTTATTAGCTTGTTCATGTACTAATTTGGAGAACTTCCTGACTGTGCTAACATGGGTCCCTTCTCTCCTTCCATTTTCCCATGGAGTCCCTTGACCACACCTCTAGAGTAGCCATTGGATGCTATCGTCCTTTAGGATATAAATTTCTCCGTAACAATAGTTCTGAATTGCCGCTTACTTGTACCCAGGATGGTGGTAGGAGTCTCTTAAGGTGTCGGTGTGCATTGGCTTCCTATAGATTTTCAGTCCCATCCTGTCATTCTCCAGGTATAAGCTCCAGATAGTTGACGGTCTCAGTGCCCTTTTCCACTGTGAATTTGATACTTTAATTCACCGTACTTGTTTCCACAAGGAATTGGCCCATCTGTTATTAGTGTCAGCACATAACTAGGATATCTTCTACATATTTAGCCCGGGTTTGATCGAGTTTTTGAACTTGTTTCCTTTCATGGTCTTATTTTCCAAGTCATATATGAACATCAACGCCAGGATCAATGATAGAACAGGTTCTCTGCCAATATAACTTCCGACTTACGGCTCATGGAAGAACTCAACTGAATTCCGGCCCAGTTCGGCTAGTTTTTGGCCTATCAATGTTGCGCAGAATTGTAAGTGAAGAAGAAACGATCAGAATAATCGGCGCTTTGATACACTCGTGAAAGATACCTATTCTCCAGTTTGTGTTCATCTCAATCGGTTGACTGCAGACTTTGGTATTGAACCGTTGCACTTCTGTCCATCTGTTTGTTTCGTTTTCTATACGTATTCGGCAAAGCCAACTCGCTACAAAAACATTAGATGCCATTGCAGGACTCCCTAGAGCCTGAAGTGTTTTCAAGTCCCAAAAATCATGACGTGACAATTTGAACGCGCTGCAATTTCAAGGAAGCCGTCGACTTTCCAAGTCCCGCTCCTAGCATATATAGCTCGGAGGTCGAAATTTTTTCAAGTCCCCCTCATATCCTATATATAGCTCGGAGGCAGGAATTTTTCCAAGTCTCCATCCCTTATAAACGAAAAAACGAATACTCCAAGGGGAGAGTAAACAAATGCAAACCGCAGAAAATAAAAACGAAGGGAGCGCTTTCGGTTAAACAACCATCTTCAAACCTGAAATGAAAGCAACTGACGAACGAATGAGAAGAAAGAGGTATTAAGATCGTCCGAACGAGAAATCACGGTGTGAATCATAAACCTGTTCGATCAAGCCATCTTCCGGAATGTACGAGTTGAGTATAGTGATACCGTCAGTGTTGAGGTGACGCATTATCTCTATATTCTCGAGGGCGATACGTTTACGGTAGGAATTCTCCTTATGGAGGAGCTTTTCAGATCCCTCGCGGAAACTGTGGCCACTGTTATGGACCATAAGGTTTAATCTAGTCGCAATATTAAATTTACCATACCATCTTCGCAACTCCGTTCTGATCCACTTCTCCCTCATATAATTCTCCAGTTTCTTAGTCGTAATCTTACAATCGGAATAAAACCATCAACTTTTTGGATTTATCGATCTCTATAATAGACGGTATCCATAAGTTTGGAATTTACAGGAAAGATACTACGACCGATGTTTTAGTCCACGGTGGTTCGTTCGGTCCTGTTGCTCATAAGATGGCTGCTTTTCATAGCCAGCCTAGTTCACAGACTGACTCGTATTCCGTTGAGTCAATCTGCTTTTAAGAAAGAATTACTTACCATAAAACACCTGGCTAGAGTGAATGGAGTCAATGTCGACGTTGACGTGATGGTTCGGAGGAAAGTTACGAGGAGCCTTCTTGATTCCACCACCTCCCTCCCCCGAGACACGATCCGCGATCGCCGTTTGCGTTGGATCAGTCTCCCTTTCCTGGGGAATTTCTCCCAGCAATTGGGTCGGGCCCTTCGCCCGTTTGGTTTCAGACCCGCGTTTTACAACCTCACCACAGTCAAGAGGTTGTTTGTGAGACTGAAGGATCCCATACCGGTTGATGAAAGGAGTGGTGTTTATAAGATGGAATGTGAGGATTGTGGAGGCTTTTATATTGGTGAGACCAGCCGCCAGATGAAAGTTAGAGTAGCTGAGCACCTGAAGTCTTGGAAGAAGGGACGCTTAGGGGAGTCAGCTTTCGCTGATCATTTGATTAACAGTGGCCACAGTTTCCGCGAGGGATCTGAAAAGCTCCTCCATAAGGAGAATTCCTACCGTAAACGTATCGCCCTCGAGAATATAGAGATAATGCGTCACCTCAACACTGACGGTATCACTATACTCAACTCGTACATTCCGGAAGATGGCTTGATCGAACAGGTTTATGATTCACACCGTGATTTCTCGTTCGGACGATCTTAATACCTCTTTCTTCTCATTCGTACGTCAGTTGCTTTCATTTCAGGTTTGAAGATGGTTGTTTAACCGAAAGCGCTCCCTTCGTTTTTATTTTCTGCGGTTTGCATTTGTTTACTCTCCCCTTGGAGTATTCGTTTTTTCGTTTATGATGGATAGCCGTAACCTTAAGGAACGGATTCGTTTAATTCCCCATCCCTTCTTCGTGGACGTCATCAACCTCGTGACGTGACCAACCTCGCTCACGCCCGCGCTCGCAGAAGAAAATTTCCTGAAAGTACCTCCAACAAAAGGGATAATGGGTTCCCCGCTAAAAAACGGAAAATTGATTTCCAACTGACGAGGGTGTAAATAAAGCTGGTTTCCAGAGAACATACGGATGAATTCGGCTTTCAGCTAGCCGTAATACTGTGGTCATAATTTTGAACTACGTGCGCCTGCAATGGTCGAAATGAAGCTTTCTACGTCTATTTTCAGTCGATTCATTTTTGATCTCGATTCTAAAACCTTATCAGAGGGTGCATTCAAAACCTACGCATTTTAGAAGTCTATTGCAAGTCTTCTGGTATTCACAGCCGTATTCTCAAACAAACAAAATAATTTCAAGTTCGTTTTGGGACTTTCTAAGACTCTTAGGTGCACTTAAAATTATATTCTTTGTTTGAGAATACGGCTGTGAATCACCTGAAGTCGACTCAATTTTTACGTTGACAAAAAGTCTATAGAACAAAATGAGCGGTTGATTTTGAGTCAACTTAGAGTCATTTTTGGTAGGTTTGTGGTCGGCATTGGGCAAAACAAATTTGACTTGAAGTCGATTTGGAGTCGACATGGTTCATCGAGTCCTCATCACTTCCCAAGTCTTACTTATGGTGTACCCAAAACCCGAGTGACCAAATCTCATGGCCACCTCTCTGCCCTTCCGTATGACTGACGTATGAAACCATCATGATATTCATCGAAAAACTATCAGATCTTTTATGACAACAGAATTGCCTCCACTAATTTCGTCACACCCTGGTGGAATCATTTCCCGCTCTCTAAGTCTTCTCAAACTCCGAATTATTTCAATTCGTCGTGATAAATACTTTCATTCGTAAACTCACCTCATTTACCGTGAAGAAGCTCAAGCCAAAGTGAAAGTTCTGATCCGTCTTGCTAGAAAGCATTCTTACAGCTAAATCAATCCCTGTTTTTCTTCACCATGGGTAGAGATAACAAGAAACAATTCCGATCATCACATCCCTCAAATAAAATCAGACAACTCATATTATGTAAGATTGAACGTACATATTTTCTGAATCGTCCGCCAATCTTCATAAGTTTCCGTGTGTATAGTATTGCCCTGTCTAAACTGGTCCTGGTCATTCGGCAGATTACTGATTACATATGTACAAAAGATTACTGATACGAACCAATCTTAACTTGTATTGCGATGCGCTCCGTTATGTACTCGCGGTTTATCGTTCGTTAATTTAGGATTCAAGCATCCTTATTTGGTTCGAAATCTCCACTCATTCTTTGTGTTTCACACAAAAACTTAGCACCGACCTAAAAAATAATATTGTCACACTTCGAGCTATGCAGCTACCAGAGGAAGAAGGCTGGTACTTATTTCCAAAGGATACATCAGCTCTCGCAGCACATCCAGCTATAGAGAAAACGAAAAACGTAAAACAGTAGTCGTCAATTTTACCCAGGAACAGCTTGAGTTTTACTTTGATTCTGCCGGAAGTCCCATCTGGGGTGGGGACATCTTAGAAACAGTAACGTTTTTACCAAAAGACTTCGATTACGAACTACCAGAATACTCTCGTTCACCATCTCCTACCAGATCGATCCAACCAGCCACTACACAAGAGTAACATCCGAAACCGCTACAAGCAATAGTCAAGGATGTAATTTTGGAAAAATTCAATGGCAAATCTCCGAATCCTCACATCTGGATTAAACTGTTCGAACACGAATGCGGACGGACACAAGTACCCACCAACCGTTATCACAAAACGCTCAGGTTATTTCTCGAAGGACCCGCTGAAAATTGGTACATAGCGACTCGCATCACGACCATGTCCACAGATTCGAAATTTCGCAGAAAAATTCGAAAACAAAGGTTGGAGCGACATTTCGTAATATGCTTTTAGTTACTTGTATAATATTAAAATAAGTTGTAGAAGTGGAACCGTTATCACCCGATACCATTAGGTTAAATTTAATAGTACATGATCTATCGCAATGGGCCAGGGCCAGGTTAGCTAATGAAGAGATAAACACAGTAGGGAAATTGCTTCAAAAACTTCATCAGTTCGAAAATACTGACCATCGTCGCCGAACATTACCTCAAACTAAAACTAGAAAAACTTTCGACTCGTTTAAAATCTGAGTTTGAAACACTCACTTCTTCTGCTCTTCGTGGTAACTTTCGATGGAAGATCATTTCATTTCATCGCTTTTCTGAAAAATAAAAACAATATCAAATTTAGGTACTTCGCAAAGAAAAGATTCATAAAGATGAACGACTCAAACACCAGAAATAAAACTAAATCTTCCCGCAGATTTTGAGACACTACAATTATTATTGTCATCCTATATTACAAACTCGACAGGACTTCTCAAAACCACCCGACGCTTTTGTACATTTATCCAACAATTGAGCGTTCGTTGCCGTATATAGGAAATTTCAGTCGTCGGATGAAGAACGTGATTTTTTGGAAAACCGGAAAGAGGGAAGCGGAGGTGTTCGAGAGCAATAGGTTTTGCTTTTCGTGTAGGCTTATCCTTTCAATTTTCAAAAACCCACACTCTCTATTCGCACGATTTACGAAATTATAAAACGCCGTACGACGCTTTCACAGAAAGCTTAAAGAAAAAGAGGACAAGGAAATCAAGAAGAAAAGGGGCAAAAAACGTTAGTTCGTAGCTCGGTCTTCTGTGTTTGTCAACTCTTTCTCTTCATCTTTGAACGTTGAATTTTTTCCACGTTCGGGCCTGTAAGGTAGTTTTCCTACTCTATTTCCTTACTTTCATGTTCTATGGTGACCCGGACATGTTGAAGATTATTGTCCAATTTCCTCTTTCTCCGAAGAATCTGTCCGAGACGTCGGTTGAAAAAATTTTGATTTGTGTCAACGATTTTTCTATCCTAAGATTAATATTTGACTTCTGCTGGATGAGTCTAGGTTGCGAAATGGACGTTACGTTTCGTTTCCATGGTCGAAATATTTATTGACCGGCCATTCAAGTGGATTATTGAAGACTAGATACTCGTACTTGTAGATGCGGTAGTCTCTAGGACTCAAATTCAAGTTCATCTGCTGGTAGTAAATTGCACGTAACTGTTTGACTCTAGTAGATTAAATAATGTAGGCATACATCGATAGGCAGTAGATCGCACTTGAGTATAAGATTTGGGTACGTACAGAGTACCAACTACTTACCCATGTAGAGGCAATATCAGTAATTAGAAAAGAGAGAGAGAAAAAAAAATAAAAGTTTACAATACGATTCAATGTCGACATCAATTATAGAAAAAAGATAGTATGAGTTTCGTCGACTTACACATACAATATTATCTTGACGACAGTTGTCAGAAAATATTATAACGAAGGGAATTTGTGACCTGTTCTGATTTGTCGCTCAAATTATCGACAGGCAAATTGAGGAGAAACTTTGAAGCGGGGCGAGAGGAAAGTAAGAGGATACAGAAGGAGGGAGAGAAAGGAACGAAAAAGGATGATTAAGTTTACAGATGAGGAAAAAATGAACGAATTGAGGGAGGAGAAGGAGTTACAGCTCAGGAGAGGGACGTGTTCACGTGAAGACGCCGCCACAACTGGGAGTTCTAGATACTTATTCACGAGTCTGCCTTTTGTAGCTACATGAATAAGTATCTTGGCACAGTGGTATAGCGGGGGGAGGTTAGAGGGGTTGAACCTCCCCATGACACATGAGATATTACTTTTATTTTAAATAATTTTTCCAAACATTTCTTGTAACATTTCTTTTCTCCCATTTTTTCTTCAACCAACCACCCTCCCGCCCGCAGAAAAATTTTCTGGTTACACTATTGTATTAGAAAGATCAGCGCTATGGTCCAAATCCAACAAAAGCTTGGTGACCGGAAGATAAACGGACTCTCTTCTCGTAGGCTTGAACATGTTCTTCCGAGTTTGCCGACGGAGTCATAGGAACCACGGGTGACCTCATGAACGCCTGTGGAGGGCGTCTTCTAATGCGAATAGATGGCCTACGGACCATAAGCGAGTTCTTCAATCTATTTTTGCCTCCACTCTTGTTATACCTAAACGTAAACTGCACGAGAGTCTGCCGCATCCAAAAAAGCGCTCAAGGAAGGTACCCCGATCAGACCAGCGGTCGTATTGCTCAATTTTCAAGTAAATATTTTTGCTTGCGCTCCTCATCTTCCTCAAAATACTTCGTGGCCAATTCTCTAGAACTCGCATGTCTCATAAAGATAACTCAGAGTTCCCTCTGCTTGACGTCCAGAATTTGTGCTTTCGGAGGTATAATCTACTGATTTCCTGACGACACATCAATATTGTCGAGAATGTATTCATGAGCCGCATTGAGAATAAATTTCTCCTCAACCATCATCTGTCCGTTTGCGTTTAACAGTGGACTCGATAAGCAGACGATGTCTTCTGTTTGTGGTGAGGACACTTCTTTTCCATAAATCTCCACGACGCGCATCTGGGTCTCGATTTGGAAACTCTTTCCGTTCAAACCAAGTTCAAACTCAAATTCGACATTTATTCGAAAATCTTCTTTCATCGGTGTTCAAACTCATTCATGAGTCTTCCTTTTGTGAAAACATGAATAAGCTCAATCTTGAGTTACGGCCCGAGTCCAATGAGTGTTTGGCGACAACAGACAAATGACTACCTACTCTTCTTGTAGGCTTTAAGACGTTCTTTGAGTCTGATTTGGATATCACGGCCCGTCTGACGGTCATAGATGAAGTCGCAGACGCCAAAGTGGTGTCATAAAAGTCTGATAGCCTGATCTTAAAGCAAATAGGTGGCCTAAAGACTACGGACAATAACACGGGTTCTTTTATGGAGTTGAACCGGGGGTGGTAGAGAACCTGTTTCATAGGTACGAGGGATCTAAAAAATGTAGATTATGACGTCACAAGGCTTAACTATGACGTAATCGATGGAGCTATATGAAATAGGAGGGGGACTTGAAAAAAACTGATCTATGACGTCATCAGATTGTGAGGTCAAGAGGCTGGCCAATGATGTCATCAAATTATGATTTCAGACCCGGACTTTGAAGCTGTGTATAATAGGAAGGGGACTTCTAAAAAAACTGATCTACGACGTCATCAAACTGTGGCGTCACAGATCACGAGAAACGTTCGCCATCCGGCGTCCAGTCACCTGGCAAAGCTCAGTCCCCTCCAATCGCATGTAGCTTAGGGGCGGGGCCTGTGTTGTCACAATCTATATTTTTTAGATTACATGTGCCCCATAAAACAGGTTCTCGTTCAACTCCGTTAAAAAACCCGCGAGTTTTTCAGTTTGCAGGACTGGAGGCCGAAAAAAACCGTAGAGATTTAGCGTTACCTCTACAACGAGGAATCCGCAGAAGGAAGCAAAAAGGATTCAAGAAAGGCAACAGTCAGCCTTCTCTCTCGAATCACCTTGTCGATGTTTAAGGCAATACCATTCTTCTGTGCAAGCGACCGGATACGTGCTCTTTCTCTTTGAATTTCCTGTACTTGAGGGGTCATGAAATACAGAGTGGAAAGCTGCATGTGGGAGTGTAGTGAGGGGCACCGGTGAAGGGAGATTTTCGAATAACTTTTGAATTTGGTTACAAACTCGTTGTTGTCCGGTTCTACCGGAAGGAGTTTCCAACTCGAGAGCCAAATACTCGTCGTAGAGCCTAGTTGAAAGGAGGATCCTCACCACAAACAGAAGATATCCTGTACATATCGAGTCCACTGTAGAACGCAAACGGACAGGTGGTGGTTGAGGAGCGAATCATTATGGAGATGCGTATTCCAAACTCCTGGATTAAATCAGAGTAAATTCCATGGTTCCTTGATAAGAGGCACAAGTGGTCAATAGCTTTGGCCGCGGAATCTGAGTTCGTCGGTATAGGAGATGAGATTCGCGAATCCCAGAGAATTAGCCAGAAAGTGACCAGAGGAAAACGAGACATGCATGCGAAACCATTTACTGCAAAATAGAGCAACACGAGCACAGGTCTGATCGGGACACCGTCCTTGTGTGTTTTTATTTGTTCTTAGTGGAATTTTGTAACGAAAGCTTTCATTTGCAGCAGTCTTTCACGCAGTTGAAGTTTAGGAGTAAGAAAGAGTACAGCCACGGCCGAGGTAGAGACAAGAATAGGCGTACAATGAAAGCTAAACTTACGGCAACAGTCGAGTATAGAATCGATATTTCATATAATCAAGATCACTATACCGATACATAGATATAATCGAGGATGATATATTTTTACGTTGTATTTCTTTGCAAATATAACATGATTCTCCATGAAGGGGAAAAATTTACTCAAATTATTTTGTTCCTCTGGTTACGTCGTTTTATCGCTTCAAAGTTTCTGGGCAGTTTGTTGGTCGATGATTAGCGCGACAAAACTAATTCGCTGATGAAGTATAAGTACACGACGAGGTTGAGCTGAGAAAAATTTCGAGTCCAAACCCTGTTCAAAGGGAAGACTTGTTGCGAGTTCTAAACCTTCACGTAGGTTTAATTTAAAACGGAGACTCGGATTTTCGAAGTAATCGATTATCGGAAATCAAAAATTACTCAGCTTTTTGGTGCCAGTTGATTTATGGGGTAAAATCTACCAAGTTATCAATCTTCGAAGTTCTGAAAATAGGTGCCCTGTAATTATGACGAGCAATAAATATTCTTTCTTCGTAAAAATAAATCACTCAGGGTGAGATTTTCATGAGGATGTTGACAAGATTCAAGTCGTAATGACATTTTAACCCACTACGAAGCCCGTTTCGTTCGTACGTGGTCGTGTACAAAACACCAGCACGGTCAACCTGTCACATTGGCCTGTCTCCGAGCAAACACATTTGCTCGACGATGAAATTGGATTGTGTGAGCTGGCAGCGTCGAATGTCAATCTTGACCCTTTTCAAAATCATCAAAGAGCTTTCGATATCGTTATCGAGTGCTTTGATAGCGTGCTCTCGAATATCTAGGATTAACTTCGCACGTTTTTTTCAATTGTTTACAAAGCTATTCGTGCAAATAGATTCGATTTTTTCCCATTATTCCACCTGTATACGTATTTGCTCACATTTTATTGTAAGTTATTCGTTTCTGTCAGCGCGTTTCGAACGAGCTTTCCATCACTCTTTCCCCAATCTTCGACAGCCATTTGTTCGCGAGAATTCTCTCCGCGTCTACCCACCTTCCTCACCCTATTTTCTTCGAATACCACCGCCGCACCGGTACATTATGTTCTGGCTATTTCGGGCAAAACGCTTGTCAATCAAGTAGACGAGAGCGGAAAGTTACGGTTAATTTTTCAGTCGGATTTTCATCCTTTGAAATTTTCCGGATCTTCTCGATGTCTTTGTCCTTTTAAGTTCAGAATGTTTTCTCTCCAGGGTCCGCGGTCGCAGAATTTGTGAAACGGCGTACGAATACATCATTCACGTACTTCGTCGACATTTTCGGTGGTTTTGAGAAGTTCTGTTTGAATAAAATAACGCTCCACACGTGGGGGATGACTTTTTAGTTAATTAATAACACACGAGTTTTAGAGGAGACTAGAAAAGCAACTTTTGTGGACGTTTAATGCGTACCCGAACAATCCGGCACAGTTTCCCTTGGCAACGTCGTCCTGGGCCCTGCTTTCCTGCATTATTCTTGGATATTCGACCTTATTCGCTACGTGAATTATAAGGTTTATAATTAAAAATAATTTAGCTCGCTGACTCTATGTAAATTTTTAGTTTTAAATTTCCCTAATTTTAGCTAACCGCTCATTGTGTTGCCGAATTTCGCCATACAGCCTCTATTTTCTTTTCGTCGATTCGCGAATTCGCGAGAAAATGACGAATATTATGCGAAAGCACGCGAACTGAAAAAAGTAACGAACAAATAATATGTATAAGGAAAAAAACCATTCCGTTGAGCAAACAAAAGCCGCCTCTTCGAAATGCTAATCGCATCGCTCGCTTATATAATTCTTCCGCATATTGGCCTTTTATTTTTCTTCTTTTCTTTTTTTACGTTTAACTTTCTTATTATGTTATTGTATATTCAGAGAGAGCAGCAAGACCAAGTTGAATTGGTAGATTGATTACAACGGTCGCCGTATATTCTAAAATCTATAATGCATTAAATCATGAACGTATGATTAATCATTTGAAAGGTAACCAACGTTTCAAAATACGGTAACGGTTCGAAACTGTAGCGTAGAGTAGGTGCACCGGGTCTTTGATTCAGTATACCTACCACCCCCTTTTTTTATACAGTAATTAGTATAATTTATTATGAAAAACAAAGAATTATTCAACTAGTATTTTTAGAGCGTATAATCGTTCAGGAAAACGTTCACAAAAAAACAAAGGAATAATTTCACACGCTTTTCAAGCATTTTCGGAGAAAATCACCTGTACTTCATTTTCACGAAGGTATGAATGCAGTAAAATTCATCACTCAGAATTTTATAGATTTTTCCAAGTATTTTACCCTATTTTCCTTCTCCAATGGTTCAAAACTTTTGTCAAACACACGTTATTATCATTACCAAATTCCATTAAAAACACACCAAAAATATTAATATTCAGAGCCTTGTAAGTAGTGCACTGTTCTTCCGTGCATGTTTTGTAGTCCATCTTTGCAACTAGAAATCCTTTAATTACACTATTGAACAGCTATCCTGTTACAAAGATTCTATTACAGGATTCTTAGATACTTTTCAACGCTGAACACGTAACGATAAATATTCACGTAATCCTAACAAATATTCTCGTCTACTCGCCGCGCGCTGTCGCGGAGCGTAACGAACGTTTTCGATAGCGACGCCGCTATCGTCGATGTGTTTTGCGACGATGCGCGGCAAGTAAACGAGAACTTCAATCGTGATTACTAAAAGTATGACGTGCTGGCAAAAAACGGACAACGGATTCGTGTTCAGTGTTGAAAAGTATCTGAGAATCACGTAATAGAATCTTTGTAACAGGATAGCTATTCAGTAGTTATTTACCTAGTATTTTTAGAGCGCGTACAATCGTTCAGGAAACGTTCAGAGAAAAAAAACAAAGTGATTATTTACTCGTATTTCAGGCATTTTTTAGGGAAATTTCCTGTATGTCATTCATTATTCTAGGTAGATACACAGTAAAATTTATCATCCCAGAATTTTATAGATTTTTCCAAATATTTTAATATGCGGAGGATGCAGCTCACCTACAGTAGACGAACTCTTTAAAAGGTGTACGAGCGTACTAATTTTTTTCAAAGACGGTTCTTGAGGACACTAAGCGCACAAACGTGCTAATTTTTCCAAATAAAGATTTCCGACCTAGAAAGGAACACAATCTAAAAGGATATTTTCGAGACGAGTCACAGAACGTGAATAATTCGCAAAGATAATCATCACAATACATCATTTCAATACTTAACATGAACTACGATCGTAGTCGTGAATAAACATCATTTTCCTGAGACACCGGGCGCGATCTGGTGAGAACTCGGTACCGAGGATACTTTCCATTTAGTAATTTATCCATGTTATAATAAAAATGTGATAATATAAATTTTCTTGAAATTATAATCCCTAAATTTATAACTTAGCCAACAAAACAGTTCTCTTTTTACTTGACCCCACCCAAACATCCTCCCTCAGGATTGCCCTGGGAACTTACCGTACCAGCCCCAAACTTGGCCTATGCGCAGAGGTCGCAGAACCTCCCCTCCACTCCCGTAGACTCACCCTAAGCTCAAACTTCTTATCTTCTGTCTCCCAATGTCTGCAACTTCCAATTTTCAGCCGAATCTTTCACGTTAACATCAGTCGACTCTTCACAAAACATATACGCTTAAACGAATCCGTTCCTTCAAGTTACGGCTATCCACAATAAACGCGAAAGACGATTACTCCGACGTGGAGTAAAGCATGCAAACCGCAGAAAAATAAAAGACGACGAGCGCTTTCGGTTAATAAACCATCTTCAAGCCTGAAATGAAAGCAACTGACGAACAAATGAGAAGAACGAAGTATTAAGATCGTCCAAACGAGAAATCACGATGTGAGTCATAAACCAGTTCGATCAGGCCATCTTCCGGGATGTACGAGTTGAGTACAGTGATACCATCAGTGTTGAGATGGCGCATTATCTCTATATTCTCGAGGGCGATGCGCTTACGGTAGGAATTCTCCTTATGGAGGAGCTTTTCGGATCCCTCGCGGAAGCTGTGGCCACTGTTTATTAAGTGATCAGCGAAAGCTGACTCCCCTAAGTGTCCCTTCTTCCAAGACTTCAGGTGCTCAGTTACTCTAACTTTCATTTGGCGGCTGGCCTGACCAATATAAAAGCTTCCACAATCCTCACATTTCAACTTATAAACACCAATCCTCTCATAGACAGGTGTAGGGTCCTTCAGTCTCACAGACAACCTCTTGACTGTGGTAGGGTTGTAAAACGCGGGTCTGAAGCCAAACGGGTGAAGGGCCCGACCCAATTGCAGGGAGAACATCCCTAGGAAAGGGAGACTGATCCAACGCAAACGGCGATCACGGGTCGTGTCTCCGGAGAGGGAGGTGGTGGAATCCAGGAGGCTCCTCGTAACTTTCCTCCGAACCATCACTTCAACGTCGACATTGACCCCATTCACTCTGGCCAGGTGTTTTATTGTGAATAACTCTTTCTTAAAGGCAGACTGACTCAAAGACGAGTCAGTCTGTGAACTAGGCTATGAAAGGCAGCCATCTTGTGAGCAACAGGACCGAACGAACCACCGTGGACTAAAACATCGGTCGTAGTGTCTTTCCTGTAAATTCCAAACTTATGGATACCGTCTATTATAGAGATCGATAAATCCAAAAAGTTGAAGGAAAATACCCCTATTTCCAACGTAAATTTGATTGAAGGGTACCAGGAATTGAGATACCTCAGAAACTCACCAAGGAGATCTGGGTGACCAGTCTAGGTACATAGAACGTCATCAACGTACCTGTGCCAATAGTGAATATGATTAAGTAACACCTGGTTCGAGGAAAAGAGGTCAAGTTCAAACTTAGACATGAAAATTTCGGAGATGAGAGAGCCTAGTGGTGATCCAATGGGAATCCCTACTTCATCAGGGAACTCGAAAAATTTCCCTTCAAATTTGCAGTAGTTGGGGAACCAACAAGTATTCAGAAGATCGAAAAATTCATGAAGCTCATTATGAGGAATGTTGGCTTTGACGAGTAGCTCACCCATACGCTGGGTAGTAGCAGCCTTAGGAATATCCGGGAACAAACCAACAACATCAAACGAGCAGATGGTCGTTCCCGGGGGAGACTTACATCCTTGAGGACGTCAGTTGAAAGAGGCCGAACTCGAGACCGAATGAGGGGATTCAAAATCAATTCGATTTTTGAACCAACGGTCAAGGAATTTGGCAAGGAGGTAGGTAGGAGAGGAGACGAAAGAAACAACGTGTCGCATCGGGGTATTGTTCTTATGCACTTTAGGCAGCCCGTAGAGGAGGGGGGGGGGTGCGGGGTTAGGAACAAGGAGGGCTTTTTTCAAAGCAGGAGTTTTGATTCCTGTTGATGACACTCTTAACTTCTTTGACGTGCTTGGGAAAGCTGAAATCCTCACTCTCTTTAGCACCACACTGCTGTAGGACTTCATGGACCTTAGAAGAATAGGCCGATCTCTCCCTCACTACAACAGCGTTGCCCTTGTCAGCCTTAGTGACGATCAAATCTCCCTCTTTCATCTTCCTCCTTAAACCCTGAATCACTCCTCCCAATTTATTACTCATGCGAGGGAGGGGGTTATTACGGACTAATTCGGCACAGACTTTCTGGGTATTAAAACCAGGACCAATCTTAACCGCAAGATCTGAAACAACATTCGCCAAGGTTTCATCATTCTTGAGGGGAGGCAGACTGAATTTCAAACCTTTCTCGAGGAGGGCTGTTTCGTCACTATTGAACACTACCTGACTATTATTTTTGAAGGGGGGATGTAATTTATGAACGTCAACGCCGTCACTCACCCCTTCCTCAACCACATCCTCATTAACTGTCATTAAGGAGGACAGCTTCTTATTTTTCTTCTCCTTCAAATTCACCTCAAACTTCCAGCACTTTTCATTGACGTCCCGCATAAAGTAATCGAACTCAAGGGGGGGAGCATGCCGGAAAGTCTCGAATGGACCATAAGGTTTTAATCTAGTCGTAATATTCAATTTACCGTACCATCTTCGCAACTCTGTTCAGATCCACACTTCTCTCTCATATAATTTTCCAGTTTCTTAGTCGTAACCTTACAATCGGAATAAAACCGGAATTTAACGAACTTAGGTCTCAAATGCAACTTTTTAGCACGTCAAAAATAAGTGATAATCAGAGTCCGATTTCTCGGCATTTGTCGAATCATTTTGCTAGGGCGAAAAGCTTGAAATCAGGTGGAAGTTTATTTTAGAGGAAGTGGGACCTGTAAAACAAATTTTATCTTGCCGAAAAGTGCCGAAAGTGGAACAATGCCAAAAACAAGGTTCAAAGCCGAATAAGGCCGAAAATGACAACTTTGTTAAATATCGACCAATTATAAAATTTCGGACAAAATTTCCTTAATTTTGTTTAAAATTCAGCAATTTTGGTGAAAATTGGGCAGTTTTTTTTGAAAATATTATTTTTACTTCAAAGTTGAAAAATTAAAAAGTTTGATTGAAAAATTGCAAGGATTTTTTATTACCTCCTGAGTTTAATCCCCCAAAATCGTTTATTTTTGTCAAAATCACGTAATTTTGGTCGTAAGAACGTAAATTTGTAAAAGTACTGAAAACGAATGTTTTCTTCATTTTTTTCAACCAAATGATGCCGAAAATGCAACATTAAGTGCCGAAACTTTTCATTTTTAGTGCCGAAAAATCCGGGCTCAGGTAATAATATTTTTATACGTCGCTCCCAATCAAACAACGAAAACAAGCTTTCACAAGTTTTGCCTTATCATACGAATTCATTGATGCAGTGAAGAAGTAACCTACAGGTATTCTCCATCGCTGATTGAGACAATTTACCATGAACACGAGAGCTTTTGTGCGGCTGTACCTGTATCTCGTATCTTCTTCGTCATTTCGTAATTCCCAAAATCGACAGAGCCCACTAATTTGCTACCGTCTCAATGAGATTGTTTTCTAATTGATACTTCATCAAACATTACCTAGGTAGAGATCCGTATAAAGTTTTCGAACTTTGAGATGCCTTTCGCGTGATGTATTCAATCGACTCGCTACTGAATCCGGGCTCACATCTAACATTTTGGTACCACTTTTGTAGTGTGCGACAATGTGGTAGAGACTTTTTAAAAATATTTCCAACGTACTATCATTTTGGTGACTAGAAGTCGAGAGTGAGAGCAAAAGATCGAATTGCTGGCGAATAATTTCCTGCCCTAATCCCAAGTAATTATCAACAGGGAACCACCTCTTTTAGGAGAGGGTATTTTGAAGAAAAATGATGGGCGCCGGGAGGCAAAACGTGGGATCTAGGAAAATGTCTACCTCTGAGCTACGTATGATAGGAGGGGTACTTAAAAAAAGTCTTCCTCCGAGCTATACATGATAGGTGAGGGACTTGGAAAAAGTTCCTTTTTCAAGCTATTATGATAGAGAGGGCAGTTTCGGGTTATTAATTATGAGATAGGAGGTTCTAATTTGGCTATTAGCTTGAAATATTGTATACTGGACCAAGAAGGAGAGCGAACAAGCGGTCGAGTGAGATCTCGAAAAGCCTTCATTATGCGAGGACTAATATACAACATACTAGGTTTTTTTATTTATTTATATTCTATAGATAAATTAGCACGTTTCGATAGCATTGCTACCTTCTTCAGGTGCAAACAAAAGTGTATATGATGGGAAAGTTACCTAGAAAAATTTCTACTTCCGAGCTATACATGATGGAGAGGGGGACTTTGAAAAATTTTGAGCTCTATAGGATAGGGGTGGCCGCGCTCTCTCAAATAAAAAGAGAACTTGGAGAAGCTTTGGACGTCAAAGTCGACTAGCTTATTGGGGAAATCACTGAAAAAAAATTGCACCTAGAACTTGACCTGTGAGAAAAAACCATAAAAACTGGTGTTTTTGTAACTGTTCTTCGTCGTTTGTATACAGGAACCGGTGGAACGTCACATTGCCGTAGCACTCGGTTTCCTTGATATTAGGAACCAACTGTCGGATGCCCCAACACTCGGTTCCAATAGCATGCGGAACCGACTCTCGAGTACCTCAACAGGAAACAAGTGTTGGGGCACTCGACAGTCGCCCCGGATGCTATGTGAACCGAGTGTTGAGGCACTCGACAGTCGGTTCCATATGCTATGTGAACTGTGTTGGAGTACTCGACAGTCGGTTCGGTATACTTCTGAACCCGAGTGTTGGGGCACTAGACAGTCGGTCCGGTATACTTTCGAAACCGAGTGTTGAGACACTCGACAGTCGGTTTCGGATGCTGTTGTAGCCAAGGGTTGGCGCATTCAACAGTCGGTTCCTAATGTCGAAGAAACCCAGTGTTGGGCCTTACTGGGTAGCTATCTTGGTAAAAATGACGTACAGGAGATTTTCCTAAAAAATGCCTGAAATACGAGTAAATATTCACTTCGCTTCCTTCCTGAAGGTTTCCTGAACGACTACACGCTCTAAGAATACTAGGTAAATAATTAAAAGATTTCTAGTTGGATTGGGATGTAAAAAAGTAAAAACTCGACTAGAAAACATACACGGAAAAACTGTGCCTGATTTACAAGGCTCTGAATATTAATATTTTTTGGAATTTGGTAATGATAATAACGTGTGGTTGAAAAAAATTTTGAACCATTGGAGAAGGAAAATAGCGTAAAAAAAATCTATAAAATTCTAAGTGATGAATTTTACTGTATTCCTATCTCGGTAAAAATAAAGTACAGGTGATTTTCTCCGAAAATGCTTGAAAAGCATGTGAAATTATAACTTTCTTTTTTTGTGAACGATTATACGCTCTAAAAATACTAATTAAATAATTATTCGTTTTTCGTAATAAATGATACAAATTACTGGATAAAAAGGAGGTGGTAGGTACACTGGGTCAAAGACCCGGTATATCTACTGCGTAGGATTGCTTTTTTCTCCTTATACCTGTTGATTATAATTACGTATAATTATTCTACATACGAGTAATATTAAATAGAGATTTGAACGTGTGACCCCCGCAATATTACTTTTGAAATGCTATTTGATTAGGAAGCGACATATCCTCACCTCCGCATGACGATGATGTGTTGTATTTTTTTTTTCTTTTTTGGCAAGTAATATACCCGTAATCATCATCATTATCATTGACCCGTATGTATTTACATAACGCTAATTATTGTTGATCGCTTATTCGATACCATCGCTTGCTACAGTACATATTGTGGCTACGGATGAGTCGGACGGTTCATATCTATAGTACGATCTCGTCTTGTACCTTTTAGCCTACTGTAACTGAATCAGCCATCGGATGTGGTTAACTATCATCGTATCGTGTATCATTTCTCCCGAGAGATTTTCTAGATTTGATTAAGAGGACGTAGAACAGCGAAAACGTGAAATTGAACAATAACACTGAAACACAAATTTCACTCCGATTCGGGCGCACGAACTGAAAAATTTTCCTAAAGCTATGTCATGAAAACGAAACAGAGATATTTGGCGGTAGCCATCGACGCGGTTTTAACGAAAGCGACGTAAAAATACGAAATGTAGCAAACGGAAACTAACTTAATAAAAAAATGAATGTTCTAGTCCCGGAAAAAACAGAAACAGGTCTACTTTATCAGTTTAGTATTGTTGTAGAATCTTTCGAGGATTCTTCGTAAAATCTGACTTGACTGCTCTATTGGAATTCGCGTATAGTAAAACTACTTAAGAAACACGGAGTGTAAATTTATTGCACAAGTATCTCTACCAAGCTGTAGTGAACATTTCACTCCTATCCACACTCCACAGACCTTATCATCCAACGTTTTCTCACTCAATAGCCGTAAACAACATAATCACCATTTTTTGTGTGGAGCTTGACAAGGGGAATCACCTGCTCTGATATTGTAGACAAGTTTCTAAAAATGTCATGAAAAATCTCGCAGACCTGAACATTTAGGTTTATGAGAATATCCTAACTTCGATCTGGACACACGATAACCAGCGCAACGAACCAAGCACAGCCTTTCTTCAGACTTATCCGGCTGTAGTGGCCTGACTCCTCCAATAGATGCTCAAAAACTGGTCTTACCGGAATTATCTGCTATCATGTCTACCATCATCTGTTCCCTCCTGAATGCTAATATAAGGTCAGTCTGAAATTGTATAAAAACAGCTTCCACGGGTGCGGAGCGAAAAAAGTTGAGAAAGGGCTCCGAGCTCCAATATTCCGGATTTTTTAGAGCCAACCTTGGCTCTTAATCCTTAGTTTGCGACCTAAAGACTCGCTCCACTTTCCATTGACGTGGTGCACAAAAGATATCAATTACCGACTTGTACAAATTTATTAAATAGTCGCAACCAGTTTCGAATCTTTCAGTTTCATTTTCAAGAGCGTAATCTCGTTTTGTTTTTCCCTAGATGGCTTGTAACGTGCAATACACACTTTATCTTCTTGTCTGACGAAAGAAAAACTTTCAGGCAAAACCAAAAACTTGTCTGAATTAAACGAGGGTTGGCAGGGGCACATGGGATCTGAAAAATGTAGATTGTAACGTCACAAGTATGTCCTATGATGTCACCAAATTAAGACATCATAGGGCCGGAATTTGGAGCTATACGAGTATTATATTTTAATAGGAGGGGAACTTGAAAAAACCTGAACTATAACGTCATCGAACTGTGACGTCACAGTCCCTGCCCTCTTGAGCTACGAATGATACGAGGGGGACTTGGAAAAAAACTTATCTATGACGTCATCGGATTGTGACGTCACAAGGCTGACCCATGACGTCATTAAACTTTGACGTCACAGGGCCCGCTCTCTATTTATCCATGACGTCATCAAACTGTGACGTCATAGGCCTCACCCCCAAGATTTATATGACAGCAACCGAGCCGGCTAGACGGCGGATGACCGACGTTTTTTCCGGAAAACCCCCGGTAAAATAGGTTCTCTTTTAAACTTCCGCTTTCCACCATCCTTGCTCCATGGGAGCGGGGTCTCGACTTGTTTTAAGGATTGGTCCTCAATATACTATCATTAACTCCACTGATTTTGCTCCAAAATTAAAAGTCTCCTTCTTTGGCTTCGTTACGTCGACGACATCCTTTGCGTTTGGAATGGTTCTTCGTCCGGTCGCGAAAATCTTCTTTCTCACTTGAATTTCATTCAGACGAACATCCACTTCACCCTAGAACTCGGTGGTTCCTCTATCAACTATCTCGATTTCACCATCTCTCTCCAACTCGAGAACCATTGGCTTTCTCTTCACTGCGTCATCTCTCTAATCAATTCCGCACCTTTCCATCATCATTCCCATAAATTTTCTGCCATCTCCTCTCCATTCCTCTCTCAACTCGCAACCTCAACATAGAGAAGTCCAACTCTCCGAACTTGCGCGCATCAATAACATCCCTTTTAATATCGATAAGGTGATTTCGAGGAAATCTCTCCAACGCACGTTGCATTCCACTTCTTCTCTTCAGCGGTTTGCCCTTCCTCGGCCATCACTCTTTTTGGCCCGCACTCTCGAACCCCCTCTTCTGACCTTATGCCACTTATCCTCTCTCACGGATAAGCTCCCCCCCCCGAACAGTGCGGTGGTGTTTACCGTGCTCTTTACAATGCACCTAATTGTTCGGCGGTTTGTATTGGCCAGACCGGCCGTTCCCTTAAAGCGCTCCAATGAACACCTCTCTGCTTTCCGAAACCACCATCTGGAAAATTCCGCCATAGCGAAGCACTGCATCGAGGAGAACCATCATAGCTTCGATCACGTCAATTACAAACTCATCCACAAAGCGACTAAAGGCCGACTCCTTAACAGGTGAGAAGAGGTTGAAATTATTGCCGAACTTTCACGGTTAGGCGATTCTCTTCTCAATGATACTCGCTTCACTTTCACCAACTCATTCATCTCCCACATGTACAACCATGCTCCGTCCGATGACTTCATTTCTACTTGATCTTCTTTCTTTCCTCTTCCTCTTTCACTCCTTTTCTTTTCTTCTTTCGGCGCACGTTTTTGTCGTCGTACACCTGATGATGTGCCGCTTAGTCGACGCGAAACCTGGTCGTGTTATAATAGACAATTTTCGTTATACGTGACTGCAGTTTTTCTTATACCTATAATGTCTAGTAGATGCAAGGAGACACTCTTGATAGAATTGATCCGGTTCTCAAGTTTACGGTCGGACATATCGAAGAAAAGCTCCACAATACTCAAAAAAGTAAATTGGAGGGCAATTTGTAAGAACCGCAGAAAAATATACAGGAAGCGGCGAGTGCGCTTTCGGTTAAACAACCCTTCATCCATGTGAGTTAGATCCTTTTATTATATCCGTTAACGATACGTGCCGTGTTTTTGAGGCTAACCTCAAGGCTAAGAAAAATGTAAAAATTTCCTCCCTTTTAGCCTCCAATGCTACATCTTTCAAGGGTGATGTCATAGATGCTGGTGTTCAAAAATTTCAGCCTCGCATCGTAAATTGCAGTCGTATAGAATTCACTCGCGACGAGACTACTCTGTTGGAGAAAGGTTTCCCCCCCCCCCCAATAATGCCGACGGCCTTGCGAACGTCGTCGCTGACTTAGCTGTCAAGATCGGTCCCGGAGTTAATACTCAAAAAACGTGTGCTGATTTGGTCCGTAACACTCCACTTCCGTGCATGAATGGCACTGTGAGGGAGGTGATTAAGGGTTTGAGGGGGAAGCTCAAGGAGGAGGATTCATTGCTCACGAAGGCTGATAAAGGGAATTCTATAGTCGTTATGGAGAAGTCAACCTACGTTACCGAAATTGAAGAAGTGCTTTACCAGTGTAGGGCCATTGAAAATACTGACTTCAATTTCCCTCAGTACGTTAAAGAGGTTAGGAAGGTTATTAATGGGAGTTCTGTTCTAATAAGCAAACCCTCGACTAAAAAATGCCTGCTTGAACCGAATCCGGTGCCCCCCCCCCTCCTCTATGGGCTGCCTAAGATAAAAAAAAAGGATACTCCGATGCGTCCTGTTGTGTCTTATGTCTTCTCCCCCGCTTACTCTCTCGCTAAATACTTGGATAGATGGTTTAAATCTCGCATTGAGTACGAGTCTACTTACTCGATTAAAAATTCTGTTTCCTTAGCCGATAAACTTAAAGACGATTTACTTCCTCCGGGTACCACTCTATGCTCTTTTGACGTTGTCGGCCTGTTCCCCAACATACCGAGAACTGTCGCCATGCAACATATGGGTGACCTCCTTGTTCGTTTTAATACTCCTCATGAAGAGTTGCAAGAATTCTTTAATTTACCTAATGTATGTTGGGCGCCCAATTTTTGCAAGTTTAATGGGGAAATTCTACGAGTTCCCAGAGGAGGTTGGCATTCCTATCGGATCCCCTTTGGGTTCCCTTGTGTCGGAGATCTTCATGTCCAAATTTGAGGCTGACCTCTTCACCTCAGGCCAAGTATTCCTGGATTACGTCCATTATTGGTACAGGTATGTAGATGACGTTCTATGTGCGTGGACCGGTCCCCAAGATCTCCTTGGTAAGTTTCTTAAGTATCTTAACGTTCAATATCCCTCCACCAAATTTACCTTAGAGGTTGGAGGTTCTAATATTAACTTCTTGGATCTCACCATCCCAGTTAGAGATGGAGTCCACGAGTTTTCAATATATAGAAAAGATAATTCGACCGGTATTGTCGTCCACGGCTCGTCATTCAGCCCTGTTTCTCACAAGTTCGCGGCGCTTAATAGCTTTATTCATCGGCTAACCCGCATCTTGCTGAACCAGGCAGCTTTCCAAAAAGAACTCAATATTATAAAATACTTGGCTAGAGTGAATGAGGTCAACGTGGACATTGACCTTATGGTCCGGAGGAATTATCACGCGGAATTTCCTTCATTCAACTACCTCCCTCCCCCGCGACTCTTCTGTCGATAGCAGGACCCGTTTCATTGAATTCCCCTTCTTGGGTAAATTTTCTTCGAAATTAAGTCTCGGTTTCCGTCCGGTGTTTTATAATCCTACGACGGTAAAAGGGCTACTATTCAGGTCAAAGGACCCTATCCCGCCCCTTGAAAAGAGCGGAGTTTATAGCATAGCTTGCAGGGACTGTAATGGGATGTATGTAGGCGAGACTAGTCGTCAGATTAAAATTAGAGTGGCTGAACACCTAAAAGATTGGGAAAAAAGGCATTTGGGCGAATCTGCATTTGCTGACCACCTTATAACTAGTGGTCATGGTTTCAGGGAGGGGTCAGAAACCCTCCTCCACAGAGAGAAGGCTTACTTCAAACGCCATGCTCTGGAAAACATTGAAATTATTCGTCATCTTAATAGCGATAATATAAATCTACTCAACAGGTACATTCCGGACGAGGGGTTGGTCGAGCTAGTTTACGAGTATGACTCACAGTCTCATACTTCGCTAGTTTAATCATGATTTCTTCTCCTCTGTCGTTGTGACTGTTCTCTTTTCCCATCTCGTCGAGTCGCTTTTTATCTACGCTTGAGAATGGTTGTTTAACCGAAAGCGCGCTCGCGGCTTCCTGTATATTTTTCTGCGGTTCTTGCAAATTGCCCTCCAGTTTACTTTTTCGAGTATTGTAAAGCTTTTCTTCGAGACACTCTTACTTATTAATTGAAGTTTGAGTTATATGAAAAGAAGAAATGGAGAGCTACGTGAATTATGAAGGATGTAAAATTTATATTTCATTGAATCTTACATCAATTCATGAAAATTCCGACCACCGAGCAAAATTTGATTCCAAAGAGGAGAGAGCCTCTAACAGAGAAAGGGGCATGTAAGTATTGTGTTTTTCGCCAATTTCGAGAGTTTGAAAATTATCGAAGATGACACAAATTTCCCGAGGGAGGAAAAATTCTGGTCTAGTTGACGGTCATGGAACAATGTTGACTTCCGAATCAACTATAATAATTAACAAGAGAGGCTTAGAAAAATTCTGCTCTTAGACGACAAGGTTCATAAGAAATTCACAGCAGTGAGCTAAGCGCAGGGAACCAAAAAGATCAAAAGAACTTGAGACAGAAACGTAATAACATTAATAATAATAATTATGATTCATATCGCGCTTCTTACCAACTCCCATCAAAGAAAGCGCGTCTTCCTTCTTTCAAGGTACACTACTTTATACACAGCTTTTTCAACAGTTCGGATAGAGTTGTTGTCGCGAGAGGGCAATTTATCGAGGTAAAGCTACTATGTTTAAATTAGGCGAGATGTCTCTCTCTCTCTCGAAAATACGTACAACTTACTTGATGAGAAGAATTCGTGTGATTTTGTACAGTATTCAAAAGGGAACGTTTGACAGAAATATCTCGAGTTATACGTCGCGTTATGTGACAAGAAAATTTTGAAGAACGTGATTTAAACCGTATACAAAATGGCCTACCCCCATTACAAGACCAATCATCTTTCCTCTACGTTTTCGCTTTTCGCACTTTCGAAATAATGACGAGGAAATATCCGGAAGTTTTTTCATCATCAACAGGTATACTTTAGCGCGCCGCGTCTCTCTTTTCCTCCTACTTTATATCGCGTTTCAACGAAGTTTCTACGCTCCTTTCTTTTACTCGCCAGACCGTGCAGATTTCATTAGAGTCAGCAATTTGTTTTTAGAAGAAAAGCGAGTTTGCTTGTCGTAAAATAAGATAGCCAATCTACCCTGTATGTCCTAAAATGGATATTGTGGAATGTGGAGCGTCGACGTTGAAGGACAAAAGAGAAGAAAAAAGTTTACACATTTGAAAAAACAAGAAAGATACACACAAACGTACATAGCCTGGCCGTCGTTGATTATCGAAATTGAAAAAAAGTGTAAACACTGGTAAAGTTATACTCGTCTTAAATTTCCTCTGAATTGTGTTAACTTCTTTTCCCCTTTTTCAATTCCGAAGCATAGTTACAAGATTAGAAAAAATCCCAAAGAAAAACTTTCGAGCGCTTCTGTTTTCATTAGAAAGTATCCCGAAGCGAGAAGAGCGAAATAAAAGCGTAAACTTTCTTTTTAAAAAGTATCTAACATTTTGCTCGGGACACGGAGGACAGGAAGGAAAAACTGGACACGCTAGCACCACCGCGAATGTACGAATAATTCGAACGTGACAGGAGTGAAATTCGCGCTAATGAATACGACGGCGTGGTTCGAAAATTGCGAGAAACACACCTATTACAACAAAAATCTTTTTTCGTCTTTAATGGTGAACACTTCCTAGAATACAAAAAGTGCTATTCGCCCTCTCTCTAATCCCTCGAGTTCTTTGTTACAACTGACATAACTTCGTTTCTGCTCATAGAAAATGTGGTATTATGTATGAATGATATTAAGATCTCCGCGTGGAAAATGATTGCGAGTATAACTTGAGCGAAAAAGCTCGTCAAAAGATGAATTCTAATGGAGCGAAATAAGACGACAAGGCGTGACGTTAAAAGCTAAAACGTGGATTTATCAGCGTCACATTAAACCGGGATGACTTATTTCTCGAACATTTTTTTCTTTTCGCTCGTAAAAAATATTACCGAGGAAGAAGAAAAAATGTTTTCTTATTCGTTCGCCGAAAGTGGGACTGTTTTCAGATGATTTTTGAGAATATTTTATATCGTATAAAAAGGAACGAAAGTATCGGACTGCTATTAGTTTTTCCAATACAAGGACGATTACGTTACTTGATTCGGTCAACGAAGAAAAATATGTCCATGGACGAATATCGAAAGTTTCTGATTTCTTTTTCTCAATTTATAAAACGACGACAAAAGAGGATTCTGTTTTCGGAGAAATCAAATCAAGTTGAAAATGAGTTCCTACAGACGAACGTCGACATGACATAACTCAAGGCTAAATTCATCTGTGCTATTACTCTGAACTCAATCTATCCTCACACGAGCACTTTAGTATGAGTGATGTACTGTACGAGTACAAGTTCTATACTATCCACGCCTCGATGACGTTCTCTCTGATTTAGACCCATTTATTTTTCATTCAAGTTCTAAATTTGACCAACAATAATCTTTTGTTAGAACGAATTCGCGTGTCCATTTTAAGGTTTCTCATTAGAATGAGTAAAACAAATTCGATTATATTTATAGTAGACAATCAAGAGTTTTATGTGTGCAAAATCCCTTTTATGGCTTCTTTTCGAAATTTTTATTCAACATTTTCTCACCCTGATCGGTCCTCTCAGTCTACTTTATTAGCATTCATTATTTCGATGAGGTGGTCCGCGTACACTGAACAGCTTCAAAATCAAGTTTCGGCCGATTACACCAAGATAAACACGGCGACAACGATGGTACATCATTTTTTTCGTGTGTGGGAATCTTGTCTTTGAAGCTGACCAAGAGTCTCCGTTGGAACCACAGAGTAAACAGGGTTAGTCCAAGAGGGCTCGAGACATGGCCATCATCCAAATTCATAGTTTAGGGTTCGCCTAACGCAGTTAAGCGAGCGATGAATCTGCAACACTCAACAATTTGCGTAGTGTACAGCTGTATGCAGAATTTGACGCGCACTCAACGCGTCAGGCGAACCTAAACTACAAATTTGGATGATGCCCGTATTCGTTAACGTTATAAATGTAGCAAAGACGACCTCTGTTTGGAACTCAGTTTGAGTGTGATGACATGTAAGTAGAGCACCGAAAAGTACTATTCCGCTGAATCAGAAAGCATCCGAAAAAACATAAAAGCTGATAGGGCGAACTGACATGCCAGAAATCAAGAGTGCCTAAAGAGCGGTATCCCTTCGACATTCCACATTTGTTTGATACCATACCAAAGAAGGAACTTCTCATCCCACTGCGAAACAAATCTGAACAGGCTGAAGGACGCCAAAATAAAAGCAGAGATCGTGGGCCAGATTTACTACAGCCAGGAAGAAGGACTAACGATGGGAACACTATTACAGATGGAGAAATTCATGAATGACGAGAAAGAAAAAAAAAAGTGGCACAGAACCTGTTTTGTGGGGGCACGTGGGATGTGAAAACTGTAGATTGTGACGTCACGGGGCTGACTAATGACGTCAGCAAATTGTGACGTCACAGGCCCGGATTTTGGAGCTATGTATAACAGGACGCGAACTTCTACGACGTCATGAGAATTGTGACATCATAGGCCCTGAGGGGGACTTGGAAAAAAATGATCTGTAACGTCATGAGATTGTGACGTCACAGGCCCCAAGTTATATATAATAGGAGGGGAACTTAGAAAAGAAAACAGATCTATGACGTTATCAGATTATGACGTCACAAGGCTGACCTATGACGTCATCAAACTGAGACGTCACCGGTCACGCCCCTTAGTCTATGAATAATAGGAAGAGAATTTGAAAACGACGGCTTCCTTAACGAAGTTAAACGAGGAGCGCAGGGAACCTGTTTTATGAGTCAAATGGGGTTTGGTATTGAAAATTCAAGCACGCCTAGACCTAGATAAAGCTAGTATAAAGAAGGCCTAGACCTACTATAAGCCTAGTATAATATAATTTGCGAGTCTAAATTTTTCTCGAATCTCGAGAAATTTTTCCAAGTCCCCCTCCTATCATATATAGTTCGAGTGTCATCTTTCTAAGTCCCTCTCCTATCATATATGGCTCGAGAGTCCACATTTTTCCAAGTTTTTTGCTGGACGGCGGATGGCAAATTTCTCAAAAAGCCCCCCATAAAACAGGTTCCCTGTTCCTATCATACATGGCTCGAGAGTCGAAATTTTTCCAAGTTTTTCGCTGGACGGCGGACGGCGCACAGCAAATTTCTCAAAAAGCCCCCCATAAAACAGGTTCCCTGTTAAAAAAACGATGATGTCATCAGATTATGACGGTACAAGGCTGACTGATGACGTCATCAAACGTTGACGTCACAGGCCCCACTCTCTATTTATCCATGAGGTCATCAGATTGTGGTTGTGACATTACAAGGCTGACTTATGACGTCATCAAACTGTGACGTCATAGGCCCTGTTCCTATGCTTTATAAGATGAGAGGAGGACTTACAAAATTTTTGAGCTCCGAGCTTCGCCGACCGGTCGGACGGCGAACGTTTTTTCCGACAACCCCCCCCCCCCCCCCCCGATAAAACATGTTCTCTGTCAAAAGACAGATTTTCTGTCAGGGCCAAGATCGCGTTTCATGTCCACTAGTAAATGACCTCATTTATATTTCAAGGCCACGTCTGGTCTGTGATAAAATCATGGCTCAGAGGTAAACGAATTAAAACATGGTGTACTGTAAGATAAGCTATCTGGGGGTCACTTGTTCTTGGTACACTCCATTTTATGCTGTCTTGCTCGTTTGATGACGTGAACAGCGTATGACTTCATAGTTAGAAGAGGCCTCGGGTCACGGCTGATGACGTCATATTCGGAGGGGACCTCGAAGTCACGGCTGATTACGTCATAGTTTACTATAAAAGAAGAGAAGGGATACTGTGCAACAAGAGAAGGTGGGAGGGAAATCTTGGAGAAATGATTTTGTTGTTGTGTTTTTTGTGTATGAAGTTAGGTGTTTTGGGAATTTCAGTAAGGTAAAGACGAATGTCCAGGATGAAGGAGGCGTGTATTGAACTATTGAGTTTAAGGATCTAGATGTCTAAGATGAATGCCTTGATTGGATTGAAGTGACAGTAGAGGTGAATTAGGTGGCTGAGAGCATTTTGAAAAGATGGGAAGATTAGGGTATTGGGCCAAAAAGTTGGCAGTGAGTGAAAGAGTGAGTTAACGGTCGAGTGAAGGTGCATCTGCCTCAGTGCTTAGATTGAGTGAAGAGCTGGAGCGTAAAGTACCAAGGGCCAGTCGAAGTCCGGAAGATTGAATGGAGTCCAGCAATTTTAAAGTTGTTTTGTTAGAGTGAGTGTACACTGGAAAACCATAATGAAGTTGGGAATAGGTTAGATTATTGTAGGATTGGAGAATGAGTTTATGGTTAGCGATCACAGACGTTCAAGTAATTTAGGCATTTTGCTCTCAAGATTTTTTTATGGAGGGTCTAGGTTCTGTTTTCAAGGATGTTGTCCCAATTCCGTAATTCAAAAACTGTAAGAATTAGATTGTACTCTGTGAACGATATCGAGCAATTATACGTCCCATGGTAAATGAAAGTATTTATAATAATTCTCCTTTCACGAGAAAATCAGCCCTTGGCACTGATGAAATGTCTATTAAGAAGATAGAACGAAATACTAATGATATTGATCCATCATAATGACAAAAACCAGACGAGGAAAGAAGTTACGAAAGTTGAACGTCTTCGTATACATCCCGATTAAAAAGTATCGCGATGAAAATTACTTTTATAAGTCTTTCGGTATACGAAAATCTTCCTTCATTCAAATTATTGCGGTTTTCTATACACTGAAAAGAGCGCTTCTAGTTTTTTCCTCTTTAAATGATTAATATTAACGGAGTGTTCAATAAAATATTACGGTTTCCCTTTTAAACAAAGTCTCTTCAGAAATGCTAGGTTTCAATTTAAATTTCATAAAATACGAGTGCAGTAAGAGTCTCATGTTGAAGAAGTTTATTTTTGGTTGGACAATATAACGCTGCGTAAAAGATGTATTACATTTTTAGAAAATAAAGACCATTTTCAATGGAAACCTCGCTGATTACTTTTTCGCTAATTAGTAACTTCATCTACGAAAAATATCATTATAATTGTTATGCGATTAAATGCTTTTAAAAATTATCAACGTTTCTCCGTTTTTGTTTCGTTAAAACGTTTCAGGGTCTTCTTCAGTTTTGTCTTGTATTCACTATTTCATTTTTAAAAACAAGTTTTTTTCCAGTGAAGCAGAAAAACATCAATAGAAGGATTTCAAAAGGGTGGCTCAGAGACGAAAAAAAATTCTGGTCAATTTCAGACTTTTAGTTCACTTTCTAAATCAACTTACTTGCGTCTTTCCTTTCCCTCCACACTCCTCCTTCAAACTTCCAGATCAGCCTCCAATCCTCTACTAAATTCCTTGGCCTGACTTTCGATTATTTCGAATACTTCTGAACTATCTACATCGAACTTGCAGACGTAAGCTCTCCCTTGGGCTATCAATAAGACTGCGGGTCCCTAATATACAGACAGGCTAACAGGGCTCTAGCCAGATAAGAGGAGGTCGTCGCAAAATATTCTAAATGTACCTTGAAATGTTGTCTCCATGAGGAAAAACGAAATCACCAAAATTGGGCCCAGCTACTCATCCATACGGGCTGCAGAGCAATTTTTAGGCCTGCAATCAAATGGCTAAATTTCGGGCAATGATGATTGCAGAGCGATGAAATTTAAAGACTTTTAGGAGATCTAGACGTGCGCAGTCATGGTACTTTTTGCAAAAAAAAAAAAAAAAATCCATATCTTCCCCAGTTTCTAGAAATAACAAAATTTTTAACTCATTTAACAAAAAAAAATCAGGGAGGTGGCCCCCGGGAATATATATTCATTTGATGGGCTATGGCTTCAAGTACAATACGAGTATACTTCAGTATCACAGCCTTCGGTGAGGTGCGACATTCCTAAAAAAATTAATATTTTTAATGATTTTCTGTGATTTTTTCATCAATAGCGGGGTAAGCTATGACTGCTACCGCAATAGACCGCCCGAGGTCAACAATCAATATTCGGGCTGAATAATATGCAGTCCTGAAACTCACTTTCTTTACTTTCAAATGTTAATTTTTTTTTGCTACCCCCCCGATTTTTTTTTCGTCAAATGAGTTTAAAATTTTGTTATTCCTAGAAACTGGGGAAAATATGGACGATTTTTTTTGAAAAAACAAATACCGTGGATGGATGTCGACTACATCTTCTAAAATGTCTCCAAGTTTTATCGCTCTGCGATCTTCATTGCCTGAGGTACAACCATAGGCCTAAAAATGGCCAAGTTGTTGGATTCAGAGTCTCTCTACAGGGCCAACATTCTTCCGTCTGGTGCCCTCGTTTCGATGACGTCATCTGTAGCCTAAATCATTTAATTTGACTCTCGCTATTTCTATCAAAGTTGCTCTTCCTCCCTATAAACCTATTTTGCTCTCGCACAAAGATACTAATTTCTCTTTTTGGCTACCATTCTGTTATCTTACGATCAAAACTTCGTCAGATGGAGAGGAAGGTTACCGATACAAGCTTGAAATTGCATCCTTAAAGCTACTTTGTTACACAGAGTGGTCTAGTGGAAGACAAATGACCAACCGAACGAATGAAATACTCAAAATGGTAAAACTAGGAGTAAATTAAACAAAGCCACAGAAATACGATTATACACTGGAGCGCTTTCGATTAATAAACCATTGTCAACAGTGACATGAAAGCAACTGAAACCAATTACCGCTAGGAAGGAGAACATCCGACGAGATCATGACTGAACCAGCGAGTCATCACGATGTGAATCATACTCATAAACTAATTCAATCAATCCCTCATCAGGTATGTACCTGTTTAGCACATTTAGGCTGTCGTTATTAAGGTGCCGAATAATTTCAATGTGCTCAAGCGCCGTTCGTTTGAAGTACGAGTTCTCTCTGTGGAGGAGGGTCTCGGACCCCTCTTTATAGCAGTGACCACTGGTAATGAGATGGTCCGCAAAAGCCGATTCCCCCAATTTCTTTTTCTCCCAAGCTTTCTTATGCTCGTCAATTCTAATTTTAAGTTGACGGGCAGTCTCGCCTATGTATATCCCTTTACAATCATTACAATTCACCTTGTAGACGCCACTTTTTTCGAGCAATGGGATAGGGTCCTTTAACTTGACAAAAAGACTTTTTACAGTATTAAGGTTATAATAAACTGGTCGGAACCCAAACGGGCGGAGTACGCTACCTAATTTAGAAGAAAACTTCCCCAAGAAGGGGAGCCTTATCCAACGCTTCCTACTCTCCAATGTCGGATTGTGGGGGAGGGAAGTAGTGGAGTCCAGGCATTTCCGAGTCAACTTCCTCCGGACCATGAGGTCAATGTCTATGCTCACCTCATTCACCCTGGCCAAGTGCTTTATAGTCGATAGCTCCCTTTGAAAGGCGGTCTGACCAAGCGGAATACTGGTCAACCGGTGGACATAGCTATTGAATGCAGCGGATTTATGGGCGACAGGGCAGAATGATTTGCCGTGGACAGTAGTATCGGTCGATGTAACTTTCCTATAGATGGCGAATTCATGGACACCGTCTCTATTGGAGATCGTGAGGTCCAAAAAATTAATAGAAGAACCGCCCACTTCCAATGTGAATTTGATGGAAGGATACTGATTATTGATATACTTAAGAAACTCCAAAAGGAGATCTCGGGGACCGGTCCACGCACACAAAACATCATCGACGTACCTGCGCCAATAGTGTATATGACCTAAAAGCACATGGCCAGAGGAAAAAAGATCTAGCTCAAATTTTGACATAAATACCTCCGAGATGAGGGATCCCAGAGGAGAGCCAATAGGAATGCCGACCTCCTCAGGAAATTCAAAAAACTTACCCTCAAATTTGCAAAAATTGGGAGACCAGCAGATGTTAAGCAAGTTGAAAAATTCCATCAATTCTTCATGACGGATATTAAATTGTACTAAAAGGGTACCCATATATTGCATAGCAGTGGCTCTAGGAATATTGGGGAATAAGCCGACCACATCGAAAGAGCAGAGGGACGAATCCGGCGGGAAATTTTCATCCTTCAGCCCATCAGCCAAAGACACCGAATTCCTCACAGAGTAGGGAGACTCGAAATCTATTCTAGATTTAAACCATCGGTCTAGATACTTCGCCAAAGAATAAGTGGGGGAGGACACAAATGAAACGACCGGGCGCATCGGGGTATCCTGTTTGTGGATCTTCGGTAGCCCGTATAATAGAGGAGGCACCGGGTTAGGCTCAAGGAGCAACTTTTTTAGAGCAGGGGTTTTAATAATAAATTCACAATTATTAATGACACGTCTTACTTCTTTTACGTGTTTTGGAAAACTGAAATTAGCATTTTCTTTAGCCCCACATTGGCTGAGAACGTCGTAAACCTTGGAGACGTACGAGGACCTATCCATTACAACAATGGCATTACTTTTGTCAGCCTTTGTAATGGTTAAGCCCTCCTCCCTGACCCTCCTCTTAATCTTCTTAATCACATCAGATACAAGGTCATTTATACGAGGGAGGGGGGTATTACGGACGAGAGCAGCACAAGTTTTTTGGGTATTAACCCCAGGCCCAATTTTTATTTCGAGGTCCGCAACTACATTAGCGAGAGTGTCGGCATTATTGAGGGGGGGTAGCCCGAATTTTAGACCTTTCTCCAGGAGATTCATCTCGTCACTATCGAACTCGGCATTGCTGCAATTTATAACACGCGGTTGAAACCTTTGGGTGACGCTGACGTCAGAACTTACATCCTGGACCGCGGAGGCTTTCAATTTTTGAAGGGAACAAATTTTCTTGTTTTTCTTTCGTTTCAACTTTGCCTCAAAAGACCGACATTTAACGTTAACAGATTTAATGAACAGATCCAACTCACCCGGATGCAGCATACCAGAAAGTTTGGAATGAACCATCAGGTTCACCATTTTGAGTATTTCATTCGTTCGGTATGCTTGGCCATAACTTGCAGGACCGTATAAAATCTACAAATGACCAAACTAGTCCACGAGAATGAGAGCCCAGCGTAGGGGCGGTCGCCCCCAGACACGTCGCAAGTAATTCTACGTTAATAACTATGTAAACCAATTACTTATAAATGTTACCCAGCTCTCAGTCTTAGTTATTGTACATAACTCGTGAAGAATGAAATAAACTGTACAAATATAATCACGCGACCGAATCATGGTATCACCTGGCTATATCATTGACTTTCTCAAGCTCTGTCTATTGAATTTTTAAATCCTGTTCAAATATTCAGAAGTTCGAAAGGTTTTTCGTACGTTTCAACTTTTCTTTTTTTATTCATTTCCCCCTAGTTGGCATTACGAAAAACAGTAGACATAATCACACTTTAGATTTGACAGCACGTCTTTTCTTCTTTTCTTCCTAAATTGACGAGGTAGGCAATAAGCTCGCAAAAAAAATGTTATTTTTACACACACTCACGAAAGTTTCGCCGTAGTAAGAAGGTATCACGATGTTTACAGAGTCAAGATAACTTAAGCTGTAACACCTATTTCAGAAAACAAACACAAGATAACTCGAAGACGCCTACGTACTTCCAGCACGAATTCACGATGTGGGTTCTTCTTTGGAAACTACCCTCGTGTTGACAGCCTATGAACACGTGGTAGATAGGGTTGTTCATCTGAAAAAAGAAAAAAAAAAAGAACTTGTTAATTATTGTAAATTTCTCGACAAGGGTTTCGTAGGATATAGGCTATAGAGATTGAATTAATTTTTTTTTTTAGTAGGCTCAACCCACCTACACGTTTCTGCACAGTAGGCCTGTATAGTGTACTATAATAAAAGCTGATGATGAATATTTTGCACCTTTCATTTTTTTCTATCTCTTTGTATAGGCATATTATTTTCATTAAATGTGCGCCGATACTGTTTCACCCTGTGTTATTTTCAATATTTTTCCCCTTTCATATTTCGATCGATGCGTACTCGATGGAGTTTTCAAATTATTATTTTTGTTCGCTTATTGAAGTACCGCATTTTGTGATATAAGTTTTCAGGACAGCTGACGAGCGAGTTTGTGTGTGTGTGTGTGTTTTTTTTCTAGTAAAAGTTCGCAGCCGGAGAAGGTCTGTGTTGGAAAACGTGTCTAAGGTGCATTACCGATATAGGTACGCACTTTTATTGATAAATTACGACGAGACGAAGAAGAATACTAAAAGCGGAAAATCTAATTTTGGAACGCACATCAGAAGTTATAAAAACAAACGGAAAACGGTAATTTATATCGTTCGCGAAAGAATGGCTTGTTGATAGAAGCAACAAGTGAGAGAAACGGTGTAACAACTTTCCGAGCTGAAGCCTACTTGTGTATTTAAGACGAGCCACTTGTCTTATTGAGTGCATTTACATCGCGCTTCTGTAGTTTAAGTCGAGAATTTGAATTATTATACAGGGTGAGGAATGATTATCTGCCAAGGAGGAATAATATTTCGGCTCAATAAAACCAAAGAGAGCATTATTGCAAGCACGGACTCAGGCAATTTATCGGAACTTTCTGGTCAAGCACTCCCTTATTATATTCCGGAATGAGAGAGTTTCGCATTCATCCTGCATCTCAGGAGCAGGGGTATGAACGCCGGGCATTGGCTTTTCAACTGGGAGAGAGAGAAATGCTCGCCGTCTGCCGTGCTTTTCGGCAAATTGTGACTATCAGAAGACAAGAGAAGAATCTCAATTTTTGAGCTATACTTAATAATATATTAAGAGGATAACTTCCATTAGGCAATCTAAATGAAGGAGCGGGGCTCCAAAAAATTTCGACTTTTTAGCTGCGTAGAAGAAGAGGTGAGACTTTGAAAAATTTCCATAATCGTGCCAATATTAGGAGATGTATAAGTGAAAGTGAAATGAGGAACGCGGGAAATTCAAAAGTGGAGTCTTGAAAAGTTTAAACTGTTTTCAGTCTCCTTGGGTCACATATTACAGCTCAATATTTGAAATTTTCCCAAGTCCGACTCCTAATTAGGGTACGTCACTTTTCGTCGGATGGCGCTCGGCCAACGGCAATGATGAGACGTTAAAATTTTCAAAGAGAAACCTCGTCAGAGGCCATTCATTAATCACGTAAAGGCCCCCTGGGCCCTGGAGAGGGGGGTTTAAAAATCTCTAAATGACATTACTTTGGGGGAGGAAGGGGTAGGAAGTCATTCTTACGTAAGTTTTTCAATTTTTTTTACGGATCAAAATTAGCAATAGTGAAAAAAAATCACGCGTTACTAATTTAAATATTCGGAGAAAAAGTTTTTTTCCCTTTAGAATTTTTGGAGAACTCTCACGTAAGAAGGGCAGAAGAAGGTGAAAAATGTTATGCATCCTTACATAGTGGGAGCGTGAGTCACAAATGAGCCGAATTGTCCTTACGTAATTAGTGAATGGCCCCTTAAAGGACAGGTTCCTTGTTAGAATTTCAACCATCAAGGAAGTTGGAAGAAAGGAGGGAGACATGAAAAAGTTTCAACCATCAAAAGAGTTGAATTTTAGGAAAAAATTTGACTTCCAAGCTATTTATGATAGAAGAGTACTCAAAAATTTCAGACTTTTGCGACTGTAACTTTATTTTCAATTCTCAATACAAAAAAATTCCTCCTTTAGCGTTTCTCGTTGAACTTCGTTGATTATGGAAGGCGTCGTTTTTCCAAGTCTTTCTATCATAAAATATGTCTTGGAAGTCGAAATTCTTCCAAGTTCAATTCCTTTATTAGAGTAGGTCAGTTTTTGCTGGGAAGCGCACAATAGAAGGCAGGACACAAAAATTTCCAAAAAGACCCATCCCAGGCAGAAAGTTTGATCACTGTAGAAGGAAGGAACTCAAACGAATTCCAAATATCCCAATCATTGAGAACGATTTGAAAAACTTCGAATTTGCAGAGTATTGTAGCCAGCTAAAAGCCAAAAGCCGAATTCCACCAAATCTTTACTGACAAGAGCGAAGCTGATAAGCGGCTTCATTTGAACCTTTTGAAGCCAGAAGTTAAGATACGCCAAATTTTTTCAGTTTTTTTTTTCAGCTTTTAAAACCACCTTAAAACTGAAACGAAGTAACGAAGATAAGTAAGATTCATTCCGGTTCGGTTCAAGCTGTTCAGCAATGAAGCCTGAAGTGCGGTCATCAATGATGAAGAACACGAATTTGAGAATAGGTACCTTCCACCAGTATGACAAAGCTCCAATCTTCCTGATTGTTTTATCTGAATTCAACTGATCAGCCGAAAATCAGCTGCGTTGAGCCGAAGGCCAGTGTTCCATTTTCCTAAGAGCTAAAGTTTTGAAGGTCGCGTTGAAGCCGAAAGCCGAAGCTGAAATTGTTGGCTGCAATACTCTGCGAATTCGCATCAATATTCGGGTCGACCATCCGCTGGGAACGTTACGATAGGGAAAATTGAAAAAAACAGGATCAGAGCGACCTTCGTAATTGAGTGATCTCAAAATAACTTAAGAACGAGAAGATTCAGGAGAAAAATTAAGAAAATAAAATTTGTAGAACGTAAAATTTCTTACAAGCCACTTTCTTTTCATGCAAATCAATTCAAATCGCTCCTTCATCGTCCATGTTTGTTCCACGCGATACTGGCGGTGTCCAGCCCGAAATAGGTCAATTGGATTACGGATATGGAGAACTTTGCGAGGACATTAGAGGCTGATGATGGTGGACGGATCCTCGACTCCTAGTACGGATAACGAGCGAAAGATCTCGGAAGGGTGCGACTTAAAAATAATATTTCAACCACTCATCAAAGTGTGCTTCTGAAAGGACGCAGCCTCTAACCGAGTTTAAAGACTTCGAAAATGAAATTTTTCATTTCATTATATTGTTGGTGTCAAAACTGAGTCGACTTCTGGCCTCGAATTTAACCGAGTTTAGAGACTTTGAAAATGCTATTTCTCATTTTATACCTGAATGGAGGGGGTGTTGTGATTGTTGATGTCCAAATTGAGTCAACTTCTGGCCTCAAATTTCAATATCAACTGAAACTCGACGCGACACAACGCCAATTTTGAATCTATTTTGGGTCGATTTTAAAACAGAATTCCTGTTCAAAAGCGCTATCAGCCCCCCTCCCTCCACCAGAAATTTAAGAGAAAAATGTCAACGACATTTTGCTGACGCGTGAGAAATCGAGATCATGTTTCGTGTCTTCTGTCAGTCTTTGAGGCGTTGTTTCTGTAATATCTTTGAGATGGAAGATGAAGGAAAAGAAAAAGGAGAGAGGATGTGAGGCTGGTATACTAAGTTAAGTATTGGCAAAAGAAGAGGAATTGCACTATAAACCAATTTGTTATAAAGAGAGGGTGGAACCACTCCTACCTCCTGCCTCAAGGTAATATACCCCAAAATAATGGGTCAATATTTATTGGCAGGAGAAGGTGATTGTTCAAACCAGCCTAGAATCGCTCCTCTTGAGGTCCGAAGTTGCCTCAATTGAAACATCAACAGTGACAGTGGCTCAGCCAGGGCAGTCCTCCTCCCTTCCTCAAATCCTGGTTACGGCACAGAACAATGAATTAAAAGAGCAAAATTAGCTATAGATTTTGAGTCGAATCCTGATTACTCGTATTGGCAGACGAACTTACGTTTATTTGCGGTCACAATTAGGGTTCAATTTTGCCACAGATTGACGAAGTCGATATGATTCATGGAAGGGAGGATGCTGGTTGACTTTCTCCAGGAACTTGAAATTCCGAGCAATAAAGAAAGATGACTTAGGAAATATCGAGAGGGGAGGAGAGAACCAGCTACCTTACGACCTACATGAAGGAGAAGAATTTTGAAGGACAGAGGCTGGAGTTGAGTAAGGCATCGCCTACGGTGAGATTAGATGTTCGCAGTTCATGTCACGACCCTAATTTATTTTGCGCTCATAATGACCAGATTTTCCTGAGAATGTATCAATTTCAAAATTCACTTTCCTTTCGCTACGTTCCTGGCAGCAGTACAATGAAAAAGTGTATGCCACAGACCACTTCTCTCAAGTTAAGAAATAAACCTACCCATAACTTTTTGACTCAACTTCCAGCTTCCATTCGCCACGAAATATGGGAAGTGCATCAATAATTTGTGGATGCCTTTGCATTGAAGTATGCTCAAGCCACAGGTATGGTATGTTCTAGACAGTTGTGAATGTGAGAAGAAAAGGTAGTGAGTTGAAACCGACAAAGTTTGACTTTTTCGTTCATGTACATAATAAAAAATCATTCTTCCAACACAGACCTTCGACGATTGGCTTTTGAGAAAATATGCATTACCCACCGTACAGACGACACTATATTAGTAATTCTAAACGACCTTCTTTTATTTACAGGCCGATCCTTCGTGTGTTAATCCAGAAAATCCGAGCGGCAGTAGCGCAACCCTAAGCGATATGATGAATAACTTATCGTTGCCGAGTCTCGAATTCCACTCGTACACATCCAATTCCACTCTGAGCTCATTCGAATCTAGCGAACACGTTTCATCGGATGGCGCTTCGAAGACCCATTACTAAAACAGATACAGCCGCCATTTTATTTACTCGTCACTTTCGCAAGTGGCAGGATTTCTTTTTCTGCGTGTACCATGAGGATACCTTTGAAAAAAACCTCATCGATTCTTTATTTTGTGAATTATTAATTTTTTTCTCCTTTTTTTTTTTTTTTTTCTATTATTTATTTTCTTGTTTGCTTTTCTCAATCTATTTCGAAGACTGAAATATAAACCATCATAATTTTTTCCCCTTCAATTTTTGTAAACAAATTACGCATTTGCGCGATGTAACTTTCAAACGGAATTTGTTAGGCTACGTTTTTTTTTTTTCTTTCAGCAGGAAAATGTACGCAATGTTGAAAACGATATTCGTAGTTCACGCAAAATTATGCGAATAAAAATGAGAAAAGTTGAAAAAAGAAATTTCACGTTAATAACGTCCCTCGACTACCTTTTTTTACGTTTGAAATTGCAGCAGTTTTTCTTCTTTCCTTATTTCTTTTTGGTGCAAGTTTATACATTTCTATTTTTTATTTTTTTTTTCAACTTTCCTCCAAAATTCGTTATTAGATCTGTGTCTTGATTCACATTTCATTAGGTTGGAAAGGAGAGCGAGTGAGAAAGTGAGAAAAAGGAAGAAAACAAAATTGAACAGAGAAACGTACAGAAATTAGTTTCCGTTCGACAAACGAGAAAATGTATCAAAGTCTCGTTCTTCTTCTCATTTTGTAATGAAAAGAGAGTATGAACGAGATTAAGAATTGGTTGAAGATATTCGATTTCAGAAGGGAAACGATTCAAGAAGGCGACAAGAATAAATTTGAAACTCTTCTTTCGTCGTGAAAACACACGAGTCTCTCGTAAATATACTCGTATATCTAATTAAATTTTCAATATTGTATTTCAAACCTTTCCATTTCCATTACGCGCACTTGACTTTTCTCTCTCATCGTTCAAGTGATCGTACATGAAAAAAAAGTAGTAGACCTTTAAGTAGTTGTGTGTCAATATTTTTTTTTTTTTTCGTATGTGTTTAACGTTTTGGACTCGTACAAATTATTATCATTATGACGAAAGGTTGCTCGTATGTAAAAAATCATGTAATTTACCATCTAAGTTACCCTAATTTAAGGAACCAATATTGTTTGTTCTCCTTTTTGTAATTGGTTTTTCATTTTTTGTTGATTAAACGTTAATTTATTTAATCTTTCGTACATAATATTCTTTTCGTACCACGCCTCTTGTCATTCTTCCTCTCTGCCTGTGCTACACGGACTAGATTATAGATGGGCGTTCACGAAACCATAGTAGTATAGCTTGGTGCCGGAAACTTTAGTTCACGTGTTGCATAAGAAATAAAAACCTCGTTTTTCCTCGACGGAATGAAAGACATAGTCGTAATTTTCCCAACAAAGGCAATTCAATAGCTGTTTTACACATTCTATTCGCGACGTGTTACGAAATCCTTTCTCAGTGTTATTTTTTTCGAAAAAATTGTTAGTTCACATTGTAGAGACTTTCTTTCTGAAGAGATGGAAGGGTCTCAGAACAGTAAAATTATTCCCAATTATTTGATTGCGTTTTACGAATCATTGTAACCTGGTTTGAATATCGAAATGCCGCGCCGGTACAAAGCGAGCTACAAAATTTACTGCTGTTAACAAATTGTTAGGACAAGCCGATGAAATATTTTGCTTATTGATAAGGAGCGACAGAACTTCTTTAATCGAACATAATATTCGACAGTTTTGTAGAGATACAAAATAAAAAACTCAATTCTTAGAAAGAAGAAGAAGCTTCTTGTATCATTGCTCATACGAATTTCGACTTGCAATTTGTATTGCCCGAAAATTCATTGGTGAAAATTAAAAAGAACAAAAAATACAGCTTAGTAGTTTTGGCAATAGCCTTGACACGCGCAAATTTCCAGGTTTCAACGCCTCCGGGAATAGAAATTCGTATTTTGTCGTTTTTTAATCCTCTCTTTATCCTCCCATAAATCCACTACAAACACGGAATACTCCATTGTCTTGACTGACAAAGTAGAATGAGTCCGATTCATAATTATTATGTCTCAAAAGACTTGCAAAAAGTACTGAAGCACAGTTGGAAAATTCGCAGTTCGCAAAACGTCAAATTAGAAAAAGATTCAAGAGGAGTGTACTCAAATGCGTACAAAATTACAAAACAACCGCACGGAAACACAGTCACAGCCGCCGAGCGACAAAGAAAGCCATTGTGGAACCTAACCCTGTGCCCTGCTTCCTTTATGGGTTGCCCAAGCTAATTGACAGAATTTCAAAGAAAAAAGTTTGAAGCTAAAAGCTAAAAGCCAAAGAATTTTAAGTGAAAAATATGAAAAGTTGAAAGTTTTTTATATGAATCTCAAAAGAAAGCAAGCTAAAAGCTGAAAGATGAACTCTGAGTTCCTGTCAGAAGACCCCACGGTAAGCAGTGAGGAAAGTATGAGGTCGGATTGAGTACAGCGCTAACCCCGCAACTCCGCGGAGAGTAGGCCGAGGAGAGCGTTGTACTCGCGGTGTCCGTGGCTAGAAAAACTGACCCTGAGTAGCAGAGTTGAGAAGCTGAAAGAAAAACTTTGGCTTTTCGCTTTCTTTCTGCAATATAAGACTTTCAACTTTTCATATTCTTTCACTCAAAATCCTTCGGCTTCTAGCTTTTAGCTTCTGGCGTTCAACTTTTTTCTGTCATTTAGCTTTCAACTTTTCATATTTTTTCACTCTAAATCCTTCGGCTTCTAGCTTTTAGCTTCTGGCGTTCAACTTTTTTCTTTGGATCTCTGTCATTTAGCTTTCAACTTTTCATTTTTTCACTCAAAATCCTCCGGCTTTTGGCTTTCAACTTTTTTCTTTGAATCTCTGACGTGTAGCAGCTTTCAACTTTCGATGTTCAATATCGGGATTTATTTTTGGCTTTCCACTTTTAGCTTTTCTCTCTCATAATTCTTCGGCTTTCGGCTTTGAACTTTCAGCCAACTACCCCAACTCTGCTGAAAAGTTAAAACCTTGTTATTTTTAAATGGTCCTTTTCAATTCCGGTTCCAATAGAAAATGAAAAAGAAGGTTTTTTGAATTTCATTTTGGTTCTGGTTCCTGGAACAAATTGAAGGAAGCGGTTCTTTTTGGTTCCGGTTTTTAGAACTGAGAATACCGGTTCCTCTCTGGTTCTGATTCTCAACCCTGCCGCGGCGAACGACGAGGAGTTTACTGGGAAAGGGAAGGATGGCCAAACCCGCGGTCTCGGTAACCAGCAACGCGAAAGAGATGAATAGTGAGAAGCCCATGAAGTTCCAGAGAGATTCATGAGGCCGAAAGGATGGTTACATTCCAGTTTCCACGGAGAATAGTCGGAAAAGACGGCGAAGGAGGCTGGAAAAATGGATATGAGAAGGGAAACATGTGGGAAAGCGAGAACCCCAGAGATCCAGAAATAAGTTGGATCAGAAGTCAGACCAAAGAATGGTTTTTTGGCGTCTTCGAAGTTGTTATATAGGATTGTTTCGACGGAGGAAATTGACTATATGCGCAAAATAATGGTAGGAGCCTTCTAGGAGGATAAAGGAGACCTGAAATGATGTTAAAAGGAGATGATGGGAGAGCAGTAACGGGATTCAAGATCATACAAGGCGGAGAGGGAGGGATTTACGCGGGAAGATCCACTGCATCATGTTCCTTGAGGTCGGTGTGTCCCTCGGTCCATAGAAAAGATATGGAAGGTGAAGAAAAACGTGACAGTCTTGGATAGCAACTAAGGATGAGAGGAAATCAAATAGTATAAGGAATTTGCTGGGAGGAGAAAAAAGCGGCAAGTCCAGCAAAGACTGCTTATCCACTTTGGATCCCGATTTGGACCAATCCGTGTAACACGGAGGGTGGGAGAGACATTCTGAAGAAATGATTTTGATGATGTATTGTATGTATACAATGTTAGCTGTTTTGTAAATTCGAGTAAGATCGAGAGGAATGTCAGGGACAGGGGTTCATGAGTGCCTAAATGGGATTGAAGCGACAGAAGGAGTGAATTACGTGGGCTAAAAAGATTTAAATAATCTGGCTTGTAACATTTAAGAGCTTTCCAAATTCAAAGATAGAAAGATTTGGACATTGAGTTGTTGCAGTCATCAGAAAGTTAGCACAGAGAGGGAGTTCGTGGTAACGAAGGGGAAGAACATGTGCCTCAGCCGTTAAAGGAAGGCTAGGGCGTAGTGTGCCAAGAACTTGTCGAAACCCTGAAGGTTGAATCGAGGAGCACCGTAATCAAGTTCGGAATGGATTAGACTTTGGAGGAGTTTGCAGATACGTTTGTGCAGAGTGTGATAGGTCTTTGAGAACGCTCAAGAAACTCCGCCATTTTGCTTTCAAGATTTTGATATGATGGAAGGGGGGTTCCAGGAGATTTTGGAGTTGAAGAAGGAACTAAGGAACTTGGCAGAGAACTGAATGGTAATAGAGAAGGAAGAGACGTAAGGCGTGAGTATCTTCGACTGGAGATGTTATCAAGGGTTTATTATAGTAGTCAAGCGGCTCAATTGAGATGAAGGTTAGTAACGAGACACTGAAGTCGTCCACAAAGACGCGTTTGGTCGTTTGTTAAATCATTTATAATGATTAGGAAAAGAGGAACACTCCATACTTCACCCTGGGCGAAACAATTTCGCATCGATGGGTGGGAAAAGTATTGGTCTTCAATCCCAACCGTTAGAGGTCATGGAGAAAAGATTGAAAGAGTCTGGTAAAATGGCCAATGTGAGATGTAGTGACGCTAGACAAGGGGGAAACGCTTCCTGGAGGTAGAAAATGATGGTGTAGAGTTTCGTGTTTGGGCGGAAGGCTTCAGAATTTTCGAGTTTCGGGCTCTACCTAACTTGCGCAGTATTCATTAAAGTTGATAAAGCAGAGAGTGCTGCAGCTGGTATTGTTGCTAATGATTGGGAGGAAAACTGTTGAACTTCTCCACTATCAAAATCATAAGATTTCACTAGAAGCGACTATCGTGACCAGGTATTGTCGTAAGAATTGGTCACTATAATGAAATTGTCGTGAAAGTGGAAGATTTCCGTCGAGCTAGTCTTTTGATGATGAATTACCTTACTTATTGAATCCAAAAGATTTGCTAAGAAGATGACGTTCGAGGCTGGTTGCCGGAAGCGAGATATTCTCATACCAATTTTACGGACGACGAGTCTTTCTTCTCTGCCCATACCCTCACTCCTCCACTCGTCCGTCTTGAGGATTTGTACACACTAAAGTAGGATCAAACGTGACGGAACGGTCATTATCGTATTTCGCGATGCTTCGACGTTTCCGAAGCAATCTTCGACAGAGAACATCATTTTTTTCCCCTTCATGGCAAATGGACACGTACGTGCAAAATTGTACAAAACCCGTTTCTCCCATGTATACCTTTTTACATAGTTTATACACTTCGAATATAAAGCGCGTCGTAAAAATCGTCGAGGTGCGGAGTAGTCGACGTCGAAAATTTTCTATTTAATAAGCTGTCAGGATGATCTGCTAATACAAATTATAAGAGCTTCACTAACGTTCTCCGGGACGTGCGTTTCAATCGGCAACAGTAAAAATTAATTAAATTACAATTACCGCGTAATGATCGCCGCGCATCGCATCGCATGCATTTTACTATGGGACGTTTTATCCCGAGCCGAAGAAAAAAAAAAAAAACACGGAGAAAGCGACTGTACGTGAAAACGAAGAAGAGGAATAATAATACGAAAAAAAAAGAGAAGCGAAAAGCGAAACGTTACACTTATTATCGACATTATGTAAATACAGTTTAATTCGAGAGCATTTAAAAACGTTTGACGGTTCCATTCTGTCTGCGTTACCCGGCATTTTATTCTTATCAGGACCGGGGAATTTTCGCCAGCAACGCGGCGGGACGCGGTGCGGTGCCGTGTGCGACGCGACGCGATGTACTCGTGTATAAATAAAACTCGATTATCGAATCGAAGGCCCTCACGCAACGCTGACGTTCATACAGACATACCTCCGAATGAAATTAATAAATTGAAACGAGTATTAAATATAAGAGAACAGTCAGCAGAAGAAGTCGGAGAACGAGAAGAAAGAAATTAAAAAAGAAAAAAATGCTACTACCTGCGGGTCACTGGCGAGGGCACCGAATGAAAGCAGCCAGCAGCAGTAGAAGAAATTGAAAGAAGAAGCGATATTAAAATAAAGAGAGTAACGCGAACGCCGTACATTCGAATAAATATGTCTGTTTGCCTTAATGGACTACTAACGTGGTCCCGAATGTGGTAAAAGTCATAAATCAATTTTCCTTCGAGAATACCGGAGCACGCATTTGACATTTGCTCGTCATTAGTCAAAGACGAAACGCGTTTTGTTATCGCAATACACAACGCAACGTATGCTGCAGAGACGTGGAAGCTGTGGCTGCGAATGGCAGTTTGTTCTGATCGCCAATGGAATTTGAACGTGGACATGGTAAAATTGTACGTAGTACGTTTGATCTAGTTTTAACACCTCGTTTTAATGATTCGAATATTGCCGAACAGAAAGTCGATGATGAGAAAGAGGATACAATGGGTTCTGATTCATCACAATCACGGGCCTTTTCAACAATCGGAGTACCTCTCTGAGATGCTTTCGGACGCACCTCTCCCCGATTTATACATACTCGTATTATAGAGAGGCTGGTCTTATCAAAACTTCCTCAACAATATTGAACATACAGAGGATGTGCAAAAGAAATCACTGAAATCTGTTGATCAAAAGACCATCATCGGAGACTGAATTGGAAAACCTGAAGAACGTTCTAGAGATGTGAAATTATACCTTTACACATTCTTGTTCAAGAGAGTGACGTCATAAAAAATACCAAGATGTATGACTTTCTTCTCTTCGAGAACATAACTTTGGACTGTAGTAATTTTACGGCACCTTCTCTGTATTGGTGCGCACATCTGATGAGGTGATCCGCAATAATTATATCGACGAGTGATCTACTAAGCCTCGACGTGTTCTCTCATCCTCACAGTTTAGCGTCTGCTGGTTTTGCCATGGGGGTCCGGGGGTGTTACTGGGCAAAGGGTGGATTTCAGACTGCTCTTGTTACACGTGAACCAGTCAGGTGGAATCGATTCACGGTAGTTGGTCGCTGGAGTTTCCACTCTTCGTTTGATGAGATCAGTATACTGCATGATTATAAATTTGTCAGGTCTATTTGTACTCAGGGTTTCGCGAGCAAACTACTCATATCTCTCAGGTACCCGAGGATTTGTGTGCATATAGATTGCTCCTGGCAGTCCTACAGCCGTATTTTATTCCATCGAGCTCCTGGTATTATATTCACTGAGTATAATTGTAAGGGTACAAGGATAACTAACATATAAATAACGGAAGTAAAGGAAATACAACGTGAACATTGAATAGAGTTCCAACGTCATCAATCAGTGTGATTGAAAAGTTTGCTGACGTCTGTGGTCCTAAAGAATCGGTAAAACGTTAGATTTATCGTTGTTCCAGGGCAGTCCTGCAGTGACTGCAAAGGTTATGACCTTAGTAGTCATGTGAAACACAAAGCAACCGACAGGGTGTGCTGACCCAGGGGTAGATTCAGTAATGCGAGTCTTGTCATCGGTCGAGTGGAGTTTTACCTAGTCTTTCGACGAGCTCTGGAGCCGAAGTTCCTCCACTAACAGCCCTCTACAAAAAACCCAAGCCCATGAGGTCAAAACTGATAAGATGTACTTCACGGTAGGGACGAACATCAGCATTTAAAGAGTCTCCTGAGAGCAAGGCCCGTGATTGGCACAAATCAATAACTTAAAAAGGGTTTTCCAAATGTACAAATCTACTTTATTAGTTGCTTTTACATGTGTACTTTCGGGTGTTATCCCATCATCGGTTCAGCAGTGTTGCCGGTAAAAGGTGTAGATATTGTGCCACTCACAGAAAAAAAATGTGCCAAAATGTGCCACTTGCGTTCAACAGCTCCGGAACGATATAAACCGACTCCGGAACAATATAGGTTCACTCCGGAGCGATATGAACCGGCTCCGGAGCGCGCAAATGTTCTTCAAAATGTTTTTTCTTTAAAAAAAAACATGTTTTTTAAAAATAAAACATGTTTTTTTTTAAATAAAACTATTTCAAAACCTGTAAATGTGCCACAATGTACCACACAATTTTAATGTGCCACACAATGAGCCACTGAAATAGAAATGTGCCAATGTGGCTCAAATGTGCCACCACAGGCAACCCTGCGGTTGTGTCGCAACTGGAGAACAAGGCCTTAACCATGAGTTTTTGTAGTATAACACTGTGATCTTATTGGCTGTAACAATGCTGTGTTGTGATTGGTTCACTTCTTAAAAACTCATCCTTACAATGATATGGCAAAGTGTTCTTATTGGCTAAAACATGTTGCTTAGTGATTGTTCAATCTATCGTCCTAAATGCTGCGTTTCTATTGGCTACTTGGTTTCCTGCCGTCTCATTGGTTGGTTCTGTTCTTCAGCTCTCGTCCAATCACCAGGCCGAATGATTTTTCGCTGTCAAATGTGATTACATTGTTCAAGAGGCAGGCTTTCTTCCTCTTGGCTTTTGCAATCTCCATTTCTTCCCAGAGTTTTCTTCTCGTTGTGCGATTCTCCACATGTATGACTTCAAATATTCCCTCTCCATCGTGGTGTTCTCCGTTAGTGTTTCCCAAACAGTGACTTGCCATTTTCTTTCTCCCTCGACTTTTTGTGCTCCTTTTTCCTGATCTCAAACTTTCTCCCAGTCTCACCGATGTAGATACCCTCGCACTGTTCACAACTGAGCTTGTACACTCCGCTCAAGCCTTCCTTGTCCTTTTGTTCCGTCTGGTCATTGCTGATTCTCTTCACCATGGGTTGGTTATTCTGGATACCCACATCTACATCGTAGCCATTGAACGCCTTCATCATTTTGTTTGTGTACTTTCCTATGTATGGTATCGATCCGGAGTACCTTCTCACTATGCCATTAAGGATTCCTCTCTTTGTTTCCATTTTCTTTAACACTCCATCCACCACGCCTCTACGGTAGCCATTGGCTTCTGCGATCTGCTTTACTATCTCAATCTCTTTCCTCTTCTCTTCGTTGTTCTTGAGGACAGAAATCGCTCAATATCAGTAGTTCTGGATTGCCGCTAACTTGTTTGGGATGATGGTGTCAGTATGCGTCGGCTTCCTGTACATTTTGTATTCTATCCTATTGTTCTCCAGTGTGAGTGTAATTTCCAAATAGTCGATGGTCTCATTGCCTTTTTTTTTGTGTGTTTTTCTACTGTGAATAACCTAAACAAATCAATCAGGTAGTGGCGAAATACCAGTTCAGTTAGATGTCAGGGTTCTGTCGCACAAATCCGAGGCCGGGGATGGCCTCCTCAGAGGGTGAAAGTAGACTGATTCAGCTTACTCCAACTCCCCGGGAAATTATATCCAACTTTCAATTCACGTTCCTCTTCTCCGCATACTTATTCAGCAAAGTAAATTTTTTCTCCACTCCCTTTTCTTCCTACATACTTCTTCAATGAATCATCAAGTCCATCTCGAATGTTGTCCACCTCTCTTCAGACTTCTTCAGCCGACTAAAATTCTTTCGAACAACCGGGTCCTTACAAGACTACTGAAAACTTCTACTGAAACTCTGCAGGTGCTTCTCGGACTCATCAGAAGTTAGAGAGAGAATTCCGTGACAGTCTGCAATAGGAGTGTTGATGCTAAGGTGAGTCGAGGCCGACGAACCTTTTGTATTTGGTCCAGACATCTTTTCTCCCACAGATGGGATGTTCAACTGCTAAAAGCGCTAAAATACAGGCTATGAGCTAAACAATCCATCGATCGATTGCCCTTATTTGATAACAAACAGGAGGAATATTTGGAGGGATAGAGAGTGATATTGAGTATCTCACAGAAGGTGAACTTCGCGGAGTGATTGAGGTTCCGTGCATCCAAAATAGACGTGATTGTGGTTCACTCTGGTTGTACGGACACAAGTTCTGATCGAGAGCGAATTGACTCCCGATACAAATGCAATTGAATTCCACGAAAACTAAACCTCAGTCAAGTTCGAAGGGTTGGAAATGAGCAGAGATTTCCGGAAGTTGGATATTCTTCTCTACTATAAATAGTTGATGGAAGTAGAATATTTTTTCATATATTCGTAGTCGCACTCGCTCGTCCTAACTTCTCCATTCAATTTTTTTCGTCGTAGTGCATAAAAATAATGCGAGTGAACACGTGAAAAGGTAGTCGCTCTACGTTAATAAGGTGATTCCGAGTGAGGAACGCGAGATCAGTGACCTGCAACCGTTGCTTTCGATAATGGCGAGTAGGACAATTTACGCTCTTACGCAGCAACAGCGTAAGAGAACATGTTGGAACCTGCGGACGCCTTTCTTTTCCGACCGCGACTGGACATATTTTCACAATGGTGAAATAAAGGAAAAGCGATGATGCGTGGAAAATTGCTTGTAGGAGAAAAGGAAGAAAGCAACATTTGTTCATCGCGTATAACAATAATTATTTGACGCTCTGTACCCATCGTTATTTTTATTATTTTTTTTTTTCTTTTTAATATTTTATGCGCTCGTTTTTCTTCTTCTACACTCAGTTATTATTTTCTCTTCTACAGTATACGTACGTAGGCGATAACAATTTAGCCTTTAAAGGGCATTCACAGACAAATAAGAGTGTCATCGAATCGTTGAACGTTGTTTAGAGTATGACGAAGGAGGGAGGGAGAGGGGAGAAAGAATCTAATTCACAATATGCCGTGAGAACAGTTTTTAGATCTAGTTTGCAGATCTGCAGTATAGATAAACGATAAGTTTGTCGATGTTTTCTTTCTCTTTGCCGGTACTCGATTTACGGGTACGTATACACAAATGTTATTTCGATTGTCTCGATACAGTTTCACCAGCTTCTCATATCAGCTCGATGGTGACTAAATTGAATACCTTTGTGCAAACGTTTCGTATCCCTAGCCGGCCAACAGAATGCAGGCACGATTTCGTATCTCTTTATCGACCCGGATTATTGCGAACCTATACGAGTTTTCTGGACGGAGGATGAATCCCTTCTCTAAATGAATCGTCAACAGAATTGACATCGCGCTTGTTCATTGACGCGTGCTAATAGCTTATAAAGCAATAAGTTTCAGAACAATATTGTAGCAAAAAAAAAAGTTTTAGAGAGCGACCTTCTCATATACAACCAAATCAATTCCTTCCAAATTACCCAATATCTACGAAATACCTCGACAAAATTTTGAATTTTTTGTTATTTTCTACACTATACTGAACTTTCCTAGACGAAAATTTTCTTCTATCCAGAAGAAGCCTTCCTTCAGTTTGACGTCACCACGTCTGCTCAGAACTATACTACATTGTGGCGAGCTCAAGGTTAACATCTCAGAAATTTCATGAAGCTTCCTTCATGAGAGCCAATTGACTGTACGAGCTAGGGCCGACAATTTCCCTTCTATCAAATCCAAACTAGAAACGCCCACAGAGAAGTCCTCACGTCTCTCTATCTTCCTCCGCCAGTTCAAGGCGACCTGAAAAGGATCAGAAATTTGTGCATTTTCAACATTGTATAATATTTTAACATTCTCAAGCTGTTTGAGAGGAAGAGAGTCAGAAGTACGAATGTCCTCCAATTCAACTGGAGAAGAACTAAATTATTCGATCATTTTACACGATAAAGAAGAAGCAATTATTCGATACACTTCTCCAGGGATTCTCGAATAAGACCACGTTCTCTTCGGTGGTGAACTCAAAGCAAGAATCCAGCTTCACCCCTGGTTCAGATCAGGAAATTCTCGTTGTTCTAGGCAAAAGATGGTGAATCTTGTGAAACGTCAGAAAATGCACTGCCCTCTTTGAGATAAACCGTGAGCGAAATTGTTACTACACAATGGAAGAAAATTTCTAGGTTAACGTACATTTTCCCGCTTATCACTATCGGAATGGTTGGGCTCTTTGCTTTCTTCGGTCTTGACCGGAGCTAGGGCTGATTTCTCGCTGTAACGAGCTTCTCAGTAAATTCATACACTCTTGTCGTGCACCAAGGAATTTCTGCACGTTTGCCCGCTTCGATCGCATGCGGGGCTGTGGTCCAGTCTTCCACCGCGAATCTACAACAGAAAACGAGCTTCTAGACAACATTCACTCTATCGCCTGAAACAACGAGCATTTTCGCATATTTGCTCGTTCTGACGAGACACGGGACTCAGTCAATCTCTCAAAGGTGTGAGCTTACGACAAAAGACAACGATTGGAACGCTAAAATACCAAAAAAAAACGTAGCACATCCATTTCCCTCTCAGTCACCAATCCAAATTGGATCTTGCATGTGTCATCGTCTCTTTCTACTAGCCCCAAAACGTAACACATACCAGTCCACCCAATTTTAGACAAGAAGTTAAACTGAAAAGGCTCCCGCATGTCTACAGTCCCTCAAACGATTGGAGAGGAAGGAAGCAGGGCAAACGAAAAACTCAACGGCATAATCCGACACAAACGATTCCAAAATCCATCAACTTACCAAATTATGTCTCACATGTCTGCAGCACCTCCCTCTCAACGTTTGAAGGGGAAAGAGGTCGGAAGAAACGAAAACTCGACAGCTCAATCCAGCACAAACGATTCAACCTACTCCCACCTCAAAAATCAGCCGTCATCCTCGTAATTTATAAGTGGTTTGATGTACGCTTTCATCCTATTGTATGTTAGGCTTCTGTTAAGCTTGCTTTCATTAAGGCTAATAGTAGGCCTAATATAGTTTAGTATAATGCATTGGCCAGTATAATGGAGACACAGGAGTAGTAACCCAATTCTGAAATCTGCAAGTATGACGTCATAAGCTGTGACCTGGAAACCTAGTATAAGGGAGACTCGAGCAGTATTACTATTGGGTCTATAATTCAATGGAGACGTCCAGGAAATTGAGCAGACAACATGTATGCACTACAGTCAAGGGCGGGATGGACCACAGCACACCTTATTTGAGTTTGAGATGTGGGGGCGTGAATGGAGCAGGCTTAGTCGGTCCCTCAAAGAGATTGGGGTAGACGAAGCGCTTGTTCCGAGTGGCTAGATAGCCACCATACTAGGTTTCAAAGAAGCATGGAAACAGGTGTCTGGATTTGCAGCCGCAGTCATGCAGAAAAAGATGGACCTCGAATGGAATAGGCAAATGACCCCGCTCTGGCCTACTTGACAGCTGTATACTATGCATAATATGCAGATGTAGTAAGATTAATGAAAAGAATAATAAGAGCAGACTCCAACGGCGATCTGCTACATCAAGGTTTATGTTGTTGTTCTTGTGTATATTGAAGTTTTGTAAGCCTCGGCACTTGCCAAAGTAGCTCGACGTTGGCGATGAAGAAAAGGAGGTTCGCCGAAAAGATTCTTCCATCACTGAAGTTATGTACCCGAAAGGGTCGATTCCGCTGTTGGAAGAAACAAAATTAATGCATACGCAACTCACACCCAGTCCCCCTTGGTGGTCGGGCGGCGCTGCACATGCGACAAAAGAAAAGTATAATGGAGACTGCTGGGAGGCATACGAGCGGAGTGAGTAATCCTTAGAATCGAAGATAGTAAGGAAGAGAAAGACTAGAGCTCAAGCTGATGACCTCACAAGCAACCGTCACGAGTACTGGCGACCTATCATGGGTGGTTGTGACCTCACTAATGTTGGTATCCATCTGGGAGCAAACGAACGGAGTGGGTCAACTTCCAGTGGTATATAGCTTACACTACGCCTATGGGGGCTAATGAGCGGAGCGAGTGAACCTCAATTCAAGCAAGACAGCTGATCTTGAGACTAATTCCGCCCCCCTCCGTGTTCTATGCAGTAGCTTTGTACTAGGTCTAGCCCCCCATAATCCTGTGTACTGTATCACTTCTCTTCCTTTATAGTACACTATGATGTCATCAGCTGTGATCTCGGCGCCCCCTCCAACTGTGACGTCATCAGCAGTGATCCCATGGCCCTTCCAACTATGCAGTCATCAGCTGGTGACGTCATCAATCGAGCAAGCCAGCACAAAATGCAGAACACCAAGACGGACTAAGCCCCCTGAACGAGATAGCTTATCTTAAAGTACACTACGCCTATATTAGTCCAAGAACGGGGCGGGGCGCATGACTATGTGAGAAAAATTCACAGAGCAGGTGTGGTCTTATAATATAAATGAGTTCATTTACTAGTAAACAGGAAACATGATCTTTAGGTATTTGGCGCCACCAGAAAATCTCTCCTTTCTATGTTTTACTAGGTATTGTAAAACTTATCAGTAAAAAGACGCACGTGTCTCTTTTTTGACTAACGTCATTAATTATTGGTGATGTAATGAAAAATAAAAGGGATAAACTTATTTCTCTTCTTATCATTAATTTATATGCAACAAATTATCAATCCAACGGGACGAAAAAATAAAGTGAACACAGCTTCAACAGTCGCACCTCAGGTCAGGAGATTTTTTCATCATATTTCTTCTATCCTCATCTATAGTCAGAACCGGTCGAAATAAATGGAGGACAAAATACGCACTAGGGGGAACCTGATTTTTCTCGTTGGTATCACCCTTGCCAGGTCAACTCATACAGACCATCGATTCGAATCATCACAGGATTGTAGTAACCTACAAGTTGAAATTACAAGCGGTAGACATTGTTCTCCCGACTGAGGGATTAGGCGTAAATATAATAGTCTAGAACAAATATTTCATGTGATGGTATATTCTTCCACATCTGACACCACTGTATTACTTCAGCTGCTGATAAGGAAGACAAACCATGCTTCTCGGCATCTCGGTTTTTAGGTACTGTAAATATAATTTCAGTCTACCTCTTGAAGACTTAGCCATTTTCTTCGTCCTTTATTGGGTTTCCAAATGCCATCCACGAATTTGCCTCTGACGAACTTCTTCGTATCTACGCGGACAATAAGCCTCGCGTTGGATCACTTTTATGGTTACTGTGACTACTTTCGGTGTGGTTCCGAAAGACAGCTGAGCTTTTGCAAATGATGCGGTAAGAAATATACGCGAGTTGAACATTCGTTCCTTCCTTGCGACGCATCGGTACTCTAATTCCTCGCCCTCTTCGCAGTTACTCGTTGAACACTTCGACCAGAGACCCTCCTCCTCCATAGTTCTCTCGGCTTCGAGAACTGACGTGAATAACGTAGTTTCGAGCCAATTCTTCTTAGGAACTATCGGTAGAAGTATTGAAATCATTGACGCAGCTCACATTTACCATCTTCGTTCACGTAAAATATCATCATTGTAGAAAGTGTAAATAAACAAGCGTTGGATATATGTACTTGGGACAAAGTGTTCAAGAAGATAGAGCCTTCTTTTATGGACCCATCCACCAACACACAAAAAGAACTTTCAACTTCTCATAAAGTGGCTGTTCATTGCAGATATAAGTTTGAGCAGATTCAAGATATCAAGAGCTCAACGAGCGCACTTTGCGAAGAAACTGAAAAGATACATATCAAGAGGTGTCGACAGCGGAGACGTAAACTGGAAGCATACATGACAATTATTTAGGAACAAAAAAAAAAAAAAAAGTTGAATTCTTATTTTCCGTCTAAACTTATAAAAACTGCGAACGAGTCTCCGTGCGGTTTATCAATTCTTTCTTGTTACCACCAGCAGAATCGCTGTGCATCTCGTCTATTATTTTCCACAACGAGAATCATGAAATTTTCGGGGTGGATTCGGAATATTTCTCTTATAGACTTGTTGGAGTAAATTTCGTTTCACGAGAATCAACTTTACGCACGGGATACTATAAACCGCAATAAGTATTCAGAAAAAGAAAAAATTATGATGTTTATTACCACCATTCTTCTGGTTCGAGAATTCTAGCTTCTCTTCATCTGTGATGGTACAATTTCCTGAAAAAATATCACGTAAAATATTTTTACATTTTCTTCGCTTTTTCATCACTGTCGAAAAACACTTCGATAGCCATAACGAACTTTCGCAATTTTTCTTCGTTCTTGGACCTCAGATAGTCTCGGTCTTTCTTCTCTTTTTTCAAGCAAAAGCTAAACGTTTAAAGGAATGCCACGCACCACTTTACTCACGTCGTCCGCAATCTTCACCTCTGGGAATTCCTCTCTAATTTCTTTCGCAAATTGCGTTGAGCTTTCGATCCTGAATCATTTCAAAGTCATTTGACATGAACAACCAGTTCACTAGAAGTCGAACATTCTCTTTCTGCGTTAGTGGATATTTCGCACATGTTTGGTTCATAAAGAAAAGCTCTCTCTTCTTGAACACATCGCCCCTAAGCATATCCAACCGGTAGTTTAGTGTGCGTCAGAACATTCTACAGTATGTTGCCTTCCAAACTCGCGAGTAATCTTCCTAAGCTGGGCCCATCAATTAGCCCATCACATCCAGTCTAAAACGGTAAAATAAATTATCTACCAAATCTTCCGACGGAAATCCTTCCAGATATTTTCCAACTATAGAGACGGATTATCGCAGGAACGATCCTTCCGAAGATCCAATCATTACGGAGCACCATAATTCTCCAAATTTTTAGATTTTCATCAACTTGCTTATGAAATCCTGACCATTCACTGGAGAAATCCCGAATCCAAGCTCGTGCAACTTTATTTTACCTACGTAGGACGTCTTCATTGCGATGTTTCTTCAACGCTGTAGAATTTGTTACCTTCTAGGACTCGCGTATTTTAGTTGTATGTATAATCTTCCATCTGCCCCTCACTGTTCCCATACAGAAATTCAATCCAAAGCCCGATCACGTAACTCTAGGGGCCTGACTATTCAAGTTTACCTGAGTTACGAAAGAGTGGTTGTGTTCTCGCTGGGCTTCTCATTGTTCGATTCCAAATTGGATGAGGTTGTAGTGTACAACCATTACCATTCCTTGCGACGACCGACGAGGAAGACAAAAGTAAATGAGAAAACTTTCATCCTGGAGACCGACGTTTGAATCGAACGTGCGCTCGCTGGAATACAAATATTTTTCACGACATAATACAAAATGTAATCGTAATGATAATGTCTTATATTTACAGTTTTTATCTTGATTACAAGAAATTTTATCGATAATTTTCACAGAATGTTGTAGATACACGTTACTCGAATTATCATCTCAGAAAATCAAATAATTTAATCTATAAAGACTTCGATAAGCCGGTATTCATTAGCATTTGATACAAAATTAATAAAAAAAAAAGAAAAATCGAAAATCTCATGACTCGACCTAACAAAAATTGTGAGAAAGAATGATTTATATACTCTCTGAAAATAAGAAACTATAGAATATAGAGTCCTCGAGAGTCAGAAGAAGTACCGTAGGCTATTTAGACCAGGAGCTCACTGTAAATATCCTAATTGGATGGATCTAACTCAAACAACAAGCTGAAAATACCCCAATAGATTTCCCCCTGAATCTGTCACAAACTCTCTCACTTCCCTACAACAAACCAATCACCAAACAAGAAGTCACCCACACCATCTCCCTCTGCTCCAAAAAATCAGCTCTCGTCTCGACCAAATTAGTCCCGCTATGCTGCACGAATTTCATCAAAATGCTATCTCACATTTCACCTCACTCCTAAACCGAATTTTTTTCTCCACCTTCTGCCCCAACAACTGGAAAACAGCCCTGATCGTCCCAATCTCAAAACCTCTCAAAGATCTTTCACACTCTCTATCCTACCGACCCATATCACTACTATAAGCACTCTTAGCAAAGTTCTGGAAAAAATTATCAATAATAGGCTCTCCGTCGGAATGAATGGTAACGTTGATGTGGTTGAGGAAGGGATTAGTGACGGTGTTGTCGTTCAGAAATTCCATCCCCCCTCATAAATAATAGTCAGGTAGTTTTTAATAGTGACGAAACAGCCCTCCTTGAGAAAGGTTTGAAATTAAGTCTACCTCCCCTAAAAAAGGATGAATTTTTGGCGAATGTTGTCGCGGATCCAACTGTAAAAATTCGCCCTGATTTTAATACCCAAAAAGTCTGTGCTGAAATAGTACGCAATAACCCCCTCCCTCGCATGAGTAACAAATTGGGAGGAGTGATCCAAGGTTTAAAAAGGAAGATTAAGGAGGGAGATTTAATCGTCACTAAGGCTGTTTTTGAAGAGAGTGAGGATTTCAGCTTCCCTAAGCATGTTAAAGAAGTTAAGAGTGTCATCAACAAGTGTAAGGCTATTATCAAGACTCCAGTCATGAAAAAATCCCTTCTTGTTCTCAACCCTATACCCCCCCTCCTTTACGGGCTGCCCAAAGTGCCCCCGATGCGACCTGTGGTTTCATTCATCTCCCCTCCCACCTACATCCCTGCCAAATTCCTGAACCGTTGGTTCAAATATCGCATTGATTTTGAATCTCCTCACTCGGTCTTGAATTCGGCCTCTGTAACTGACGTCCTGAAGGGTGTAAGTCTTCCCCCGGGAACAACCACCTGCTCGTTTGATGTTGTTGGCTTGTTCCCGAATATTCCTAAGGCTGCTACTATCCAGCTTATGGGTGAGCTACCCTTCACACCCCTACCACAGTCAAAAGGTTGTTTGTGAGGCTGAAGGACCCCATACCCGTTGGTGAGAGGAGTGAAGTTTATAAGTTGGAATGTACGGACTGTGGAGGCTTTCATATTGGTGAGGCAAATGACGGTTAGAGTAGCCGAGCACCTGAAGTCTTGGAATAAGGGACGCATGGGAGAATCAGCTTTTGCTGATCATTTTATAAATAGCGGCCATAGCTTCCGTGAGGGATCGAAGTCCTACCGTGAACGTATCGCCCTCGAACACATAGAGATAATGCGTCACCTCAATACTGATGGCATTACTGTACTCAACTCGTACATTTCGGAAGATGGCCTTATTGAACTGGTTTATGATTCACACCGCGATTTCTCGTTTGGCCAATCTCAATACCCCGTTCCTCTCCTCCCTTTGTCAGTTGCTTTCATTTCAGTCCTGAAGATGGTTTATCAACCGAAAACGCTCGTCGTTTAATTTTTCTGCGGTTTGCATTGTTTACTCACCCCACGGAGTATTCTTCCTTTCGCTAATACTCTCCTCGTTCCTTGATTCCAACGAAATATTAAGTAATACACAATATGGTTGCCCTAAAGGTCGATCAGCTCTGATGACCTTTGCTGACCTCGATCCCCAAATCTACGATGCCCATGCTCACGGAGCGAACCTCTACTCAATATTTTGCGACATGGAGAACGCTTTTCCGAGAGTCTGGACGTACCAAATATGCGTCATCCTGCACCAACTTTGGACTTCGAGGACCATTCCTTCTCCTACGTCAACATTATCGTACTAATCAATCATTTAGAAGCGATCAGTATTCCTTAACCCACCCCCAGGAAAATGGTATCCCCCAAGGATCAACACTTGGTGGTACCCTATTTTCTCATCGCCATAAACAACACAATAAAAATCATGAAATTTCCAATTTAATCCCTACTATTCTCTTATGATCTATGCATCCATTTACGTTCCTGTAACACAACCTTCAAGAAACAATCAATGTAATACACGCTTGGCTTTCCCTCCTAGGATTCCGCATTTCTTACTACAAAACCAAACTCATCACCTTCCAAAAACCACGCCAAAAAACCATTAAATTACCCCCTCTCACAATAGCTAACTACCCCATCTAACAAGTTAAAACTACTAAAGTTCTTGGCCTCAATTTCCACAACCGTCACTCTTGAATTCCCCATATCAAACTAACTAAATCAAAATGCAATCGAGCACTCAATATCCTGAAATTCCTTTCCTACCCTAAAGAAGTTGTAACCGAAAAATCCTTCTCCGCCTCTACCAGAGCTTAATCTCTATTTACGGTCTCGCCCCTCCCTCTCTTTTAAAACTACTCGATACTGTCCAAAATTCTGCACTCAGAATAGCTAAAGGAGCATTCCGAACCAGTCTCGCTGAAAGCCTCTGTGCAGACACTGGCTTCCCCTCACTTCATTATCGACGCCTAAAACTAACAACCAATTTCCTCACAACTATCAAATCCCCGTCCACCATCGTATATTCCACCCTCACCTTTCCATGACCAATTTACTTTCCAGTCTCGCCTTCAAGTTCCATTATCTTAACCATATCGGTCCATCAACCTCTCCTTGGCTCTTAATTCGCGACTTGAAACGCCTCTTTCGTCTTTCAACTTTTTCCGAAGAATACTTGGCACAGTTTAACAAAATTCTCAACACCTTTCACAACCCTACACTATGTTTCACCGATGGATCTGAACATCAAAACAAAACCGGCTTCGCATACTCCATAGGTCACATCACAAACTCTCACCGACACCGCAACACCGCATCCGTCTTCACCACTGAATTACAAGCGATCTTTAGCTGTTTAGAACACATCCTGACCAGCCTACCTTCCCATCAACCCATTCTTGGTCATTCCCGACTCCTTATCATCACTTGACGTCCTCCCATCCACTCATAAATCGTATACACACTCTCATTGCCACCTCCATTATTCTTCATTTAGATACCTGGTCACAAGGGTATTCCAAGAAACGAAAATGCTGACAAAGCAGCCAAACTGGAAACCTATAACCTATCAGTCAACCGCTCTTTCCTCCCTTCACGCTCAGATCTCTCCAAACATTCAAGCATGTTTCACTCATTGGTCTAATCTCAAATCACACTCAAACAAACTATACCAAATTAAAAATATTCCCTTCTCATGGGACTCTTCAAATCTGTCAACACGCAGAGAAGAAATAGTCATCACCCGTCTCAGAATCGGCCACACCAGACTCACCCACACCCATCTCATCTCTCATCGTATGTCTCTCTCATACCCTCATTGCGAATATGAACACCCCCTATCCGTTCAACATATCTTCTGCTGCCCGATCTTGACCCAACTCCACAATTCCTTATCCATCCCTCACGACCATACAGAGGCACTATCAGATGACTTCCCTTCCCACTTTCTACAACGAGCAAACTTCCTCACTCATCTGAAAACAATTTCGCCAAGCTCATAGCCCCGAAGGCAGACTGCCAGCAATTCGTAAATTAATAAAAAAAGAAAAAATTACCGTATGAGAAATGACGTCCTTGAAGTCTGGCAGCGCTGAGTCGCCAGAAACGAAAATGGGGTTAGCCTCAAGCGGCCAAAACTTCTTGAAATATTTGATTGCAAAGATCTACAGCTGAAATTTGTGTCAAATTGTAGTATAAGACGTACGCTTTAAAAATAGAAAATCTGAAAATTACAGGGTTCCTTACTGAATAGGATCAAAAATATTTTACTACATACATAAATATACCATCCTTATTCAACAGCGAAGTTTCACTCGTAGTTCTCATTCACTTTTCAGAAACTATTGCCTCCCCATGTTTTAAAAAAGATTATTTATTTATAGTTACCTTACAATTCCATAGCTTTAAAGAAAATAATATTTACAAAAACGAAGCGTCTAATTATAACAGAACAATTAAGAAGAACTTATGTTTGATTTGTTATAAAATCGTATAAGCCAGGCTAATTTTCATCAATTAGTGAGGCTCATAGAAGATGTCATTAAAATTGTTGTCTTCCTACACTTTTACATTTCCATAGATTCGAAAGAAATTGTATTTTCAAAACTAAAGCTTCTGATTATCCCAGAACAATAATAGGACAAGCTTGATTTTTCCACAGCGTTCGTTATAGGATCGTAAGCTGAGTAATTTCTATCTGAACATACAAAAATGAATAATTTTTTTTTATAAGAAATCATTTTCCATTGTCGCTTAAAGGGTGGACATGGCCAATGCTCATGTAACGTTTCTCCGATTTCGACGTACTTCCACCTTCCTGCTACTGGATCAAAAAATTTGAGATAGTATCCATTGAAAACATAAATTTTACCATCCATAACACAGCTTGTGTTACAAGAATAAACTAATCCGTGTGGTTCAGGTTTTGATAATTCTAACCAATTAGAAGTGCGGCGATCGTAGGCTCGGATATATTCATTTAGAACTTGCCCTTCAGAATTCTGACCTTCAATCACGTATAATAAATTATTATGGGCAAAAAAGCTACATTTTGTAACACCTTCTTCCGGATCAATCATTGGAAACCATTTATCTACATCACAGTTATAGCAATTAATTTTTTCGTCGTCACAGAAATAAATATCACCATCATCTGTTCCACATGCTCCAGTATATTCACTATAACAACTTTGTAAAAGGGGCGCTAGTTCTGTATATTGATTTGAAGAAAGATCAACTGTATTATATGCCCGGAATATACCCGAATTAAACAAACAATAAATCTGCTTCAATTTACCAGAAGATACGAGTGTGGGTTTTCTACTCATTGGAAATGTACATGATGTAACCCAATTGGTCTTTACTGAGCTGTCATCCCTTGAGAAAAGATCAGATGAATTTGTTGCCGTTTCAGTGCGACAATTATCTGATTCACTTAGCGAGAAGACTGTGTACCTACCTTGATAGTGTGTATTGCCAATCTCCCGTCCGTAAACATAAATTGACGGTGTAATTTCGAGTTGAGGTTCTTCATATGAAACAGGCAGGATATTGTCATCATTTATAAAATTCTCTAGGCGCGAAAAGCCTTCCAATACAAGCTTCTTGGAAGCTTCCGCCGAGTTATCAGATTCTAGCTTTGTTCCACAATTAGCTTTGTATTTTTTCAACAAAAATTCAGCGCAATCTTCACTTATTTTGTTAAAATTGACTGCATTGATTAGCTCCTGAAAATACTGTCGTCTTCTTTCAAAGTTGTGAAATATCCATCGAATTAGGGCATCCAAAAGGAAGTTTTCATTAAGGAAATTTATAGTTGATAGACGGTATTGTTGAAGAACTAGATTTAAACAGTCGTAAGCCATTTCTAAAAAGAAATCTTTCTGTATAAAATCTTTCAAGTAAGCTACAAAGTATCTACTCAATACCTCCATCATTAGGCGATCATTCAGACCACAAACAAGATGGAACAAATTGAACGCCGTGACTGGTGAAAAAGATAACGTATTTCTCAGTATGAAGTCGTCACAAAATGTTTTGATGATTTGCAGTTCCAGGAAGTCGCTTGAACGGAATAATCCAAAAATGTTGTCTTCATTAAGGTTGGGTTCGCGACCCAAATAAATAAATTCTAACAGTATGTTGAATGATATAGCATCGATATCAGGTAGATTAATATCCTTCATTTGAGAGGAACCTTCTTTAAAATTACCACCAAACAAACAGTGGAAATACTTGCATGCAGATGCTAGTACTGCGCGATGACATTGAAATGTTTTTCCTTCTATATGGATGGTCACATCGCAATAATTCCCATTTAAGCGGAATTCATTCAATCCCTTATGTAATGACTTACAGAGTTGAAACATCTAAAACATGAAAACAAGAAATGTCTTGAGTGGTAGGTAATACAGAGTAGTTATTATGATACATCCCATTTGTTTTTCATTCTTTACCAAATCAGTTTGAATTATTTATTCTTATCTACAAAGCTGAAAATCAGCTCACACAAAAGACACCTGATTAACATTGTTGTTGTACTTACTTCAAGATAATCAGCGTTTGACCATTTCAATTTAGAAAGATTCATCCTTTAGTTATGGCTTTCAGTGTAGATTCATAAATGATGAACTTGAGCTTGCTTACAATTGGACAAACCAGCTATGGCACTCAAACAAAGAGATTTTGATGATGAATGATGATGAAAAATATTAATTCATTTTGAGTCGTAAATGTGGTCACAAAGAATTGCAAGTAGAAACTAAAACGGTCAGAGAATCTGATCTGAGGAGCTGGTTTTACATACAATCATCATTTTGTGAATGTGATATTATGATATTGTATTTGAGTTGATAACGTGAATTGAGCCCAGTTTTTATAACGTCATCCACTGTAGTGATGGGCGGAGTAGTTTCAAACAATCGATAGTGTTGAAAATATCAAGGCTCTGCATTATGACGGAGGCCGCCTGAACTATATACTCCCTGAACACTACAGAAAAGTATCTTTTGTAAGAATAGTAACAATGCCGTACATTGAAAGTAAAACAGGCTAGATATGAAAATATACATATTTAGCCACATGAATCTCTCTATAACTTCTCAGAATATTACGCATAAATATATACGTATTATCAAGCCTATTATGATTGTGTCCATCTTCTTTTTATTCTGCACCTTTATAATTTGCTAAATATTCTTCAGATAGTGCGGTAGTCAAAATTCTCAACAACCGGAGGTCTCTGGAGGTGCAAAAAATACTACTGGTATTATTTCGCTTCGCTTCGCTTTTTTTTTTTTTTTTTCTTTTTTTTTTTTCAAGAAAAACTAACGATACTACCGGAGATTACTAGTAATGTTTTTTTCTGAAGTGAGAAGATCTAGAGAAAACTACCGGTAGGCCGATACTATCGGATGTTTTCCTGAAAACGGAGGAAAATTTGAATGCGGACAGTAGCATTATTCTAGGTTACATTGTTCATGGGCCCCATCTCTTTCGGAGATGGTAAGGTCCAAGAAGTCCCATTGGATCCCCGTCGGGTTACCTTGTTTCGAAGGTCTTTATGTCGAGATTCGAGGCTGACCTCTTTTCCTAAATCATGTTCACTATTGTCACAGATATGTAGATGACGTGCTATGTGCGTGGACAGGTCCCAAGAACTCCTTGGTGAGTTTCTTAAGTATCTAAATGCTCAGTTTCCCTCCATAAAGTTTACTTTGGAGGTCGGTAATTCTGCTATCAACTTCTTGGACCTTACCATCTCCGAAAGAGATGGGACCCATGAGTTCGCAATATACAGAAAAGATACTTCGAATTGTTGTCCACGGCGCGTCATTCTGCCCTGTCGCCTACAAAATAGCTGCTTTTAATAGTTTCATCCATCGACTCACTAATATCCCTTTGAGTCAAGCAGCCTTCCAGAAAGAACTACGTACTATCGAGTACTTGGCTCGGGTAAACGAGGTCAACTTGGACATTGACCTGATGGTCCGGAGGAAGATCACGCGGCAATGCCTTGACTCTACTACCTCCCTCCCTCGGGAGGGGAGTCGTGAAGGCAGAAAGCGGTGGATTAAGCTCCCCTTCCTGGGTCAGTTTTCGTCGAATTTGAGTCGCGTCCTTCGGCCTTTGATTGCCGGTCGGTTTTCTATAATTTTAACACATTAAAAGGCCTGTTTGTTAGATTGAAAGACCCTATACCACCATTACAGAGGAGTGGGATTTATAGTATAAGGTGCAACGACTGTGACGGAATCTACATAGGTGAGACTGGTCGCCAGCTCCAAATAAGAGTGGCTGAGCACTTGAAAGCCTGGAAAAAGGGCAAATTGGGGGAATCGGCCTTCGCGGACCATTTGATCACCTGTGGCCACGGTTTCAGGGAGGGGTCGGAGACCCTCCTCCATGGAGAAAGATCGCATTTAAAAAGAATGGCGCTAGAAAATATCGAGATCATTCGCCATCTGAACAGCGATAACGTAACCGTACTTAACAGGTATATTCCGGACGAGGGATTGGTTGAACTAATTTATGAGTATGACTCACATCGCGAGGAGTCGTTAGTTCAATCATGACCTCACCGTTGTTTTCTGTCGTCGACTGTTAACAGGGAACCTGTTTTATGGGGGGCTATTTGAGAAATCTGCCGTGCGCCGTGCGCCGTCCAGCGAAAAACTTAGAAAAATTTCGACTCTCGAGCTATATATGATAGAAGGGGGACTTAGAAAAATTTCGACTCTCGAGCTATATATGATAGAAGGGGGACTTAGAAAAATTTCGAATCTGGAGCTATATATGATAGAAGGGGGACTTAAAAAAATTTCGACTCTCGAGCTACAGATGATGGGAGAGGGACTTAAAAAAATTTCGACTCTCGAGCTATAGGTGATAGGAGGGGGACTTGGAAAAATTTCGACTCTCGAGCTATAGATGATAGGATAGTTGGTCTAGGCCTTCTTTTTACTACCTTTCTCTAAATCTAGGCTTCCTTGAATTTTCCTTACCAAATCTCATTCGAATCATAAAACAGGTTCCCTGCGTTCCTCGTTTAACTTCGTTAAGGAAGCCGTCATTTTTCTCTGTCAGTCGCTTTCTATTCTCCGCTCGTTGATGGCTTCTTAGCCGAAAGTGCTTGCGGTACTTTGTTTGTTTTATTTCTGCGGCTTTTTGCAAATTCTATTAGGACAGAATGACGCTCCGCGGACTAAAACATCGGTCGTAGTATCTTTTCTGTATATTTCAAACTCACGAATCCCATCTCTAACGGAGACCGACAAATCTAAAAAGTTGATCGTAGAGCCACCAACTTCCCAAGTAAATTTTATGGAAGGGTATAATGAATTGAGGTACTTTAGAAACTCATCAAGGAGATCTGGATGACCAGTCCACGTCCACGTACCTGTGCCAGTAGTGTATATGATTGAGTAACACCTGGTCCAAGAAGAAGAGGTCAAATTCAAATTGCGACATGAATAGAATTGATCCGGTTCTCAAGTTTACGGTCGGACATATCGAAGAAGAGCTCCACAATACTCGAAAAAGTAAACTGGAGGGTAATTTGCAAGAACCGCAGAAAAATACAAATGAAGCCGCGAGTGCGCTTTCGGTTAAACAACCATTCTCAAGCGTAAATAAAAAGCGACTCGACGAGATGGGAAAAGAGAACAGTCACAACGACAGAGGAGAACGAAGTATGAGACTGTGAGTCATACTCGTAAACTAGCTCGACCAACCCCTCGTCCGGAATGTACCTGTTGAGTAGATTTATATTATCGCTATTAAGATGACGAATAATTTCAATGTTTTCCAGAGCACGGCGTTTGAAGTAAGCCTTCTCTCTGTGGAGGAGGGTTTCTGACCCCTCCCTGAAACCATGACCACTAGTTATAAGGTGGTCAGCAAATGCAGATTCGCCCAAATGCCTTTTTTCCCAATCTTTTAGGTGTTCAGCCACTCTAATTTTAATCTGACGACTAGTCTCGCCTACATACATCCCATTACAGTCCCTGCAAGCTATGCTATAAACTCCGCTCTTTTCAAGGGGCGGGATAGGGTCCTTTGACCTGAATAGTAGCCCTTTTACCGTCGTAGGATTATAAAACACCGGACGGAAACCGAGACTTAATTTCGAAGAAAATTTACCCAAGAAGGGGAGTTCAATGAAACGGGTCATGTTATCGACAGAAGAGTCGCGGGGGAGGGAGGTAGTCGAATCAAGGCAATTCCGCGTGATCTTCCTCCGGACCATAAGGTCAATGTCCACGTTGACCTCATTCACTTTAGCCAAGTATTTTATAATATTGAGTTCTTTTTGGAAAGCTGCCTGGTTCAGCGGGATGCGGGTTAGTCGATGAATAAAGGTATTAAACGCCGCGAACTTGTGAGAAACAGGGCAGAATGACGAGCCGTGGACGACAATATCGGTCGAAGTATCTTTTCTATATATTGAAAACTCGTGGACTCCATCTCTAACTGAGATGGTGAGATCCAAGAAGTTAATATTAGAACCTCCAACCTCTAAGGTAAATTTGATGGAGGGATATTGAACGTTAAGATACTTAAGAAACTCACCAAGGAGATCTTGGGGACCGGTCCACGCACATGGAACGTCATCTACATACCTGTACCAATTTGCTTATTAGGACAGAACTCCCATTAATAACCTTCCTAACCTCTTTAATGTACTTAGGGAAATTGAAGTCAGTATTTTCAATGGCCCTACACTGGTAAATCACTTCTCCAACTTTGGTAACGTAGGTTGACTTCTCCATAACGACTATAGAATTCCCTTCATCAGCCTTCGTGAGCAATGAATCCTCCTCCTTGGGCTTCCTCCTCAAACCCTTGATCACCTCCCTCACAGTGCCATTCATGCACGGAAGTGGAGTGGTCGAGCTAGTTTACGAGTATGACTCACAGTCTCATACTTCGCTGATTCAATCATGATTTCTTCTCTTCCGTCGTTGTGACTGTTCTCTTTTCCCATCTCGTCGAGTCGCTTTTTATCTACGCTTGAGAATGGTTGTTTAACCGAAAGCGCGCTCGCGGCTTCATTTGTATTTTTCTGCGGTTCTTGCAAATTACCCTCCAGTTTACTTTTTCGAGTATTGTGGATCTTTTCTTCGATGCGACATGAATACTTCGGAGATCAGGGAGCCCAAAGGTGATTCAATAGGGATCCCTATTTCATCAGGGAACTCGAAAAATTTCCCTTCATATTTACAAAAATTCCTGGACCAACAGATATTTAAAAGATTAAAAACTTCTTGGGATTCATTATGAGGGATATTGGAGTTAACCAATAGCTGGCCCATACGCTGTACGGTGGCAGCTTTAGGGACATTTGGGAACAGACCCACGACATCAAACGAGCAAAGGGTCGCGCCCGGAGGCAGTTTTACATCCTTGAGAGCATCAGCCAAGGACACCGAATTCAAAACCGAATGGGGAGACTCATATTCAATACAGTTTTTGAATCAACGGTCCAGGAATTTAGTAAGGAGGTAAGGGGGGGAGGAGACGAAAGAGACCACAGGCCGCATCGTGGTGTTCATTTTGTGTACTTTAGGCAACCCATAAAGAAGAGGAGGCGTAGGGTTAGGAACAAGGAGGGCTTTTTTCATAACTAGGATTCTAATAATAACCTCACAATTATTAATGACACTTTTGACTTCTTTGACCTAGCCAGGGAAATTGAAATTCTTATTCTCTTTGGTTCCACATTGTTGGAGCACTTCATGAACCTTATTACAGTGAGCTTGTTCTGAATTATTTACAGTACGACAGCAGCGACATGATAATGATGACGTCACAATATATTGAGGTTTTGAAAGGACTTGACCAGGGCTCAAACAGAACCTCATCAGAATTTCGCTTTCTTATAAACCCTTGCAGGAGACTTCTCTCACAATTTTTCGAGACGAAGTGACGTATCTCACTCGTTAAGAAATTAGGTGATCGTGAGTAAAACGCTCACGAAAAAACCTGATTATTCTGAAGAAATGATTAAACTGATTTCCCACGAGATGCCGTACGAACGTGCTGTGTAACGTTCGCTCAAGTTCAACATAGCCTCGGGTCCCGATTTTCAATAGTAACCTTTTTCGCCAAAATCGAGCGGAAATACGATACGGGAAATAATTTACTTATATTTTTGTACGGCATGTCTGAAGGCGAAGTCGCACAAAATGACGAAAATTTTCTTTCGTAATATTTTCTCCTTTTTCTCCCCCTTTCTTTCTTTTCATCTCGTGAAGTTGGAAATAATATCCGCACCGGTAAAAAGATTATCTACGATTTTCTTTTATTGGAACGGTGAAAAAAAAATAAGCGAGAAAAAGAAAGAGAAAAATATGGATACGTTGATACGAAGCGGATTGACTTTGTTCACAATGTCAATAATCCTCTTCTTGCTCCTTACAATTTATAGTTTCAAAGTTTCGAGTAATATCGCGGTTAGTAGAATCGATGTATTTATCGTTTCGCGGGTATATTTCTCAATTTTTCATCAATTCATCATCGCTCTCGAAAATTCGAACGGTTAATGAAACGTTTGCTGGCAATGTTGAACCGTTTTTCGAATACAGATATTATCTCAGTTTTTGTCTCGAAGCTTTTTTCGTATACGCAAATCCGTTAGAAACGTACAGTTCTCCAACTACCAGATTGTGAGGTCATCAGAAAACAGGCTTAAACCTCTCTACAAAGGAAAGACGTGAAAAAATTTCAAGCTCAGTCTCGTATAGAGTGAAGACTCGAGTCGGAGCTTTATAGAGAAAAAGAGTGGCAATTCACGTTTCGATCATGATGTCATCATTTAAAGTCTGCGTTTGCATGTGGATTATGAAATCATCAGAAAAAATTTTTTATAGGTCCAATAAATGGAGGAGATGCAGCTTTGAGCGTTCCAGAAGGAAGAAGGTTATACGTTTCCGCATCGTGACGTCATTGGGAGAAGTGAAGAAAATATTGTGTCATGATTTCATAGATTTTGAATTCCAATAAGTTTTTTCATGCTCGATATCTCGATAATTTTGTTTTGACAGAGCCAAGTATGTCATTTTGTACGCCGTAGCTACGTACTCGAACGCACTTCGTGACATCGTCAGTAGCAAGTTGGGTAGATCTCTTTCAGTTTCCTCTCCCTCACTTTCTTGCTGAGTGAGTGCGAGCGTGACTGATCAATCCAATTCGCGAGATAGTAGTTCGACCGCATGTAAATCACGTAAAGAAAGGTACCGGTGACGCGCTCCGTCGCGGTCTTCTTTTGGCAAATATTCCTTCATTGCCATTATCCAGCTTGCGCTACAACGTGCAATGTAAGTTTCAGCATTGTGTGACAGGGATGTTTGTATCGTCTGCGCGGTCTGCCCGCGCTAACCCTCCTGCATCTCCCGTACAAGCGTGTGTCCTCCATCCGCTCGACATGGCCCAGATATTACAACCTTGAACCGCGCTATCATTCATTCAATTGATTTGCAGTTGCCCAACTTGAGAATACGACAGTTTGATAAAAAAAACGAAATGTTCTCCACAAGTGACGTTGGTGGAATTTTTCTAGCGCTTTTAATTGTGCTTTAAATAGTGTCCAGGTCTCGGAACCGTATAGGAGAACGGGCAGGATGATGGCACGATATACAGCTAGTTTTGTGCCTCTCCATGGACCCGAATTGTTGAAGACCCTTTCCCCTAGCTTAAATACGGTCGCTGATGATGCTTTGTGTAATCGATGATTGATCTCAGTATGGAGTGAACCATCTCGAGTGACAATACTACCTAAGTAGCTGAACTCGTTCACGTCGACAACGTCTCCATTCTTAGTTTGTACTGGGGTCGCTTCATTCACTCCAATGTTGACTCGGAGACTCTTGGTCTTGCTTGTGCTTATTGCATTGTAGACGTTCTTAAAGGTTTCCGTCATGCCCTGGGTTGCACCTGCAACGTCCGCGAGGAACGTCATCTGCGCGTGCTGTAGTTCCGTTATTGTTCGCGATCGCACTCCTTTTTTGCATCTCAGAAAAAAAGAAAAACACTGAATACTTCACTATGAGAGACCCGTTTTTGAACTGGGAGAGAGGGTATCATGAGAGTTCTGTCGTGAAGGAAACTTTGTAATATGTTTAGGAGGTTGTCTCGTAGACTGTTATTGTAGAGGCTTCTTCGAGGTCGAAAAATATGGAATATAGACAGGATTCGTTGAGAGATGAATCGTTTAATAAGCCTAATATACTGTTCGTAAGGCTAACTGGCTGAAGGGCTCTTTTTCTCCTCTGTTGAATTTTTTCCAAGCTTCTGCAAAGTTCTGCAGGTCAAGATCTTTCGACTCCCTAACGCCAGTCCCTCCTTTTACTGTTCATAGGTTGAGCTCCCAGGTCAAAACCAAGTCCCTAATGTGGGTTTACGTGATTCGGAAATACGCCCCGCCTCCCGCCGAGTTCTGCGGTCAAAATTTTTCCAAGTCCCAACAGTAGATACTCTTATGAATTTCCGAACTGAGGTCAATGTGCTTCTGGTTACACTCATTAGGATCAATACCCGCTCCCAACATACATAGGTCGAGTTTCAAGGTTGACATTTTTCCAAATACCTGAAGTAGGTCACGGTCTGTCACATGTCTGGCCGTAACTTAGTGGACCAAATTGATTCTATTCGAGGATTTACAGAACCTAACCGTGAGGTCATCAGAAAACTGAAAACATTTGTTAGCCTAAATCCCAACTAGAAGAAACGCTGGAAAAATTTCGAGCTCTGATCTCAAAGCTACCTAGTTTTTGACAGAAATTCGTTTTTCCATTCTACGGCTTATATTACTAGATTGAAACTTTACTGATGGTTCACAAACCATTTACGAAGCAAGTGATGGGCTTCCTCGATGAAGTTCACCGTGGAAATAAGTGATAGTAAGATTAGTTTTTTCCATAGAAGAAGGTTCCCATACGTTCGGGATCTATAGGAAGCCAACTCACATTGGTCTACTATCCATAACTCTTTTTTCTGTCCACCGTCCACAAATATGCGGCATATCATAGTATGATCCATCGCGTAGTATTCCTCCCTCTCACTTCTTATGCTTTCAGTGAGGAAGTCGATTTTATAAAGCACATTGCTCGTATATTATTCGTAGGCAGCGAGTAAAAATAACTCTAGATTCTACAACCTCTCTATTACTCGCTCCCTCCCAAATTATTATTATTATTATTATTATTATTATTATTAGAGTGCCCTCCAACAGCCGATCGGCCAATGACAGGAGGGCACTATAAACAAAAAAAAAAACAAAAAAAAAGAGTAGAATAAAAACTAAAACAAAAATAAAAATAATAGAAAAATACGGATAATAAAAAAATAAATAAATAAATAAAAACAATAATGATAATATGTCCACCACTAGCCACTCCAACCCTGGTCCCATGTCCAATCCCCCAACCCCTTCCACAAACCAATCATTTCGAAGAATAAATAAAAAGAAAAATAAATGAATAGAGAAAAAAATAAATTAATTAATAGATATAATAATAATAATTACGGATATATTATGGAGGCCATTTGATCATAGGGGTGCGGACTCAGACTAAAAAACTTATAATAAGAAGAAAAAAAAAAAAAAAAAAAAATAGAAATAGATCCGTTTATTCTACGTTGGCCAGGAATTTTCGTCATCCGTCTCCCACTACCTCAAACCGTATTTTCGGTCCACCTTTTATTCTTGTTCCACCGTGAGTAAAATTGTTTGTAGAACTTAAGACCCTATTTCTAAAAAAGGAGGAGCAGAGTCCACAAATTGGAGTGTAAGGATTGCCCCCAGCCGTATACATTCGTGAAACAGGTCGACGATTTTCTATTAGAATCGCGGAACACGTTCAGGCTCTCAGCGATAGTGAGCCTAAGAAATCCGCTTTTGCGGCTCATCTTTTTGAGAAAAATCGCATCTTCGAGGAAGACAGCGAAATTTACTTCACGAGGAAACATTTGGCTCTTGAGGCTATCGAGATTCCTCGTCATATCAGTGATGACGATTGTATCGTCCGTTCTCGAGAACAGTTTAATACACAAACTTTATTTTTCTTAATTTTTTACCCATCCTTCGTTCACGTAATTTCTGGGTCATCTCCCTCTAACTTCCTCTTTTCTTTTACAATCTCTTCCCCTCCATCGTAATATTTTTCGTTGTCGAAATTTTCGGTTAGTTCTTAATTATTCTTACTCCCAAATGGATGTTTATCCGAAACTGCAGTCGTGTCAGTAACAATAAAGATATAATTTTCAGTGAATGTATATTTATTTCATAGTTTATTATTTATTTTTTTATTTGATGACATTATGAGCCATAACTTGAAAATTTATCTCGCGTTCTCATTTTTTACAGCAACAATCACCCTGAGCCTCAGGGCCAGGGCACGTTTATAGATGCATTTCCTCCTGGAATGATGACTAATTGTACATTGATAAGACCAAATCCATCCTCCAGTTATTTTTCGATGACCATTGAGATACGATTCTATTTCTTCGAATCCTGCAAGCGGTACTTCTCCAGGCACTATAGCACGAACTAACGGTTGTCATACGTAGTAGTGTCAGTGAGAAAAATTTCAACACAAGAGTCGAAAAAGAGGTGAAAGGTTACCGTCACCTAAGCCTTTGTGACAAACATAATGCAAGTCATTGGTTTACTCATCACTTTTTTATTCCAAAATGAAACTAAGGTTATCATCTTGAAATAAAAAAAAGCAAAGTAAGCACATCATCACGTCTAAGAACTTTTCACTCCATCGCCTGGCAAGCGTACACACAACATACCACATAAAAGAACTTCCGACAATTATAGTATTTAACAGGAAGTTCCTTCAGGTGATGAGTATTCGATGCCGTAACAAGCACACAACACATAAACTTTGATTGAAACTACAACGATTCGAAAACTGTGGTTCAATAGCATGAACACTTCTGCCAGCTATCTAAAACTTGTCTTTGTGACTGGACTCGATCGATCTTCATTCACACTATCCGAACTTCTCAACAGGTCCTATACCAAGAAATCTTGACAGCAGAGAACTTGCACGTTCCACACCAATCAAGATGAAATTGATATCTATTAAGAGTATACCAACGGATCAACGAGAAAATTGAAAAATGGCGATACCTTGAGAGTCAGGTCGAAGTCCCTCTACAATCTGATATCTACCACACAAATCCAATTGGGCTGCTAATGTGAAAATTTGGATTTCGTTACCAATTTAAAATACGAACCACACAAACCCTCTAAATTCGTTAAGTCAAATCAAATGAATGCAGCGAAATGAGCAAAGGATAATAATGCAGCGACCAAATTCTCTCTCTCTCTCTATCTAGATCGTAGTCTGTTCTCCGTCATCCTTCCACGCTACACAACTGGTTTTTTCTCTCCTTTCGCTTTCTTCCTCCGCGACGACAAGGATGAGAGAGGACGACCTCTGCGGATTCGTACGTGCCACAAAAGCCGCGCTCCGAAAGAAGGTACTAGAGTTAAACGAAAGAGCGTGCATTTCGAAGAAAGTACTATGTTGGGCTCATGACATAGGTAGCAACATTTATACAAAACCATCTTCGATCGACGAACGAAGGAAGAAAGCGAAAGCAGAGGAAAAAAACGAAGGAAGACCTCGAGAATAAAATACGAGCAACATCAAAGAGAAAGTCTGGTCACCGCAATAATATGAATCCAAAATTCAAACAATGAGAAAAGCCGCATCACCTACGTCTTCCTAGGTGCTCCTCATATGTGTACAGCCAATCATGAAACTGCCCTATCCTTATGATGACGAGAAGGGTTACCGCACGAGCTTCTTCCATCTTCCGCGCGAAAGCGGAGGAAACGGACAGATCGAAAAGTATAAGAAAAGGGGAGTCGTTGATCTTGCACATCCTTTTGCAGATAGGATAAAATGAAACTCAATGAGAAGGATGAAAATGAACTTGGAATAAAATCATTGGAAGTGTGCGTCACAATTCATATTAATGAGAAAAAATTCTTTCTTTGGCGATGAGTAATTTGACCAATATCGATTAGAAGATTCTGTCATGAGTGGATGGTTTGGAAAACGACTACACTCAACTACCGTGTTCATTCAATATCATTGAAGGATCTGAAATGATACTGAATGAACGCGGTCCAAGAAACACAATAATATCCTCGAAGAATGAAACCTAAAGTCAAGATCAGAACAGCCATTGATGAGACGGAAAATGCAGTGTCAACTATTCGTAAAAAACTTTGCAGATCCACATCAATGACCTTCCTTTTCATTTGTTTCTACACATATGATAAGGTTGCACCTGACAGTGATGGTAATTTGAATACTTTTTCCTGGTCGTTCCAAGTCTTCTTGATGTTCTGTAAAAAGTAAAATTATGTCAACTTACATTCTTTATCGTTAGATAGACGTATGAAAAGATATATTGAGTTGAAATAGGAAAATTACGTCCCATACTACAGGCGTTAGTAAATCAAGAATAGAAAATCATACCATATTTTTTCATTAGTCCTCGAGAGATTTCATTTCACTATCCTACACCAACACTTTAAAATTTAAGATTGCATAAACAGGCAATTATTAAATGACAGAAGTAGAGACAAATCAACGACGAGAGGAAGAGTCTTAAAGAAATTTGGGGAGGACAAAACACTTCGATATTTTTCAATCTGGAATCCGCAGTTTTTTTTTTCGGAAACGTCCGCGGTCATTATCCCACCATTGGGGAGGATTTCGAGCTCCGATTCTTCCTAGAGGTACACTTGAGAAAACTTCAAGATATGAACCGCGAAATAGGACGAACTTGAACAAAATTTGAAATCTGATTCGCTTCGGAAGTGAGCAAAAAATGACGGGTTCTTTGACGGAGTTAAACAAGGGGACATAGGGAGCCACCTTCATGGGCTACCTTAGAAGGGTGTCTAAGTCTTATGGTGTTCGAAGCGTTGCATATCTGGCTCATTGAAGGGGCTAAGTCAATTGGTATATGAAGCATTGTACATCGAGTTACTTGAAGGGGTGCCTTCGACCTATATATGATAGGAGTGGGACTTGAAAAATTTTTGACCTCTGAGCTTTGCCGAGCGGCCGGACAGCGGTCGTTTTTTTCGACCTCCCCGATAAAACAGGTTCCCTGCTAAAAATTCAAGTTGAAAACCTACAAGCTGGGCTTTAATTATGGAGTCTTACACTGAACCTGAGTAAGGATTAGAGGAGCATTTTAGGCTAAGAATTCCTCTATTCACACTAATTATGAGGTATGGAGGTTATGTCCTCAGAAAACATTCGCGTCCGATCACTGTAACGTCAACAATGGCCTCGCCATAATTACCTAGAACAATTTCGAGTCCCGTCCTTCGAAGGGGCGTACTTGACAAAACCTCGAGCTATGAACCTCTAAATTGGAAGAACCCGAACAAAATTTGAAATCTGATCCGCTTCAGAGGTGAAAAAATTTTAAGCTAAAAACCTACAAGCTGGACTTTAATTGTGGAGTCTTACACTGGGATTGAGTATTAGGCTGAATCTAAGCTAGGCTTAGAGGAGTACTTTAGGCTAGCACTCCTTATTTTCAGACTAAATACGAGCTACAGAGGTTACATCCTCAAAAGTAATCCGCGTCCTAGCATCGACATAATTCGAGGACTTGGAAAAATTTCGAGTTTCGATCCTTCATAGGGGAGGGAAGGGGCGGGGTTGAAGGAACGACGGCTTCCTGAACGAAGTTGAACAGAGAATTCAGGAAACCTGTTTTCGATATTGAATTCAAAATCAAAGTCCCCAAAAAGTCGAAATCTTCCTGAATCACCCTTCTGTCATATGAAGCTCGATGTTCGAAATTTTTCAAAGATATACCTAGCTCAAAGTCGAAAATTTCCCAAGTTCTTCTACTGTCACAATGGCTCGACATTCCAAATTTTTTCAATTTCAACTCCTTTGATGGTCGAAATTCTTCCATTAACCGCATTCCTATCATGAACAGATAAAAATTCGATATTTTTCCTAGTCCTCCCTGCACCCCTGTAACTAGATCTTCGAAAATTTTCAACTCGCAGCCCACGAGAGAGCAGCTCTGGATTGCCTTCATTAACTTTGATAATTGAGGCAAAATAATGTGGAACCTGTTTTATGGGAATCACTCGCTGGTATTGTCAAGCTAGGAGGTCGGAATTTGTCTTAGTCTCTCTTCCATCACCTTTAGCTCGGAGATCGAAATTTTTCCAAGTACCTCTCCTATCACCTATAGCTCGGAAGGTCCTACGTTTGCCATAATTGTTCTTCAATTAACCCTCCATAAAATAGGTTAGCAAGAAAATAGGAGAAACAGGCGAAAAAAAGAGGAAACAGGGGAAAATTCTGGCCAGTGCATGACTAATTAGATTAGAGCAGGTCAGTTTTCGCCGGACGGTATAACGCGAAATTTTCTGAAAAATAAAAAACATAGAACAGGATTCTCGTTAAAATTTGGAGCTATAAACCTGTGTGGAGGTAAGCCCAGGGAAAAGTTGAGCACTGAACCTTAAGCTTGGCTGTAACTATGCAGTTTCAACCTAAATCTTCTCTTTGAGGGAGGATTATAGGCTCAAATTTTTCTGGTCAAGACTCTCTCACTATATGAACTATGCAATCCTTGGAAAGAAGAGCGTGACGTCATTCATGTACTTACACGGTTAGAAGGAGATCAAGAAGGGGCTTAAGAAAATTACAAGCACAATGGCATGACATAATCAAAGCCGGATATCATAACCTCTGAAGAGGAAAAACGTACAAGCAGGCGAGTGTGACGTCATCAGGGGGTGGTTTTTGATTTAAATCTTCTTAGAGATTGGATTCACGAAAATTAGAGTTTGATAATAAAGAAAACTAGAAATTGCCCTACATAGGATTCAAATACATTACCTTCTGGTGAGAGCAAATCTCCATACCATCTTCCCAGAGCTTCAAGTTTCGTTTGAGGATTTTTGTGTATCTTGAACCATGACACTTTCAAACATTTTCCATCCACCAAAAACAGTGTATTCGTATATCTGCCAAACGACACAGCCACCGAAAGAGTTTTTCTATTTACACAAATAGTGACGTATGCTTTCAATAGTTTCATTCCAAATTCATTCCACTCTTTCTCGTTTCAGTTTCAATTGAACCGATCTGCAGTTGGGTACGCCACGTTTCACCGATGAGACCAACTTCTGCCTGTATTCTTACCTATTCCATCTATACATTTACTCCGCATTCGTGCAAAAAATGGGAAAAATTCAACTAGCAACCAACCATCATTACGTAGATAGCACGATGTTACCATTGCGGTATCAGTTGCAGCTATAAAGACGTTCGCTCCAGGTTTTGGGTTTTCTCATGGCTTCAATTTCGAATTCAAATGCAGCATCCTTCGCTGATGTCTTTGTTCAAAGTTATCGTTCATCATTTCTTCGATGGTTGTGTCCCACAGGTTTGAGGGTTTGCGTGATTTACATGAATTTACTGTCAATAGAATTCTGAACAAAACTGACCGATTGTCATCAGCCCAAAAACGTTCCTGAAATATCCCGTAATAGACATCGGATTGTACAAATAGAGGAACCTCGACCCGGCTGTAAAGTTACTGCCATCCTACAATTTTCTTTGGTAATCCGTTTAGTTTGATAGAATTTCTTGGATATTCTACTCGCACTCTTGTAGATATCTTTTCAACTCGGTTGGTGTCGGACTCGCATGTTCTCCAAAGTCAAGATTGATTGAGACAGGAAGATGAACACTGTGAACACGGATCGCACGATACCGGTCCCAAAAACAGGCGCGTTCACACTAGTGATCCACATTCACGGACCGTTACAGTTTCATTCAAAGCTTTTGGCTCGTTTGCATATTCAAAAGGAAAATGATTGCGTACACCAATTCGGGACTTGAGATAGCTCTGTTCCATGGAATTAGTAGCGGCTCACATCGCGATACGCTTTCCAATACGAGAGCACTCGCTTCCGGAATTTCTTTTATTTAAATCTCGTTCCAAGTTGAAATGGTGCAAATCTTGTGACAGAGCTGCGTTTACGGTAGCTCACTCGAATCAAGGATATGACTTCCATGAGTACGTGTCTTACGATCTTGGACTGCTTGCAGGTCGACCAGAAGGATAACGGTCACGACCGCCAGAAAAAGTATCTCTTCTGATCACCGAAAAGTAACCGCAGGAAAAATCTGGTCATCATTTCTAGGACGAATGGCGCCTTCGATTGTACTCTGATTGATTCCCGACTTGGAATATGTCATCATACGAAGAGACTGTTGAAGCAAACATTTCCACGAAAGAAATCACTATGGCACAGGTACACTTGCGAGATAGTTTCTGCTAGTCGATTCAATTCTTTTGTAAATCTACGGGGCAAAAAATGGTCCGAAGTATGCAGACCTCGCCTATGAAGCTCATCATTCGCTAGTTTCTCATTAAAAATAATCTTATCGCGTCATGTAACGCTCGCAACGCCTGGTCTACATCCTCCTTAAGTTCGTATTATCATCGTATTAGACCAAATCGCCGATACTTGACCTTTTGGTTTTTTTTTAACCCAAGAAATCAGAAAAATAATTAAAAATACTATCACTATCGACTTCTATGAGGTTTTTTCATTCTCGATTCTGAAAATTCTGCGGATATGTACTTCTCTCATTAAAAACCACTGTACTAATGTATCTTATCTCGAGCTGATGTATTTTCTCGATATAAGGTCAATCGATTCAATTGTAAACGGAAATGAATTCTACGCAGGGGATTTCTCGTTAACTAACATCGTAATTTTCCTTTCCTTTGAATATTATTAAGCTCGAGAATAGGAAGTACATACTCATTAACGTATGTAGCGATAATTTTGGATGAGAATGATAAAAGAATAATAGTGTTTACAATCAAATGAATATTTTCCAACATCAACTGTATAGTTTCGAAAGAAGATAACTGTAAACTGTACCGAGTATTTCATGGGTAGCAGCCTCTTTCCCTCTCTAAATCTACTGTCAATGGGGCAACACCGAAGTTCTTCTATTTCTTTACGAATCCAGGCTTGACGGTAAATCTCTTCGGCTCTGCTTTCTGAGATCTTGGAGGAGGGCCGAGAACTTCGAGAAAATCCGAGCATTCTGTTTAGTAGATTAGCTGGGGAGGCTTAGAACGATTTCAACGATGCAGCTATACTTGAGAAAACAAGTGCTTCGAAGAATCAATCTTGGAGCCACACGTATGAGAGAGGGGGGAGAAGTGTTTACAAAAATTCCGTTATATATCAGAAGAGGAATTAACTGAATTTTCAACCTTCGAGTATGAGAGGAGGGAACTTATGAATAAATATGTAGATCAGGAGACACTCCTAAGAAAGGAACTCGGAACCATTGATTATCCGTCCAACTTCTTTGACGCGGGAAGAGAATCAATCGAGGTACCGCAGTCGCGGAGGACATTCACAACTTTGTCGACGTAGGGAGCCACAATCGCATCACCTTTGTCAGGTTTCACGACGACCAAATCGCTCTCATTAACGGACATGGAATGGTGGTCGCTTCAAGGTATAGAAGACTCTGCGAAGAAGGACCAACTTTGGTAGCCGGTTGAGCGACAAGATTAGAAAAGATGGTATGATTGTTAGAAGGGTGAAAGAAGTATTTCAGGTCTTTGTTCAAGATCTCCTCCTATACTCTAGGCATTAGATAGGCCAACGACGGTGAAGACAGGCATTGATCTCGTGTCCGGTCATTTGTGGTGTTGGTAGTGTCATTGGTATTTCAGCCTTTAGATGACTTCATCAGAAGAACAAAAAATTTCTTCGCCTTTCAGGCCTTGAAGAGATCGGAAATTAGGTAGCACTCTCCATTGGTCTTCTGTAGGAACTTACCACAAGTTACCTAGTCGAGTTCAGCAATCGATTTAGAGTGAGCCATCAAGTTTGTGCAAGTTGTAACACTGTACTTCCCGTCTTTATCAATTCAAACAGTGACAACTTGTTTTTGGTGATTGCATTACTGGATCGATGGCAGAACTTTCATCAATTCTACTGCAAGAAGTTGGAAAATTTCGAGTTCTGACCGGAACCACATGAGAAAAAATGGCCAAGGCAGGCTACAGAGGGGATAGCTAGGAGAAGACATTATATTATGAAGGAAGACTTCGGTATTTTCATAATCTTTGATTCAAAGCTGGAGGATCTGAAAGCCATTTTTTTCTCATCTAGAATCAGATAGGAATATGATTGGTTCATCAGCAGCTTCTTCCTCCAAATAAAAGATGGGTAAAAAAACGACGGCTTCCTTAAAGATGTTAAACGAGGAACGCAGGAATCTGTTCTATGGGTTAAAAAATAATACATGAATTAGGGTAGCCCCTTCAAGTATCTAGACATACACCAATTGGCTTAGCCCCTTCAATGAGCCAGATATACAATGCTTCAAACACCATAAGTACCCCTCCTCTCATATATAGTTCGAGAGTAGAAATTTTTCGAATTCCCTCTCCTATCATATAATAGCTCGAGACTCAAAATTTTTCAAAGTTTTTGGCCGGACGGCATACGGCACATTTTTCAAAGAAAACCCCACAGAACAGCTGAAAAGAAAAGTATAGTCATTGGAACTCATTATGGGTATGATGACGTGTGAGAAGAGTACCGGACATTGAGATATTTAAAAAATTCCAAGTGTTTTCTTCTACTTCATTGGTTAGCTTTCAAGAGTACTTTTGGGCATAAGTTATATCGCTACCAAAGAACGAGGCCTTGAAGATTAGCTCTCATGGCATAAAATTGGGATCTTATAAGCCAGTGGTTCTCAAACTGGAGGCCGCAAAAAATTGAGAAACTTGAAAAAAAGTGACTTTTAATAAATTTACTTAATATTTAACAATAATTTTTTAAGCGGGGAACCCGCTATTCCTTCTGCTAGGGGGTACTTTCAAGAAATTTCCCTCCACGAGCGCGAGTGGTCCACGGTTGATGACGTCACGGAGAGGGGGGGGGTTGGAAAAATATTGACTCTTTAGCTATTTATGATAGGAGAGGGACTTAGAATAATTTCGATCTCTAAGCTATATACGAAAGGAGGGGGACTTGGGAAAATTTCCACTCTCGAGCTACATATTTATCATGGAAGAGGAACTTAGAATAATTTCGACCTCTAAGATATGATAGGGAAATTTTCGTCTGCGATCGCGAGCGGTCCAACGTTGATGACACAGAGGGTTTATAATGTCACGAAGAGGAGGGTGGAGTTGGAAAAATTTCGATTATTGAGCTATTTATCATAGGAAGGGGACATGGGAAAATTTCCACTCTTGAACTACATATGGTAGGAGAGAGACTTGGAATAATTTCGACCTCCAAGCTACATAGGATAGGAGGGGAACTTGAAAAAATCTTTGACTCTCGAGCCACATATGATAGGATTTTCTATATGTTCTACCATTTGAAAGACCTTCCGCAGTGAAATACGGCTCTTGCGGGTACTCCGCTCGCCGTTGCAAAACTTTCTAAGAGAGCCGCGGAGTGGAAGAAGCCATTGAAAAGGGGCCACAGTCTCCTCGTGATTGGTGTTGCGTCCTTTTTAATTATCAGGTTTGCTCCCACCTTATTGGTCGATTCTGTTTTCCTTCTCTTGTCTCAGCACAAATTTTGCTGTCACATTGTTCCAGAGGCTGGCTTTTCTCTTCTTTGCGTAGGCAATTTCAATTTTTTACCAGAGTTTTCTTCTTCTTCATGCGGTTTCTACATATATGAACTTGAATTTTACTTCACGATTGGGTTGTCCTTCATTGCCATATTTGCCAACAGGAAATTTTCATCTTCTTTTTCCCTTGACGTTTTGGGCTCCTTTTTTCAGAAGTCGAACTTCCTCCGGTCTCATTAGTGTAGATGCATTCGCACTGCTCGCAACTGAGTTTGTACTCTCCGCTCAAGTTCCCTCGTTCTCTCCTTCCGTCTGGTAAGGGCATATTCTCTTCACCATAAGATGTGTTCTTAAGGATGCCCACAATCATATCACAACCTATGAACATCTTGTCACCTTATTTGCGCACTTTCCTTTGTATGATACTCATCCGGAGTATGTACTTTCTTATTTTGCTGTCAAGGACTCCTTCAACAATACCTCTAGAATGGTCGTTGACTGTTAAGATCGGCACAACTATCTCGATTTCTTGTTTTGTCTTTTCATCGTTCTCATGGACAGAAATTCTTTGGCAGCAGAAGTTCTGATTCGCTGCTAATTTGTGCCCGGTGGTGGTATGAGTCGTTTGAGATGATGGTATCGGTGGGCGTTGGCCACTGCCAATTTTGTTAAGTATCCTGTTATTCTCGATCAGTGTGAGGAGTTGACGGTCTTATTGCTCTTTTTATACTGGGAATTTGATATTTTCATTCGTAGAATCAGTTTTCAGAAGGAATTGGTCCTCCTTTAATTATAGGATATCATAATATCTTGTTTTCCGGGTCATTCATGAACACCTCTGTCAGTGTTGAGCGGTAATCCCATCGCTAGTCCTTGTTTCTGGCCCTAGAATTTGCTATTGAATCGGCAGCAGTTTCCTTGAGTAACGATACAACACCCCAACACCCGAAAGTACTCTTGTCCACCAATCAATAAAGTAGAACAGTTAATTTCCGATCGCTTGAAGGCCAGGAAGATAAAGGAATTTCCGCCTATGTGATGAAGCCATACATAGGCCCACATATCTTGACCAAGTACGAGATCAACGCCTGTCCTTTCCCTACGGTCGTTAACCCCCTTCAGCCAAGAGGAGTCTAAATTGGTCCTGTTTTTAAAGTTGAGGAAGAAGTATGTGCACATTTGATTCGGAGAACTCCTATACCTTTCCAAGTCAGTTATTGAGAAGTTGAAGAGGAACATTTGGGAGAGAGATGTAATTTTTTCAATAAGAAACATAGTGTCATGTACAGCAGGTACAAACGCAGTACATACATTAGGGCTCTGCCCTATCTAAAATGAGGAATGAGAGGGTCCCATATCATGCTCCTCTCTCTTTGAACTTAAGAAGAAGAGAGCGTTATAGACAGAAAAGTCCTGTGCTGACACACTCCTGGAGGCAGGAAAAACGTTCCAAGAATGAAATCGAAGTTGGCTAGAGGTATGGACCTGAATAATAAGTCAAGATTCCCACAAATTCTCCTCCAGCGATTTCAAAAAGTATGAAAAACCCTGCTTAGGTATCGTCACCCCTACGTTGAGGACTCACCCAACCAAAGAAGATTGCGCTATTCTTTCATTTCAAACTCTATTCTCCCTCGAAATGAAGAAGGAAGCTCCTCTTTTTAGCATCCACCTATCGAAATGATAGAGCCTTGTCATTTTTGCCTCTCCCAAGTACCAGACTGCGAGAGGTGAACCATTTCCACCGCAGATTGTAATTCTAGAAATTACGAGCTTTCTCTATATTCCGAGAAGCACAATATTATTTTAATGGATTCCGCATTTCCCGTTAATTATCAACTTTATTTTATTTTTCCATTCCTCGTAAATTACGTAAATTGTAAAACGAAATTCTCGAAAAATCCATCACTCGAATGGTACACTTATCTAGTTTTCTCATTATGATACGAAGCGGGCTACATTCTATGAAGAATCAATTAGCAGTAAAACGTAATCGAACGCTAAAATGGCGATCTTGGCTCTATATATTACGTCCAACTAATTAACCATTCTGGTTTCCAAAATGTCTCTTCATCTTCGCCGCCATGATGCTGCCAGCCTCATCAGGATTAGGTTCATCCACGTGCTTCTCGGAGACACGAGACTTTTTACTCGTGAGAGGGATATTCTACAGAGCGCACAACTTCTCCATCTTAACTCCAACGACAGAGACGTGAGAATAATGTAACAGCGAAGAAGACAAAACGTTCACATTTTTGTTTCCGATTGATCTGTAATTATAAATTAGTATGCCGTCTGAAGCGTACGTTTAACTCATTAATAAGACTGGCATATCGAACTACGACGTGTTTGTATTTAATGTCTTCGGAGATAGTACGATACTTGTTTTTTTTTTCTCTCTTTCTGTGATATGAAAGGTCATCTCGAGACTATGAATCGAGTCAACGAAAGAACGCAGAGAACTAGCAAATAAAAAGAATGAATAAAGGGTTACAACAGGTTTCTAAAGGTCGAAAGGTTTCCGATTATAATATACCGTCACATTTTGACCTAATGAAAGGGCAGGGTCGCGCAGATACCATTTACGTATACGGAGTACTGATTCACTCGTATTCACGTTTTCAGACCTTCAATCTCTTCTGAACCGTCTGCGTTTGAAACTGAAGTTGGTGAATTTTTTTTTTTTTTTTCTTCATCCGCAAGCTCGTTACGATTGAGAATACCGCATTTCGTAATAGATATACCGATCAAATCTCGTGAGGATCGTTGGCGATTTTCCATTCGAGTTTCGTCATTCTGTGTACGTAGTGTTTCATTTTTTTTTTGTTTAAGGAAAAATATTGCGTTTTCGAAGCACACGTTCTTGTTTGATTTTTTCTTCTTGTTTCGCTTTCGTTATACTCGAATTCATTTTTCACTTTTTTTTTTTTTTCATTGTTTACACAGAGTGTTTCTTCGGTCGTGCAATACGTTCGAATAAATTTAAATGTCTATTCCTATGTAGTTCTCTTACTTGTGGTTCGCGGTAATTGAGATCGTATTATTTATTGCGCGACTTGTTGAAGAGTTTAATGTTTCCCGCTGAAAAAGGATCATATGCTTGCTCTATCTCGTGTTTGTCAATTCACGAATGTAAGTTGAATAATATATGCACTTATTTTATGTAAGTAGTCGAGCCTTCTTCATTTTATTGGTCAATTATGACCAGGAGAGAGGAAGAGGTGTCACATGGGCAAGTTTCACTCATCAAGTCGAAAAAAAAGGTTTCATGTGAGTTTCGCGTGCACGTATTGCTCTCTTCTGGTCGAAGAGTCGCGGGGATTGAAGGCGTGAAATCGTTTCATGACCTCACTCCAAACAAGAACATCGATAAAAGACCCAACCACTGGAAGACAATGGTGAAGAGTAGAGAAGTAAGGATGTTTTTCTAGATTGTGCTCAATCTGCTACACTAGTCACATCTTTGATCAGAAAAACTAACCAGCAGAAAAAGTACCTTCACACATGATGTCTTCAAGCAGATCAACAGGGATTCAGGCGAGGTGACCGTATCCAAGTCCTCGTTAGACTTCGTTGTCGAATAATGTAAATCTTTCGCTCAACATTGAGCTTTCCAGCACTGGATTGATCAAGGTGCAAAAAACAACTCATGAATGTTTTCAATTCTACCGGGCATTGCATTTTTTAGCATAGATTTCCGACTCACTAGAGCACCCAAGACAACCGAGTACCGACATCTACCATCTTTAGACCTTTATTAACAAGTCTATAAGAAAGACTGGAAAAGTCTGGGAAAAACTCACGGGTTCTTTAACGGAGTTAAACGAAGGGTGGTAGGGGAACCGGTCTTATGAGGTACGTGGGATCTGAAAAATGTAGATTGTAATGTCACGAGGCTGAGGCCCATATGGAGGGCCACTTGGAAAAATTTCGACCTCCGAGATTGATAGGAGTGAGTTTTGAATGTTTTTGAGCTCGCGAGTTTTTCGGGCGACGGTTACCCCCCCCCCCCCCCATAAAACAAACAGATTCTCAGTTGAAAACATTTCAATTCAGCCTAAACTCCCGGAGAAGATTCTCTTCAACTTCCGACTTCTTAGTGTAGAGTAAACACTGTGATAAGCAGTGCCAGAAAGGTCTGGTGAAGACATTTCACTTCTACTTGAACTCTTGATGAAGATTCTCTTCAACTTCCATTTCCAGTTTCCTACTGCTAAACTCTCAACTTCCGATCTCTTAGTGTAAACACTATGACAAGCTTTACTGGAAAGGTCTGGGAAAGAGATTAATTCCACTTGAATTGATGAAGTCCTCATGAAGATTCTCTTCAACTTTCATTTCCAGCCTCCCACTTCTAAGCTCTTGACTTCCGATCTTTTAGTATAAGGAAAATACTATGATAAGCAGGGCTGGAAAAGTCTGGGAAAGACGTTCCAATTCTACTTCAACTACTGAAGTAGGTTCTCTTCAACTTTCATTTCCAGTCTCCCACTTCTAAGCTCTCAACTTCCGACCTCTTAGTATAAAGTAAACACTATGATAAGTAATGCTGGAAAATTCTGGGGAAGACCTTTCAATTTCACTTGAATTCCTCATGAAGATTCTCTCAAACTTTCGTTTCCAGCCTTCAACTTCTAAGCTCCAAACTTTTGACTTCTTAGTATGAAGTAAACATCATGATAAGCAGGGCTGGAAAAGTCTGGGAAAGACGTTCCAATTCCACTTGAACTCCAGAAGAAAGTTATCTTCAACTTCCATTTCCAGCTTCTAACTTCTAAACTCTTGACTTCCCACTTCTTAGAATAAAGCAAACTCTATGATAAGCAGCGCTGCAAAGGTCTGGGAAAGACATTTCAATTCCACTTAACCTCCAGAAGAAAGTTATCTTTAACTTCCATTTCCAGCTTCCAACTTCTAAACTCTTAATCCACTTCTTAGAATAAAGCAAACTCTATGATAAGCAGCGCTGGAAAGGTCTGGGAAAGACATTTCAATTCCACTTCAGCCCCTCATGAAGATTCTCTTCAACTTCCATTTCCAGCCTGCAACTCCTAAGTTCCAAACTTTCAACTTCTCAGTACATAAGGTAAAAACTTTGATGAGTAGGGCTGGATAAGTCTGAGGAAACACATTATAATTCCACTTGAACTCCTGAGGAAGATTCTCTTCAACTTCCATTTCCAGCTTCCAACTTCTAAGCTCTCAACTTCCGACTTCTTAGTAAAAAGTAAACACTATGATGAGCAGTCCTGGAAAGGTCTGGAAAAGATATTTCAATTCCACTTCAACTCCTGGAGGAGATTCTCTTCAACATCCATTTTTAGCTTTTCTAGCTCTCAATTTCCGACTCTTGGTATAAAGTAAACACTGTGATAAGCAGTGCTGGAAAGGTCTAGGAGAGACATTTTAAGTCCACTTCAACTCGCCATGAAGATTCTCTTCATCTTCCATTTCCAGTCAGCAACTTCTAAGTTCCAAACTTTTAACTTCTTAGTATAAGGTAAACACTTTGATAAGCAGTGCTGGACAGGTCTGGGAAAGACATTTCAATTCCACTTGAACTCCTGAAGGAGATTCTCTTCAACTTCCATTTTTAGCCCCGCACTTCTAAGCTCTCAACTTTCGACTTCTTAGTCAGGAATAACGAGCACAAGCGTCTTCCAGCTCTCAACTCTTGACTTCTGTTTGCATAGGTAAAGAGGAGAAATTTTTCCACTCTTCTGTGAGACGGGCGCTGCTCTCACTTCTCGTCTTTGAGGGCAAGTTGCCCCAGCTGCCCCTCCTTATTCCACCACCCATATTTATCTGGAAAATATTCTCTCACAAACCTTTGAGAAAATTCTTTCCGATTTCCACTTTCACCTTTACAAGTTCTAAGCATTCAACTTCCGACATTTATAACTTTTCAGTCAGGATCAACGAGTCCAATTAGCTTCCAATTTTCATTTCAGACCGTGGTATCTGTCATATAACGTTTCTGAAGTTCCATGTCCAAAGGTGTGAGTGAATTCAACCGTCTCCGCTGGATTGTGCCGTCAAGTTTTTCGTTTGTGCCGGGCTCTTCTTTTTGAAGAGCCTCTAGACAAACAACGATTAGTAGGGTCTTGAGACAAACATAGATGGAACCGCTTGTGCTACGTTTGTCTTAGATTGTGCCGTAGAGTTTTTCGTTAAGGCTGGTCTCTTCACTCTTCAATCTCTAGAGGGGGGGGGGGATGAGGACCGACCCAATTTGTAAGATTAGTGGATTTTTGAGATAAAAATGGATGGGTGAGGTATGTACTACTTCTTTTCTGATCCAATTGCCCTACAATCGTCGCCCTTTGTTGTAAGCTCGTGGAGCGAGATCGTCTACAGCCCCGTGTTAGATCGGGGTGGGCGAATTCGCCTAAGCTGTCGTTCTTTCGGGCGATGGAGAAAACGTCATCGAGGAGCTCATTTTCTGTTGTTTTCTGTTGTGGACTCGCGGAGAAAGATAGAGAGATCGATTGCAGCCCCACGTATGATTGCAGCGGAAAAATGCGCGAAAATTATTGTGGTGTGCTTCCGTTGTGAACTCATGGTATAAATTCGCTTCGTCTCCAGTTCAAATCAAAGAGAGACAGTACGGCAAAAGAACGTGAATCTAGTGTGAACTGGAAGCGAAGCTGATGTCTTGCCGTCAATCTTCTGACTACGGAAGAGAGATTTTAGGTAAATTTACATTTTCTCATCCATCACAACCAAAATGATCGGAATCTTACCGTCTTTGACTTGAGGCGGGGCCAGACTTGATTTCTCACCGAGAGTTCATAACAGAAGAAGTGTTTCTCGATGAATTCGCATTCTCCCATCTATCGCTCTTACCTTCTGCTTCGATTTTAATCGGGCGCAGAACTGATTTCTACCCGTAACCCGGGAACAACGGTAAATCTAACTTCGATTAGATATAGTGCTGTAGCAAATCTCTCACCGCGAGCACACAACAAAAGACGAATTTACGTGGAAGAAGGTTCAAATCCTGAACTTTGCTACAAATAAAAGAACTATCACGTGTATTTGGAAGAGTGACACTCCATCTGCGAGTAGCAAGGCTACCGAACGTCTCAAGCTGTATAATATTAAGATGGATTTTGACTTCCTAGTCATAGATTTGAGATCATAGAGGAGTCAGCTGGAGGAGAAGGAGACGTCACCCTAAAACTTTTCTTTCCGACAAAAAAAAAGAGGCGGATTCTCGTCCGGAAATTCGAATCTGAGTTCGCTCCCGGAGAACGAAAAAATACAAGATTTTTCTTTCCTAAATTACGATACCACCTCTCCAATCGTCTAGGACTTTGATGTTTTTCTGATTTCGGATTTTATCAAGAAACTTTCGAACTTATTTTGCATAATAATTTCAACCTTGCCCAAGAAAATTTCTCTCTGTCTTCACTTCAAGACTCTCTGGAAGATCTTTACGCTTAGTCTCTTCAAGATTACATCCATGGACTGTGGGTATATAATGAACTTTAAGGCGTGGTTCAATTCAGGGTGTCCACTTTTTCTCTGAAATGAAATTCCCTGACTTTTTCAGGTTTTCCCAGACCGTATTCTCCACTAAAAAGCAAGAAAAAAAAAATTCCCTGACTTTTCCCTGACTTCCAGATTTTCCAGACAAGTGGACACCCTGTTTATTCACCAAGGCAAATTTTTTATTTTTATTTTCACACCTTTGTTTGTTGAGTTCAGAAGCACGAGAATTTTCTAAAAAATATATTATCCTCTATACAGCTAGTTCAGACTTTCAGCCAAGATTACCAGTAGCGTACCCTCACGGCTCTCTCTCAAATCTCTTGTCTTAAAATGCGTCAACAAAGAAAGCAGTCTAGCGTTTTTCTACACTCTTAATTCCGGTTCATAAATTTATCTTTCTCTTGACCAACTTATAAGCCTATACAGCACCTAGTAACATATCTTCTTAGCAATAATTTCTCAATTCCACCTCGTAAACCTGACAAAATTGAAATCAAGAGATATTGTAAATTGCGAACGCTGTCGTGTTGGGCAATTTCGATGAATACTCAGTCGGACCATTGAAGTTCGTATAATATAATGTGTGTGGATTTTTTTCTTCTTGCTTTTTCGGTCGCCTACGACTTTACGAATGTACGAGTATATCGAGATCACACACATAAATACGATTACGCTGAATCACTTTATTCAAAATTTTTTTTAGTATGCGCAAGTATGCGAGTGCCTTCTTAAAGGTTAATCGAATAAAAATATTACTTGTTTTTCTTCTTAAGAAAATTTTCCATTTTTGTGCCAATAATTTAATGCCAAAACTCGCCACCCATGGCTATTTCGACGTCACGTCGTGTCGCGCTATGTGCACACCTTATTGTACGCTACAGGTTATACTATTCAGATTCGCTCGTATCGAAAGTCATTCACATTATTTGGAAAGTGGTGTTGTAGGTTGCTACGGGGGGCTTAAATCTCGAAATGATTCGCCAAAATTCCAATTAGCAAAACACGATATTGACTAATCGCAGGACCTTAACCCGACTGAGGTGCCAGCGTGAATGCGTTACGAGGTGAAGTGTCTATCATTGAAAAAATGGACAGGAAATGAACCCACCGAAGACCTCTCAAACTGAACTATTTCACCGTTTTCATTCGAAGCGAAGTCCTTTGGAGAAAGTTTCTATCGGTATCTCGCTTCCTAAATTTTGTAACCGTTTGGCGTAAGTTGATTTTACATTGTTGGAAAGCTATTCAAGTGTTTACGTATTGACACAGACCGGTTCTCATAAACAACAGGCTTCCCATCATTTGTGCCAAAGTGATAACATTGACGTAAACTGAAAAATGTGAAAAGATTGACTCATACAATGTACAGACGAGTATCGTGTGTATTATCATAAATCTAAAGTTTAATCTTATCGATTCTTCAGTCGTAATATTCACGCACAATTCGCGCCAGTTCCGCAGTAAACAAAAGCGATTTTTACGCGTGCCTAGAATCCGAAGTTTTTCCAGTTCACCTTCCTGCTATTGAAAGACGAGTAAGATTTCTACTTGTATACGTAGCAATATATGATAGAAGTACAACAGTCTTTTTAAATGTTCTCTCATGTGCACTCTCTCATTTTTTACCTCGTTCTCGCGAGTTTTTCATGGTAAGTACTTTCGGAGAGTTTGAGTAGTCGATAATATTTTCTGATTTCTCTCTCTCTTTGGAATCTCACCGTCATAAGAAATCTTCCTCTCTTACTAAAAGATGATTTTGAATTGCACGTTTCTCATATCATGCTCTTATGTCTCCAAATCTTTCAATATTTTCCGCATCTCGATTTCCAATCATTATTGGCTTTGAATTATTCATGCTCTTTTCATCTAGCACTAAAATTTATTGTTTCCGTACCACACTATTCGCAGCCCTGCCTAGACTCTACGCCTCGCCCGTATGAAATATCCTCACTCGCCACGTCCTTCTCCTCCTCTGTCCAGTCATTTTGAATCCTCTCAATGGCATCAATGGGTTGCTTCTGATACTATTATTGACCTCAAGCTTTCTGAAAGTCTTCATCACCTTGCCCACACGTGTTTTGGTTCCTTCTGCCAGCTTTTTGAAAGAGGTTCTCTGTTCCATAATTTGCGAAAGGCATAGGTTTCTGCTATTTAGTTCATAACCTCCCACTCGATGAACCACGATTTGATGTCAAGCGTCGATTGACACCCAGCGATGACCGATGATCGATCGAGAATTGACTTCTTTCGAAGTCCTATTACACTACTGAACAGCTATCCTGTTACAAAGATTGTATTACGTGATTTTTGGATACTTTTCAACACTGAACACGAGTCCGTTGTCCGTTTTTTGCTAGCACGTCACAATTTTTAGTAATCACGATAAATATTCACGTAATCATAACAAATATTCTCGTCTACTTGCGGCGCGCTGTCGCGGAATGTAACGAACGTTTTCGATAGCGACGCTGCTATCGTCGATGTGTTTCGCGACGACGCGCGGCAAGTAAACGAGAACTTCAATCGTGATTACTAAAAATTGTGACGTGCTAGCAAAAAACGGACAACGGATTCGTGTTCAGCGTTGAAAAGTATCCAAGAATCACGTAATAGAATCTTTGTAACGGGATAGCTGTTCAGTAGTGTTATTGATACACGTCAACGTCGATATCAGCTCGACATGCGGCCAAATCCATTTCAAAACTCAATCGTCACTTCATTTTTAGGTCGATTTGGAGTCGACTTCTACAAATTTTTCTATCGACCTGAAATCGACTGCTATGTTGGATCGATTTTAATTCGATTAGTAATTCTTTGGTGATATTATGTGATCGACTTCAAATCAACCTCGATCGTGGAGTCGATTCCGAGTCGACTTCTTTAAATTTCTTCATCAAGCTGAAATCAATTTTCAGTCTCTGGGAGTAGGCGCTGGTCGACTTTGAATCGATCTCAAATCAACGTCGTTACTCGCAGACATAATGTGTAGTCATACATAATTACAAAATTAGAGAACAAAGACCATTGAGAATCTCGATTATGCTTCACCAGTGCAGGAATGGTCGAATCGACGCGATGTCGATATTCAAATCTAATACCAAGGGTTAACTCTGTTTTGACCTAGATTTTGAAACCCTGAAGTCGATGAAAATTGACGTCGATTGCAAGTCTGTCATTGATGAATAATCTTGTACAGTCATTTGGGGGGGGGGGGGAGAGACTAGAAAAATATTAATGATGAGCTGGAAATAAAAGAAAAGGATGGGTTCGGGAAAATTTGTACCGATGGATTAGGCGAGTTGAATTGAAGGTGGGGAGGAGAAGAGAGTGAATGGTCGACGGAACTTTCTGAGCTTCCAGCTACGTGTTCAATAATAATATTTTAAACATTTTGATGGGCGGAGGGGGGAGGGTATTAGAAACGTTTATCTGGGCGATATAAATAATCTTAATCTACCATACAGACCAAGACTTCATTTCATAGAAGGTCTTAGTCAGAATTGAGTGGATATTTTTCGACTCATATTCCACGTTGATTTCGAGTCGACTTCTCCAGATTTTCATCGACCTAAAATCAACAGTTAGCCTTCTTGCAGAATACGCTGATTGACTTCTAAATCGACATCAGGAGTTGAATCCCTTTTCTATCAATCAGAAATTGACTGCTCAGTCGAATCGATTTCGAGTCGATTTTTAGTTTTTCAGGAACGTATGCGAGAATCTTTCGCCGATGAATGATGCATAGTCGACCCATTACCTACGTCGGTGTAGTACCGAGAGTCGACTCAATTTTGAAGTCAACGATCAGTGAACGAAAAAGTGGTCGACTTCGAGTCGACTGCTAGTTATTTTGGATCGATTTGCGGTCGACTATTTCGTGTCAACTTTTGGTCGGAATAACATGTCGATATGGATTTGAAATTGTTCATAGCTCGAAATTCGAAATTTTTCCAAGTCTCCGGCCTCGTACACCTTCCTTATGTACGTACACAGCTCAATGGGCGGAATTTTTCTATACTTTCCGATATTTGATGGCTCGATAATCAATCTCTCCCCCATCCCCTAGCTTGGAGATCGAAATTTTTCCAGTTCCGTTCCCTAATATACACAGTTGGATATTTTTTACAAGCTCCGCTTTTTGCTCCTCAAATATAGCTCATGAGTCGCAGTTACATCATCCTCCCTCCTCTTCTGAAAAGATAGAAAGTAGAAATTTGTCGAAAAACTTGACAGTTAGTCTCCTTCCAAAGAGTGGTGTGGTATTCTCGACACCAAAAGTGTTATGTAGGTGCCAATTTGCAATTGCTCGTAAATTTATTAAATTCTGAAGACAAAACACTTTAATGCTAAGCTATAGTAGTGAGGCCTTTCGACGGAACCGTCATCATCGGACTATTTCAAAAGACTAACTAATAGTGAAGGTGGCGCTGGCAAGAAGTAGCGAACATGCAAAATCAAGAAATTAATGATTACACATCGGTATCTCCCGGTCTCCCCCATGTACGCAGCAGGACAGTCTCTACAACGGAGCAAGTACACTCCACTCTTGGATAAAGGGGGGCGTATCTTTCCCATACGGGAAGAGCCTTCCGATCTTGAAGAAAGGATAGTTCAAAGGGAACCTATTGATAGTCCGGAGTACTACGCCAATATGGAAGGTGAGATTGGGAAGATAGGGGAGGAGGACAAACTTCTTCCTCTTAGTTGTCTGGAGGGAGGGAGGGAGGGAGGGAGGGAAGGTTGTAACTCGCTGGAGAGCGGTTTTTATTTCCTTCTTCCGAATGAGGCCGACAACTTCAATGTTCAGCATATTGCCATGGCCCAGGTACTTAAGGATGGAGATCTCCTTAGCGTAGGCATGCGGTGTGAGGGCGAGGGATACTAAGCGGTGGATAAAAGAATTGAAAGCTGCCATTTTATGGGAGAAGAGGCAATAGGACGACCCATTAACGTGGATGTCAGTGGTCGTATTCTTCCTGTAGATGCCCATTTCATGACTACCACAAAGGAGATAGATAGTGATGTCAAGAAAGTTTATCTTAGAGCCTCCAATCTCGATCGTGAATTCAATGGAAGGGTAGAGATCATTTATGGAAGCGAGAAGGTCTTACAAATTTTGTGTGGGTCCAGTCCAGACACATAGTATGTCATCGACAAACCAGTGCCAGAGAAAGATGTGGTTGAGGAGAGGAAGTCCCGATTGGAAGATTTTGTCCTCCAATCTGGACATGAAAACTTCAGAGATAAGAGATCCCAGTGGTGATCCAATAGGGATACCAATGTCAGGAGGAAGTTTGAACATAGAGTTGTTAAACTGGCATACGTTTGGGCTGAGGCAGCACTGAAGGAGGGATTTAAATTCCGAAATTATGGAAGGTGGGATTGCCACCTCAAGAAGTAACTTCTCAATATGCTTCCGGATAGATTGGAGGGGGACGTGGGGGAACAATCCAACCACGTCGAAAGATACAAGAGTGCTTCCCGGAGGAGGAGGAGGAGGAGGAGGAGGAGGAGGAGGAGGAGGGGGGTGTAAGTAACTCAGATAGTTCAAAAAAGTTTTTCAATGAAAGCGGGGGTTGAAAGTTAGTAACAGACTTGAACCAAATATCAAGGTATTTTGGCCAACTTGTTAGTGGGAGTCGCGGTTTGGAAATGGCGAGGTCAGCCACCAGTTTTTCTTTTACATTCTGCTCCGGTGTAGACGGGACTGGTGGTGTCCATTGTTTACAATGTTGGTTTGGTTTCTGGTAAATTTTGTACTCCACCACCTCCCTTCCCCGAGATCGAACTGGTTGATTGTTCTTCCTATGATTAACTGCGAATTTTATGTCCTCATCAGTCACATCTGCTCCTACTTGGTCCGTTCAGATAATCCGAATGCTATATAAATACAACTGAGTTCTGGTGAGTGACATTTTTTAGGAACCTTCTTACCTTCAATATCTGCTTCTACAGTAGGTTCATGAAAACCTTGGCTGATGAGCTTAGAAAGCCGATTACTGCTTCTGAATCAGCCTCTTTCTACTTACAACTCTCTAGCTTGCAATGGGTTTAATACGTGTGATCATTTTGAGACTGATTCTTTCATTTTTAAACACTTATGAATGGCTATCATGCAACAAATTCACAAACATCTACCGACTTTCTAATGAATTGATCCTGAATTTTTATTCGATTATGAAAATTTTATCTAAGCCGAACAATTATTATTCTCTAAGTATAAAATTATTTGAAAACTGGCGATGATACACAATTTGATTGTTAGAATTTGCGTGCAGTGTGCATCGGCATCGTTCGTTTTTTACGTCATACCTTCCTGTTATGGTTTGAGCGCCGAAGTGATTATCAACGCCAACAAGATAAGACATGAACATCCAGAAATCATACTTCTGAGATGAAGTCGTTGTAATGTAGAGGTAATTCGCATATCGATTTCGATAAGCCCTGTGGTGTAGTGGCAACACGCCTGCAATTAATGAACGCGCAGGAGACGCTAGTTCGAATCTAGCCAGGGCTCAATGAACTTTTTGATACCAAATTTATGTTTTTTTTTTTTTTTTTTTTTTGTGGGGGAGGGAGCTCTTTCCTCTGCACGGCAAAAGCCCCTATAAAATCGCGGAAAAAAGTTCTCATCGGAAAAATGAGTTGTTATAAATTCTCTGTTTCTTGAGATTTAATTTTTACCTGGCAAATTTTATTTCTTGTACAGTCTTCGTCGAGAGAGGCCAAAATAGTCTTTGAACATCGATATACATCATTTGATTAATACTGCACGTATTACAAATATTCTGTGTCACCTATGATTTTATTTTTGTATAGCATTTGTCCAATTTCTCTATAGTCCTAGCGAGTTTTATTTGTGCATTGCATTTTTAAAATTTTTATTCTGTCTTCGAAAAAGTTGCTTCTGCTCGATACTTCAATAATGGTAACATACCTACAGTATGTACATTAAGTCTGTCAGGTCTAAGGTGGTACTGAAGACACTTGCGCAGGTCCCAGATTTGAGTAGAACAAAGACGCGGATCTCTCGGTTTCCAGATCTTGACATGAAAAAAATTTAGATCTCTTGAGCTTTACATCTTGATACGCTAAGAAGCTCCAAATCTTTTGAAAAAAAAAAATAAATAAATTTCCGTCTTGTAACAGTCAATGAGAAGAAAAAAAAAAAGAAAGCCGGACACTGAGACGCATGACGACTCAGTCTTATTTATTTTCACTCAAGCTTTAAGAATAAATCGATACCACAATCGGAAAAATTTTGACGCTTTGAAAAGCTCAAATTAAGTTGGATGAATGCCGTAAGTCCAGAATTTTTTTGTAAGAGCTTTTTTGTGAAGGAAGGTATGAATGTTTACTGTTGAATGTTCAAAAATTTGCTGCAGTTTCTATGGAAGCCAGATAGAAATCTTAAGCAGGATCTGTTTAGGTGTACCGTGAATTATTTTCATCTTCTTGTCTAGTATATTTTGTAAGAACTAAACATATGGAAGATCAGAAAGTTTTCTTCGCCAGTATCACTATCATTACAAGGAACCTGATTCACACAAGGCTATTTGCTGAAATGCGCTTTCGTATCTCAAATAATCTTGAAACTCGAAAATGTGGCAGCAAGTTCCTCAATTTTAATCTCATAAATACCTAGTTGATTTTGCAGTTGTTCAAGTGTTCAATACAAGTAAAACTCAACTCCAATGCTTTGACATGAAACCAGTTTCACCTTGCATTTAGTAGCACGGTACGATTCAGAATTATCAATGGGCCTCGATGCACTCCAGTCACATTCTCATTTTCCGTACCAAAGTGAGTGAGCGCTTCACGACCTTTTAATTCTCTTGCATCAATGTTTCGATCCCCTGTTTCAGGGTCACCGCTGCTTTGTGGATCACCGACCTCCGATGCGACATCGGTGCTTGAAGGAGAAGATCGACTGCCTATTCTTTCTACTTAAAATCTTAGACACTCTAATCTATCGCCAAAGAGTCCCTCCCGAGACACGTACCTCTGTTAAACTCGCTTCTCTATAAATATTTACCCAGATGAAGATACTACAAAAAATTGAGAAAACAGTACTAGAGAAGTTCGACAATTTTTCAAAGAGCTTAAGAAAGTACACGAAGATTCTTTGAGCACGATCATTAAAAGGGAGGGGGTGGTCGTGGGTCTCTACTTCGAATATTTTTTTAGAAATACCTGCTATATGGTTTAAATATTAGTTTCGTTCCTGTTTTAATTCATCTCGTCGATAGTTCTCTCAATCGCTCACGATTCATTCACAAACGTAATATCTCTTCAATCAGATACGAACCGTATCTCTGATTTGAACCTTTGCTCTTCTTTCTATTAATACACTCCTTATTTCTAGTGAGGTCAGAGGATCATTCGAGAAATTTCTCGTACGATAAAACAATTTCGCGGCGAGTTAATGAAATGCGTTTGAGTTTAAGTGGAAAAATACCGACTATCGAAAGTCTGTTTCATATTCCATTTGCTGAAGACTTCAGCAGGTTTTCGAACAGTTGCCAGCAAACATTCATATTTCATAATGGTATTTATCTGAATAAATTTTGAACCCATATCGGTAGAGTCTTTAAATTGATTAATAAATATATTTATATATTTTCCGTCACATGAAAGCTTTTCGTTTCTGATTTAAATTTTAAACTTTTCGAAGCACTAAAAGTTTCTTGATTTATTATATTTTGAATCCAGAATGAAAATTTATACGATCAAAATTAAAATCGTTTTCTTACATGAGACATTATTTGTTACAATTTGTAATCCTAGAACAGAGTAGAAAAAAAAAAAAGAAAAAAAAAAAGCTCAATTCACAAATTTGGTATCAAAAATTTCATTGAGCCCCGGCTAGATTCGAACTAGCGTCTCCTGCGCGTTCACTAATTGCAGGCGTGTTGCCACTACACCACGGGGCTGATCGAAATCAATGTGCGAATTACCTCTACATTACAACAACCCTATCTCAGAAGTATATGTATTGTATAGGTTCCGGATCTTCATGTCTTACCTTGTCGACTTTGATAACACGTCGGCGCTGAAATCTTAACTGGTAGGTATGACGTAAAACCCAACGATACACATGGCACGCAAGTTCTAAAGATCGATTGCATCGTCACCGCAATGTTGAGAATAAATGAAAGTTTAATCGTCAAATTAAGATTCTGGATAAATTCAATAGAAAATCGGGAGAAGGTTGTGAACTTGTTGTTTTCCGAAAAACTTCAACCTAGTCGGATGAAGTGCAATCTAGTATGTTTTCAATATGATTGGATTGTTTGAAAGGAAAAAGTGGAAGAAAACACTGAAAGTAGTCAAAACGTACCCCGCAGCTGATATAAATTCAGACCATAAACCAGTTGACGTGACTGTCATCAAAGCGCGAGCAAGTATCTGGAAAAATTGCTGTTAATAAGTTGAAAAACGCTGCGATAAGGAAAGAAGTCAAGCTAGTAGTGGAAGAAGGACTCAATGAAATCACATGGAAATCAGTTGACGAAATACTCTGCAAAATTCAGGAAGAACACATTGAGTATGTCAAAAGCGAAAGACAAGAAATTGGTATTCAGAGCGGTAGGTCAGCAGACCCTCCAGAGGCTGAAGATGATGGGCCAATGATTTGAGAGAGAAAGTACATAAAATACGCGCTCCAAAGCGAGCGGGCCGGACAGATTATACGCGGAAGTGCTGAAATTTACCGCGGAGGAGGAAAAAATCGCTCTTCCAAAGAAAACAAACGCATCACATTTCAACGACTATAGAACGATCAGCCTTATGTCGCACGCCCTCAAGGCTTTTCTCTGAATAATTCATAACACTACACAGCGAAAAAAAAAAAAAAATTGAAATATGCATGAACAAAATTATACGATTCTAGAACTATTTTCGACGCTGATCACGATGCCGTTGGCCGTTTTTCAAAATTGCGAGAAATAAACATGTCGGAAACGGTATTGGAGAGCATACCAACCTCACTGAAGATATCGCTCATATATCCAATGGACTCCTCCACCAGGATGTTAGTATACATGCCCGAGATGTCGAAGGAGAACAGTTTAGAGTAATGCGGAAGAGGAGACTAAGCACTTGTCAGTTTTTCCTCCGATCAAATGAATTTTCAACAGTATACCTCGAGGAAAAACTCGGGCAAAGTAACGGCTTAGGCGGTACGTGGAGCTAGCCATAAACAAAACTTCCGGTCTGATAAGATAGCCCTCTTTGTGAGTCTTCATTAACCCGTACAGCTTAGGTACATGAGGGTTTATTATTTTGACAGCCTCTCTTAAAGCATGGCTGTGTAATGCTTCATTGGGGCCGTTGATAAAATTGCGTACATTTTCATTGTATGAGTTAAAAACTCCACGAGTAATGGCAAAACCATCTTTTTTATAGGAGGGAAAACTTCTGAGCGAGGAAGGTCTTAACTTTAGAAATATACTCAGAATCCAGGAGGATCACAGACGCATCACCCTTATCCGCCCCAGTGATTACAAGGTCGTTGAAAAACACTTTTTGTTTGAGCGACAGAATGGCCAAATTGCACCAACTACGTAACTTAAAAATATCTGAGGGTGGGTCCTCCAAAATACGTTCAACCTCAGGTAGATTAAGGCTAAAGACGTTCCCAACACCAGCCGCAATAATGTTTTTAATTTTCCAAGGTCCTCGTGAGAGGGAGAGGTTACAAATTTTCGTTCGTAAGCAAAAATTTGAATCTTGTTATTAGTAAAGTGGATCCCGGACAGATTGATTACCCGTTGACTTAGATGGATGGGGGGATCGTGACCACCCCCATTTTGTTCATGGTTGGGTTGTTGATTTAACCGAAGACCCTCCAGCTTGCGATCCTTACACAATTGAAGTTTATAAGACAGGGTCCGACACATTTCATCCACTGAGGTCAGTAAATTATCAAAATCCCAAACTAATGCAGGCGATGAAAACACAAAAAATGGTCTCGTAAACATTTTGGGGTACACAAGAGGAAATTGTTGTAAATGTTCGAGTTTGGTGCCCCGAAAAACATATCAAAGTTCTCACCCCCCACACCTTGTACTAAATTTTTTGTGGCACGTTTGCAAATATCTCAAAAAATTTGGGCTCAATGAAAAAAAGTCTTCAGACAAAAAATGTTCCTCGTAAAATTTGCTACATTTTAATGTACTCGAACTTTGTTGTAAGTTCAATTATAAACTCAAAAAGTTCGCACAAAGTTGGAAGCTTTTGGATGAAAATCTGTTTTTTGAAAATATCTCGAAAAATCAAGCTCCAATTAAAAGAAGTTTCGAACAAAGAATTTTTCTCGTGAAATCTAATATATAAAGCAGAAAGTTTGTCCGTCTGTCTGTCTGTCGTCCTGTCCGTTTATAACTCGAGAACTACTGGGCCGATCGCTTTCAAACTTTCAGGATATATTGTCCTCATCCCAGAGCAGCACATAGACTCATAAAAATAAAAATTTGACGGGGAGGTGCTGAGTAATTTCAAAAAAGGGCGAAAACAATGACTTTTTTCAATATAAAAAAACGTGGTCGTGTAGCTTGCCATGTACGTTAGACCTACGCGCGTTGAGTGGCGCAGTTTCGAGAATTGAATTATTGTGATAACTCGAGTATAACTCATTTTTATGAAAAATTGAAGAGAACAAAAAATGTAGCCCCTGTAATTTCCTTTCGAATGAGCCCGGTTCCAGATTTTTAGGAGGAAATTTTGTGACTACAGTATTCGCTGTACTTCCATACTAAGTAGGTAAGTTATTTTATTCACAGTTTTAAAAACACCTACATAAAGGATTTTACATCCGGTATCTCATACAAGAACCAATGTCTAGACACGGTGCGCACTGCGTATGGGCTAGCGGAAATTACCCTTTTTTTTACCTGTTGTCCGTGTGTTTTCTTAGGGACTGGCAAAATGTCAATGGATTTGTCTGTATTCTGCTGCGATGAATACAGGCTTCACGCGTTAAGTCAGCTCTCAAGTGAATTAGTGTGTAAAAAATTTAATTTGGTGATTTTATTTTTGTGCGACTCGGAACTTTGATATATTTTTATAAGTACAGTCGCAGTTTTTGGTGTCTATTTTCTTATTTTTGAACTGAATAGTTGTGAATTTTGCAAAACTCTTTCCACTGTTTCTTTTTTAAAAATTCATCTGAATTCCAAGATACTTACAAAACACACATACCTACAAGATACAGATACCTATAAAACACAGATATCTACTTAACACACAGCTAGCGGTCAGGCGCGCCGGAGGCGCGTCGCCAACCGCCAGTTTGCTATAGAATGGACTACCTCAACTTTCTACAAAAGTTGGTAAAAAGTTCGGAGCTTTTGGAACCAAATTAAGCTTTTTCGAAAAATCGAGCCCCAATTTGAAAATGTTTCGAACAAAAAGTATTCCCCGTAAAATGTACCATAAAATGAACTATCTATCTTTCATTGTCAGTCCATTGAAGAGCTTAAAAAGTTATTGATAGTTATGAGCTTTCGAAAGAAAAATGATTTTTCGCAAATGTCACTAAAAATCGAGCTTCAATAAGAAAAATTTTCGGAAAAAAAAATCTCGTGAAATTTATTATTATACGACCTGTCTGAACTTCCTTCCAAAGTGTGAGTTTTGTGACAATGGAAATACTGTACACTAATACTGTAGTGATGCAGCTACCACATAAGAGAAAAATACTGGACAATACGAAGGGTAGAGCGTTCAAGGATGTCGAGAGAGGATCATTTCATGATTTCCGTACTTCCGGTAAGGTCAAGAACAGGCTTGGGCTTTTCGAGTCAAGGGCCATTTGAGCGTTTCAAAATTAATAAGCGAGCCGTACAATAATTATTTTTCAATAACAGTGTTACTTCTGCGCTATGATTACAAATAATAACAATTTTGTATATTTTATTGAAATTTCTCCGCGGACCATTTTTGAGATCACGCGGGCCGGAGGTTACCCATGCTTGGTCAAGAAAATAAAAAGAACGCCTCTAACGTGCTGCAATTTAAAAGGTAGCACCAAAATCCAGTTCTCAAGAATACAGGATGTGAAGGTAGGAGAGAAATACAGTACACAGTTGTAGGTACCTTTCTTTGATGAATCAAATTGCGTCAACTGATACATACAGCGAGGGCACAATTTTCAAAAAGAGTTTTTCTTTTATGGGAGCTAAAATTTCCATTTATGGCTTAAAAGTTGCTCTCGAATAATACAAATATGTGGCGAAAATTTGAAGTTGATAGGTACATCGGTTCTCAAGTTATAAGAGGACAGACAGACAAACTTTCTGTTTTTTTTACATATTTTAGATTTCACGAGGACCACTTTTTGTTTAAAACGTCTTTGAATTGGAGTTCGATTATTTGAGATATTTGAAAAAATCCATTTTGTTTTCAAAAGCTCGGTGCCTTCAGCGTACTTTGAAACAAAATACAGATAGTCAATTTTGAAAAAAATTTCGCAGAAAACATTTTTTTCCTTCAATTTTTTTCCAATTGGAGCTCAGCCTAATTTGGTTCCAAAAGCTGCGAACTTTTTACCAACTTTTGTAGAAAGTTGAGGTAGTTCATTTTATAGCACATTTCACAAGGAACATTTTTTGTCTGAAGACTTTTTTGGAAGCTGTATATGATAGAAAGGGGACTCGAAAAAATTTAGACTTCCTAGTCATATGTTATAAAAGGTGGACTTGGCAGAATTTCGACTTTCAAAAAAATTCCCGCGTACGCAAACGCGAGAGCATTAGCGTCCAACATCTAATTTTAGGTACCTCCTTTGCCGCGGGTCAATTTGCAATGGCACTTGAATTTTTTTAATAACCCGTGCTCTATACTCACACTCATCACGCTCAAAATGAATTCCGATGAAAGTAATGGATCCCATCATAATCGAAACTGAAATCAAAAAATCCCTCAAAAAACAGATTCCTTGCTCGTCCTAATTAGTGTAATCAATGAAAGAGTGCCTACGATTGGTTGAAAGTTTTCTTGACAATTTTTCAGCTTTTTACGTATCAACAACTATTCAAATTCTTTCAAAGACTGATTATCCAAATCAAGGCTCGTGGGGTCAGAGCGCAGGTAAACATCACGGGAAATGTCAATATTTACAAGGTTAGCTTGAATTAACGAAAAGATTATTAATCTTATTCGGTCGATATCAACAAAATTTAATATTCATCGTTTTTCCTGTTTTTTTTTTTTTTTTTCTCTCTCAAAAGAAAATCTGGTCGTATATCTCGTGATAATCTGATTGAATTTTTTTTATTTCTCTACCAAAGTTACGATTCTAGAAGCACGATCATTCATGTAGCCTGAGCTGCTCTTCCTACGTGTACGATGTCCTTGAAAAATTTATTGCATTTCTAAAAAAAAGAATGGTTTAACGCGGTCGATGATTATTTTCGGATCGAGTATAGAATGCAACTTCGTGAGTGCAATCTGGCTGAACTTGTTATGCTAACAATATTTATCTGATGCATGACAAACTTAACACGTGAATGCCATAATTTTATGCACCACCTTACTTACGGAAAGTAGTCAGATAATCCAAAATTTGTGCAAAATAGTTTTCGATTCAGATATGTTGGCAAATGATGTAACACCGACTTCCACTTCAAAGAATATTGACATTTCACGTGACGAACTAGTTCCTGCGCATATAATTACAGTCTCATTAACGAAACAATTAATAACGAGATATACGAGAAAGATTACGACACTCTAGCTTATATATGTAGAGCGGGTCTTTAGGTAAGCTTGATGACTACGAAGATCGCATCGATCATTACGAAGTTGTGACCTAAAATCACATGTAGATCACGGAAGCATTCCCAAACTAGTGAGAAACTTCTTTCATCTCTCCCTCTTTCTGCGCCGATATCGACAAATAGAAGCACTCGTATCTCTGAGTGCAGTAGCCTCTTCTTTTATATTCTGGCCGCGGATTATTTCGAAGGTGATTCTCATAGATCACTCGTATTGTCAGTGTCGACCCGTTGATCGTGCACAAATTCACAGATCTCGGGTATCGGTAAGATGTACTCGAACTCTTCACGCTTCATCGTTTTTAAAAGGTCTAAAAACATTATTTTCACAGTACAGTAGGTTTTTATTTTCTCCGCTCTCCATACGAGTATGACTAGGCAATTTTTTCAGAACGCCAGAGTCAGTAAAGGCTGTATGTACGTACGTTTTGCTCTGATTTTTTGTTGCACACAATTGTAAAGTACCTATAAGCATCGCATAGAACACGCGTGGCCTGAGGCCTTGATGCGAATGTTGACGCCAATTTTCATACTGTACGCATACCGGTACATTCTATTTCGGCATTCGCGCATTACTTCACGGTTCACAGTTGCACTTGTACCATCTTCCTCACCTTCTAGCGCGGACTTATATGTATATAATGTTTGCTTCTCTTTATGGACATTACTGAACGTAACGTGTTGTTAGTTACGGATCTGCGACGGCACGAATATGCTAATCAAACTCGAGAGGATTTCAAGCGACCGACAACAGAATTCGACGTATCGAGTATTGCACGTCTCGTTATTATGTGTGTTTTGGCGAGGTTACACAGAGCTAGGAGATGTAAAATACTAGTCCATCGATGACACCGGGTTGAGAGCGAACCAAAACCGCGAGATCCAATTTCACTGTTTCTCACAACTGCGTGAGGGGAAAGAAGTTACAACCGAAAGAATGAAACAAAACTGGACACACACGTAAAGTTTTATGTACAAGTAGTGTAAGGTTTAATCGTTCGGAACGACTCTCTGCTCGGTAATCGTATATGTGCACGCTCTCTCTGGAATGGTATTTTACAGACGAACGCATTCGTTTATACTTTACAAGGGTGGTATTTGTCGAGTCGCGTCTCATGTCCTCACCGGATGTCGGTTCAGGGAAATTTGACCTCATGAGCTGGGATCGTAGATTCGAGCTTCTCTTTGTTTTCATATAGTTTTGCTGCTCATTCACGCAACGTCTGTGGTCACGCGAGTGCAAGCGACGGAATCTCCGCTTTGGATTCTATCAACGAAACTCTAGGAAGAATTTTTCAGGAGGATGACACAAATTAAAGTGAAAAAGTATAACAAAATTATACCGTTTGTGAACCACCATGTATTTCTGGGTGCCACTCTGGACTATAGATTAAATTGGCATGCCCATCTGCATGAAACCAAGATAAAGGCGCTTAGAAAGTTTGGTCCAGGCCCACACAGACTGCTGAATATGATCAGTACTGGACTATGGAAGCATAGCGTATGCACCTGCAGCTCCCATAACGTTGAGAAATATTGAAACGATTCCCAATGCAGGAATTAGAATAGCTCTTAGAGCATTACTCACCAGTCCATTAATTGCTATGCAACTACTAAGCAAAGAACCACCACTTACATCCTGCTGAGCCTTTTGAACCTTGAAATATTGTCACAAGATCTCGAAAACTATAACAGTCATATTCTTCACCAACCAAAACGTCCTATAGAACGAATTTGTCCAGAAGTGGATGCAGAAAGTCCACATCAACATACATACCTAGTACGCTTGCCAAACCGACAGCTGTTAAAAAACATTATTCCCGAGTATGCGACTATCAGGCTATCAGGAAACAGTAAAGCAGTGAAACGCAGCAAGATGCAAACCGAAAGATCGAGGGTGACGAACGAAATTAATGAACTCTACAAGAAAATCACCAGGCTGAATGGTTTACTGTATGATCAATATTGCCATCTGAACAAGATACTATACCCCTTAGAATTTGAAGAAATCATGTTCGAAAACGGAGGAAAGGGAAAAAAAGGTGAGGACTATGTGGAAAAACGAGTGGAAGCCCAAAAAAAAAACAGATCGACAAAAAGCTTGTCGAACTGACCCGAAAGAAAGGAGAAAGAAAGGAAGAGACAGCGAGAGCTGAGGACAGCTTCGCCCCCAGAATCAAGAACCTATCAAGAGTCACCCCCACAGAAGAAGAAAAAAGACTGCTGGAGAAAGGCATCAAGTACGTGCAGCCAGAGAGACTGAACCAGTGAAAGCTTGAAAGTATGGCCATTAGCTGCGAACAATACAATTATTATTTATTTAAGGCAGTTTATTTTTTGGGGTGGTGCCGACAACAGCCTGGGGGACAATTACCTTTGACACCACCCTTACAAGACATCGATCCATGAGTTATACATAATTGGCCTCTAATTACGAGAAAAAAAAATAATAAAATGAAAAGGAAAGTCCAAACCATGGGACACAACGTGAGACCAGAAGCCCGAGCCGAAATTGGAAAAGTGCTGTTGGACCAAGGTGAATATGTGCCAAACCAATGACAGAACGCAAATATAGTGTAGGCAAATTGGAGCCATATTGGAAAAAAAAATCTTTGCTGGAGCAAACGTTTTTTTGCTGAAAATGGTTCAGGATGTGGTCCTGAACAACATACTAAAAATCCCGCGTTTTCCCCTGCAGCTTCTTTTTTTATGAGGGTTTGAATCCCCCAAAAATTAGTTTTAACAGGGAACCTGTTTTATCGGGGGGTAAACTGAAGGAAAATGACGGCCGCCGTCCGGCAAGAAAAAGGGACTTGAAAAAATTTTGATGAAGTGATAGGAGGGGGACTTATCCTCTCTGCTTCATGCAGTATATTACACTAGGTTTATACTACGTATTATACTAGGCGTATACTAGGTCCAAGCCTCCTTGGGTCCTAGCTCTGTACTAGGTCTTGGGCTTCCTTTATACTATAGGTCTAGGAGGTCTGTATTAGTGGTTTTACTAGCTCTGTGACGTCATCAGATAGTGATGGCACGATGATCGTGACGTCACCAGATCGTAACGTCATTAGATCGTGTGACGTCATCAGATTATGGCGTCATCAAATCGTGACGTCATCAGATCTCCGAACTGATAACAGGATAGGCCTACCGGGGGTACCACACAGGCTGTAAAAATAAATAGCAGGAAACCTGTTTCATGGGGGCAAGCTGTAACATTTAGTAAATTATAATTGGAGAATTTTAAGCTATAAAAGGGGGAATTTTAAAAATTTTGTATATCAAGCTACAATATTATGATGAGAAAAGCACGTTCAAAATATATATGATAGAAGGGAGACATGTAATGACCTTCAAGCGATTGATAGTGGGGGGGGGGGGGGTACTTGAAAGATGTCAGGTTTGAAGCTATTCAAGATGGGATAGGTATACGTAAGAAAATTTCAAAGTAATAGGAGGTTGGAAAATGTCGATTTCCAAGCTGTATATAATGGAGAAGGGTGTTAACGTTAGATTCAGAAAAGGGTACAACTGGCAAGACGCGATACGGATGCAAATTTGGACCTTGAAGCTGTTGTTTATTTCATCAAGGTGGTGAGGAACAAAGTTCACTCTACTTGAGACGACAAAAAGCAAAAAATGACACTCACATGATTACTCCCATAAAACAGGTTCCCTGTTTGCCTCAATTAACAGAGTTAATAAAGGCAATTCCGAGCAGCTAACTGTGTGGGCTGCGAGTTTTTTTCGCCTATATTGCGTGAAATTGGAATTTTATTGAAAAATGTTTCAAACAAAAGTTGTTCCTTGTTAAATTTCATATCAAATAACGTATTCAACTTTTAGTCTATGCCAATTAGTGCCTTTGCAAAGGGCGTTCAAAAGAGTCCCAAAATCAGTTTTTCCATATAAATCACAAAATTGAAATTTTATGAAAAAATGTTTCAAATAAAAGTTGTTCCTGGTTGAATTTCCTATCAAATTAGCTATTCAGCTTTCAGAATAGAGTAATTTGTCTATGAAAAAAGTTTGTTAGGTACATTTTTCCTGTAGGTTCCTCAACGGAATCTTACTCTATGAGGCTAGTATATTTCAGGTAATATGTACACATAATTGTATAACACAGCCCGAGGATGGAGGTCGTTTCTCGCACATGACTTGAGCTCTACCATTCGTCCTATGCCCTGCCTACCAGTTTTCTATGCTTTCTAATGTACGTTAGCCTGCCGACTTACAGTAGTCTTATATTCGGGATGGAGGGACTTGATATTATTCGCCCTCGTCGTACTCTTCGCCCGTGATTACTGAGGAATCGTCATCAATACTGGATTCATGGTCAGCTTCCTCGTCCTCACTTAATACGTCCTGCAAGTCGTCCTCAATGTCGTCTACTACCTCTAATACTTCAGCAGCATTGAGACAAATCTGCCCAAGACACATTGGTGAACATTTTGATCCCTGGTAGAAAAAAAACAACTATTTTCAACAAAAATTCAAACAATAGGCTACTTATGGTTGAGGCATGATACTATGTTACTTGAGAAACATAGTGTAGACGCCTCTTCATCATCGAGGTCGGTATGACTAAAATTTCTTCGATGGAAGTGCCAAATTACCCTCTTTTATCTATGTAATATCTGTTGTTCACCTGCTTTTCGGCAGCTGCTAGTATTTCTACAACCTTTAGCGCGCCCACTAACAATAAGTTCTAGGAGATGGTCTGGCGCAGCGCTAGAGCTTTCATTGTTATAGGTTCCAGTGTCCCATCGATTCGCCTCCATCCCCATTCTAATGGATCTTTTTCATGACCAAGCCACAATTGTACTTGGTGGTACACTCTGGATAAATGAAACCGTGCAGCGTCTTCAGTGGGAGGTGGAGAGGTCAAGTACTTTCGGACGGACTTTTTCGCCATCTTTTCAATATTTCTATCACTGGTGAAAAAATAGTCTTTACAATATGTAATGATGCAAGACTTCCATAAATCCGCACCAAAACTATCTGAATATAAAAAAAATATACTGTGTAGTACATCCTTTTACCTTTAATATCGAAAACCCTTCTTTACAGACTAGTTACTCTACTCTGAAAGCTGAATAGCTCATTTGATAGGAAATTCAACCAGCAACAACTTTTATTTGAAAAAATGTTTAATCAAATTTCAATTTTGGGAGATATATGGAAAAACTGATTTTGGTCCTCTTTTGAACGGCCTTTCAAGGCTCTAGGCTGAACCTTGAATACGTTATTTGGTAGGAAATTTAACGAGGAACAACATTTGTTTGGAACATTTTTCAATAAATTTTTTATTAGACAAGATATAAGCAAAAGACTAAACCTTGGGGGGTTGCCCCGGTCCTGAAGGATGGATAGCTCATTTTATAGCAAATCTAACGGGGAACAACTTTTGTTTGAAACATTTTTTGATAAAATTTCAATTTTGTGAGATATACGGAAAAACTGATTTTGGGACTCTTTTGAACGCCCTTTGCGAAGGCACTAATTGGCATAGGCTGAAAATTGAATACGTTATTTGATAGAAAATTTAACGAGGAACAACTTTTGTTTGAAACATTTTTTAATAAAATTCCAATTTTATGCAATATAGGCGAAAAACTAATTTTTGGGGGGTTCGAACCCCCATAAAAAGAGAAGCGCCAGGAGGAAAACGCGGGATTTTTAGTATGTTGTTCAAGACCACATCCTGAACCATTTTCAGCAAAGAAACGTTTGCTCCAGCAAGATTTTTTTTTTTTTTTTTTTTCTCATTTGCTCACATTAAGTAATGCAGAGAAATCTACAAAAGAAGATCCGACAGAACAACCTGATTTTGACAAAAACGGAAAAAAGCAACGCTGTAGTGGTAATGGAGAAGGAGGACTACACCCAAAAAGTGGAATCATACATTGCAGTGAATGGACACCAAGAGCTGACAAAAAAGCCAACACAGAAATACCAAGATGACCTGAAAGCTGTGTTGAAACGGAACAATCTACCCGGCAATGGAAAGATGCTTGAAATAAACGCAATTGCACCGAAACTCATGGGCCACAAAGCGAACCGTCCGACGGGAACCCTGGTCAACAGCATTCTATCACCATGCCACAAGATAGCGAGACTGTAGCCACATTCTTGAAAGAAAACTACCAGTTTGCATCTAGACAAAGCATCAGAAACAACGTTGAGCTGATTGAACAACTGGACTAGTTGGAAATCAAGAGTAACGATAAGCTGGTATCCCTTGATGTGGCAAATATATTTGGTACCATACCGAAGGAGGAACTTCTCGCCCTGCTCAAAAATAACAGATGATGGACCGAAGTAGAGATCTTGAGCCAGAACTACTGCCGCTTCAATAATAGGTTCTACAGTCAGGAAAGAGGACTTGCAATGGAATCAACGCTGTCACCAGTACTGGCTCATAAATGATATGGAAAACAAGATATTGAAGGGCAGTAAGAACGGAAACTCGATGAAACACTGGCCGAGATATGTAGACGATATCCTAATTGTGTGGTCAGGCACTGATAGACAGGTGGGCCTATTCCTTTGGAAATGAATGCGATGAATGAGAGCATGAAATTCACAGCGGAAAAAGGCAATGAGACCATCACTCACACTGGTGAACAACAGGATAGAATACAAAATCTACAGGAGGCCGACGCACACAGACACCATCATCCCAAATGACTCCTACCACCACCTCAGGTACAAGTTAGCGGCAATCCAGAACTACTGCTATCGAGCAACCTCTGCCCTCAAGAACAACAAAGAGAAGAGGAAAGAAATTGAGATAGTAAAGCAGATCACAGAAGCCAATGGCTACCATAAAGGTGTGGTGTATGGTGTCTTTGGGAAAATGGAAACAAAGAAGGGAACCCGATGGCACACTGAGAAAGTACTTGGGGTCGATACCATACATAGGAAAGTACACGGGCGTTTAAAGGGTAGGGATACTAGGAGAAACTTCGAACTTTGGCCTCTATAGACGAAATAGATCTCGAATCAATTGGACTGTTAGTTGAAGAGTTGAAGTGAAAGACCACAATGTGGCTAATATTGTTGTTCCGGCCACATTAGAATGAAGATATCGCGGAAGTCTGCAACAATAAGTAGCTACCCATGGCAGAACATCTCAAAGAACGTCCTTGAGACGTGCTTTCTAAGAGCGTTCGATTAAGACAGGCAGCAACGGACTTACTTATACATATTATGTGCATACCTGTATTGATATCGCACAAAATTTCATGGTGGTACTTCTCGAAAGATGGTTGATTATTTTTACGTTCTTTATAAAACGATCTGCCATGAAGAGGAGCGAAATGAATTTCTTCTTCGTCGGTATCACTCTTACATCATTAGAATTCCAGACATTTCTTTTCTCTTCGAGTATAATTTTAATGTGATTTTGTAAGATTGTCGAAGCAATATGTCAGTTCGGTATTCAAAACTGCCAATCTTATATCTCTTCGCGAGCAATGGTTATCGAGTCTCTCTAACTATTGTAAAGTATATGGTGTCGATTCAATAGCATTCATCTTATTCGCGCAGAGTACGCATGGATGTGGGCAGAAAGGTCTTCGGAAAGGTTAAAGAAAGATACACTACTCCTTAAATGGAATATGAGTGAATTATGGTACGTTTATCTAACTCTTGAAACAATATTGTCTCTTTAATGCCACATACTCTTCTAAACGCACTATTATCCTTGGCCATGCACATGTGGCAGCTGAGATAGTGCTATCGATTCTGTCAAGGTCAATTTTGTACTGTAAGTTATACGTTCACGTACACTCATCGATGGAGAATCAAAACTTTTAGTGGAAAGAAGAAGAAGAAAAAAGACTGTGTTTATAGATATAAGAAAAGAATTAAACGGGTCAGGATACGGGTCGTAAACAGTGTTATTCTGTATTTCAGTGACCGCGGTCAAATGGATGGGAAAAAATTGTAGATGAAGCGCGAGACGCCGAGGGAAGAAAATACACAGAAAGAAATAATGTTAACCAAGTTGAAAGGTCAAAAGCGGGACGAGGTCGTATGTCTGCGTGTTTGTCTGTAATAGCTCGTGCGCGACTCTTCAACAACGTGTATACACATACATAGAGGGCAAACAGGCCAGAGTCAGAATGCTGAATTTAAAAAACACCAACATCGATACGTTAAATAATAGGGTTCACGAGTAAAGGGCAAACTATCGCGACTTCGAGATTGATCGAATACGTATTTCCAACGACGACATTTCATTCATTCAACAATCGCCGGCGTCGTGCGTACGAATCCAGCAATGGAAGTTGCAAAAAGCTCCAGATTGCTTGCGGTTCTCTGCGTTACACGTTTTACCTTAATTTAAGCTTAGTCTAGGGTGAATTTTAATTTCGACTAAATAGCTTAATTATACGCTACTCGCCTTTCACCGCCATAATCGCGTTATTTACCTTCGTAAATTGAATTTTTCGTCCGCATGGGTAGCCTATTTAACCCCAACCCGTACGTAATTCGTGTACACTCGTAGGTCGTTTTGCATACAAAAAGTACGATTCCATATTACAATTCGGGTTAGAATGTCAGTATAATAACATTACCTCAAGAAAGTGTGACGAAGAAGTTACGGATTCATTTGGGAGGTTGAAAATCGCGATGTGGAATAGCGTTACCGAAAAAAAAAAAAACAACAAAAAACAAAAATGAAAAAAGGTCAAGAATCCGACTATTGTACGACCCGTCTTGGCCGCGTTAACTAACCTCGTGTTTATGCTTTTTTTTTTCCTATCGTAGAATCATGATGATGACGATATAACGATGAAAAATAGTCACCGTGTCTTGGAAATTAAGGTTGGTTAGCGAACTCTGCATTATTGTGGGCTAAAGATCAAGAGCATCGGAATGAAGAAAAATCAAAGGTCGGAACTAGAATTTAGAGTCCTCGGGAGTCCGAAGAGGTCAATGATGTACGTACAGTAGGGTATTTGAGGTTCGTTTCAAGTAAACACGCTGTAGCCGACGCGAGATCGAAGATCAGGGACAATGTAAGAAACCTCGCGTAACTCCGAAGCAGGAGAGGTCTCTGATATCGTGCTCGTTAATTCTCGCATCATGTGTATGGACGCAATTCTTTCATTCGAAGCTATTTGAAAATCTGATCAAACCTTCCAGTTTGAGCCATAATCGCTCGTGTATTGTGAAGCTGATATCAGCTTGCTGTACGAAGTAGATGTGATGGTTTTGTTCTCGACATTTTTGACACTATGATTGCAAACAGAGGAGTTCTTGCGTTCGTCGTCGAATATTTCTTCAACCTAACCTTCCCTCCTTCGGCTACACTTATTTTAAAATGGGTTGGCTCGATTGACCCTCTTTGACTCATCTGACTTTTTATCAGCAGTGCAAATGCTGCCGCAAGAATCTCAAGACCCTTCCTTATCCTCCTCCCCTCAGTAATAACAAGAAATGATGTTCATCATCTCCAAGGCAAGATATATTCAGCTCAATATTTCAGTCGGACAGTCTCCTGATCGTTGTCTCCCCCCCCCCTCCCTTCATAGAAACAGAAAGTGATGTAAGCTTTGATGCAATGCACATTCAGGTCAATGTTCTGCAAATGAGGGAGTACGAAATCGTCAAGTGTCTTTCAACACTCGCAAGTTCGTCATTCATCATATCCTTGTGGGAGGAAATTCTCCCAAGACCTTTTGGCGCATGAAATATAGCTGAATAAACATATCTTCCGTGCTTTCAGGTTTGATCGTAGTTCTTGGTGCAGTTCTTAATTTGGAGATTATCCTCCTTCAAACTAAAATATGTGCTGAACCAATGAAGGTATAAATATGAGGGAATGTGATTCAGAGGAGGAGAGAGTAGTATGTGGGAAGGTGTCATGTGAGAAAATGTACGTCAATGACATTTAAGCTGTGGATAAGAAGCTTTGGAGAAATTCAGATCATGAGGCAGTGCATCCTGAAAAAAAGTCCGTGTCCGACTTTGGTGACAGCATCAACTTAAGTGAGGTTAGGTTATGTTTACGTCCGCGTCCAACTCTGATAATGTCATCAACCTAAGTTAGGTTACGTTGCATTGATCAAAAAAATTTGCCTAGATTTACAACAAAACTTGGTCTGACCTAAAGATGTTAATTATTGCAACGCTTAGAATATTTCGGCCAGTGATCAAAAAAATTTGCCTAGATTTACAACAAAACTTGGTCTGGCCTAAAGATGTGAATTATTGCAACGCTTACTTAGAATATTTTGGTAAGCTCAGCATGCGTTTCCAAGAAGAAAAAGAAAACAAAGGTAAAGTAGATCAAGAGCCCAAAGACAAAATATTCTCTTAATCCAAAAGAAGGGACTTCATAAAGTGTAGTTTATTTTGGGATTTTGAAAACGTACTGCCATCGCAAGATTTGCAAACCTCTTCTGTTTTCTCCGCCAACTCGGAATCCATTACTGACACTCCAAACTTCCTCTGGTCCACACATTTCACTTCAATACTCCATCTGGAGATAAGTTGGGTTTCTGAAGTTTCATCCTCTGATTTTTCTTTTTTTTTGCAGCACCATCAATTTCTGACCAGAATATAACCTTTGGTTTGAAAGGAGTATGAAGTCAAATTCATTGTTCAAAATCGATAAAGTCAAAAGTCGGAGTCGTCTTTCCATACCATTTACGAAACGTTTCGATCAATACGGTAAGTTTACATCAACTTTTCGATTAAGAATTTTTTCCGAGTCATGTACTGCGAATATTAAGGAAGATGGTGGGAGAGGGACACTAAATAGTGATCCTTATATAGGTTTCGAGTTTCCGAAGGCGATGATTTTTTCTACGTTTTTGCAGAAGGGTAGAGGAGACTTTACCCACATTTATTCTCTCGACGTCTTCTCCAGCTTCAGTGAGATAAAATCGCTTAAGCTTCTCGATCTCGGACGATCTTTTTTAATCGCGTGGAAAATAAAATTCAGAAAATTCAATGATAAATTGTTTTTACGAGTTTATTTTCAACATCTCCAAGTTATAAAGTACGATTTATAATTCCACGTTTCGACGTTCTCGCGTTTCATCATCAAGAACGTAAATTTAAGCAGATGAGGGGCATAAACAAAGATGAATTGAGTCATTGGTTTGACCTCAAGATGGATTCGAATAAACATTAGATAAGTGAGATGAACCCGTTTCGAAATTAATAGATTTAATATTATTTTCAATGATGGAGATAACCTCTCAAGAATTTTACGTATTAATACGATCGTATTTTTACGAAGTAAAAATTTTGATCTGAGCTCAGAATATAGGAAAATGTATTTCCAATTTGGACGTCTACAAATGCATTTCAAGTGATTTCTGATGGACGCTGGGACTTTTGAAACAAGGATGGAGTAAACTATTCTGAGGGACAAATTCAAGAGTTTCAGTGAAGAAATCCCAGAATTCGCACAAGCTCCCTGCCTTTGGATGAACAAGAACAGCTCGTTTAATTCGCTGCTTGCCAGGTCTTCTTGCTTAGCTACCCTGTTTCATGAAAAGATTTTTGAATCCAAATTATAGGTTGAAATTTTACTAGGTACCTCTCTTAATATAATGTAGCTCGAGGATCACAAGAATTCTCCCTTCCCTTCTCGTAGACAGAACGCTCGAAGGTCAAGACCTTTCCTAGTTCCCTGAACTCGATGGTAGGAATTTTTTCCACACGCCCCCCCCCCCTTCCCAATACATAGCTTGAGAGTCCAATTTTTTCAGAGATTTTAAATACATTTGACTCTTCCCCGAATAGCCTTCATGATCTCCTCCTTCCGTCTCTCATCTAAGTAAAAGAACAGATAAGGAAGAAAGAAGATATATGACGAAAAAATCTCCTGGCTTGAGCCAGAATCGAACACGCGACCTCTCGTTTTTTTAAACACTATGCTGTCAAGCCCTAAGATTAGATCGTCATACTTGGCCTTCAGATGGAAGTCCCACCTTGTGATAGAGAGGGTAAAAAAACTGTTGTATATTGGTCTCTTGGAAGCACACACTGTAGCCTATAGAAAAGAGCTTCAAATCCCTGAAGGGGAGGATCTTTCGAAAGTCAGAATCCCCCTCCCGGTATATGTAACTCGAAAGTCAACATTTCCACGAGTTCTCAAAGTACTTCATAGGGTTTCTTGAATGCCTCCGCCTATTTACTGAAGGGATGACAGACCACAGACATTTGACACTTGTTCCCTAAGAACCTCTTAAAACAGATCCCCTATCAACATTTTCGAAGTCCCTAGGTTACGTCAGAAGCCAAGCTCTTCTTCGGAACCACATTTTACTCAATATCAAACTTTCTCTCTTCCTCCTCTAATGAAGATTTTGCAAGTCGAATTTCTTCCAAGGCATTCCAGTGCTCGTCATTGTCCAGTGACTCCGGGGTGAATGATCAATCCAATTATTCGTGAGGTCGACCGCATGTATCGCGCATAAAAAAGGGTCTCTTCTACAGTGCGTCTACTGAAAGTAAATTCTGAAAATACATGACTTTTACTTGACCTTCCAACAAGCGGAGACAAAAAATTGGATAAAAATATATATTTTTCTGCTTAATTTCAAATTTTTTTTACATTTTTATCATTTTTACTTAAGCGTTAATGAAAATACTCGACTTTTACTTGTTTACTTGACCTTTTATCAGATACTTGACTTCAACTTGATTTACCTGACTTACTTGGCCGGTAGACACCCTGTTTTAGTAAATATTCCAGGATCGCTATCACCCAGAGTGCGCCACAGCATACGATCCTCACAGGATATAAGTTTATCTTCTGCGCTGTCGAACGGCACTTCGGGCAACCGCTTACAACTCCTCATACAAGAGCTATTTGGAGAGCCGTGTGATGTCCATCCGCTTGAGAAAGCCCAGCCATCACAACATTGAGCTCTTTATCAATCGTTCGATCGATTTCGCAGTTCGCCAGCTCGAGAATTTAGCAGTCTGAATGCTCTTAATTGTTGTATAACCCCTTCTGATGTACACAGCTCGTAAGTCAAAACTTTTTCAAGTCCTGAGCCCCTCTCCGGAACCATAACATACCGTAAAGACGGCCAACGTTTCTCCCAAATAATTCCCTCATTTCTCTGTTCCAAAGGATCTTGTTTGCAGTCTCTCATCCAAGCCCTGCCCTGTACGCAAGTACGCCGCACGAAAAACGTGAGTCTCCCAGGCATCGATTAGGAGATTCCGAGAATACGGTCAGGAGTCTGCGTCTGCGAGTCGCGACATTTTTGAACGATAAGCTCGGAGACAAAGAGATGGATCTGAATCAGGAATCTTTGAAGAACACATAGGTATGCGACCAATTTTATCCTCATTTTTTTTTCTTTGTTTTTTGGTATCGAAGCTCGGACTAGGACAGCCTGTCGAAGAAAAATAGTGATCTATCAACGTTCAATTGTAAGGTCAAGTATATTCCCCAACACGCTTCTCATCTTGAATTCCTAATCATGTATCCGATCTGTCCTCCAAAATAAGAACGTTTGACATTAAAATTTACTCTCGAACGACAAAATTTTCGAAATACCTCCGGCGTCTACGAAACGCGCGTAGAATATGATTTCAATTTCCAAGAAGGTTAATAATTATTACAATATTCTCCTTGTGTCTTGGCATTTATCCGTAATGTCAAATATCATTCGGTTCACCGGTTCACGATTTCTGCTACTCCTTCCTAAATCTAATTCATTCCAATTACGACATTATTACAGTCAAGAGTCTTTCTCCGTGTATGTGCGCCGAATACCGTACAGTCTGCGTCTGTGAGTATCACGAAAATTATGAAGCCATTCTAGCCTCCTCTCCCTGCCTAGACAGGTTTCACACTCGGACGGCGGGCGCTGCTTAATTCCGGATTTTGGCTCACCGAATACAGTAATACACTGAATTGATCGCATGATAAATTGACTTCGGAGGATCCGGCCGTAAAACAAAGACGGCAGCGGAGTTTTTCTTTTCTTCTTCTTCTTCTTCTTCTTCTTAAGCGGTGCAAGATGTGTGTGTACTGCTCGTACGCGGTCATGGGTCATACGGCCCGCAGCCAGCGTTTGATTATCATTGTCGATGTCGAGTTTCTCACCTGAGCGGTACGGAATCAGTGCGCATGCGTACGCGTCCAACAGGTATTCAGGTATACCCATTCGTACCGCAAGTGGAGCAACAATCTACAGGTGTAATTCAAGCTCGCTCGCTTCTCGAACGAACGTCCTTGCGTCGTATATTTTATTGACGCGTCGTATTCGCGATCTCGTGTCTTCAGACGTCGTCTAAAGTCGTGTCGTGAAGTCACATGGCTATTTTGGAAAATCGAGTTCCGATGCTGCGCGAGTGTTCCGTCCATTAGATTAGTTTAAGTGTACGTCGGATTGTCGGTTGTGCTTCAAGTGAATATAATATATTATTGTAAATTACTAAATGGTGTGTTTTTTTCCGACAAAATAAAATAAACGTGGTACAGTATTTACATACCGGCGATAACTTATCTCGCACGTGCTCATGTTGGTTGAATAGTTGGTTCGTGATCATTTCAAACGAAAGGGAAGAAAACTGCAGAAGAAAAGTATGATAATTCGATCGGTGGTGACGCGAAGACATGCGTGAAGTGGATACCGACAATCCTGTCATCTGGCCATCCTGGTGTTATAATACAGGTACGAGAGAGCCGCTATTCATTAGCTTAGACTGTTTTCTAGGTGACTGGAAACGTTGAAAGAGAGAACAATTCCACTCCCAAAAATGATGTCGCACGTGTTAACCGCGTCGACTTACAAGCCATACCAGGTCATTAACTTCTGTCTTGTAAATATTTCGAGAATTCTTTTCATCTTGTTTACAATATTATTAATAGGTGGGCTATTCTCAAACAGAAGACGTTCTAAAAACCCCTACACGTGAAGTAAGATAACACACTAGGGGTGGCAACTCCAACATCATTAGGATTTGGCCACCAAAAATATCTCAGGGGCTGTTCAATTACAGCCTCCGACCGAATTTTTTATTTTTTACAATTTTAATTTTAAAATAAAAGCATTATTGAGCCGTTTTCTGCTCACGCTCTCAGTTTTCCACGCGTTAAAATTACAAAAATGAATGCGATTTGATTTATCCTGAAAATGAAGGTAACATAATAAGCAAGATCAAAGAATTTAATTCTTCTTCGATACAGTTTTGAGTGAAGGTGGGAGGAGATTCTGGAGAGAATTTTGGGAGTGGAACTCGAATTTTCTTGTAAATGAAAATATCAACCCTTTTTCTTATTTCCCATTGCGGGCCTTCTTTTTCTGAATTATTTTCCTTACTAGGTAGGGGAAGGGGAGGGGGGGGGGAATTTTGAGAGTTAGAAAAAATTAAAATTAATTGATTTTTCTCTTCATAGTTGCTCGTAGATGTCGATTTCATAGCGACGACGATTTGACGTCTAATCGACTCGTTATTATGACCAGATAGTCGACTCAAAATCGACCGCTCCTCTTTACCAATCACTCGTCGTAGACTTCAAAATTGAGTTGACACCCGGTATTATCGATTGATCTAGACTGAAAATAGACATCGATTGTACGTTACTAATCGGCAAAAGACTTGCAATCGACGTCGAAATTACGTAGATTTTAAGGGCACAATTCGATAAGGTCTCAGAATTGAGGTTTGAAAATGAGGCGACACTTGGTATTGAATGTCAATGTCGACTGAAAATCGACGTCGATATTGCGTCAATTCGACCATTGCTGCCACTGATCACGCATGATCAGGATTCTTCATTCTTTATGATGGTCTCATTACAAGCCGTCTGCAAGTAGCGAAGTCACCAAATATTGAGAGTGCTTTGAAGGGAGCGAGGAGGTGTACATTAACTCCAGATCAACGTCGATTCGTGGTCGACCAGCGTACATTCCCAAAAACTAAAAATCGACCGTTAATCGATGAAACAGCGAGGCCCAATTTCAGACCGATATAAAAACTTTGGGAAATCGACCACTCCAGATCGACGTTGATTTGAGACCGATTTGAAATCGACACAAGAGAGCAGTCAAGGGCCAGATTTATGGAGGAGACTCAGAGACACCCTCCCCTTGAAAGAAACTAAAACGTAAGAGGAAAAGAAAGGGAAAATCTTCATTCAGGGAACAGAGAGAAGTTTTTCTTTCTTTTCGTCAATCAAACAAGTCTTTAATTTTCCCTCCCAAAATAATCTAAATCCATTTCTAGCAGTCGATTTTGGTTCAATAAAAAATTTGAAGAAGTCGTCTGGATAATGAAAATATTTTTTCTTCAACCTCTTGACCTGTTTGTATGTACTTCATATTTCTTCTCTTTCCCTCGTTGGAAACGCAAGCTGAACCCAAAAAATATTCTCTTTCGGCCAACCTGAGTTTTCTTATAATCTAGCCACGAAAAATTCTTATAACCCAACCTAGGCAAATTCCTATAATCTGGCCTAGAATAATTCGTCCAAGCAAGATAACCCAATGTAGTTCGAGTTGATGCCACAAGTTATAATCTGAGGATGTGCCCTCAAACAAAATAGATAGCAAATTCCCCACTAAGTAATCACAATTCACTTCGTGCACTGCCTTTGGGGGGTTTCTTCTAGTAACGCCATCAATCAAGACGAGCAAAAGCAGGAAACCTGTTTTGAACTTCGATCTGAGTTCCTTTCCTACGATCTAGCCCCGCTCCTCACCGGATACATGATTCAAGTTTCGTTCCGATGCATTTTCACAAATGCCACTTTCTCAAATGGTCCTGTCCATGCCCCCTGGAAACCACAATTCCTCACGCATGGAACTCGAAAATGCAAATCTTTTCAAGTCCCCGGCTGAATATAGCTCGTAGGTCGACATTTTTCTAAATACTTTAGGTAGTTCCGAGAGTTCAATCACAAGCCCTCATAGGTACAGATCGGAAATCGATATTTAGAAACAGGTCGGAGGGTTCCCACCCATTTTTTCTAAGAACCCCACCCTAATCAGAACCACAAATCCTCATCATATTAGACTCGAAGATGAAAATTTTAACAATAAACGTGGTCCATTGGGGCGGGGGTTGTCGTCTACCGTCCACAAGGAATTTTTTTCAGGAAATGTCAAACCTACAGACTTCTTGTATTAATAATACATAATAATACGGAGAAATTTTGAGTTTCAATCCACGCATGCAAAATGAACGAGGCTCCTCCAACAGAAGGGATAGTCCCTTACCAGAAAATCTATCGACCAAGCCCAATCTTGACAGGCGCACAACTATGAAGCGAAAATGAGGAAAACAATTAAGAAAAATGTCAAATCCGACGATGGCGCACACGCAAAGATATTGGAACAGTTTCAATTACATTCCTCCCCAAAAAATACCGACCTGGCTTCATCGTTGTTTGAGACTATTTTCTCCTATTCCTCAACTACAACGTGCATTCAATTACTTCGAGTTTGGCTGTTAGTCTGTACCAGAATGTATGTGCATACTCGTATCTTGAATGATACTTACAGGCTTTTCCAACAAATGATGGTCAGGAGAAAGGTATCTAACCTGCGTATAGCATAGGTACTTTTTTCTTGATCAACGTTTTCCATCCAAACTATCGATAGTTTCAAGAAAAGCTATCAAGACTATCGGTAATCTGGATAGTATCTTGCAAACAATTTCGGGACTACCGACAGCACACTGTGCGAGTTTTCAACAGAAATTCCTTGAGAATCTAACCAAGACATTGCGCTAGCAATTTTACGTTCTCGTTAGGTTAAATTGTAATTCTGAATTTTCGTTCAATTTTTTCTTGCATTTATACCAGAATATCTCATCAGTTCTTTCAGTACCTAACTTTTCTTTACAATGATTCATGAGTCGTATGCTATCTGACATCGTTGGACATGTCAGCTTGTCTTGCTATCGAACAAAATCGATCTTCAGTCTTTTATGGATGATCACGATCTCGATATCCTTTCCCTGAGAAGAAAGTTGCACTCGTGGTGGGAAAATAATCATCCTAAATAGGGATCGCATTCGTTTTCTGTACAAGAACATTACAACTGATCAGCGTTGTAATTATATTCAGTTGGTAAATTATTCTTATATCGTATGCTTGTTACGAAGTAATTATCTCGACGCACCACTCAATGTGAGAAATATCAATACTCCTACACCTACTTCACATTTGTATGCAACATGACAACGATCCTTAGGTTTGTCTACTTATGCGCCGTGTTCAGTTTCATTTATACGCGTAGGCTATGAGCGAATATAGTATTAAGAGTTTGCTAACGCGTTGTTCACGCAAAATGTGTATCGATAATTACCTTTTGGCTTCCTCTAGCGGAAATTATCTTGGCTATCGAATAATTCTAGATCGTGTGCCTGAAGTGTTTCAAAAGTACTTGAAAGATAGTAGAGGAGCGTTTGAAAATGTTCAAATTTTGGAATATCATGAGATTTCCTGTATACTCCTCTACGTCGATCAGTGAGTGATGGCATCTTTTTTTTCTATAAAAAAAAGCTTCCCGACAAAAAATCATAAGCATACGGAGAGGTTGCAGAAAAATATCAATATCAAGGCTTACAACAACTTTCCGTTCATCGACAGAAAATTTTGTGTTTTTTTTTCCTCGGACATGTATGATAAATTTGATAAAAGGAAACGAAATAGAGGAGGGTACAACAGTTTTCCAATAATTCGAAAACACTGTTCAACAGTGTTTCAGGAACATTGAAAACAGAAAATGATTCTACAGTAGATCTTACGCTGAAAACGATTCCGTTGCCCGTTTTTCGCTACCTCGTCCCAGTTTTCCTCAATTCTGTGCTGAAGTGATGAGAAATTCCAAAATTGCTCAACTTTGATGGAGAAAATAAGAGCTCAGACTCAAAATTTTAACCTTCTCTCAACACATTTATGTGCTCTACATTATATCTAGGAGATTGTATCAGTAAAAAATTGAGTAAATCCAACCAGTAGGGAGGATTTTATTCAAGTTTTTAAGAATCAATTATTTATGTTTCGAATTCCAGTTTTCAAATATTTCCCAAAAACATTCAAAGTTCATTATTTCTGCTACTGTATTTGAGTACCAACACATATCCAGAAAACGGAAAAATGATTAGAATTATAATTATTTCAGTTTTTAGTATTTTCAATGCGAAACAGAGGTTTTGTGATCCCCCTGATCCAATAAAAAAACACCCCTCAAATTTTGATTTATGTAACAAAAAAAAAAAAACCTGTACAAATGCTCCCCTAAAACGGCAAATACGAAGAATCGTTTTCATCAAAATGGCTTCACAACACCCGTGCGAAATGAAATATGATCGAAAGTTACGGTTAAAAGATGTCGCGGATGTGACCCAAATAGAAGGCAGCACCAAAATCCGCCCAGCTGACTGATATGCTGTCAACTGGGTGGGAAAATCATACAAATGTAATAAACAATAACGAAGCCTAAATCAAGAATAATGACCGATTTTTGTCAAGAAATCAAATCAATTTTATTGTATTGTACCTAACAAATAATAAACTTTGGTTCTGTAAATAATGTAAGATTCTCTTTCACTACCGCGACACAAGAAAGCATCAATATTATTGTTATTATTGCCACACTAATTTATGATCAATACGTGAGCTGGTGCCTAATCTATGTCGATTATAGTATCTGTGGTTCTTGAAAATAGAGGGAAAAATACAATTGAAAATTTGAACTACTCGAGCTTTTCTAAGTTGTGTTTCCCTCAGACATGTGTGACAAATTCTTGATAAAACAAAAAAAATAGAATAGGGTACAACAGTTTTCCAATAATTTCCTGTTTTATTCTAAAATTCATACGAAAGATCTGGAGTGGCATGGTTCCCGTTTGCCCCTCTTACCCTGGTTTTGAGGTTTTTGGCGAAGATCAGAGAGTGTTAGGAAAGGATAAGAAGAGCTGAAGAGATGGAAAAAATAAGTTGTCATGGCTTCTCTTTCTTAGCATATTCCAGTAGCTGATTCCCCCTTCTGTCATCAACTCCCACTCTATTCTCTAGTCGAAGATCTTGTCGATATCAGCCATGATTGCCTCCCTCCTTCATTCCTCAATCAACATTCTTCTTAGTTCTACTGATGACATTACATCCTGCAAGAGTTTCCAAGTTTCCTTGACGTCACACTCCTAATTTTCGTGATTTCTTCTTCCATTGGGATTCAAGAATGATGATGTCGATTGGCCTCATCCAACTTGTAATTTCTTTCCAGTACTAACATTAGGCTTGAGATCACTATGCTTCGATGATATGACATCCTCTTGTTCGTAACTCCTCAAAAATCCTTGAAAAATCCTATACCCTGATGACGTCAAAACATACCAAAGCTTTCCATATGTGTGCTGGGTATTTTTTCGTCTATAAAGCTCGTAGCTCGTAATTTCTCCCAAGTCTTCTTTCCTCCATCCATGAAGATCGAAGTTCGTTACAAGTTTCTCGTATCTCACTATCTTTCTAACGAATGCAGAACGTAGGGATGTTTGAAGTCCATACTTTAAACAGCGTCATTTGCAAAGTTCATAAGAGGAAAGGATGTGAGACGATGTCTACAATAGGGGGCTATCTTTGAAACAAGTTTTCCGTCTCTCTTCGTCAGTGTCTCACAGTAGTTTTCAGCCTGGGCCCCCAAAAGCCCCCATGATCAGACTTTCAAGAATTTTCTCGCGGCCCTTTTCTGCCCGGAAATCCCCGGCCGCGGGCCAGCACGACACTGCTCTTAATCAACATACATCTTACGAGACCATCATTGTAAACTCTATTCACCTTACTTTCAGTAAATATTCTTCAAGAGACCATTTTTTACAAATTTCAATAAAAAAATCACCGCCTTGTCTTGCGCTAATTTACTTGGACTAATTAAGTTGGCATAAATTAAAATTCAGATATCCATCGCGCATTAATTTAATCGCATCTCGAGTTACCAATTCTATTTCTATAAAAGTAATGGTAAATTTTCTTGGCTGAGCTACATTTTTCCCGCATGCTCTTTCGTTGGTACATCTACTGAAAGAGTGCTTACGGCCACATTATATACATACTCTCGTCAAATTCTTTTATTAATTATCTCGCCATATATTATCGTACGGTAAGACAAGGTACTTTGTATACAGCAGATCCACATTCGTCGATAAATGAATTTCGTTTAATATTCTCCTCTCAGATCTTCGTACTCTCCTATTTGAACTTAGGGTAGCCGTCTGCTTTTGTTACACAGAGGAAGAGAGACACATTTGCATAAGCGCCCGCCTTAATTATCCTTTGATGAATCGTTTTTCACAGAGTCTCGATTAGACTTCTTTTCTAAATGTATACGTATTACGTACTAATTTATGCGCGTAGACCTATACTCGTATTTCAACGCGTTTATTTTCTCGCCAATTCTACACGTCCAGGTTTTTTTCTTCTTTTTTTTCTAACAAGTATGCGAAATCCGCCACCGCTTTGAAAAGACAGCGCCGCGCCGCCATACATTAAATATACATAAATATTTTTAGAAAACCTACAGCAAAGCGTGGAATAGACAAGGTAGATAGTACTCGTGGGATAATCCGAGCGACATTAGAAAACTTGTCGGCGGGTATCATAATATACAACAACGGATGGCTAATACAAGAAGGTATTCCCGTCCATGGTCTTAACTAGGAAATACAAACAACACTCACAAATTGAGCGCAAGTGCGCCGAATTCGTGTACGATCGAAAAATTACACGCGAATTCAAGTGTATTCGATATGCATCTTGTGGCGAGAATAATGTATGAATTTGGCACTGCGTCAAACTTCATCATCGGAATAGAATGTCAATTGATGCACGAGACAGCATCGGTGGATGGGCAAATCATACACGACGATGCGAACTGGTCTTAGCGCTATTCGCTACTATTATAATTTTTGAAAAGAAGAACGAGCTACTTGTCACCCGGAGCGATCCGTGTAAAGAAAATTTACATACTCGCGGGTCGGAGGAGAAGAAAGAATTGAGCGGAAACTGCACCGAACTGCATTCGATCCAGAGGTACATTATAATGTACACTCTACGGCTAATTATATCGAGAGATCGCCTCTGTCCATGTTGTTTTTTCTTTTTTTTTGCAATAGGCGCGGCGGCATAAATTTATGGAGCGGCTAGCGAGGAAGCAAACTTATGTACCCCGGTAGGCACTCGATTGTCAGCGAAAGATTACACACGTCTTCTTATATCGTTGAAGAGCTGTTTTCATTTCAGACATATCAATCTTCCACTCTTATCAAGTATTTACTGAACTACTGACGTCTCCCTATATCTGAAAGTTGTTTTTAAACCAGTGCCGTCCCTTAACTCTCGCTACGACCTCCACACTTGTTACCTTTCATCCTCGACGTTCACATCCCTTTACCAGAGCTCCTAAATATTTCTCCTGCTGTGTGAAGCAAATGAAGTACATCAACCACTCCACTATTCCTCACATGATGCTTTGCAGATGCTTCCAAGACTTCAACTCCTATCACCGTCACTGAAACTCAGTTCCCAAATCAAGGAGCTTTAACACATCTCCTTACTTTTCAAGCAACTCTCTTTGATTGCCTTCTTTATCGCTTATGCGCGCACACTCGCCCCTCCTCTTCACCTCTCTCCCTTCTTTCTCATTCAAACGCCTTGGTACATGAGGCACCAAAGTATTATCGCAAAACAAGTTACCACTATCTCACACACCATCCGCTATTCTTCCTTCTGTTTGATATTATCCAGCTCACCTCTTAGCTACCACCAAGAAATGATTTAGGGAATAATCGATGACAATGTACCCACAAATGATCATTTTTGACATAATTATGTATACGTCTTTGGGCTGTGGGTCAGTCAGAAATTTGCAAGACAGATGATGTCATCCTGACATTGACTTGATTCGGGACATAACGGGCCTAAGATGACATTATCAACTTTAGAGAGAGATAATACAGGATTACCTAGCTAAAAACGTAACCTAACATAGATTGAATAATATACTACGGTAAACTAGGCTACAACCACAGCCTCACATACAGTGCACAAGGCTCATACCAGGAGGCTAAAAAATACCGGTGGAGGGACGAGCGAGTAGAGCAAAAGGGCTCGTCAACTAGTCAGGTTCGGTTACTTTTGACACGCAGTTATTATACTAGAAACTGGGCTACGGGATATGGTCTGTCTGATAACGTCAAAAGGTGCGGTCCAGCCGTAGGCCAGGCCAGGCGCCCAAAAACAATACATGATTAGTATATTCTTAGCCTGATCACAATTTCTAATAAGAGCCACGAGTTCCAGTTGGCGTTGCTGTCCGGTTCGGTGTTGCTCAAATACCTACGTATGCAGAGGCTGCTAAATTCGCACGCGAGGAGTCTCACTGTTATAATCTTCCACCAACTTGGGTAAATCACTCCCAGGTATCAATATTCCACACCTAAATTGCTTCTCTTTCCCAGGATTTACGTTCTTTCCTCTCTAGAATCTTATTCACCCTACCACTCAATCGTACCGCCATTCATTTAATTTGACATTCAACTGGACTTTGGGCCACTAGGAAATTAAACCACTATGGGAAAAAGGATGTTGTACAACTTGGTGAGAAAAGGTATGAAATAAGGAGGGGTTCGAGGAAACTTGGTGTAAGTTTGACAGAGTTTGAAGACCTCAACAGGCAAACTAAACCACTATGAAAAAAAGGATGTTTCACAACTTGGTTAGAAATGGTATGAAATAAGGAGGGGTTCGAAGAAACTTGGTGTAAGTTTGAGGGAGAGTTCGAAGACCTCAACAGACAAATTAAACCAATATGGGAAAAAGGATGTTGTACAACTTGGTGAGAAAAGGTATGAAATAAGGAGGGGTTCGAGGAAACTTGGTGTAAGTTTGACAGAGTGTGAAGACTCAACAGGCGAACAGTTGGTTAAAATCATATGACAAGTCTTTACGGAAACGCGAATTGGTTAATTTTTGGCACATTTTGGTCCATAACACAACTCAAAATGTCGTAAAAAGTTGAGTAGGGACGCAAATTGACGATAAAAATAAGATACAAATTTCGTAGATTTGAAGTACTTATACATCCAACGTTTCGCGTTGTTACGCTGGAACAGTTTTAGTGCGAATTCTCATTTAATTGGTAACATCTTTCTGGTTCACCCAGTATTTTGATGGTAGACCGATTTTATTGCACCTAAAATTACATAAGTTATGTGAAATAATGTCAATAAATGGAAAATTTAAAAATAAATTGAATTAATTATATGAAGCGGCTTGCATAAACAATCGACCGTCCGCTCTCTTATCATGTAATGTACGAAGAGTCAGTGACAGAACGAAGTTTAAATGAGTCAAATGTTTGATGTACGTTTCTATTCTAAATTATATCAGAATTTAAAAATTTACATTCAAAATATTGAACGGTGATAAAATAAATTCTTAGAATAATACTAAAAAAAAAATTATAATTATTAATAATATTAGTCTTATTAACTTCATTATAAAAGTGATTCTTAAAGATGAAAAGATAAGAAAATTTAATAACAGGCCTGTTAAATTTTTTTTTTTTTTTTTTTTTTTTTAATTTTACAAGTTTTGAAGCTACTCTAGGGCTATTAGCTTGACAAAGGTTTATTGAAAGGACGGATACTATCATACGGTTAAATGAGGGGGAAGATATCGGATGCGGTTAATTTTAAACATAACTGAATAAATTTTTCATTAAAAATTAATCAAAATTTGAGAACAATATATTATATAAATTTGGTTCAAATTCTTGTCCAGACGGTAATCTAAAAAATTTTTTTAATAAAAAACTAGACGCCACTTCCGTATTTTTTACGAGGCCTCGTAAAAAATAAAAGTTTTGACGGAAATGGCGTGAAGTTTTTTCTTAAAAAAATTTTTTATATAAATTTTTTTATAATTATGAAGGATTTTTAATAAGTTTGTTACTATCAATTTTTATATTTAATAGACCTGAAATACTTTCTTTTTTTTTTTTTTCTTTCTTGGCATACTGTTCACAAGATATTTTGATTCATTGTTAATGAAAAATTTTATTTAATCATGTTTAAATTGAATTTTCCAATCAATAAATTAAATTGTTTCATCACCCTCATGATATAATTTTTAATAAAATTTAATAGTCCTAATGAAATAAAATTACAAGAACTTTGTATACAATTAGAAATTTTTCTAATTGTACGGAGTTTTTTATTTTTGACGGTTTTTTAACATTAAAAAAAAAGAGTATTATTCGGCACTGTCGTCAAATAAATTTGTTACTACAATAATAAGTACCCGACGTTTCGGATCAAACGTGATCCTTCTTCAGGGGGAAACGAGAAAACACGTTTCTAGTTTCCCCGTGAAGAAGGATCACGTTTGATCTGAAACGTCGGGTACTTATATTGTAGTAACAAATTTATTTGACGGCAGTGCCGAATAATACTCTTTTTTTTAATGAAATAAAATTAATTTAAAAGAGATTAAAGAAATTATTATGTTTGATAAATAAATAAATAATGATAGTTAAAATTAATATTTATTAAATGTATTACCAATAAATTATTTTGAAGAGAATTATTTAGAATAATATTTAAAAATAATTTTCATATCAAATTTTAAATTCAAAATTTATATTTATAAATAATTATATTAAATTCTTTTGTACAAACTGTTGCATCTCCAGTACAGGACTAAACGTGGTTTAGAAGTAAGATTCCTGGTTGCACTATGAGCAGGAGACAATAAAGGAAGAATTTAGGAAAAGACAGAATTGAAAGAGTCGGGTAAAGCCTCATCAAATTTCATCACATCCTTAACTCACGAATTAAAAACAAGGCTAGAAAGATTAAAGCCCCACCATAATCGCTCAATTCAAGCTCTAGCATCAGGATCTTGGCCTCCATTTTTGTCCTGTAAAAGTAGCTCTTACTCAGGCTTCCTCATTTACATTCTTCTAATCACCCTTTCTCCCGAAAGAGAATAATTCATTCTTGTAGACCCCAATCCGATAACCAAACTTATCCTCATAATCCTCCTCAGTGGTAATTTTTGTCTGGATTTTGGGCGTATTAGGTTCCCAGACAGAGGGATCGCCAACCAAGTGGATACCATCTTTCATCAGCCCTGGACAAACTCATTTCCTGTATTTGGTACATAACCAATTCTTTGGGGCTGAGGCTCAACCTTTCGTAAAATCTTCGCTTTGTACCTTATCTCTTGAGACGTGGGGCGTCATACCTCGGATTCTGCATGAGCTTTAACAAATTTTAATCTGAGAACTGGACCCATACACATGAGACTTAGTAATCCAACGATGAGAGAGGAAGAGACTAAAATCAGGCGTTGCTCTTACAAGCCATTCTTCCAAATCTTTCATAATGTCATGGTCAGTATAAAATATGAAATATAATCTTCGTTTTTTGCATTTCATAGAAAATCATCTAGAAAAATAGCATTAGACAATTAAAATTTTTGCATCATTGTTATATCCAGACGACCTTCTAGTTAATAATTTGAATTAAGAAGTCTGAAAACGTCACTGAGTTATTCCCATACTGCTGTACCGTTGTTATCTCTACGACATCTTTCTTCCAAGCTTTCGATAATCCGACAAAAGGGATCTCAATCTCGTACCACGATCTGGACTGGTCTTATTATAACTTTTGAAACGAGGAACGAGCTACCTGTCACCTGGAGCGATTCGCTCAAGAAAATTTACATACTCGCGAGTCGGAGGAGAAGAAAGATGAAGAAAAAAATTGCACCGAACTGCACTCGATCTAGAGGTGCGTTATATTATACACTCTACGGCTAATTATATCAGAAGATCGCCTTCTGTCTCTATATATTTGCAATCGGAGCCGCATAAATTTATAGAACGGCTACGGCGGAGAAGCGAATTATTTGATTGTCAGCGAACGATTACACACTTTTCACATCGTTGGGGGAGCTACTTACTATAGCTGCTCTAGGGTACGCGAACTATAATATGCTAACCGTAAAAAGGCGAAGATAATTACGCTCTCGTTACTGTACAATTTCATCGAAAAAAAAGTACCTCATCGTCGTCGGTTTGTAAATATGATATCGACTCGTCAATATTTTTCACCTGATTAATGTCATTTGCCGTTCGACGAAATAACGGCGGAGAAACTACGCGAGTAAGTCGACTAATGAAAGAAATTGAAAAAGGAGCACGTAATTTTCAGCGCATAAAACTCCTCCTCGCGCTCTTCTTTTTTTTTTTCGTCATTCGGTCTCTTCAGTCTTCGCACAGAGTTCGGCACGTCGTCCTCTTCTTTCTTCGATTACACTTGCCAAGAGGTCATCCAGAGAGTCTACGCGTATCCATCGTCCAACAGCTCGTGAATTCGATTTTCAACGCTTTGAGAAATTCGGTTCACATTCCGATCCGTTGATTTCTTCGATACGCCAAGATTCGATCAGCTTGCTGAATGAAATGTATATCGAGCACCCATCCATCCATCCATCCATCCATCCATCCATCCATCCATCCATCGTCGCTCGTTTATCCAATCTCGGCTATTCTATTTTAAGAAGAGGAAAAAAAAAACGGATCCGCCTCCGCTGATGAAATTGTGCTACCGTATTATAGATTGTTGTTTATACAAAATATCTTCCAGTTAAGATGAATCTCTATAATATAGAAGAAAAAAAAAGAAAAGAGTATATACAAATTACATGGTGGAATAATAAAACGACGCGGAGTATATACGAGGAGCTAGGTTGTATTATCCTATATACTTTCCATAGTTTTGTTTCATCCTATCAATTCGATACGGTGATTGTCCGGTTCATCTATTCTCTTATACGATAAAATCTGATTGTCATCGTTGATTATGAAGGATTACGATGAAAACGTAATAGCCTTTCGCAGTGTAGACGCTCGGAAAAATACTCGTACATATTGTAACTAATAATTTGCTGATGGGAATTTAGTATATTTGATGAACCCCACAGCCTTTGGTGACTGGTCTTGACAGTTATTCTTGGAATGGGAAAATCGGGACCCTTATTCGCAAAGATGAATCCTCAAGAGCCAGGAGAGTAAAACAGATTCAACGTACTCGTGAACTTTCGACGACTACATTCTTATTCTGTGCACTGGTATTTTCTAATCTTGGTCGCATTAGGACCTTTGTTTGCAAGTGTCAGTTTCAAGAAAACATAGAAACTGTAGCAGACAGTAGATGATCCCGTCAACCTATGATTATCAGCACGGAATCAAGACACTTTTCATCAGAGTTGAGTTCCTAAGAGGCAGGCAAAAGGGTGCAGCGGGATAAGAACAGTCAATATGCCACCGAAACGTGCTTATACAAAATTTAGTGGATCTCTTGTGTGACGTCAAGAAACGACATCCCAATTTTTCAAAGAATTTTTCGAAACGTGCGCACGCCACAGTAGAATGATAGTTTTAAGTCCAGTTTTTTCCCGCGGATTGTAACGGAACAACGAGAACGTAATAGGGTTTCACAGTCTAGCATCCACCGGACATGAAACCCTCATTGCACCAAACAAAAAATCATGGAAAGAAAAGTTTGGTAGATACACTTCGAGAGGGCGCATTGATCGTTCTCATCCTGCTTTATCCTTTGTGGTCAGTTTAGGCAACATTTTTGATTTTTATTAGAGGAGCAGCGCACTCTATGCAATGGTAACTGGCAAAACTCACCAACGAGTTTGAACAAGAGGTGGCCAGGGAACCTGCATTATGGGGGGACGTGGGATCTGAAAAATGTAGATTATGACGTCACAAGGCTGACCTATGACGTCATCAAACTGTGAGGTTATAAGGATCGCTCAAGCTATACCGGGCGGAACAGAAAGATTTTACCAGTTAAATATGGGAGTTTGAGCTAAATTTACTTCAGCGAAACATTGGATGTATAGTTCGAATCTACAAAATTTGTATCTTAATTTTATCTTTAGTTTACGCCCCGACTCAACTTTCGACGACTTTTTTGAGCCAATTCTTATGGAGTAAGACGTGTTGAAAAAAAATTGACACATTAATTTGTCAAAATTATCAAAACTTAAACATTGTTCAAAACTTCTACATTTTACTTGATTTGATAGTAGAATTTAACGCTGATTCAAAAAAAAAAAAACCTGAATAACCCGATGCTTAAAAGGGGGGGGGGGGGGGAGTTTTCAAATCCTTATTTCAGAAATCTCAGCAAATTGATCAATTTTTGGCATACTTTAGTCCATAATTCGGCTCAAAAAAGTCGTAAAAAGTTGAGTAGAGACGCGAATTTAAGATAAAATTGACAAATTTCATAGATAAAAAACTGATCTACGACGTCGTCTCAGCCTCCACCCTCAAACTATGTATGATAGGGGGACTTGCAAAAAAAACTGATCCGTGACGTCATCAGATTTGTGACGTCACAAGGATGACCTAAGACGTTATTAAATTGTGACGTCACAGGCCTGGACTGGAGCTATACATAACAGAAGGGGGACTTAAAAAAATTGATCTATGACGTCATCAGATTCCAAAATCACACGGCTGACCTATGATGATGTCATCAATCTGTGACGTCATAGACCCCACTCCCAAGCTATATATGATAGCAGGAGGACATAGAAAATTTTCGAGCTCCCGTGCTTTGCCAGACGGTGGACGGTATTTCGGTAAAAACCCCGGATAAAACAGGTTCCCTCATAAAATTTCGACTCTCAGGCTACTTATGAGAGGAGGGGGACTTGGAAAATTTTCGATCTCCGAGATTTGCCAGCCGAACGACTTCTCTGTTAACACCCAATCTCCTACCCTCAATTATTTGTCACGAAGTACGTCTTTTTTCTTTCAACGTTTTTCGAAATCCTCTATGTGACTTCCACAATTTTTCTTGACATCAAACTCTTCTGTAAATCCCTCCTCCATATGTACATGAACTAAAAACCATCCCCTGATGATATCTCCTCTTTGTAATTTCCTTGTCTTTAGGGATTTTTAGAGGGAACTTGTTTTATGGGGGATTCGCGGCCTAAATCTCTCTCCTATCCCATCAGATCCACGTGCCCCATAAAACATGTTCCCTGCTAAATGATATAAGGCCCTGCAGTCTGGCACACTTTATTTACTGAATGAAAATTGATGATATTTCGAGTAATCAAAGGAGAAAAGGTATTCAATCCCTCTAACTTCTCCCTATATTATACGCTAGTGATGAGATGAATGTGACAGCTGAATCGCGGAAAAATCGAATAAAATTGTCTCTTTTTTGGACCCAATTTAAAGAAATGACGACAAGATAGCCGTGTCAGCTTCTATAAAAAACGATTAATTAAGATTCCAAAAATAGTGTACGGTTGCATCTAGAGTTTCATCAACGTGCGACGATTCTGATCGGTTTTTCTAATCAACTCAATCTCTTGATTCTCACCACTTCAAAAAGCTATAATGCGTATTATTGATCACATGGACATGGAGGACACTTCATTTCTCATTAGCTGTACATCTTCCAACTTGTAACCGAATGTCGATTGTGAGCATTTTTAATCTCATCCGCACCATCATTCCACGATTATTTATTCACAATACACTTCGGGTACAACCGAGTTTGTTTTTCCTTTTCCTCCTTCGAGCATACACTAGTTGTACCTTAATAGACTTTTTTGTTGTTGTTATTTTTGCTGACTACAAGTTTCTCATCGTAACAAGACCAGCTACCACTGACGTACAAACCTGTTCCATTTCTTTCAAAATGTACGATTCGAATCTAATTTACTAAACTTAGTCTGCTTTTTTTTTCTGGTATTGTAATTCGATTAAGAGAAGCCGTGTAAGTATGAATACCACTAGGAAACGTGCTTAACTCTATTTTCTTTCTTTTTCTTCACGAAAGAAAGAGCCAACGAAAACTTTTACTAAAATACTGTGGCGTGATGGGAGCAGAAATTAATAGAGGAAATACTCGACCGTATCAACGCATCGAATTAGTCGATTTATTTATATACATAACATATTTACAAGTATTTTTCTGTTAATCGAGCTTATAATTCAACCAGTCGAAGTCTTTCGATGCAAGATTTTTAGATTAGAGAGCCTGCGTGCTCCGAAAGTGTAACAGAGATGTGATCGCGCCTCGAGGCCTAAATTGAAACGTCCGTTATATTGGTGGATTAACGTCCCATCGAGCGATTTTAATTTTCAACGCCGTTTACGAAAATACACTTTCGTCGAACTTTTTCAAAAAAACATCATCATTTCCAGTCCAGTGAAGTTCACGTACGAATATCGCTCCTACTTTATGTAGCGCATGGGCGCGAGAGAACGAGAAAATAGAGTCGATAAATTTATAAAATCCTCTTCCTCGCCGAACTCTTCATTAGCTAATCAAAGATTATTAGAGACCCATAGCATTACAAAAGAGAACGACACCAGATCAAGGGGATTACGAGGACTAAAATCGCTGGCTATAAACGTATTGTAATTCGATGATTTAATAAAATTTTCTTTTGCTCTTCATTCGAGAGCTATACACGCAAAACCTACGCCACGCATTTATATAGGAAAATTATCATCATCGTCCTCACAATTAGACTACGATTATTGCTCTCTTCGCCACGTATTTCACATTATCTTGCCGGGCAATAAAAGTCGTCGATTATCGAACACTACGTAATAAGTTATCCGATTCCATTTGGCTGGATAGCTGCCGGTCTTTAGGTGGATTTGTATCCAAAACATTTGCATATATTTGTGTCTTCTGGGAGAATGGGAAACGCATTAGCGATCGACGGGTGGGCGTTCGTAGAACGCAGCATATACGAACTCAATTCTGTACATACTACATCGAAAAGACGAAACAATCTTGTTACTGGGAAGAAAGTTTTTTTTTTTTTTTTTCTCAACTTCTGGGAAATGAGATAGGACGAAATTTTTCTTCCGTTTTAAATCGTCGTCGAATAACAAATTCGGATGGAAATTTATGTAGATTTGTCAAGCACCGCCGCCGTAGTGGAGAATGTAAACTCGCCGCGTATATCTCGAGATACTATGAGAAGTGCGTGAATTTGCGGTACTGAGAAAAGGCTGGCCGGTGAGTACACAAAGGAGCACGAGAGTAGAACGGCGATAAAGATTTCAATTTCTGACAAATTAGTTCATAAACTTTGAAGCTAACTGTATTCGATTATCTGTATGTGAGACGGGGATATGATCTGATGGTCTGTCTTTGACTTAATCCTCTAGCCTACAGATCTGTTCAGATGTTTGTCCTATCTCTAGCTTTTCTTTTCGTCGCAAGCACATTGACTAATGAGGTACCGATCACTACTTAACCGTCTTCAGCCTGCGTGACTTCACGCAAGCAGGCTTCAAGCTTGTCAGAGGAGCAAGGGTAGGATATTTGAATGGGTGTGGACAGCCGACGTACGAGTAAGTTTGATTGATATGAGGAATTACGAAAGAAACAGCTAGCAAATCAAAACTAGGCCAGTAAAGAAAGGTGGAAGTACTAAATCTGAAACGATACAGAGAAGATAGCGTGGCCCTTGAATAAAAGCTATTAGTCCTTCTTCAGCTTTTCTAGATCCGCTATCATCTTGTCCGTTGTTCCTCAAACCGTCGATCGCCAAGGCAGTTTTAGTCGATTGCCAACCTTTTGGAAAAATTGTAAAAATGTAAAGTCGAAAACTGAATACACTTGCGTTGGGTTACGTCTTACTACCTACTGATTTTATTTACTTCGGTCGATCGGGAAACATGTTTGATTTTGAAAATAGATCGCGTCACAGAAACTTGGAGGAACATTGATCTGGTCACTTGATGTTTGCTTCGGCCCTTGTCGAAATCCACACTCCAACGTTTTGATATCTCTTTTCAGGTCTGACCTTTGTAACGTCATCAATGACCCAATTTAGAGATTTTGGTAAAATTTCGGTTTCTGATCCTCTATGGAGGCAGGACTTGAAGGAATTGTGAGCTGCAAACCTTTGTAGCGGCGGTGCCAAGACCAGATTGAGCTCTGAACCTCTAAATTGGGCTATAACTAAGGAGTTTCAAGCTCAATTCTCCCTCTAGACGTAGAAGCTGAGCTACAACTAACATAAGCTAGGCTCATACTCTTTTAGTTGAGTCTCTTTCTTACTATGGACTGTAGGTTCGAGCTATCAATTAATAATTGATTGTCAGAAAAGAATACTGGTTGAAGAGGGGCATGACGTCATCAATGTACTCGGCTGACTAGAAAGGGTAGGAAGAGGGACTTGAAAAGAAAACCTTGAGACAGAATGCAAGCTAGGCTATAACTTGGAATTCTCATGTTAAATTTCTCCTCTAGGCAAAAGGTAGGCTACAAGTAACATGAGCTAGGCTCAGTGAAGAATTTTAGGCTCATACTCTTTTAATTAAGAGTTGGTAGCGTAGTGGTTATCGCACTCGTCAGGAAAACGAGAGGTCGCGGGTTCGATTCCCACTCAGGCCAGGAGATTTTTTCGTCATATTTCCTCTTCTGTCCTTATCTATATGATTCTTGTGAACGTCCGCACTTACCAACTTCTTTAGTCTCTTTCTTACTATAAACGAGGTTCGAGCTTGGTTAACTAATCGTCAAGAAAGAATACTAATAATTGAAGACGGGCACTCCATGTTTATATTCAAAACCCCTCCACTCCATGGTACGAGTTTTATTTGATATCCCTCCTCTTATACATAGCTATTCTCTAGTAGAAAGAATAGAAAGATGTAACTCTTCTCCTCCTAGTACATCTCTAAATGGTTTAAAATCTTCCAACTCTTTCGCCTTTATATTCTCCTAGCTCAATGATCTGAATTTCTTAAGTCCCTCACCCCTCCTTTTCTACTTATTTATTTAGGCCTTACTCGAAAACCAAAATACTTCGAAGTACCTCGCTTGATCTGTACAGCCCAGAATTTCAAGTCCTTCTTCCCCCTCTCTCTAAACATACAGGCCGATTTTTAAAATTCTTTGGATCCCCAGTTCGATAGTAAGTCCGTTAACGGGGGAAGAGGGAGCACACTCACAGATTTCGAAACTGGGGCAGGCCTTCAGTGAAAATTTCAAAATAGGAACATGTACAGAAATGTACACATCCACTAAAATGATGGTATTCAGAGACGCAGTCTCACCAACTCTTCTATATGGCAGCGGGACATGGACTCTGTACTGCAGGCAGGTGAAACAGCTCCGAAGCAGATTCTTAGAATGCTCTAAATCCGCTGAGACCGAGAAATTGGATAGAACTGGACTGGCTCCCATTGAGACCCTCATCAGAAGAGTTAGCTAAGATGGCTGGGCCACAGTCACAGAATCGATGAAGGGGAAAAACTCCCCAAAAATTGTTTCGCGCGAAAAACTATCAAGAGGAAGCCGCAACGTCGTCGGTGGGCAGAAAAAGAGGTGTAAGGACTTCATTTGCGTTGTACGCGCAAAAACTGGCCTGCTGTCACACTGGGAACAGGTGTCCAAAGACAAAGAGCACTGGAGGAAGAGAAAGTATTCGTTCATGGAAGGATCACTTCAACGGCCAAACACGCAAGTGATGAACAGTAGGAGAAATTCCAGTGCGACGAATGTGGATTGCCTCAGGAGTATGAATGATCCCGCATACAACGAATCATCTGAAGAAGGGAAACTGTGAACCAGTCTTGGTTCGTACAAATATTGTGTAGCTCGAAAGTTGGAATGAGTGTACCACCCACCCCCTCCCCCCTGCATACACATAATTTTCCGGAAAGACAGAGGGCGACGGCCTTTCCACCCATATAACAGTACCATATTTCAATCGATTTATTTCTAGCAATCTCCATCCTCTCATACTGGAAATCTGTCTTCTCATTTGTTAAGATCGCAAACTCATCATTTCATCTACTACCTTACCTTTCCTTTTTCTTTCTCTCCCCCTCTATGGAAACTTACGATCGTCCATAATGAACCATTAAGATTCTCCTATCTGTAAGGCCTGTGTTTTGCCATGACAAACGAGCGTATACCCTCCCATCTCTTCGCAAAAGTTTGCTCTGCATTTGTCGAGCGTTATCACAGAATTTGCCAACACTTCTCAAGTCTCTCTCATTCTCGAATTTAGATTAAGAAGTATCCTAATCTCCGGTTTTACTTTTGTACTGAAATGTTCCGCTCTCTTTCTGTACTGACCTCCTTCTCATTCACTCCAAAATAGAGGTACACTCTCAGCCCTCTAAATATTTTCACTCGAGAAAAACTGCAACCTTGAAAACATTTCATAATCTTCTGTATCACATTATCCAAGTTCTTTTTCTACTTCCATCTCGAAAATCGATCTCGGAGGTTAGAAATATATACACCTCAATTTCCTCCTCAACTAAAATCTAAGATTCGTGAACTAAGGGTACGAAGTTTGAAAATATTCCGAGCTCGAATCTATTCGGTGTTCCAGTGTTTGCTTCCGAAGATATTACAGATACTCCCAACCTTCGATTTTACCTTTTTAATGGTAGAAATTCGCAATCAACTTTGACTTCGATTTTATATAATAAAAATCAAACTAAAAACTACTCGAAAAACTTTCCAAGAAGTTTTCAATGACGTTTACCAGAAACTCACTCGTCTCCGCTACTCGTACCAGATGTTCTTACTTATGTTAACTTTTAATCATTCGAGATATCGATACACATACTTTTTAATCAGCAAATTGCTATTACCATTTTTAGTTCCATTCACCACCGGCGAGTTTTGCCAGTATACCGACTATATAAGAGTAGGATCCGAAGAAAAAAGAAAGAAAAAAAAAAAAACTTTTCATTTCTCCCTGTTTCACAATTTTTCGTGTCGAGATATTTTCTCTGGTAAATTATGAACTACCTATACAGTTTACGAAAGAGAGAATAAATTACGTGAAAGTAATTTCAGAAAAAAAAAAGTAAGCTGCTATTCGTGTACCATTGCTGTTTAAGTTGAAACAACGTATTACTCGTATACAAGTATTCCCAATATGATACGTGAACCAGAAATGTCATGTTTTGATAAAATACGTAGGATGTAAAATTAACATTATTGCAAATATACAGGAAGTTCGATGGGCTTATTATACGTATATAATACGTAGTATTTCTTAACCTCTTTTAAATGTATATAATAATGGAATAGAGAGTATACCTATATATATTTTTGTACCAACTTTCCACTCAAGTTTGATGTACTTCAGAATTTACTCATTCTTACTGGAACATCTGCGGCTCCCATGTGATACGTAATTTTTTTGGATACCACAATCGCAATATTTTAAAAAATAAGTACGACTTTTTTTCTGGTTTGATTACATTCGAAACGACATAAAAATGAACATATCAAATAATGTGGGAGCTACGATGAATGAAAAAAGAAAACATAATGTTTCATACGTCATAGAAAAACATTAAACGAAGATTTATCTGCACAATACTGGCATCTAAAGAGGCAGTTTTCAAAATTCGACTTTCAAGTTGAATTTTTACGAGTTCTTTTACTACAATCATTAAGATTGCTCTGCCCTATATCATTATTCTTAGAGTATTAGGAAGTTTCCTTCTATAGAGTGAATGGATAGAGTGTAACGGAAGAAAAGCAGAGGAAGAAATTTGGCATCAGACTTTGAATAGTCGTGTGACCGTCTCAAAATTGTTTGCTAGAACTTTGTCTAGGTGAAAGGTAACGAATAAAAGGAGTACGAGAGGGAAGCAAAACAAGAGAGGAGAGGATAGGGATGGGTAAGTCGAGGATGGTCTAGTCTGTGGATCTCTTCTTCTCATGATGATTCACAAGAGTACGGGCTGAAAACAGAGAATGAATAAGCGGTAGTATACTTCAAAATCGGAGGACACGGAAGAGCTAGAGTTGGTAATTTCAGGGTAGAAGGTACCTGACTTGACAGCCTGGTCGACCATATCACGGTCCGGGATTTTACTTACAGCCCAAAATATTTTCAAGTTTCTCTCTGATCTATGTCGGACTGACTGGCACTCCTCATATACACAACTGAGTAGCTGGAACGTGAAACGCTATCCAAAGTCCTTTTTCGCTTACGTCCACACTTTCCAGCCACCCTCGCACTTCTCTCGAAATCTATGCGACTTGATGATCCTCATATGATTTGAAAGTCAAATTTATCAAACTCCCCAACCCTTCATATTTATATCTCAATGATTAGAATTCTTCTAAACCCATCCTTTCTCATAGGTAGCTAGAAAATTGAGATTGTTTCAAGCTCTCTCGTTAACTAAGAAGCACGAAGATCAAAATTTTTCATCCTCCTTTCTCGTTCAAATGCAGCTCAATATCCGAAATCTTGCCAAGTCTCCCTTCTGGGCTATAAAGCTCAATAATCAGCATTTCTTCGATTATCTCTATCCTAGTATAGAGATCGGATGTTAAAATTCCCCGCTTCTCCTCTTCCTAATATGTGTAGTTGGATGATCAAGAAAGTCAGAATCTTTTCAAGTTTTTCATCGTCGATCAACATTTTCAAGGTCTCCCCTACATTTCTGTTGTTATCCCTCCTGACGGTTCCTCCTTCCTGTCCTCTGATGTTGTGGGCCTCTTTCCCCACATTCCTAAATCCCCGAAGTTGTCAGCTCAGGATTTCCATGAGGAAATTTCTGAATTTTTCCTTCTACTCAACACATATTGGGAACCTAATGTATGTATGTTCAATACTAAATTCTATGAGTTTCCATCTTAGTCCATGGGTCATAATAGAAAATAGTGGTTTTTGGTACCACGTGGGGGGACAGAGCGTCACTTTGGGATATGTTAGTAAGGGTGATACTTGATATAAAAAACGATGATAGACCTCTGGGAAGAGCAGCTTTTCAAAATGGTGGATCGGTCTTGTGGTAAAAGGCAAATAACTGATGTCGTATGGGTCAAATTTTCTACTTTTCTTTATCAATAAAAGAAAATGAGGCCCCGAATGACATGTCCAGCTTCCCGTCCCTCACATCCTGTAATAAATTTTCTGGGGCACGTTCTAGCTCCCTAAAATGAATATTTTTGCAAATATTTTGAAAAATTGGGCATGAATCATGAAAAGTTTCAGATAAACAATGTTCCCCGTGAAATTTGTTATAGAAAATACCATTCAAACTTTGCTATGCGTCCAATTATCAGCTTAAAAAGTTCGTCAAAATTTGGGAATTTTGGGAAAAAGTCAATTTTCAGCAATAAATATCTAAAAAATCAAACACTAATGAAATAAAATTTCAAACAAAAACTGTTTATTGAAAAATTTTAACTGCAAAATAGATTGCCTAAACTTTCTTCCAAAGTTTGTTGATAGTTCTGAGCTTCTGGAAGAAAAATGATTGTTTCAGGGTGTCCAGTTTGTCACTTTTAAGTGACTTGGTCACTTTTGTAGGCTTTAGTCACTTTTTAAAGAAAGTAGTCACTTTTGTCACTTTTTCATACATACTTGAAAATCACAAGTTTTTCCGGTGTTGCCATCACTTGGCATGTGTTTGACCGCGAATCTTTCTTTCTTTCTTTTTTCTATCTGGTACCCGTGTATTTCGCTTCCCATACCACTTGGAGCCTTCTCTTCTCAATTTTTTTTTTTTCTTTTTTTTTTTCGTTAAATTCGTGTTTGAACGGAGAATGACAATGTCTGGTTTTTGATAATGATTTTTGCAATTTCAAGTTGCTGATATTCCATTTTACCGGCAATTTCAAAAAGAACAAGTTTTTCTAATTGAAACTCAATTTTTCAAAATATTTACTATGAATCAATTTTTTCTAAAAGCTCATAACTCTTGAAAGCTTTTCAAGATCATAACTAGACTGACAATAAAATTCAGATGGTCCGTGATGTAGTGAATTTCATGAAAAATATTTTTTGTTTGAAATTTTTTCTTATTAAAACAGCTTATTTGTTTGTAATATTTGGAAACAATCGATTCTCTTCCAAAAGCTCAGAACTATCGACACACTCTGGAAGAAAGTTTAGGCAATCTATTTTGCAGTTAAAATTTTTCAATAAACAGTTTTTGTTTGAAATTTTATTTCATCAGTGTTTGATTTTCTAGATATTTATTGCTGAAAAATTGACTTTTTCCCAAAATTCCCAACTTTTGACGAACTTTTTAAGCTGATAATTGGACGCATAGCAAAGTTTAAATGGTATTTTCTATAACGAATTTCACGACGAACATTGTTTATCTGAAACTTTTCATGATTCATGCCCAATTTTTTAAAATATTTGCAAAAAAATTCATTTTAGGGAGCTAGAACGTGCCCCAGAAAATTTATTACAGGATGTGGGGGACGAGAAGTTGAATATATCATTCGATGCTTAATTTTCTTTTATTGAAAAAGAAAAGTAGAAAATTTAACCCATACAACATGAGTTATTTGCCTCTTACAACAAGACCGATCCGCCATTTTGAAAAGCTGCCCTTCTCAGATCTATCATCGTTTTTTGTATCAAATATCACCCCTAGCATGTCCTGAAGTAACACTTTGTCCCCCCCCCCCAAATGGTACCACATTTTCATAGGGCGATGCACCATCTGAGTTTGGTATTCCGTAGGCTCCCCTCTAGGATCACTCATATCCGAAGTATTCAAAAGATCTACACCCCCCCCCCTTCTTCTTGCTCACATTACCAATTGGCACAGATATATGTTGATGACGTTCTGTGCCTTTAGAATGGCTTTGAGCAATTAAGGAATGAGTTTTTAGCGTTCATTAATAGTTTGTACCTCTCTATCGCTTTTGCCATGGAAATAGGTGGTTCCAGTATTAATTTTTTAGTCATGACCATTTACATTATCAACAACCACCACAAATTTGGAATCTTCAGGAAAGGGGCTTGTACTGACTTATCAATTGATGGGTCGTCGTTTTGTACCCCCTCCCGTAAATGCTAATCAGCTCGACATACAGTATACTAGACTTCAATAATGATAACGGTAAACAGCAAAGAACTAACAAGGGCATAAAACATGATCTTTACATTTTTTTTTCAGTTCCTCTGCCTGATCCACACAACTCGATGATCGAAATTTTTCACGGTCCTCCTCTTCTCAAATACATAAATTGTCAATTGAAATTCTTTCATAACTTCCCCCCTACAGCTCGATGGTCGAAATTTTTCCCAGTCTCCCTTCTCATATACACAACTCGAAGGTCGAAATCTCTCTTGATCGATCATTCACACGTAGCCCAACACTGTACTTCAATCAAAGTATACGATTTCTCGTGGTATTTCTTCGAAACCCTCGTCTAGAAAACACTCAACCTCAAAACTGTGGTAAGACGAGACGAAAGAACCGCGAAATCGCTCCTGGATAACGTGGCGATGTTTTCGTACCGCGACCGATCGAAATGGACCACCTTTCCGGAGTCGAACATTCACGCGAACGCGAGAGGACGACAGTTGTTCCTCTACTGCGGGTAAAATTTCTTCATTAAATAGGTACACGTCGACCATCAGGCGAGTAATAAAGATATAAGAACAACATCCAGAATAATAACTTTAGCCTTTATGAATGAAGGAAAGTCAACCGCAGTGGGCGATTCTCTCTCCATACTCGTTTTTTTTATTTTTTATAACGTTACCTACATTGTAGATATCAATTTAAGTTCAACCTATGGCTGAAGACAGCCGCATGCGTTTGTTTTCGCTCTTTGCTAAAACGCGTATTTTTCCGTCTTCGTCGTCTTGACCTCCACCGCGAGATATAATGGCGAAAGAGAAGAAACCGCAGCAGTCGACTCGTGTCTCGCAACTCTTCCCTCTTAACGAATTATTCAGTAAAGAATGAGTTTCACGATAGGCGCCTTTACCTTGCTCCTTGTGGCCCTCGTTTGTTACAACGGATTAACGCACGTTCGCGCATCAAATTGTTTTCCATCAGAAAACGAGAACGTAAACTCTTGTTCCGAATGAAACGCTTATATCATGATATTTCAAATTGAATCACGTCAGACTTGACAAGGTCGATGCAGATGTGCGAACGTAATTCGAGCGAGGTAGCGACGATTATCGACGAGAACTTTTTGGGCCAACACGATAAGATGAGTGAAAACTTTCAGGCCTATCGCTCTCACCATGACCTTTTCAGACGATTAACCTAACTTCAGAAAATGTAGGTAATCACAGCAGCGGCGTCGAAGTACTCGTCTAAAATTTATGTATTTCATAATGAGAAGGGGATTCGTCGTAATTGGGGTCCACTCTCCAGACTTCTCACTTCCGTTTCTACAGCAGCAATCTAACAACCGAAACGATGTTGCATTCGAGTAGGAGGGGGAATATAAAACGAAAAATGATAAATAAATAATGTACCAACCTGTTAAAGGTGTGCGCCTACTGTACAACTGATGGGTACAGGCGGCAGTTAACTTCCAAGTGATGACCTGCTAGTTTACGGTGTGTAGATTAATTGTTTAGATTGTAGTCGGCCTTCGTGCGAGAGCGGATACATAAAGTGCTAGAAGTTCAGGAGAGGCCTTCTATACCGTACGGTACATACAAGTATATTAACATCGCGTATATGCCGTAATTTTTATGATTCCTGTCATCCATTTACTGTCCCATTTCGACATCTCTATACAACGTAGATTTCGAGAATGAATATCGGCTCCATGATGGACGCCATCGTATAGCTATACGTCCCTATATCCAGAAAGAGACGAGACAAGCATTCTGATTAAAAACTCATTAACGACTTCCTCGTCGATAAGGTCCGTTCATGATAATTTGTCACCTACGTATATATAGGATTACTAAACAATGAAGAAGTAAAAGTAAACCTTTCACCGGTAGAGATTTATCCGAGATATAACACAATAAGCGTACATTATTATTATTAAATAGTACTAGTCCTAGACGCGCATGATTTTCATTATCATCTTTATTTCAGGAGAAAATCGTATCGAAACGGAACCCTTGAAACGAGCGATTGCGAAGTCACCAGAGAACAAAGCGAAGAAGAAGCGTCGACCCATTTCTTCGCCGGAAAAACGCATGAACGGGCTGTCCTCGTTGGGTATTGTAGAGAACCGTTGCTCGACGCCGTCCGCTTTTACCAATGCTAGTACGGTAACGACCGCATCCCATACGTCCACCATCACGGCTCCGGTCAAAATGGAGGTAAAGACAGAACGTCTGAGTCCGGCGTCCGGTATGACGGACAATAATTCCTCCGGCTCCGGTAGCAATACTCCGTCCTCGTCTTATCCGGAGACACCGCCCGGCGTCAGCAACGCCGGCGATCGTATACCCAGTCCTTCGCTGTCGCCAGCTGCGCAACTTTCACATCCTAAAATGACTGATCAGCCGATGGCTCGTAATTATAGCGATATGATAAGAAGCTTGGCTGCCAAGTACAATAATTCGAATCCGAACGAGTAAGTAGTTTCATACTTCTACATATTATAATACACCAACAACCTTCGAGCATCAGGAAGAAATTGATCCAGTTTAGAATCGATAAGCGTTTCACTAATTGAAATTCTCAATTTTATTGTAAAGTGGTATTTCTTACAAGATAAATCTCGGTCAATAATCCAGGTGAAGTTGACTGAACCCTATCCCGCCGGAGTCTAGAATTTGTACATACACGAGACCTCACGGCTCACCCCCCTCACCGTAATTTTTGAAAATGATGTACATTTTCTATCCCATCTGGAATTGCGTCTGCTCAAACAAAGTCAAACCCCGGTCTTCTTTCTCAACGAGTTGCTCGAGTAAAAATTTTCGACTTTTGGTTACAAATAGAATTCTTCTGAAAATCTATACTCTTTCGCCTTTGCGATCGTTATTTAAGCAAAATATTTTCATACACTTAGAACAACTCATGAGGCCATTCTTTCGCGAGCCTTGTTCAGGAATTTTCAATTTGATTGTTCTCAAGAAAGATTTCTTGATGATTGAACAGAACAGAGAACGAAAGGGTACAATAAATTGAATAAATATCGTACTCAACGTAGGCTACATAGTTCTAATATGTTATTGCTCTTTACAGAATACCTTATCAGTGACGATAGAACAGATTTGTAAACATATTGTTTTTGTGAAAAAAAATTAGGTGCAACCACACTGGCACAGTTTTAGATAAGATTGACTAGATTGATATCTGTTCAATTTCAACGGGGTCATAATATCAGCTGCCGTCTTTTCACGTCCTCTTTTACCTTCCATTCGGAAGTTGTATTCAACATTGCTCTGAGAACTCGTGCCAGTTACACATGCTTCAAACATTGAATCGGCAAATCATTCTACAGCGGTGCCTTCAGGAATATGTACTCCGATTTAGTGTTAGGAACTATCGATAGTTTTTCCCGAAAAACTATCGGGACTAACGATAGTTCTGTTTGAAAAAACGGCGATAGTATCGTCGATGGTTTAAGAAACTATTGATAGTTCAAAAATTTTTCCCTTTCTCATCAAAATTACATAATCGGTACAAACTGACAAATGAAAATTGAAAATGTGCGCCAGTTCAATGAAAGATCAGTCAAACGGTACCTGTTGTGCAATGGGCATTATCTAGTCGCGTCCATCATCGGGTAACAGTAAAATGCGTTCCTTGTCGAGCTTTTCACAAAAATGATAGCGATCAGAAGAAAGGTGTCTATCTTATGTCTAGCATAGGTACTCTTCCCTTGTTCGACAATTTTTATCCAAACTATCGATAGGTTTAAGAATCGGTCTACCAATCATGTCACGCGGTGAAAAAAATGATATTGATACAAGAGTCCTCTATTCATTTTGCCAGCACAACTAGATCTTAATGCCGAACAAAAACGCTAAACTTGAACAACGAGAGAGAGAGAGAAAAGATAATAACGCCTTTGTCGGTAAATTGAGCCCATCAAATACGCAAAAAAACTATGTGTTTTTCCCTTCCCCAATGTTCCAGACAGTATTACACGCAAAGAAAATCGAGTTCACTGCTCACGTCGCCGCATGAAAGGTGTGAAATGGAAGTTTGTTTTCGGATTAGATCTAGCCTAACATCAATTTGATAATATCTTAATTAATGATTGAGCGAAGAGGGATCATTGATTTGTTTAAGTTATTATCCTCTTTTCGAAAACGATTATTCTGATCACGAGACTTCAAAAGTTACCACGGGATGAAATTGAGAGATTTCTGTATTCTACACACCTAGGTTACCTTATTCCGACAATGAAGTCTCTATTCTCAACTAGGTATAGAGGTCAACTCGTCATTTCAATTTTAATTTTTCGATATAAGTCAGCTCTTCCTCTATGGAAGATTGTCACGTACATATTCAACTATGCACCTATGTGTTACGCAGTAGTTAAAGCACGGGTTATACCCTCAAATTACGGATATAAAATATTTAATTGGTAAAATTAATTAGAATGAGTATAAGTAAGTGACTCACAATTCTCCGGAAAAAGCTGTTAGCCATTTATGATCGATAGAACATTTGATAGATTTGCGAATAACTTACTGGATCAGCAAAACAAAAAAGCATTACCTAAGTTAGCGACGACTAAATTTAAAAACGCGCACTCTGGAACAAAGTTGAGAAAAATAAGACGAAAGAGGGAAAATAATCGCGAGAGAGGAATTCTTCATTGACCACAATAAAGCAGTAACAACGACATGACGCGATGCACTCCGAGCGTAAAACAATGATGGCGAATGAGATCGCAAACTTACGAAGAAATAATATATTAGAATCGAATGATGACAGCACTCTCTTAAAATTAAAGAAACACTTCGAAAACACTCACGAGATACTTGAATACAAGAGAGACACAAAAAAGAAACTCAACTCAAGGGTATCGGTAGGCAGAAAATTACGATCGGTCATCAATCCGAACTAATCAACCAAACTGATGAAACTGCTGTTGAAGATGAAGTCAGCTGTTCAGCTCATGAACTCCGCAGGAGAGTACAAAATGGCGGTTACCAAAGCTGGTGTAGTGTGGGTGTAGTAGAGCGGGTGCGCAGTGAGTGTAGACCTGGTGCAGCCGGTGACTCCAAAGTGTACTATACTCTGTTCACATTAAGGAAGGATAGAAATATGACCTTGAGAAGGAACGGTAGATTAAAATTACCCGGAGCGTTCCGTTCTCGAGGTCATATTTCTATCCTTCCTTAATGTGAACAGAGTATAGAGACCTGAGTGTAGAGTTTTTCTCCGGTATTTTGAACCGGATATCCGCCAGGTTTGCTAAAAACGCTCGCGTTCATTCAAAATAGTTGTGGTATATCAGTAGGTACTGGTACTCTTGCTAAATACAGAAGAGGTATCAAGTTCAAACCAATTTACAAACATTAAAAACTGTAAGCGATCAAAACCTTTCCTAGAGAACGTTGAAAAATTAGCTGCGCAGGTGAAAATGAAAAGATGATTGTAGGTACTTTTTAGTAAGTACTTTTGAATGATAATACCCTTGTCTTTTGTGGAAAAGAACACATAATGCTTCTCCAAATTGAAATTATTCAAAATTTAATCTTTTTGGTGATGTAGCAATCAATTTTCTAATTTCTTCTTATACCATGAGTCCATGACGTTCAAGTTAATTATTGAAATGAATACGAAGTTTGTTGCAGTTAAATATAGCAAATCATATAGGTACTGGTAAAATCATATCATATATGATCACCTCAAAAACAAAATGGGCTGTGGTGTTCTGTACTCCTCTGATGATGGTTATTTAACCAAAAGATATCTCATATTTTATAATTATTTTATTTTAATTGTGCAGTTTTGTAAATTTTTATATATTATATCTAACTTTAGTAAGCCTAATTAGAACTCCAAGTTTAATCGCTTATGTCAGTATTGGTAAATGGGAGAAAAATGAAAAATTTGGAACGACTGTTGAATAAAGCCTTTGAACAGAATTGAAGGTTCTGTCATTACATCTCATTTGTAGAATGTGTGTTTGTGGACATCTTTTACAGGATATCAGGAAACCAAATCTCCTAATGTTATTTCAAGTTTTTTCTTTTTCTCCCATATCTGCTACAGTTTTGATACCTCTTACAATCTTTTCCCGCTACAGCGTGACGCTAACGCTATCTAGTTTAATTAAAAATCATATCAAACATTTGCTAAGAGCACTACAACCAACAAAATTGATTGAAAACCAGGAATGATTAGTTTAAGCAGCTAAAGGTTGAAAGTGCGTGAGTAGCCATTTCTTCATCAGTTTTTACGCAAACCAGTAGCCAGTTGTTGAATCAGCAATTTAGCAAAAGCCAGTTAGCTAATTGTGTAACAGCTGAATTTAACTGCTCCCAATATTTTCAATTTTTTTGATACTTTTCAATTTTATCCTATTTTGTTGCGCATCAGCAGAAGCCAATAAGTCAATGAAATAACAAAACAGCTGATGAGGAATTTAAGCTGACAGTACAGTGTAAAATACTTGGAAGCAAATAGTCAGTCAAATTATGATTAACTTGTCGCCCTCTTTAAAAACAGGATCAGGAAAATTTTTGAATTTTCCCATTATTTTGAATGCCGATTGAGTTTTTTAAAAATAAATTGAGAGAGATTTGATTTCTCAATACAATATTTGCAAAGTACAGAGCGGTTGCGCTGATGCAGCAGGCAATTTACAGAAACTGGACAAGAAGGTGACTGCAAATTTTCCACCATAAGATCTCTTTTAATATGAATTTCTATGAAAAAGTGCAGATTGCTAGCAAAACTTTTCTCATCTTCTTGTCTCCATTAGCGGGTAAAATTGACAACCATTTTGGTTGTAAAATGAATTTAGCACCCCTTTGGTTAACATTGGAAAACAAGATGGATGTTCGGCAGACCTGCGCTTTTATCCCATAATGAATACGTCAGCAAAATGGATGTCCATTTTACCTGTTCTCGAGCTCCCTACTCTCAATCCACCAGAGAGCTCGCCACAAGATAGCGCATTGATCGATCTATATTTTGCAAATTAATACATATGAAGGATTTTATGATTGATCATTGTAAACTATCAAGACCAATTCTCCTGGAATGTTGAATCTAAAGTGAAACCTCCCTATAGCGGACACTCGCAGTCGCCGAAAATTTGTCTGTTATTTAGAGGTGTTCGGTAAAAGAAAAAAAAACAAAAGTTGTATTTATGATGATGTTGTACACAGATAGTTCAAGTGAAAAAATAAAAACATTTCCTCCGTGGGAGGATGTACGTTTTGTTAATCAATGAAGTTGAGTTTGGCTTTTCCACCACTCAAATAAAACCCAAAAATATTATTTTAAAAAAAAGTATTGAAAAATGTAGAAAAATAACACAATTCTGTTTTCATTATTTTCCTATAACTGCATTCTAATTTATTCATTTGAATCAAAAAATTGAGCATATGAAAACGAGAAAAAGTGCCCAAAAGTTTGGAAATAGTATCCGGTATTTCAAGGTTTTTGTCTTTCTATAGAAAACGGATGTAAATGTTCCTGTTCCCGAAAAAGTGTCTGTTAAGGGAGGTTTCACATATGAATATTGCCAATTATCGACTTCCATATACTTATGCGGTTATTGATTACTTTGAGAACGTTTTGATCGTTCATCCGTTCTTCAGGAAGAAGGATAATTTAAGAATAAAAAGCAGGGGTGTTCAGCTAAGCCAAAGCCATTAGCCGTTAGCCGAGCAATTTTCATGAAAGCTAATGAAATCATGTTAGCCATTAGCTTAGCCGTTAGCCATTCAAATTGGAATTGCTAACGGCTAATATTTTCTCTTCCCCACACCTCACCCCTCCACATTGAAGCCCGTACTTTTAGCCGTTAGCTTTTAGCTCTTAGCCATTAGTCAATCTATTTCGGTCCAGAATTAGCTAGCTGTTAGCTAGCCCATGAGACTAGGTTAGCCGTTAGCTGATAGCTGAAGCCAATCGATTTCTTTGCTTCGTTAGAAATTGGTTTTTAAACAAATTTCCATTTCCCAACTCCCATTGAGGTAAAATACAGAAGAAAAAAGAGGAATAACGAGTACAAAAATAATACATAGCGTAGATAATTATACATTATTTTCCCCGCACGTTATTTCAAACATTCAAAACAAGTTGAGCGTTCCAAAAATGCAATTAATATTATTGTGATGACTCGAGTTCTACTCATTTTCACCATCAATTCAAAAGAGTAAGAGTTGTAGCTTCCCCAATTTCCTCTTGAAAGAGCCGAATATTAGATTTCTCGAAGAAAACTTCAAATTTTTGGTATTACAATGAGTTCCTATTCTGCATCATGGTGTTCTACCAGATAGAAATGAAAAATAAAAAAAATAGACAGTCGCTTTTAATGAGTCTAAAAAAAATATGAAAAATTCAAGAGAATAAAAATTTGGAACAGTGGACAGAGAAATATCATTTGGGGGATTAGGAAACATTTTGAACAAAAAACAAAGGAAGGGTTACATGGCTAATCTAAAAGAAAACCTTGACATCGGTATTGTTCATTAGAGAGAAGAGGGCCCGGTGGTTATCAACTATTTTGATGGATCTAAGAAGAAAACCTAGAAAACTCATGTCTTAAGTGCAGAGAGGGAGGGGATGAGCTGGGCCATGTGACTTAATAAATTTGAAATGGGTTTGGCTCACGGCGAAATTCCTCCTAAAATTACTAAAAAGAGGCTATTATCCTCCAAAATACGGCTCTGACATTAAATATAAGAACAAATTCAATGAAATGTTCACACATTTTTCGTTTTTTTTTTTTTCAGCTACTTCAACTCACCCAAAAATGGTCTTTCATTCGGCGATCCAAGGTTCACCCCTTTCAAGTCAAACGCTGCTTCTCCCTTTGCCGGTCTCGTATCACCGCTGAGATCAGGCAACAACTCACCACCTTCCGTGTCCTGCCACCTACCGATGGCAACAACAAATACCAAAGACTCGAACGACACGGATCTGAAGCACATACTAAACGCAACCGAAGCTCAAAACTCGCTCTTTTCTACGTTTGGTCTGAATTCTTTCGGTTCTCCTGCTGTACCTGGCGTCAATCTCCCACTTTTTCCTCCCCTAGTGGATATGAACTCAACACATCAAGCGTTACTAAATATGGTTCGAAACGCCAGCTCCGGTAGCGTCAATCAGCTAGAGAGTTTCATCAAAGGAGCCTCGTGTAAGCGACCTTCCGAGCCGACGAGCAATCCGTTGGATCTTTCATCGAGTGTGCCGCCCAGCAAGAAACCAAAGAGACCCTCCTGCAGTTCGAGCGAGTCCTTCAGTTCGGATGCGTCGACCACGCACCATCAACGTGCGAAAGATCACCACCGAGTGCAAATCAAACGGAGTGGTAGCGAGTCTCCTAAACCGCCAGCTAAGTCAATGATGTTTTCGGTGCCCAGTACGCAGCAACCTCTCGACCATCGATCCGGTGTGAGCTGTCTTTCAATATGTACCTCGTCGTTAGATCAGTCTTGTCCTAGTCGCGAAGGCGTAGAAAACATATCGAATTGGTCGATAGACGACGTGCATAATTTTGTTTCCTCAATAGACGTATGCGCCGAGTATGCTGATGTGAGTATATTTATTACAATTACAGAAAATTTTCTATCCTAGCGTGTAGATATACGTATAATAGCCGGACAGCGTACAACAAACACTAAGCCCAACGACAGGCTTACGTGACAGCGTGACAGTTTGATTTGTCGAGCGGGCAACAGTGAGCGCGTGTACGTAGAACTTGACAGGAAACGCACGCCGCGTATAGGCGAACATGTCGACTGGTTGATGTGTCAAGCAAACGTTGAATGGTCGACGAAACCGGATGCGGTAAAAGGAAATTCGAGATTCTTCGAGCCTAGTGTGTGTAATCGATTGTACACAATGTTTGTAACTCGACGGCGGGCGTAGGTTGTGGTTGAATTTTATTCATTCATATTTATTTTTTCTATACCATAGGAGGAGAGCATTGTAGATCTGCTCTGGTAAAGAAGAATATTTGTTGATAAGTTCTTGTTGAGAAAAAACTTTATATCAGTCTACATGAATTACGGTGACCTCGGAGGAGAAAAAACAAAGGTCTGACTGCTATAGATTGTATGCTAAAGAGCGCCTGCGATACCAAATTGTTGGAGGATCCGAACTCTCCGCCCGCTTGTATTTCTCCTCCTCGGAACCAGAATACTTCATACGTGTGTCTCGAAGGTTGAAATCTGTCTAAGACCCCTAATATTTGTAGCCCGATTTTTTTAATCGTCCATTATATAGTTTGAGGGTCGAAATTCTTCCAAGTCTCTAGGATAAGCCAGAGGGTTTTCATTCCTGAATGACAATTATCGAATAACACCCACCTCTGTATCCTCTGATGTTTTTAATTCTTCCAAGTTCTTCTCTCCCTTCTGATATTATATAGCTCGAGGTGCAAAATTGTCGAAGTCCTCGAGGTAGACCAGAGGAATTTTGCCGAAAGACTCTTTCCCAAATATAGCCTCCACCCACTTGAAACCACAATCTACATTCGGCACCTCTCTCTGTTGATGAGTGCAGAAATATAGCTTCTTTGGAGGACGGTGCATCCTGTCGGTTACGCTACAACTGAGAATCTGAAAGGGGGTTGATATGATGTACTTGTCAACATATTATGAAAAAGAGAGAGGCTACAAGAAGAAACTCGTACACGAAGAGGAGGAGTTCTTGTAACATACACCCGATAAACAGAATGACATTGACAAAATAATGTGATATCTGAAGAAAAGTGAATTACATGACCATTAGTCGACAATAAACTATGTAGTCGAGGCAGAAAAGAAAAAAAAATCAACGCAACGAATCACAGAAGGTTGATAGGTTTACGCGGTAGATACAGTTTTACATCATGAATAGCTCTTTTAAACGATGTTGAGGATCATATTTCAACTGACTTCAAGTGCAAAAAACCCTTTCTTCATGATGCAGTGTAGCAGAGCAATGCATTTATTCGATTAAATATTCATGCTAAATAATGATTTCCACTCGAACATGAATACCGAGTTCACGAGTGTGTAATATGGGCCACTTATTTTATTTTTTTTTCTTTTTGGTTTGTGCTCTTTTGTGCGTGAGAATTATTATTATTTAGTATTCACTCAATTTATAACAAATCGTAACGTAATTTTCGCTCAGCATTCAATGTTCTATTCGTACTTTTTTTGGGGTCAAGTGACTCTAGGAATAATGACCGTACACGGTATTTTGTTGTATTTCTCTCTCTCTCTTTCTCTTACAATAATGCAAACGTATTTTATAAAACGGGTAAACCGAACGACTGTAATTTGATAACGCGCGTGTTTTCGTATAATGAATCAAAAATTTCGTCAAATCGTACCGCAAATAATTTCCTTATAATATATCATCAGGTGTCTGGACAATCCGAATAAATTATTCCTTTTTTTTTGCAAACACTCGTTCCTCATTTCCTAAAAATATATACTCGTATGCTATGCATCCAAAAAGAATAGCTAATCGCATAAAACTCGATGTGAAAGTGCAATCATACTTAAATTCGGGAATACGTACTCGTAATTCTCGGCAGACAAAATGAAGAAGACAGACGAACTGACCTGACCGACCACGATACTAAAATGGAATTTGCTATCAATTAGAAAAAAGAAAAAAAAATCAATTATTACTCGTACAGGATCCGCTCGCCAAGTATCGTTAATATTCTACTGTATCACAGTATTTTCCAAACTTGATGCAGCCACAGTGCACACGCACATATTTCACAGGCAGGGGAGGGGGCGAAAATACAACAGAAAACCGGTACACAGTTCGTGTTTTGACAAGAGTTTAGTCGAATCGAATTTCCAATTCTGGTCAGCACGCCCACCAAGAGTATTGTTGATGTTAGTCTCTACAGTTTATTGAATGCTCGAGTAAAGCTAACCTTTGGCCACTATAACGACCTCACCTTTTTTTTTTTCATCCGAGCAGAAGCTAGATCTGGTTCTCGATACTGCAGGCTGCTTTTATTCTCTCTATTGTTTTTTTTTTTTTGCTCGCCGAGCGTTCTCTCTATACTTAATAATTATGTTTTTTCTCCCTCGCATCTTTCTCTTCTTCCTAAACGAAGTTATTTTTCTTTTTCGAAGGGCGATCCAATTTCCGGCTCTTCTGTCTCGATCATGCTGTTCGAAGTGAAAGAGCGAGCGCTAATTAAATTTTAGGGGGGTTTCGAAATGGTCGCCTTTGTTTCGTCGTCTAACAGTCGATGGTCAAGGTAGTGCCAATAATACGAAGCGTGTAAATTTCAAAACCGCCAGCTAATGGGACTCGAGAAAAGGCGTCACTTTCGCTTTTCGTGTGCGATACCCCGGCGTATAATAAAACTCGCACGTTTATTAGAATAATAGCGATTCGTGTATTGCGCAGCGTATATTTTTGGAGCGATTACATTCCGGACTCCCGCCGAAGGTAGTGGAATGTGACTCCGTAGACAGACCGTTTGTCAATTAGATGCGCGCATCGTTCCTAAAATTTTCCAACTCTTGTGTTTGCACTGTACGAAAGTTCTGAGATTCGGCTGGGACACTTACAGCCTAGGAGAATTGAAAAAATAGAGAAATGAAGTAGCTAAAGTACGATTGCTGGAAAGCTTCCGAGACAAGCTACTGAAAATGTTCATCTTGAAGCTGGTATCCTCTTGAGAATCCATTTCTTGCTAATGTCTCGCTAAATTCGCTGTTTTGAAGGGGAACGTACTCGTATTTCTGATGAAATCTTCTACCTCCTAGTACGTTCGGTTTCATTCCTTGAAAATCATATTTTTGCAGATTAGTGTCTCTGTGTATGGTAAAAACGATATCTCTTCAATATAGAATATGGATAAAACTATTTTGCAAATTGTTTAGGAAAATTTCAAGTGTCCAAAGCGACTCAGTATTGTACAAAGTAAATGACGCTTCCAAGAAGTTGTGCAAAACTTTTTGCAAAACGTATCAGCCTCTTTTACGGGAATAATTCAAGAAGTTCATGAAGTTTGAAAAAAAAAGATGAAGAACCAAGTAGCCTAAGGTCTGCTCTCTTTGGTTCTTGGACGTCTTCACATTTACCAATAAGTTACTACACAGTGTGTCAGCACAGTTCCTGAAGACAAGTTTTTATCGCAGAATCGAGTACCACAGCTTGAGACCAGTTTAAAGCCACCAGAAATTTTGAGTAACCGCTCTTCTAAATCTGAAGTAACGTAGACTTGAGTAAAGGAAGCCCTTAGGAACACATCCAAGAATGGAATGACTGAAATGTAATTAGAGCTCCACTCTATCAGGAATTTGCTCAACGATATACAGGTTACCCGAATCTTCCTATGTAATTATGCTCTGAGAACAGGGATTTCAAGCTAATGTTTCAGTATGTCTCATACATGACATGCGACTTATGAATTATTTTTGCATATAGGTAAGTCCAAACTGTCAAAAACGCCTCAGCCAAAACTTCTTAAACTGAAAGCTTCGTTGATTTCTTGCATGCTGATCCCTCTTTTATCCAAGATTCGAGCCGACTACAATTTTGAAGACTCTCCAATTTCTTGAGTCAAAGTTCTGCTCAATTACTCTTTTCGGTGAGCTTTTCCAGACGTACCGTTACGGGACGTGGTCAAGTAATAGCAATTTAGATGACCCGACAGGTCCAGTGGGTCAGTCTTTCAAGTCGAAACTTTGGTAACCAGCTGTCACCAAATCTCAGAAACTGTCAGTTCTTATGAGCAGTTCATATCTCTACCTTCAGACTCTTGAGATTAGCTATCCAATCACATTGATTTCCATTAATTTATACGGATGCAAGATGAAGACCTCGTTTTTGTTCATACTCTGGAATCTTGAATCTCATCTTTAGAGAGGAAATTCCAACAATATCTTGCAAGTGTCTTCGACCCTTTTGAACTTATTTTACCTTGCCTTCTTGAATTCCACCTACATTTAGAATAAAAGTGGTGGGAAAAGCGGAATTAATTCTATTTTATCCATTTTAGAGAGTTTTTTGTTGTTGTAAAAAGGTTCACAGCACACTGCGCTTATGGAGCTTAGAGATTGAATGTAGTTGACCAAAATTTGTATCAGAGAGTTTCAGTCCCTTTAGCTTGGCTCCTTCAAATATAGTATTTCCCTTATAATCTTTTATTATGACGAGATTTCTCTTCATTGAACAGTCGCGATTCCCTGTAGCTTCTTATTTGGATCCTCCTTGATATCTAACTCAATTCTCCCAACTTTGGTTTCTCACTTCTGGTCGCTTATTGTCAAAATGGAATCTGTTCTATGGGAGGTAATTCCAAACAATTTGCCGTACGCCTTGCGGCGTATGATGTTCAGCTAAAATGAAAATGATCTGAGTCCAACATCGTTTGCAAAAATGGTCCAAGTTCCCCTCCCTACCACATATAGCTCAAAGGTTGGATCTGGAAAAATTTCGACTTTCGAGCCATAATATAGTATAGGAGATTTTAGAAAAATTTCGACCTCTGAACCATACATGATGAAAGGGGACTTGAAAAAATTTGGCGGGTGCCGTTCGGCCAGAAACTTAAAAAAAGTTCGACTCTCGAGTTATGTATGATAGGATATAGGGGGACTTGAAAAAATTTCAATTCGCGTCTATAGTAAATTATGACAAAAAGGAGACTTCCGGTGTTTGAAGCATTGCATATCTGGTTCATTGAAGGGGCTAAGCCAATTTGTGTGAGAAGCATTGCGTGTCTAGTTACTTGAAGCGGCTATCTTAATGTGGGTCATATCATGTATTATTTTTCAACCCATAAAACAGGTTCCCTGCGTTCCTCGTTTAACATCGTCGAGGAAGCCATCGCTTTTTTTTCATTGCCTAAAGCATTACTCTTTTCTTTCTCAGTATGACATTAGGTTCGTCTGAAGGGGGAAGGGGCCTTAAGAACTACCCTGAGCTCCATAGATTTACTAGATAACTTCGTTATTTCCTGAAAAGCCCAAGCTTAAAGTTACCCCAGACCCCACTATGGCTCTCAAGTCAATGGCTTTAATAAGTTGATGGCGCATCATATATAAGTCGGTTCCAGCGTCTCGGATCTCAGTTCTCCAGTATTTGGTTCCTTATATCGATAGGGATCATTGAACTTATTGCGAGATCTCCTTGAGCTTGAGTTGATTGTTGTTCTGGTTAACAATCTCTCCACGATTGCCTTTTATGTACATGACCAGGGTATTGGTTGGTGCGAGTTCTTCCTCTGGTATCTTACAAACTCATTCCTGATTTCCAGATAGTCCAATTTCTGATGCTCTATAAAGGTTCAACTAAATCTCTTTTCGAGATTTTTTTCTACTACCTCACCCCCGTCTGTTTCAGGACCGTGAATGTTAGTAAAAGATATTTCTATGTTTTGTGTTCGAATGGCTTTCGATTCACTGTGTTTGCTGAGGAGGTCAGAATCGTTCATTGTCCCACCACACCCAGACTTTAAAAACGTAAGTCTAATAAGAGGAGTGAGTTTTAATTTTGTTCCTTGGGAAATATGATAACCCCCTATGATTGAGGATCTTGCAATCTCATTTCTGATCTCTAGTGGTTCTAATTATGTGAATGACCATTGTATTGGTTGGTGCGAGTTTTTCCTCAGGTACCTTGCAAACTCATTTCTGATCTCTAGAGTGTCTGTTTCTCGATACTTTGAACTGGTTTAAACTGGTAGTCTTTCTCCAAAGACCTGCTTTTAAACAGATTTTTTCTAGTGTCTTCTTTCCCTCTGTTCTGAGATCCTGAATGTTGGTAAAAATTACTTCAGATTGATTAGGGTTATTGAAAAAGGTGAACGTCGTCTAATATCTCGGCATTTTCTGACTTGACAAATGTGGCCCTTGTACAGGGAGTGAGCTTCATTGTTGTTCCCCGTGATAGATATCTCATCGAATTACAGTGTCCTTCCAAGCTTTTCTACATGTGGTCATCAAATCTCCAGGTTGATCACTTGTAGACCAGAGTTGTGTGTTCGACGCTAAAATTTGGTTTAATCTTCAATCTGCATCGATCACCTTCGAGCATCGAGTCACTTGTCTTTCAAAACCATTTTACTCCTCCACCAATACAGAAAAAGTTGGTCGAGTTGACTTGCAGAATTATAATACAATTTCTCCATTTCTTTTCGGCCAGATGCCCGTGGAAAACGAGAAGCATACATCGTTCCATAGCTATAGACTATAAGACTACATGTGGAAGTTCGACCTCGCTTCAAGAAGCACTGCTCTCTGTCCATCGGAGTGCCTCTGGTTAGCTCGACCTGTTACCCGCTGAACTTCACATATCAAAAGCATGCTTCAGTGCAAATAATAATATAGCAGAGGCCGAATACTGTATCGAGATCTACGATATAATAAGGTCCGTTTCGCCCGAAGCGAGCTCCATCTTACTGCATAATACGAGAGGTACTCGAATGTACACCAGCAAACTGTTTCACCCTCTCCCGAGTGTAACCAACGCTATTTCCATGGAATATTTATTTCATACGTCGCGTCGCGCAGCACAACAGCAGACTAATAAAAGCTAAAAGATTAATGCGAGCCGGCAATAATTTAATAAAGAGAGCAATGCGGTTTATAATTACGGGCGAACACAAATCGAACGACGACGAAGACTATCTCGCGTCGACAAGACGGATTTTAATTAGGCACATCGTAGAGGATCGTATTATACTCGTTCGTTTGTCTCTTTTACAGTACGATAACGAAGCCGAGAGGACAGTTGGGCGAGCGCATTTGCATAAATAGAAATACGAATTCGAGTGTGACACCGGTAGTCTACCCTGTGAAATAGTTCCAGTGATTGACGGGGCCACCTGATTAACGCGATTGTGGACAGAACTCTTTTTTTTTTCTTCTGTCGTCCGGAAAAAATGACTACCTGCAGCAAGTCGAAGGTGGTCGTCGTTAGAAGGAAGAAATGTTGGCTGTTCCTTTCGAAAATGATGTATACGAAGTAGATAGACTACGTGTACTGAATGCAAATCGGGAAAAGTCGTTTTCGGTGGAAAATATACACACGCAGTTAATAGATTGGTTTGACTAAACGAGGTTGTTCAACCGTAACGTTTTCAAGAAGTTTACTTTACGTTCCGCTCGAGTATTGACAAATTACCGCGACGAAGTTTTCATTTGTGTAGCGAAGAAAACGTAAAGAAACTTTTACCTTTCTTGCGTACGACGTTCTCACGTCGTGATGGCAGAGTGGTTAAAAAGCAAAAATGACGAGTGAAGGTACTTTGAATTAACATAGCAGTATAGTCGTGATTGTATTTATATGAGCTGGCAGCTTACGACTTCTTCGTTTATTCTTAATTATCAGTGATAATGATGATGATGCGTGTTCGAAGTGGTGCACAACAAACCGTAGGTCTGGCACCGAGAACTACCTTTCTGGGTATTGCATCAGTATCCCGATTAGACTGACACTCCACGTGCCTTACTTTCTGGACACGCGGGTGTCCACTCCTCTGTCAGAACTTTTAGCCACTCCTGAGAGCTTACTTCCGTTAGGAAAGGGTCCCTCTTACCCTCATTCTTCTTCTGATGGTGTCTTGTATGAGATTTCATTTTTTTCCACAATTTGTTCCAAATAGTCTCCTTCTCTTTCCTCGATAGATTCGAGACTTGCTGTCTATCTTTCTACAGAGAGCACAGGCCCGGATCCGGACGGTACGCATTAGGGAACCAAGTTTATGATGAAGGTCCCATATCCCTGAACAAGAAGAAAACAATAAATGTGAGGGGTCTCGGTCCCCCTAGATCCGGGCTTTCGGAAGGCAATAACTTCAATTTCCTTTTTATGAAGACTTAAGCCAACAAGGGCGACTTGAAAGAATTTTTAATCTTAAAATATGGATTGATCAACTGTAAAAGAATACCTTCACAGATGAAATTCAATTCCGCAATAGCGCTACGTAGATCTCGTAAACCATCATTTCCTCTACGATAACGGTCAAGTTCGCAGCGAGTGTTTTAGTCGAAACTGCATTTCAATGAATCTTCGATATAAATTCTTAAATCCGTTCATGTTTCTGAACTCGTAATCTTGTTTACATTATCAGAAGGAGCGCTAACGAACGACAATTTCTTTTTCGTCGAAAGACATCCGGTGAATTTTTTCATAATTGATAAATAATGAAAAAGGTCGACCGGGTACACACGTATTTACTCTTCTTGCATACAAATGTTGTTCTCCTTTTGAAAATGTGTACATCCCCGAACTCCTCATCCACTGACCATCGCTGAAGAGCGCATAAGTTTATTTTCAGAATTCCAATACGTCTCGCTCGAATATGTACATACTGTACATAATCCGGTTGTCGCGTCATTACAAAAACGATTATAGCATCGGAAACCAGTTCGGAAAAAAAATGGACTGATTTACAAAACAGTAAACGCACGTAAACGTTTGTTTCATCTTGACGCGGATGAACTGTGTAATTTAAAACGTGCCTTAATTAATAATAAAGCTCTTTTTTTTCCTGAAAGGGGAGAGAAAAAAAATTTGCTTGCCAATACGAAAGAACTTCTGTTTCTGTTTACTTTTTTTTCAACGTGTAACGCGAGAGACACAACCATGTGCAGCAGGTAGTTAGTTTTTATCTGTGGACGGGTATTATCTCATTAATAATATTCTCGTTTAACTGGCTCTCATCTATGATACGTTAAGTACCAGCATTAGCGCCTGTCATCGGATTAACGCTCGTGGTACTTTGTGTTAGCAGCTCCTAGTGTACGGTCCAGTAGGCTGATGGCAATTCGAGAGGGTGAACGAAGAAATGTTTTCTTACCCCTTCACATAACTGCGTCTAATGAACGCATGAATGAGAACATCGTAGTCGCTTTAGTTTCGACCATCACAGAATTTTTTTTTACATCTTTAGGTAGGGTATCGACAAAAACGACGGTAATTCTTCAAATCAAGAAATTCTTCCTTAATGGTTTTAGCTGATTACTAATGGTTAAATTGCTCATTAGATCTCACTTGGGAGATATTTAATGAAGAGTGAAATATGTATGAGGTTTTCGTTCTTTTCTCTTTCACTTACAACTCAAATAAATCAACTCTCGTATTGCACATAATTTCCGTCACCACAAATTCTTAACATTGGTATCTCGTTTTTGCCTCTGCTTTTAGAGAGTTTATACGGTCCGGGTTTATGACGCCTGCTTTACATTAGGTTCAATTTTTTTTCTCTCTCTTGTAAAAGACATGTCTCCCCGAAAGCCAAATCTCATTTGAAAATGAACTGGTGTAATTCTAAGCCAAACTCATTCTTTGGTCATCGTTCTATCGAGTTCCATATCACAGGAAATCCGTCTCCTTTATCAACGCAATAGTGTCGCTCACCTCATCTCAGACCATCATTCCTCTGATCCATTTCTATTGTCTTGACGAAACTGCTCTCACAACCAATCGCTTCACATCAACCTCCACCATACCATTCACGACCAAGCACTCGCTCCTAATACTGATCTGACAATCAAGGACGTAGCTATCGAGATGAGCTTTCCTCCTCTCACGAGATGCTGGAGTTGGTAAGTTGGACTACTTTATCGGTTGTTATGAAGTTTCCTTCAACAGTGGCGGACTTCCATCGTTGCTTATCCTAGGAGGAATTACCTGGTTTTCTAGACATGAAAAATGTGAAAACCTTAAGAATAGCACACGTGGCACGACGGTGATCGAGAAGGAGAGACTCGAAAGAATTTTAACCACCGACCTGGGAATATTTCCAACTCGGAACCACGAAAGATGTGGGACTTCGAAAAATCTCAACGTCTGAGTCATGTGCATAAAAAAGCGGGAAGGGGAGAGAAAGAGACTCGAAAAATTTCGAATTATGAACTCTTGTAGAGGTAAAACTTGGGAAGAATTTCAACCTCTGGAACTTATATAATTATATGAGGAGTGAGATTTAGAAAATGTCGGACTACAACCATCTGAGCCAAAATAATTGTACATCATAAAAATCTCAACCGATTTCTTTAATACAGGTTTCCTGTTTTCCTCCATTAGCATTGTTATTAGCCAGGAAAATGCTAGACAGATGATTATGCGAACTTTCAACTTTCCCCCTTTTATTAATCCTTGTGAACTTGTCCATCCGAAAACTCTTCTTAACATAGTATTTGTAAAAGGAGTACCAACCAGCGACATTGACAATGCCTATGACCTTGAAAAAATTTCTAGCGCTCCGACCCTCCATAGAGGGGACTTGAGAAAAGTTCTAGCCATAAACCTCTAAATAAAAGGGACTGAAACAGTGTTAAGCTCTAAACCTCTGTAAAAGTTGAAAAATCTCAAGCTATATACCTATAAGCTAGGCTAATAACTATGGAGTTTTAAGCTAGGATGAAGTCTCAGGCTAAACATGAGCAATATCTGACCTGTGTGTTCAAGCTTTTGAATGACGTCAATTCCAGGTGAAATTCCTTAAACTTGAGTCTAAACTTGCACTGCTTGTAATAAAAATCAGGAACTTTCTGCGACGTGGCCAAAAATATAGATCGTATTTCATTTTCTTTCACGAATTTTGAAATTAGAAGACCCCATGGCGTTTCCCAGTAAATGGAACAAATATCGAGACCCTTGTTTTCCCTATATATTGGAGGCAGAACTCAAGATTTTCTCGTCGAGTGCCGACGGAAGGTCAAAGCTCCCGTTTCTAAGGAAAGTGGGCTGAGGCTTCATAATAGTCATCTTGTGCAGCCACAAATCCCGCAATTGGGGGGAAAAATCAGTAGAAATCGCAGGAATATCGTGTAGTGAAAAAATGTACCGCGATGTAAGAGAGGTTGAGGAACGCTGGCCTAAACATAAGTTAGATCCAGAGAAGCATTTTAGGCTAAGATACCTTATGTTCAGAATAATTTCAAGCTATGAGGGTAACGTCCTCGGATGACGTTCGCATCCGCGTTCAACCTGTGTGACTTTATCTATGACCTTGACCTAATTTAGAGACTTGGGAATTTTAAGCTCCAATCCTTCATACAGAGGGACTTGAAAAAATTTGGAGCTATGAACCTCTGTAGAGGTGGGTATAAAAAGGGTTAAGGTCTGAACCTTCAGGCTGTCTTGACCTGAATTTATCCCCTGGGAATTAAAGCTAGGTTACAACTGACATAAGCTAGGCTCGGACGAAGATTTTAGGCTAAGATTTTCCAAGTCTTTAGGCACAAGTTCGGTTAATTGGTTGTCAAGAAAAAATAGAAGTCCAAGAAGGGCGTGACTTCATCAATGTACAGAAGTCTCAGACCTGAATAGGAGAAAGACTTGAAGAGTACAAGCATGAGGACATGACACCCTTAGGGCCGGACATTAGTCAAAATACCGAAAAACGAGCGAGGAATGTAGAAGCAAAAGAAGATGACATCATTGAAGGATGATTTCAGGTATGAGGAACTTACAAAAATCAGGGCGATGGGCATTAATGGTTGGTCACATTCAACATTAGCTAGGCCCAGAGGAGGATTTTAGCCTAAGATTCTTTTCTTTCCCACTGTGAATTAGGCTCAAGTTCAGTTAATTGAATGTCAAGAAAAAATACAAGTTGAAGAAGACAGGTGCTTAGACGGGTATAGAGGAGGGACTTGAAAAATTATAAGCAAGCATGAAAGAATTAAATGATCAAAGCCGAATATTGCGTAAAATCCATGAAGACGAGGAAAGTAAAAGCAGGGGTCTAAATCCTCAGAGAGGAGGGACAAACAAAAATCGGAGTGTGATGTCAAGAAAAATTGGTCTTGAAGAAGGTTACATAGAGGAAGGCGGCTTTTAGCTGTTCCAAAAATTTTATCTAAGTATTAAGAAAAGAGAAGTAATTCATGACAGATGATCTAAAATAGCGGAGGTGACGTGTTCTCCGCTGCCATCGCAAAAAATGCAACGGTCGCCAATTTTTTTTCATACTTGATTTCTTCTACGAGTGATATAAAATCTGCATAATTCCCTCCTGCTTGCACTCTCTATCTACAAACGTAAGGGTGTGCACTGTGCAACGTTCCTTAACGATGTTCAAAAATTCCTTTCTCTGCATATACTCGAGCGACGAAGGTATTTAACCTGCTATATTTCGAATAAAATTCGGTAGTAAAATTTTTACGAAAGAACCGTGGCACCGCTCATTACCAGTTTAATGCCTGGATTAGCACAGATCTCAGTTCACTAACCATCGATTGCGAATTTATATTTGTACATTTTGCGGATCTTAATTCGCGGCGGCAAAATATCGGTGCGTCCTTACCACTCACAAAGCAGATCAGAAGAGAAATTCGTTGCCAAATATTCCGCAATAATAAAAAAAAAAAAAAAAAAAAAAAAAGGAGATATCGAGGTTTTCTATACACGATAAATACATATACGAAGACGCGGAAGCCATTTACCCTCTGCTGTTCGTATGATTTAATGCTTCACCCAGAATATGTCCGTACGGTATATTTTTTATAATTGCTTAATATGTAGCGCGGAATACGAGTTCTTTATTAAGTTATATTATATGGCGGTGGGTTCATTTCGCGAAAATTTCGTTATTCTTGATAAAAAAAATATTTTTACGACTGTATTTGCGAAGTGGTAACGCGACTGTTGGTAGCAGACTGTACCATTTAGTCGCCGATTAAATGGACTATCATTTGCGGTCATTACGCGCGTGTATACGCTCTCTCCTTTGCTGAAGAAATTACAAATAAAATAAGTTGAGAGTACGTGTACATAAAATCAAAACGACGACCACCGTTCGGTGAACTAGATCAGACGAGTTCAAGTTAACTCTGGCAGCATCAGTGCCACGGCCAGGCGGTACTCCGACGACGAGATATGTCGCAGAGAAGGTAAGCGGACACGATCGCGATTAGCAATTAAAAGGGCGACAATTAAAATACAACCGGTAAATCCGCGCGGTCCGTCCGTGCGTGTAATTAATCGCGGCGCGCCCGAACCGGAGCGGAGTGCACTTTTCGGATGATGCGTTTACGCGCATCCGGCATCTTATACGGAAGCCTCTACCGAAGCATCGTCTGTCACAAAGTAGTTCACCGAGAGAGACGTCGTATCTCATTTATCTTCATACATTCGCGGTCGGTATCAGCTGTCAAATTTAGTCGGACGTAGAACGCCTTTCGATTTTTTGTCATTAATTGATACGAAATTCCTTCTTTGTTTCTCGTATACCTATACGCTCGATGAAAGATACTCTCTTAGTTATTGCGATAATTTCCGCTGGGAGTCTTAAATTGAAAAATGTTGAATGGAATCTCCAAACACTATAGGGCGGCTAATTGTTAAAGAAGTCCTCGCGAACTATTAAAAAAAAAGTGTTACATTTCTCTTACCGGACCTTCCCTCTTGTTTGGAAATGCGCGGTGCACGAGCCTAATTCTGCCTTATAAATAGCCTATCTTTTAAATTACGGTTATTAAAGAACGCTTGAAAATTCTCTGAAACACGCGAATGCGTATTGGGTGTTTTCTTCGAAAACTGCTATCGCTTTCGTAATTACGAGTACAAGTACGCTTTTATCATGTAAAAAAAATACTCGTATTGTAACTGGACTAAAGCATTGCTAGAGGACCATTCTGCACGAGCGTCGAGCGTGGTCGTCACATCCTTTTCCGGGACAGCTTTGATGGCACAGGTAAACGGTACAATTTCCATATGCGGTAGTTCGACTCCTGCGGCAGAAAACGTGTTTCACGGAGATAATTTCGTTATAATGTCTCAGTTATGATCTACTGTTTACTAAATGGGATATCTCGAGAAGATCATGGAACTCGTAATCATCTACTTTGTAATGTTACCATGATAAATGACTCATAAAATGAATCTGGACCAGTATGCGATATGTATTCCTAACGAGAGGGAAGAAATTTCTGAAAAAATTTCTCTACAAAGAACCACTTTTGTCGTGAAAATGTTGTAGTCATTAGTAGGTTGTACCACAGAGAAAATCCCATATATCATAGAAAGAAGTTTTCAAACCACTGATAGGCCTATTAAGTAATGAAGCGAAGAGCTCAACTTTGTCTCTCCACGAGGGTTCGTGTGCTATTTGCGAGATCCCTCTCCTTCTTGTGCCATCCTTCCTCGCCTACGGTTCCAGCCCTCCGCCCTTCCCCGATGACTACACATCCTCATTCTAATAGACTGGGACTACCCTTGGAAAACCGTAACGAGAAACCGTCACGCTTTTTTCACCAAAACCTTGAAGGTTCTAAAGGCGTCATAACGTCATCAGTCACTCTCTCTTCTAGTTAAGTAGCCTCCTACTTGAATTAGACTACAATTGATTTTAGTGTAGATTAAAAATAACAAAGACAACATTCAGTTCCCATTCTCAGTTCTCCTGATTCCAACGCTTTCAGAGGATGAACGGATCGAATTATTGGGTATGGATTGCGAAAAAATCTCAATCTATGAAACTAGCAATGGATTGAATCGTGTATCTGAATCTTTTAGCATTTTGCTTGTAAGATTGTTCACTACTTTTGAAAAGACCATTATAGTGTTTTGACTAAAACAGGTCTTCAAGAAACCGCTATGAGAAGCCGTCATAGCTTCGTTACTATGATTTCATTAATTGAAAAAACACGAGAACAATGACTTTGACCTAACTAAAGGACTTCGAAGAATTTTATTCAGGACTTTGTAAGACATCATTAGTGACCGTGACCCGGTGGAGCCTGTATATATAAAGGACACAAGGTGAGCTAATTTGTCTATAACATACATGACGTCATCAGTTGAAAAAATACATCATCAATAAAAAAAAAACATATTATCAATTACGTCATCGATAACTTTGACCCAATTAAGTGATTGAGAAAAATTTTACCCAGGGCGTAGTATGACGTCATTGGTAACCTTGACCTCATGGAGTCTATGTATGGGGGGGGGGGGTTAGTTAGTCTGATATACCGTACATGAAACCCTGGATTCCGTTTATGATTCTGTTACAATAATGTCATGAATGACCTTGAAATGATTAGGAGAACTGAGAAAAATTCATCCGGGGTGTGAGCCGAAAAATTCCAATAAAGCCTATATCAGTAGAGATGAGGAAGAACGAGCTAGTTAGTCCAACATACAGTGTAGGGCTCTTTTCCTTTATCATATTGCGTACTCGATTGCTTGATCCTTGTTATATAATGGCTCTTGCTTTACATCCATCCTACGGCAGAGGAATTGAATATGCAATAATAGCATATCTAATCCCCGGCCATAAGACCAATGTAAAGCAAGTTGAAAAACCCGTCATGAAAAACCGTCACGGCTTCGTTACTATGACGTCATTTGTGACATGATTAATTGAAAATACATGTCATCAATAACTTTGATCTAACTAAGGGTCTTGAAAAAATGTTACCCAGGACGTAATATGACGTCATCAGTGACCTTAATTTTAATGGAGCCTGTGTTGAGGAGGGACAGGATGAGCTAATTTGCCTGACAACATGACGTCATCAATTGGAAAAAACACACTATCAATGATTTTCACCTACTGTAATGAAGGGATTTGGAAAAATTCTACCTCGGCGTAATATCACGTCACCAATGACCCTGACCTGATTGAGAAACCGGAGTGGAAGTTGAAGAATATTAATAGAGACTACATACAAAGAGGAGAAGTGATGAGCTAGTGAGTCGTCGTCAGCTGCCGAATAAATTCCTCACAATTCCCTATGGCCCGAAAACGTTGATAATTTTAGGCTTCTCACGAGCTGATGGAGAATAGCTGGTTCGTTTTCTTTTTTAACATGTCGTTTGGGAACTCATCCACATCCGAACCATCCACTCGAGCAGGCCACAAATTCTCTATTACGAAGGAAGCTCGCAGAGTCTCTTTCCTTAAATGCATTGATTGAAGCGAGCAGGGAGCCTGACTTATGCGGATACATACATTTGTATTTTGATTTTCATATTGCGCCTTCTCATTCTATAAATAATTGCTTCAAAATCATCTCCTCCTCTCGTTTTCTATTGCTGGACTTTTTTCTAGTGCCCCCTTCTCTTCATATTCAGGTCAATGGTCGAAGTTAACTCCTGGTATATTCAGCTTGAAGGTCGAAATTGTTTGATGTATTCCACTGTTTACTCCTTCTATTCTGAGCAATCTGTGAGCAATATGGTCGAGTCCTCTCCACAGCTTGAAGGTCGGAATTCTTCCTAGTCCCCCTCTAAATTCATGTGGTTCGATAGCTGGAACTTTCCAGGTCAGAACCCACACTCCTCTTGGAACCATAATTTTGTGGAAGGATGGCGGACGGCTGATGTTTTTCCCAACTGTCCTGTTCAGATATTTACCTTTGATCGATTGACAAATAAGTCGGCTCTGAATTGGTTGGTACACCTCGAGACATTTCACTTTGAATTTTGAGCAGTATCCGAGACTGCGTTCTCAAACTGGCCTCCTCAAAGGTCTTTGAAAGAAAGAATTCCCACATCGTGAGAAGAAGAAGTTCGCGTAGAAGTTTCCAAACTTAGAACCATGAATTAAAACCGAGATCGAAGATACGCGACAAGAGGTATTCCGCGACGGCGATGTCGACGAGAAAGCCAAGCCGGCGTACGATAGAGCGTGTCGACACTCCATGAGTGCTGGATACTGCTGCGAATGCCGTATTTAAAATATCGACGTGGACCGCAAATTGAAGAGGAAAAAAATCCTTTGACGTAACGCCTACTCGTGAATAATATAGTAACAGGTCTAGACACGAGTGCTTTCTATCTATATCGTACGCCTAAATCAACATCGAACGCGATGGATGTTACACTTTTGACTCCGTGCATGGATCTGGAAATACCAACTTGTTCCAGAGCGAACGAACTATTACTTCAAACGCGAATGAGATAACGATGAACGATCTTGATAGAAAGGTGTCTACTGCTAGCATGGGTAGTATAATTGAGTCGCACTCGGGACGAGTATTTTTCATATTATGGTAGTGTGACCAATTAGGATGTACAGAGAAGCGTAAACGTAAATACCGCTCCGCTCTACATTATATACAACATATATGAGATGACGAGAAAAGAAAACGAAAGAATAAAAATCTTGTTTATTCGGTCTGATTAAAACTGAATCATTATACTCATTTTTTATTCGTATTAGGGCTATACGTGTAATGGTGCTCGCAGTATACGAGTGTCTCTTTCGCTCTCTTGTATGCATCGCCCAATTATGCCGTGCGTTCGATCATGAATTAACTTGTCGCTCGTAACTTTCGTTCATCTCTTATCTCGAAAAGAGGTGAAGTTCTCGTCCTCGCTCCACTGGATGCTACTGTAAATTGACGCGTAAAATTGCAGGAAAAAAAACCTATAGCTTACGACTTGAATTACCCGCTAAAAAATCGCTACTAGTGAGCTAGATTTCTCTAATTGAAGTAATTTGTTCCAAGGTTCAAAACTGGTAGGTGAGTGATGAGAATAAGATGAAGATAAATCATCATTAGTAATTAAAGTTCCTCTATAGCTCTACCAATCAACTTTCTCTCGGGGTGTTTATTAGAATCTGAAACTCGAACTCCGAGACGTAATCCAAGGAATTATTTCCGGATGTCTCTGTCTTCATTAAGGATAAGCTTACGATTTGTCGAGGGAATTTTATCAAAGAATTTGAAATCTCTTCTTGAGAAAAATTGAAAAAAAAAGATGTCTGTATTGAAACATTATTATATTTTATTGATCTCGATACTCACGAATTTTCCTGCTGACGAGAAAAATAACAAGACATCAGTAGATATTTCAAGTACGCCTCTATAAAAAATAATAGAATAGGTTCCGTATCGAAATTTTGGTATTTTAGTTACAAACACGAGGTGAAGACTTGAAGAAAAATACGAGTTGAAATTGAAGTGAACAGAGGACTTGTTTGGGGTGCTTCAAGACGTCACAAATTGATGGAATTATGACTGAAGACCAGAGGGGAAGCGCTTGATTTAAGAGCCAAAATTCTTTCAATTGCCTCGACTGATATACCGATTGATGGACGAAGTTCTTCCAAGTCCTACAACATTCAAAATTTCTTTGAGTCTCCGGGTCAAACGCTTCAAAAGCAAAAAATCCTACTTTTCCGCTTGTTTAGACGAAAATTGTCAAACATATTCCACCAAGTACCCTAAAATTTTATTTTCGTTACTACAGGAAGATCACTAGCAAAGAGTGATGAACGTGCGCGGTACTTCTCTACCTCTTAAACAATGTACAAATATTCTCTCTTTTCTTCTCATTCCAACCTCAAACAAAAGAAGAAGCCTTGAACTCGATACAAACCTTGACAAATGCGCCGTATGATCAATATTAACGAATTTATGTCTGAGCAAACGAGATGCTGGAACCTGGAAGGCGCAATGTCTCCACACCGATGAGAAGCGAATTAGTCACGCTGCTCATATATACGCGATATAATAGCCTTCTTTCTCTTTTTTTCCCCGTCTTATTAAAATGATTCTTATCGAGATCGCGTATCTGTACCCACTTTATTCGCGCGTAAACCTCCAATACCATACGGCCAACCGCTCTCTATGAGATGTTCGTAGCTCATTCGGTAATATTCAGTCTGCTACTCCAAAAGGTCACTGTTTGACGTTTCCATGTACGGAGGTGTGAAGTATGGGACGACAAACGATCTAATCTATTGTAAGGCATCCCTGGTGAGCGAAGAACTGAACGTTCGACAACGTTCAAGTCGAATACCGCGAAGGGTGAAGGGTTTGACACGATTACGCAACGGCGGACTTGCGGGAGAAAGTGGGTCCGCGCACGAAAATTTAATCGATGACCGTTCGCGGGTAAATTGTTGATTTTACGAGTTTGACCTATGTAGAATTAATTTTTGTCGCCCAAATAGATATTTTTTTATTTAAAATGCTCTCGTCTTACAGATGATATCGTGCGCGATTCCAACTTTTTCTTTCACGCGGTTATAAAAAAATAGAGCGCTCAGCCGACTACTGTTTCTACGACAAGATGCGGACACTCGATTACAAGATTTTTTTTTTCTGGTGGTTACCTTTTATTTACGGGTTCTCGAATATAGGCTCTGTTGATCAGGGCTAATTGAGACTAGTTATCAAGTTTAATGAAAACTGAAAAAAAAAAAATCGTAAAACTACGATGGTATTCTTTTACTGTAAACACTTAAAGGTAAAACCGTCTAATGTTTACAGCGATAAAACTTGTTCATTAAAACCGATTAAAGCGAGAAATTATTGCGTAAGGACGACCATAAGCCTATAGCAGCATTTATATTTATATTTCCAAAAAATACTTTTAATCGACGAGAATTTCAAAATCATACTTAGTCCACGTTTACGATCCGAAAATTAATCGCCGCGCATTCAAAGGCAACGACGTTGCAGTTTCGCGTTATCACTCGGGTCATCATTTTTTTTTAAACTAATATCAGATGCGCCTCGCGTCGTACAGTACCACATTTACAGCATATTATATCTTGAGAATGTGTCGTTCATCTATGTCGAAATATACTGTGTGATAGTCTAGGTAGGAATTTGTTCGCCCGTACGCTTATTTTACAGATTCGAGTACAGCTTGTCCGACGAGGACGTGGAACCGAAATATAAAAACTTAGATCAGTCAGTACAAAGATGTTTTGAAACGGAGGCCATTTTTAGGCTTTTATCACATATTCGCTAGAATTAATGTTTGTCCTCCTTCACTATTTTTATTTCCACTTGTCATCCGCTTCCTGCCCTCAACCCACAAAAGATTCTTCTCCTCCTACGACCACACCCTGGCTTGCAAATCTTAAATCTAGCCAAAATCACTAAGGGAAAAGGCAACATATTCCTTTCGAAGACACGTAGTCCAATATCTTGTATGCTTGCTCCATCTATCGATTTTATCTATCACAGTAAATCGATTTTACCAATCATATCGACTTTATTTGATGTATCTCTCTCAATCAGGACGTTATGATAACGTATCTCCAATAGTGATTCTTAGCTTAGTATAGGCCTTTTTTTAAAACAGGAAACCTGTTTTACGAGGGGGAATTCAAGAAATATAACGGGCGCTGGGTGCCGTCCGGCAAGACGTGGGATTTGGAAAAACTCACGGGTTCTTCAACGGAGTTGAACGAGGGGTGACAGGGAACCTGTTTTATGGGGCACGAGATCTGGAAAACGTAGATTGTGACGTTACAGGCTCCGCCTCCAAGCCATACATGGTGGGAGGGGACTTGAAAAATTTTCGCCGGCCGAGCTTTGCCGGCCGGGCGGTGCCCTTAAAACAGGTTTATTGTTGAAAATGTTCACCTCCGAGTTTATAGTAGATAAGAGAAGGACATGAAAAGATTTCAACCTCCGAGCTACAGGTGATAGGAGGGAGACTTGAAAAAATTTCGACTTTTGAGCTATAAACGATGGGAGAAGGACTTAGTCAAAAGGGAACCGATGGAAAAATTTCAATCTCCGAGCTATAGGTGTGTGTTGAAGAGAGACTTGGAAAAATTTCGACTTTGAAGCTATACATGATGGGAAGGAAACTTGGAAAAATGTAGACTTTCAAGCTATATATGATAGAAAAGGGATTTAGAGAAATTCTGACCTCTGAGCTTGACACTGCACGCAAGTGACTCCCATAAAACAGATTGCCTGTTTGCCTCAAATAACAAAGTTAATGAAGGCAACCTCGAGCAGCTCACTAGGTGGGCTGCGAGTTTTTTTTTTTCTTTTTTTTTTGGTGTGGAAAGGAATGAGTTTAGAATGGGAGAGATCAAGGAGATCGTCAAGGTCAGTTGTTGTCAGTGTCGTTTTTTCAACCTGGGGTTGAAAAGGAAATAGAGACTTACAACCACTGTTTTCGCATTTCAAAGTCTTGCTATTGATGCCCTGCTGGCGGGTTCAACAAGGCGACTAATCCGTGCTATTTGTTCAACGATAAAGAAAGTAATTGTTAAAACAGGGTCCTTCAATATATCTCGATGCGGCGTTGGTACGTATTTTGGTGTTTTTGGTACACCGTCCCTGGTGAGATGGAAATTCCTCTTTGTGTATCATACAGGTGTCATGAAATATCCTTTCTTAGTATCATACGTCCATCATCAACATTCACTTTCTGCATATCATACTGACAAGATAGAAATTCCTCTTTGTGTATCATACAGTTGTCATGAAATCTTCTTTTTTCAGTATCATACGTCCATCATCAACATTCACTTTCTGCTGCATATCATACTGGTGAGATGGAAATTCCTCTTTGTGTATCATACAGGTGTCATGAAATATCCTTCTTCAGTATCATACGTCCATCATCAACATTACTTTCTGCATATCATACAGGGGTGCCGTGGGCCCCCTAGGCCAATGAAGAAACCCCCCTCAAACTTGAATTTCTTGTAGCTAAAAAAAAAAAAAAAAAAAATTGAATTAGAAGGGCGTCTCCTAAATGGGTAGAATCATCTTCATAAAAATGGCCTCACGCACCCCTGCCGTCCAGAGATGCGTAGCGTTGCCTATATTATCCGACAGTTGATTGGAATTGGGGTACTCTACGTACCTTCTACCCTCAACCACAGCAACTGTCGGGACGTCTGAGTAAGTTCTACTTCGATTGCTACGATGCTCTGCGCGTACACTCTCCCCCAGAAAGTCCTGACAATGTTCTACTAACAGGAACTTGCATTGAAGGTTCTGTCCTTTTAAGCCTTAGACTGGAATGAATGGCAATCTGAGTGTGTTTTATGTTCAATACTGCACTATCGAGGCCATTGCTTCCCGTCTGAGCGTAACTACAAAATCATACTTTGGCTTTCGGGAATTAGTTGTCAATCACTTTTGACTTCGATCAACGTGATAGGAGCTTCCTGGCATCTCGTCTTCTACTTTACATTTGAATACCAAGAACTGAAGTCCTTTCATGACTCATTTGGATGTCAAGACACAGACATGTTTCTGGACGATTGTATTCTTGAACTAAATTGTCGAGTAGGTGTTCCGGAAGGAGGATAAAATATGGGTGCGGTTCAAGGTTTATAAAAGAGGTAGCGTGGAGAGTAGGTGAGTTTATTCAGTTTACGGTATAGATTTGCCTAAATCTGGGCTAGAGTCTTAGATTGAGTAGAGAAAATTAACTGATGCTGCTGCGATCTGGTTACAATATTCTAAGTCCATGGATCGGTGTCCTAGAAAGTCCCTGTTAGACGCTTTCTTCTCAGGTGACGGACGTTACACTCACTACTTTTGTCAAGCACATTCAGTTTTAGGCACTAACCACTTCTTGTCGTTTGATAGTCGGTTAAGCACATTCTTTCCATGGACTATAGCCTCATAGGAGTAATCATTGCCTTTCAGCGTGTCCAACTTCGCTTTTACTGAACAGCCTCCAGCATGTTACTTCCTACCTCACCTCGTGCAGCAAACTCATAATGCCTATCCATTACAGATGCTGCGTAAGCTTAGTTTCACTCGTCCGCCTTCTCCTCTCCGCTCACAGTTTCTTAGCCTAGTATAAACATGTCAAAGCCTCAATCCTCGTAAGGTATAGTGAGCCTGGTTTTCGAACATTTTCATTATCATTTAAAATTTCTTATTTACCATCCTTGGAATGTAATTTACCAATGAATTCATTCTAACTGAGTATCCACAAGAATAAACCTTGTATACATATTTTCCAAATATGAATGCGATGGACGAGATCCTCTAAAGTATAAATCTTCTCTTACCAAAATGTAGAAAAGGTATCACTGGGTAGAACTTCTCAACGAATAAAAATTTGAAGCTCTATTTGTCCAGAGGAGATACCATCTCCTGGTGTGGCACGGACTCAGATTAAGAACAAAATTATGCCAAAAGAAAAACATTCTGAGTCATCGTTCGAACTGCAGGAAGGCACATCTCGTTTGGTCTACCATATTCTCGGTTTTTTATTTCTGTAGTTGTTTCTAAACTCGTGAACCCCTAACAGCCGAACCATCTTTAAATTAACCTACCACTCGTGGAAGGATCATAAAAAAACTACGAAGACGCCACATGCACAAATATTTTGTTCGATGTTTTCGTTCTCTTTTGCCTAAATTGTAATAACCTGTTATATACACACTCAGTCATGGCGTTTAATGTGTGTTTATTACTCTTTTTCGAGTACAGTCAAGCAGATTGAGCTATTAAAGTGGAAACTTGAAAATACAGTATAAATTCGCCCGCTGTCTCGAGTTAAATCTCAATTATTGAACGAATTAAACGTACCTACTGCAATTTTCGGACGATTTATAAAACGTCGTAATTTACGGTATGTGGTGACTTACCGTACAGGTCATTAGGAAAGAAAGAAAGAAAAAAAAAAACGTGTATGTTGACTTGATTGTCGAGCCGGTGTGTTGCCTTCGTCAAAATTACAGTATTTTTTTTTTTCTCATGGTTAATTTTTATATAAACAAGACGAATGCGAGTAATTTATCCCGTACTTGGGTGCTCTATAATCGAACGAGGATAATGTGTGCTGTTCTGAAAAATGCAGTGGACTATACGAGATGATTAAATCATGACCAAGTTGTGAACGGATTACGCGATTTTTCCATTGATCGCGAGCCTCATTGCATAAAAGTTCGTGTCTGTCGCAGCGGAGGCAAGTTGACCGTTTTGTTTTTAACAAACACGAATAACAAATTTAAGGCTAATTGCAGTGCGTGTCTCGTCAGCGCAACAATCACGACGATAGCTGTAACTCCGCACGAAGGACATAATAAAAGAATGCTATTCGAAAGTCTTACCTATCCAGCACGTCGAGAGAGCCGTCAAATCTAAAAACAATTGTTTCAAACAATGACGAGGATGAAAAGCCAAATAACTTACAGAGACGATGAAGAATCTTCCCAAATATTAACATAGGTTCATAGCCTGTCGCTCACTACGTACACCATCATTATGCTGTGGAAAAGGAACCAGTTTTTTTTTTCAATAAGGTAGCCGTATGGTACTCCAAATGAGAGCTTACCGACATTTCTAGACCGGTCGTAAATATTTTTTTCTGGAGCTGTTTGCAGAAAAGGAAGCCTGGAGCGAGAAAGGGTCATATAGTGTATGTACAGTATGACGTCGCGTCGTCCGTGTGAAATATCACCGTATTTTGTTGTCGTCGTCGTTTTTTCCTCCTTTATATATTGAACAGTTCGATATAATTTTCCTAATAGAGTCTGGTACAGATTGCCTGGCGCGAAACAAGTTCGATGAAATCTAAACCGATTTCAAGTAGGATGCGCGACGTTATTTACAGGGCTTTTAAACATTTTATGAAACCCAACAACTAACGACGTTTTTTTTTTTCTAATTTTAATGGATAAAAAAGGGCAAACCTAGACGCGGTTCGCATGATAAAGATAGAAACCAGTTGAAAAATACGATATTTTTAGGCATTAAACGACAAACAGATTACAGGCTAATCTTGCTGGAAAATATCGTAAATAATAAAAGATTCGAATCTACGCAGTTTTTAACTATTTTTATCTTCACGTTTTGTTACAGAACTTTCGCGAGCAGAGTGTGGACGGTATTTCGCTGCCGCTGTTGACAGAAGAACATTTGAGGACGACGATGAAAATGAAGTTGGGGCCGGCGCTCAAGTTCAGAGCTCTATTAGCGCAAAAGATTGGTCATTGTACCGTTTGTATGCACTGTTTACACTGTCACGGCGGGACGGGGACGGGGACGAACGGTCACTCGTCATTAACACCGATACCGAGTAATAGTCCTTCTTCGAACGCGACCAATGTTCGGCCGAACAGTACCGGACACTAGTTCTTACTCTCTTTCTCTCCTATAAGAGGTATAACGCTATATAATACGAGATAATGTGTATATTTCCGGTGTACAGTTATTGTCCTGTTTGTTCGTTTTTTGTCCTATAATTTATTATACGTTTTTATACCATTTCCTCAACTTTTTTTTTCTTTCTTATTTTTGAATTAATTTATTTCATGTTCGCGTATAATGGTTGTTTCGTAATAAATGTTTTCATTGATATCATCTTTTCGTATTATTTACTCACGTACATTACTAGCACGCGAGAGAATCGGCCAGGAGGATGATCCATAATTTTTCTAGATCTTCATTAGCTGCTGAGCTACAGTTCTTCGATTGTTTTAAATAGATTTATAAGTTGGTTTGTTCAAAATAAGAGGCCCCTTTGACCAAATTACGTCACTGGGTGATTTAGCGACACAAGAGAGGAGAAAAAGAAACCTGAATGAGGAAAATAACTCGTTGAATAAGAAAGCGTTTGGTGTGATACTCCTTTCTGTTAAGTGGCTTCTTATTTAAACCAAAATACACTGATTTCAGGGTAGACTTAAGATAAGACAACGCCCAGATCCTATTGTCAGTTCTCCTGATTCTAGCGCCTCCAGAGGTCGACTTGTTGGATATAGATTGTGAAAAAGTTTTAATCTATGAATCTCGAAATGGGTAGGATCGCGGACTAGGAACTGTTTTCAGCATTGTATACTCTTATAAGATTGGATTGGTGCTAATCTTGAAAAACCATCATGATTTTGTTAATTGAAAAAAACACGTCATCAAAGACTTTGTCGTAACCAAGAGGCTTGGTAAAATTTCACTCGGAGCGTAGTATGACGACACCATTGACCTTGATTTGATGGAGCCTGGGTACATAGGAAGAGCAGGATGAGTTATTGTCCGTGAGCAGCTATTTGGCGGTTGGCGCACGGGGTTCACGTATACTATTCGCAGCAAAAACGCACGTTCGTAAATAGCAAACACAAACGAAAATGCATTCCTAACAGCCGCCAACTAATCGCTCACAGACAGCAATTGGCTCAATATGGATGACGTCATGTATTGAAAAACACGCTCTCAATGACTTTATTAGTAACCGGTCGAGAGAAATTTTACCCAGAGCGTAATATGACATCAACAGTGAACTTGACTTGATGGAGTCTGTGTATATAGAGAGAGCAAGATGAGTTAGTTTGTCTAATGTGGATGACGTCATCAATGATTGATAAGCACGCCGTCAATGACGTTTTTCATAAACTGTGACCTGTCACAAGAAAACCCCCTTAGCCCCCTGTGTCCTTTATAATTGAAACCCGCTTTTTCACGTGGTGATATTGAAAAAATTCCAAAAAATTTATTTATAGGCCTTCAGGGGTCTTCAAAATTGGGGGAAAATTCGAAACTTCTGGAAAAATTTTTGGAATCTGATGAAATTCAGTTATAGGGGTAATTTTGGGTCGCTGAACATGACCATTCCAATGCATATTTTTGAGTCCACGGGTCGAAAAATGGAGCTGAGATGCAATTTTTCAGGCGATCTTTCCAATATAACGATAATTAATTCAAAATTTTCAACTATTAACACACAAACAATATAAACAGCGCTATTGAATTTTAGTCTTGAATCATTAATCTACAACTGACAAAATTTTCAGCCAAATTGATCGCATAATGACGCCAAAAACTGCTTTTGAAGTTAGAATCATCGCTCCTGTAGAATTGTGTTTGAGACGCTGGAGAGGGGTTTCTTGTGACAGGTCAAAACTTAATTTAATTAAGGGACCGAGAAAAATTTCATCTAGGATGACGTCATCAGTGACCATACAGGGGGAGCAGGATGAGCTAGTTTGCTCAACATACATGACGCCATCACTCATCAATTGAAAAATAAACCATCAATGGCTTTAACCTAGTTAAAGTGCTTGAGAAAAATTTTACTCAGGATGTAGTAAGACGCCATCGTTAACCTCGACCTGATGGAGCCTGTATACAAAGAGGGACAGGGTAAGCTAGTTATTCTAACATACAGTGTAAGCAGTCCTTACTCTACTACACTAGTTTTCATCCCTCCCATTATTCTGTTACAATGACGTCATGGGTGACCTGAGAGATTAGGGAAAAAATCACAGGTTCTTTAACGGAGTTGACCAGGGGTGGCCGGGAACATTTTTTATAGGGCACGTGGGATCTGAAAAATATAGAATGTAACGTCACAAGACTGATCTATGACGTCATCAAACTGCGACGTCACAAGTCTCGGCCCCAATCTGCATATGATAGGAGAGGATTTGGAAAAATTACGACTGAAGCTCAACTCCGCAGACAGGCGACTACCGCGCCAAAGGAGACGACGACGACGACGACTTCCGAGATATATACGATAGGAGGGGGATGTAAAAAATGTTCGATCTCTGAGCTTTGCCAGACGACCGGACGTTTTTTCCGAAAAACCTCCCGGTAAAACAGGTTCCCATTTGAAATTTTGCTCAGGGCGTAGTTTGACGTCGTCAGTGACTTTAAACATTCTAATAGAGCCTTTATATACAGAGGAGGCGGAATAAACTACATAGTCTAACAATCTATACACTAAATTAATTATACTCGAGCTCGTCAGCTACTTACCCTAACATCTACAGTACTAGGCTTTCACTGAGCTAAGAATTATGATCAAGAAACGTTACTATGACGTCATTATGACCGAAATAGATGCATCAAAAATCGATATTATTGGTAGAATCGATATGATACTAGGCTTAAGTCAAATGTGGAATCCTAGTGAAAGGAAAGGCGAACGAACTCTAGGCGGTTGAGCCCGTCACCTAGTTTGCCTACAAGATGGAACAGTATAAAAAAGGATGGAGAGGACATTATTGTTAGCTTCTACCCCATTGTTTTTTTTTCTTTTTGTTTCTGGAATCTAATGATTCATTTGTGACGCATTGAAAAAATTTTTTGCAAGATGAGCGATTTGGAACCCGCGATTGTACAGAAAAATTGTAATTATCCATTCTTGAAGTTTGAGGTACGACTTCGGCAAGATTTTTTTTCTTGAAAAACTTTGTTCATGAATCATTCTTGATGGCTTGGATCAACATTAAGAAATTAGAAAGAATTCGCCTGGACTCTAAAAAACAATAATTGAAGGAAAAATATTGCCTTTCTAATTCTTTGAAACTGTACGTCTATTCCTTCCTCTTCCTGGCATAAACCAATTTCTCTTAAATTTTAATCGATACCGGAAAGAGGTCTTGAGAACATGTCTGCCTTCACGTCATGAAGTACTTGTCCTACTCTTCATGTTTGGTTTTCTTCTTCCTTCCCCTCTTAGAGGACAACAACAACATTCAAATTACAAGACAGAATTGGATCCTAAAATGGCCATAGTCAATTCCTCACTACTTTAGTTAGCTATAAACAAACACGTACTCGTTTTTTTCAAAGTGGTGATGCAAATATAGGAGGGCGATCATTTTCCTGTATTTACCGGATTGCCATTATCTTTTACAACGCCAATTCTTCTACTCGCACGACTAATCACAAGTTTCTCTTCGTAAGTCTCGAAAAGAAAAACTTCATTATTTTTATAACTTCTCGATACATAGAATACTTTGTTGGGCTGGCCATGTATTATTTTTGTACACGTCATCATCCATTCGTCAGAGGGTGCCAAGGTTTCATCTGGAAACGTAAACTGGTTTCTTTCACATTTATCCCCGACTATAAGATCGCCCTGCCTCCAATTAGGTTCTTCGATCATTATAGAATTACAAAGTCGAAATCGTCTACTCATATCCAACTTGCACACTGGATCATCCTTTGGATCATTCACTGTAATCAACAAAGAAAACACTTTGCATGTCCTGTGTTCTAATTTACAATCACATATTATATTGTCTGAATGGGGACTAAGAGACAACGATTCTATACCGTAGAAGTCGCTATTGGAATAATATCTTTCTTTCAAAGGAAAAAACGGAAGAAGTAGAAGAAATAATTCACAATATTTGAGTAAAAAAACAAATTTTCAACCTAAATCTATATAAGGGCGTCCTTATTAAATTTCATTGTACTAACCTGGTGAATGAATTTGCCGTCTTGAAATGTAGTAGGACGAAAGACCATCTGAAATTTTTACTGACGTGTGAGCATACTCTTCCGCCAAAGCAACAACTTTATAACTACCTTCAGTAATCTCGTGGTTGTGGAATATGAAACGCCCACCTATGCTTTCCTCTCCTGGTGCCTCGTTCATATTATATTCGTTAATCGATATAAAGTATTGATCGAATTCGTCTAACTCGAAACGTGCATATGCAACCAAACAACCGAACGTAATCTCGGGGTATCCCTTACCATGAACAAGTATGTGGCGTGGGGTGGGACGGTTGACGTGCCGTAAAGTTATTTGTCTTATTGACTTATTGTCAGGGACTATTTCGAAAAAGTTGTCGAAAATATCCTTGCGCTCATGCATAAGAAAATTCCTGGTACATCTTTCATTTGTACTCTTCGATACTTCTTTGAATATGGTATAATATTCATATCTGCTAAAAATTTTCCTACAAATCCTTTTCATCTCTTCGGTGTCCATTAGTGTTTGCGATTTCGGTTGTGGTTCAGCTTCGATGACTGAAAGAAAAGAAAAATACGTCAAGGAAGAGTCATCATGAGATTAATTTATGAAATCTAAAAAATATCATTTTACCTTGTTCACGCATTTGCAGAAAGAAGTCTTTCAGATCTTCAAAAATAGTCACTGAGTATTTCTTCTCTATGCCCTGAGGATTCACACCATAAACTAAAGAGAAAATATAGAAACGAGGTGAAAAACCAAAGACTAATAGAGAGACATGTGAAAAAAGTAATCTGAACGTCATTTGAATTTCTGGTTCTCAAGTTCACAACAAAAATGATACAGAAGATATTTTCACGCCACAAAAATGTCTTGAAAGATGCTCAAGAACATGGAGAAAAAACTTGTGTCAATGTTTTATTTACTACATATTGCAAAGATTTTATTTATACGGTCGTAATATGTTTATTTCTAAGGTAGTGCTTTGAACAGCCTGTAAGACCAAGACGCGAATGTAATTATTTATGCAAATTTTGCGTTCGTAAGACTTTGAGCAGAAATTAGTAGAAACGCCTCTAACTCGAAATTACTCGAAGTTACATAAAGAGACAGGCACGGATGAGGGATGCACACCAATAGAGCAAGAAAGCCGAAATTGTTTAGCGAGATTTCAGTGACTGAGTCTCTAAAAGGTCAATGAAGATTACAGGAAGGCTTGGCTCTCTTTCTTTCTTACTCTTTTTTATTCTCGCGATCATTCACTCCTCTCGGTAATGACAAATGCTGATGATGTCAGAGGTAGCCATCATAGATAATTATAACTTCCGAGGTAATGACGTCATCAGCTCTCTCTCTCTCTCTCTCTCTCTCTCTCTCTCTCTCTCTCTCTCTCTCTCTCTCTCTCTCTCTCTCTCTCTCTCAGGATCACGGCTGATGACGTCATACGTTTGCAGATTTTAGAATTGGGGTACTACTCCTTAGTCTCCATTATACTGGGCTGTACAGTGTACTAAACTACTAAGCTTACGATTAGCCTTTATGAAACCGGGCCTAACATACAGCAGTATAAAATTCTATACTATTACAAGGATGAAGGGAGGTGGATTAAACTCGCAAATTTCAGTAACAGGCTCGGAGTCACGCTTGATGACGTCAAGAGCTGATGATGTAATAGTTTATTATAAGGAAAAGTAGGGATACAGTACACAGGATTATTGAGGATGGGTGGAACTTATGTAGATGATGTGGACTCGTAAATTTTAGAATTGGAGGTCAGGATTCAGGATTCGTGGAACTCACAAATTTTCACTTTTTCGGGGGGTGGGAGGGGGAACTCGCGGGGATGATGTGAACTCGCGCATTTTGGAATTGGAGGCTAAGAATCATGAAACTTCAGGGAAGATATGAAACTTGTCAACAAACAGAAAGAGGTTGTTGACGTATCTAGTTATGACAAAGCACTTATTCTTGATCAATCCTGGGAATCTGCCAACTTCCCATTGAGTGGTCGTGATTTCTACCAATTTCCTTCCGAGGTCCTCCATGATGTTTGATTGGCTTCTCTTAAATTTGGATCTCTATTATCGTCTCTCCTGTTATAATCCTTGGCGCGAATTACATTCCCAGTTAAGTTTTCCAGTTTCCCCTGAATTAGCTTTCTTGTCTGACTGCCCTTGACACTTTTTTCCAACATCGTCGTTGTTTCTCCAGTAGCTGGTATTAGCCAATTGGAGCAGATCGGGTTCTAATTCATTATAATCAGTAGAATATATAACTTGAAATGGACTCACTCTGAAGTGGACATTATATTAGAAATAGGAAAGATGAAAATAGTGGCCAAGAACGGTTCAGTAACCCTGCTCAGGTCCTAACATAAAATTTTAAGTAATTTCATTTTTCTAGCGAGGGACCTATAATCACTTTCTTTGAGAGTTTAATCCCCTAATAACAATTTGTTTTACAGTTTGGCTCGTGCCCTTGGGAGTAAAGGAGAATACTGACCCCATGATTGCAGATGAAACGACAAAAATACTGTTCTCTGTCATACGACAAGCTATAACAGCCAAAAGCCAATTGGTTGGAGGCTGAGAGCCAGTTGAAATTAACTAGAAAGCACGAACAAAAGCCACAGCCAAGTTGAAGTGCGATCCAGATAGAATTAGCTTTCTAGTCCTGATCGAATATGATTGACTGCAGCATTTATGATATATGCTCCAAGGAAGGAATGTTCTGGTGTCAAATAATTGTAAAATAACTTTGATTCATTTCCGGTTCCTCCTCTGTTAGTGGAAGACAAATATCAGAAGATTTCTTTCCTTTTTTGGGGGGAGGGGAGTGAGAAAAGTTGGTCATTTGAAACGGTTTTCGCATCAGATTCACATGATTTTCTTCATTAAAACCATTAGAGTACATACGTCCTACACGATCTACTTTAAGTTTCATACGCGCAAAAAGTGATAGAAATTTTCTCTCTTTCTGAATATTTGAGTTCTTAAACGTTTGCCCTATTGACAAAAATCGAAGAATTCTGCTTCAACAATTCTGCACCAGAATTGTTTGAACCAGAATGGCACTTTTTTCGCGACGCGTAATGACACAGATGAACATTCAAGCTTTCAGGTTTCATCTGCTACCGACATAATTTTGTCAGTATCAGGTACTGAAAGTAAAGTACGCACCAGAATGATACAGAAAAGAGAAAAAAGACTTTATTCGCGGATATGAGTTACGATGCATTATGCACCAGAAACAGATTTCGGTAGCACTCTGTAACTAGCTATAGTGTCTCATGTATGCACCTGATTGATACAGAAATCATGATAATTCCTTCTGTCGCGGATACGAGTTACTGTGCGTTGCGCACCAGAACAGAATTTCGGTGCCACTCTGCGTCATACTATGAAGTCTGGAGTATGCACCAGACTGATACCGAAAATAAATAATTCCTTGTGTCGCGGATACATTTTACAGCGCGTTACGCGCCAGAATCAAATTTCGGTGGCGTTCTGTACCTGTCCGTATGAAAATCCTAGCACGCACCAGACTGACACAGAAAGATGAACAATTTATTCTGTTTCGGCTACGTATACTAGTTACAGTGCATTATGCACCAGGAACAAATTTTGGTAACGTTTCAAACCAGTAGGTATAATATCACACTCAAAATATTTACAAAAAATTTCACTTTTCAAATTACATTGTCTTTCAATCATAATAATAATATGGATTAAACAAAAGAACCAAAGTAAGTAAAAGAAGATTTATAAAATTTATAAAAGAAAGAATGAAATAATACTAATAAGGAAAATGTAAAGACAATATGAAAATCAATCGGACGTAAAAATTATTGTAAAATTGTTTCATGTTATTATTATTAAATTTAATCTAGAAATTAACATAATTATAATAAAAACAAATATTATAATTAAATATGAATAATAATTATTATTTAAATAAATATAATTATCATAAATAATCAAAACTCTAATTCTCTAAATGTACAGTAAATTTACAGAATTAGGATTTTATAACAACCACTACAAATTCATGTAAGTAGGGGTTTGCTCGTTTGCTGGAGTGGATGGAATAGCGTCAGGCACCCGTTGTGATAAATCTTGTGAATTCACTTGAGAATTTCCTGCATGTGTAACAAAACGAAAAATAAATTTTTTATTCACATATTTTGTTGGACAAAAGTACACATTTGTGTATCAAATCAGAAATACATCAAGGAAAGATGGGAACTGATGTATATGGACGGGCCATCCTTGTTAAACATTGCGATTACGAATTTTCACAATTGTCATATTATAGAACTCGGTTAGCGTAATAAAAATGAAGAAATAAAGAAATACTAGTCTTTAATTAGAACGATTGACATGAGAAAATACTAAAAGCATTCCTGGAAGAAATTGCCTCTGAAAAAGGTAAGGGACATTGAAGTAAATGGGTAAATCTGAAGATTATAATGTACAAAGAGTGTCAAAATGTGACGATTGCGGTGTCCTACCTTTGAAAATTTTGGAAGAAAAGAAAAAACTCGCAGCCCGTATTGTTGGCTGCCCTGGATTGCTTTGAGCTGCTTTTGTTAACTGCTTTAATTGAGGCAAAGAGGGAACCTGTTTTATGAGAGCTGCTTGTATAGATTTTCAATTTCAACGATAATCTTTGAAAAATTAAAAATCTATTTTTATTATTTCTTTATTTTATTTTTGAGCTAATTGACTACTCTATGGGTCATATCAGCTCGCGAAAAGGTATTGTAAGTTGCTAGAGAAGAGGAAAGTAGTAGGTAGAGTGTAAGTATTACAGAGAGTTACCTAGTAACTGTTTCTAAGTTGTTGCATAAGGCATTCCCATGTATCCCAGGAAAGAAAATGTCGACGAAGCAGCCAAACTAGCAACCCATAACCCATTAGTCAACCGCTCTTTCCTCCCCTCACGCTCAGATCTCTCCAAACACATCAACAAATTCATGATACGAGCATGGTTCACTCATTGGTCTGATCTCAAATCACACACAAACAAACTAGCCCAAATTAAAAATATTCCCACCCCATGGGACTCTTCAAATCTGCCAACACGAAGAGAAGAAATAGTCATCACCTGTCTCAGAATCGGCCACACCAGACTCACTCACTCACACCCATCTCATCTCTCATCTTATGCCTCTCTCATGCTCTCATTGCGAATCTGAACCCCCCTATTCGTTCAACACATCTTCTGCTGCACCAACTTGACCAAACTCCGCAATTCCTTATCCATCCCTCACAACCATAAAGAGGCACTTTCAGACGACTTCCCCTCCACCTCCAACATATTCAACTTCTTACAACAAGCCAACTTCCTCTCACGCATATAATCACACAATCTCGCCGAGCTCATAGCCCTGAAGGCAGGCTGCTAGTAGCGTGTAAATTAAATTATTAAAAAAAAAAGTTTCTTTCGGCAAACTTGTTGAAATTGGTTTCCTTAGCAATCCCTAATGGACTTCCGCCTACAACGAGGCAGACTACTCTCACAGCGGACAAAACATTCAACGAAAATGGGTTTTTTCAATTTTTCTCGCAAACTTTATAACCTACTATACAAATGTTTTAATACAAAAATAATTTATATCAAATTCGCTGAAAAAGAGTATTCTTGATATTTTTTTATTAAAGCATTGCAAATTGGGGAACACGCCGTCAGAGGGAGCGTCCTTGCAAGCCTTACGAAATTGCAGGCAGTGATCACGCACGTTTCATTTTCTACTTCACTGTGACTTTCCTTGTTTCTCATTTTATTGTGATTAGGAATCAGAATAACCCTCTTTTCAAATTTTACACATCATTCATCCTGAACTATGAAATATTCATATTTTTAAGGGATTTATACAGTTCTATGATCAGGCCTGCCATACACTCAATTGGATTCTCCTGAATGAATATACCTAAATACGTATAAAGTACTGAGTCGAGTCAAAGTGAATCATCACCCATGTTACAAGGTTATCACTTTCACTCACGTGAATAATATGTGCGTACATAATTTTTTATGCAGTGTGGATAGAATGCGAAAAAATTGAAATTGAAAAACTGTTACGACGGTAATCTCATTACTCATGGCGTTCATTTCCCTTTCTAGAAAAATTATATCAACAGAGAGTACCTATGTACCGTACTTGTAGATAGATGTTCTCTTTTCATTTTTTGAGTCCAAAGAACTTAATGGTGAATTATATCCTTGGGAAGTTTCGATTACTTTAGTACATACTCTAATATTTCAACCTACGTACCCTATCATTAGGACATCCTTCTTAAAACCTACGATGTATTCGTACTTATTTCACGAACATTAGCCTGGTATCATGATATACACATAGAAAACGTGGTACATAAAAATATTTCTAAAAATAAAATTTTAGTTACTTATTTTTAAAATAGTAGGTAAGAAATTATCACTTACCGATATTTTACTTCTCGTTCTGTACCCACAAGAGGAAAAACAATCTCTGCACTTCGCACGCGCAAATTGAAAACTTCGCACGCGCAAACTGAAGTCAGCATCCGGTTACGTAAAAAATAATCCTCGTCATTTAACGAACTCCACAAGATTCAGAAAATAACACATATATTTCACTGCACTACATACAAACACAGTAATCAAGTTCTACCACAACAAAAAAGAGCACGTTCTTTAGCGGCGCCTTAACGGCGCCCATTGTTAATGTTGCATATTTTTAGTATTTCATACAGTACAGAATTCCTAGTCTGACTATTCTGGTCCATTATGGTGCGTACTTCCTATCCACAATCCGGAGCGTACTGAAATTCAGTTGCGCTCTGCGCTTGTTTCAAATAGTGTGACAGTATCGCATTCAGTAGCCGATACTGATATATGACTTTCTGCAGCATGACGCTGCTTACGCTTTACTTAGGCCGAAAGAACTTCTGGTGCATTCAGTGCCTGTTTGAAAAACTAAATCATTTTGTGGCTGATACTTAGTATAATTTTCTGTGGCAGAACTCTACTTTTCTGGTTCCTACACTATCTGTAGCATGGTAATTTCAGGCACTTCTACAACCTGATCTTTCACTAGAGCTCAATACGTGCCTGAAACATGAATGGTTTCATTTAAATTCTGGTGCCTAATTCCCCTGTTTAGAAAGCCACCTGCTTCAGTACCTGATACAAAATACAATTTTCTGTGGCAAAATGGACCAAACTGTAGAGCTACACGACCTGTCACTGACTAAATTCAGGTGCTTTGTGGCCCTATTTTTGAAATTTGGTTAGTTATGTACCTGAAAGAAAAAAACTTTCGGCTCAGGAACGTAGCATATTTCACACTCAGCACCAAACAATAACGACAGCTTTTTAATTTTTCTGTATCATTCAGTACCATAAATGAGAGTCCGCACCAGAAAAATCTCAAATCAGCTCCATAACGACACATAAAATAGCCTGATTTTGTCAATAGGGTGGCCATTTGAGAGCACTTTCAAGTTTTCAAACACGATTTATGTTCGTTTTTTACAAGTGGCGAGCACGATAAAACTTCTTTTTTTTTTTGAGTGCAAAATAAGGTTTTTCGTTTGATTGACTGAAACGTGTATGTCTGTCTATCGCTCGTTCCAAGCTCAGAACTCTGATAACCATCTCTGCTCTAGAAAGACGAGAACGAACGTTATTACGGAATACTGCAGAGATAAACTAATTTTCCTTTACTTCTCTTTCCACCCGTGTATTCCGCTTTTTTCTCCTCGGCGCTCATATATATATACATCCGATAAATGTCGACGAATCTCGCGAAATAATCAAAACCACTTCACTGGCTGGGCATCGCCATCTTCGTCGAAAATCTGCGGTCTGGCATACGGTGCGGAGCGGCGCATCGCCTTCGGCCCCGAGTTAAACTGCGTTAAAATCATCGCGCGATAAAGGTATACACGAGTACAATATTCTATTCAGGTGGAAGTCATGAACGTCAGCTGGAGCAGATTTGCATCAATCGAGCCTTGAGCGCATTTCTATTGCCCGACGACGCAAATGAGTGAGCGACGCGCCAGCCACGATATAACTGCGTTATATCTTTCAGTACATTTATACTTCTCTCTATAATTGAGATACCATATCCGCAATGAAAGCTCAACGATTTATCATTTTTTCACGTTGTTAAAGTAAAAAAAAAAAAAAAGTACACACGTACTTGGTCTACACACCATGGTAAACACACGTTATGTAGCGTTCAATACTGATGTTAATTCGCCCCGGTATTGTAAATCGCGTGATAAGTGCCTGCCAATAGCGTCACGACTGCTCGACCACGATAAAGTCTAATATTTTTGAAAAATTAACCGATTAACCATTTATACGAGCATCGCATACTTAATACTGAGTATCTAATCAAGGGTGAGTGGGGTCGACGTTAAAATCTTGTATCTAACTACACCATACAAACTGTTGCTCCTACACTCTTTCAACGTCAATCAAATTCTCTACCGGACGGTGCAGAGATGGATGAAAAAATAATAAATCGATTCAATTAAACGCTTACGAGCGCGACTTCTCGGACACGCCTGCCGCGTTGTGTCCGCAAACAAGCTACTTTCGCGGCCACCACTGTTTTGTCAAGTTCGTTGTAAAGGTCTTTAAACATTCATGAAGGAAAATATCCTGTATACGGACGTATATTTTATAGACATAGGAAAACTACCTATTACTCGTTCAATTTGCGGCGTAAATGACAATTTTTTCAATCGAAACCTCTCTGTCGTGGTGGAAAGTTTGAAAAATTTATTTGAGAACGCACTTTCTTAAAAGTTAAGGGATTTTTCTAGAGCATAGAGTTCTTTGTTGTTAGCAACCGTGACCCGTACCCGGTGGTCATTATTTTGACCGCGTAGAACGAGTAAATTAATTTCTAGATTACAGTAAGTAGGAATGTGTGTATTTTGATTCAAAGGCCATGCGGTGGCCGAACGTGTACTTACTCGTGTGCCCGCGGCGGTCTTCAAAGGCGCGAAATGATTGACGCGATCTTCGTCACTGATGACATTTCTCGTTCGGCGTCCTGATTAATGCAGAGTGCGCGTTATTCGTACTCTGCTCGACCGAAAGGTGAGTATGATTTTCTTATTAGATATATGACATATGCGCACATAGAAAAAAATAATTTTCTTCTACAATTATCGCCGCTTTCAACAGCCCGACACGGTGTTGACTTTGGAAGAATAGTGTTACATATCCTCGCCTCGGACGTAGAAGGACCAACGTCCAAAATCGCTATTTAGGAGTTATGTGTATCAAACGCTACGTTGTGTATATTCGTCTCCCAATCCTTGTCGATTTTTATGTTCTCACAGTAACATTGATAAGAGAGATGCTAAAATTGAGAATCAAACTCTCGTGTGGTTAAAGCTTTCGAATAACGTCTCTTATTTGAAGTCAGGAAGATCACAAAACCATCCCGGCATTCAAAATATTTGCTGTGACACCGACGACAGGTCTCAACGACTATACAAATCACGCCCACTTTTCATGAGGCTCAACTACTAGATAGTGTGTATCCCAGATGCGTGGCATACGTGACTTCAAGAAGCAACACAAGGTCACCATATGATAGTGTGAGAGAAAGCCTGTGCACCTTACGTAGTATTTCCACCCACAGGAAAAATACGGCACAAGCATAAAAACGGATTGAGTGCTCATCTTTTTCGCTACCTTCATCTCACTCAGCGGGCTATGCCAAAAGTGGCTTCATGGGATGCAAAAATCGGAGTCACAAAAAAGTAGTTATGATGCTTTGATGTGACCGCAATATTTCTCAGAAGTGACGATAGGTGTACGTCTGACTAAGGTTACCTAGAAATTCCCCCTATGTTACCTTACTAGCTAGGAGCTTAACTGTGTCATATTTTTTCTACATTCTGATTGGCAACACTCTGACACAATATGGTCTTGGTCGTCCAGCACACCTGACTTGCCACTGACGCTGTTTGTTATTTCGCCTTAAAAGTGTACTCAGCCGGTTGGGAAACGGAGAATAGGTTACATATACACTCCCCAAATACCCTGCAAGGTTCGGTGTACCAGCGGTCACTACGCGAGGCTTGTCGGGCTTACTCGGGTAGTCATTGTAAGAAATGACTTCACAAGACTTCACAAAAAAGTTGCTCAAGGCTCCATTTTTCGAAGAATTTTTTTAATCTCCGGAAATATTCAATAGAAAAGTCCAATGGAAGGCGGTACAGGAACAGAAATCCAAACTTTTGCTCCAAAAAAATTTTGCAACGTCAAAAATAAACGAATTTTCCATCATATCGAAGTAAAATAAAAAGCGTAAGGAAAAAAAAAATTTCAAATCTGCTTCGATACTGCCTCTAATTGAACCGTTCTGAAGAACATACCAGAAAATTAGTTTCCGATACCATGTATTTGTTGCTCATTTTCACGAGCGAAGCACACTCTTAAGCTTGTCTCTACAAGTAGTATTATAGCATTCTGTCTGTTCTGCGACAGCGCTACTCACAGACGGAATGTGTAGCGACTATCAAATGAGAAATTTTTGCATTGATCAAGGACAACGCAAACGATTTTTGAATTTTTTTACTCCATTCTCGATACTCGATGAGTTTAGCCATTACAACAGGCGACCGTGGTAGGACCACTCTAATAAGCAAGACTAAGTCTTAGGTCAATGACACCAGTGGAGTCAGCAATTCTTTGGTTTTGTGAGAATTGTTAAATCGACACCTACTCAAAACTTTGATGATACTTCTCTCATGGCCTGAACAAATAATGTCTTTTGAGTTTTCCTTACCCACACAATTCAATCTGATTAGGCTCCGCTTTCCAAAAAAGAACATTTTCATTCTGTCTTGTTTTGTGGCTTTGCTACTCGCAGATCAAGTTTTTTTTCTAGGATCAGTAAAAGGTCGACACTTTTATTTAGACAGCGGGGTGAAGGTTTGATAGCAGCAAGAAAGAGAACCTTCCCACGCTGCCTACAGAATTACTATATTGCTATTTAGCTCATTTCAATTTGACTACACATTGATGAATCAACGGTTACACAGGCTCAGGGTTTTCCAGAAATCAAAGTCAAAATTAGGTAGATACTCGTATATTTACTTTCTTAGATGACTAGAAGTCATCAACAAAGATGTGGATAGATGACCATTCAGACCGGAGTATTTCTTTTGACCTTCTGTCTAATAATTGTCAAAAATTCTCATGTACTAGACCGCGATTTCCCGTGTTTCTGTGATAATAATATCTTAAATACACTGCACTGAAGGATTCTTTTGAGTTTGTTGTTCAATGATTTTGATTTTGATCAGAAATTTATTTCAGTACCTAGCTGTCAACGTAAGATACTATAACAGAAGATATGATGAGACTCCATTTTGTGTGTGATCGTTGCACTTACGTAGTTCAAACCCTGCACTTCTGGTACAAATGACGTCATCAATGCACACTGCACAGTGACATCATAAAGAGCAAACAGTGGATTTACTTTAAAATTGATATTATTTCAACGCATTCCTGTAGGTGAGTCGTCTTCACATTGAGTTTGAGTCAATTTTGATTCATAGTCACTGTGAATTGACTCCAATTTGACGGTCTATATTATAAAGGTTTAAGGCCGTAGAAGCGCTAATTTTGCATTATGAAAAGAGAAAATATGAAATATTCTTTGAGGACCAACGTCCAAACACATCTCTAATAATACATTAAAATATAATTCCATTTGTGCACCTGCAAGAACGCGCTCCTTGTAGAATGTCCTAAAAATAAAAGTGCAATATGACCAGCCGAAGAACACAAAACATTTTTACAGTCATCTTCTAACAACAATGAGGACCATTGAAAATTATCAAGTACAAGAAAATCTTTGACAATCCTTTCTTGTCCAAAGACCGACAAAATCATTTATTGCCAGAGCACATTTTTAAGACCTCTGATAAGACTAATATGACTCCATCTTGTATAGGATTCAGTCTACAGCTGATGACTGCCATTTCTTTGTATTTTTGTGACATCACTGTGCATTGATGACGTCATTCACGCAAGAAATGCAGGATTTCAATGCAAGTACAGCCATCAGCTGGAGATTTAGTCCTACACAAAATGGAGCCCCATCATATATCCTGTTATAGTATCTTACTTCTGACACCTAGGTATTGAAAATAATTTTAGACATTCAACAACTACAGCACAACAAACTCAATACGTACAATCCTGCAGTGCATTTAAGATATAATTGTCACAGAACAATCGGAAATCGTCTGGTACTAAAGAATTTGTGACAATTATTCCTAGTTAAAGAACCATTAACGAGGTCAGTGACAATAATTCTACGACTATCAACCAGAGGGTCATTGACTTTCACTTATAGTAAAACTACATTGACGAAGTCAACCACCACACGAGGATTATTTGTTGAAAATTCATTGCCAAAAAACGGTTGACAAGAATCTATTGCTGGAGAACTTTTGACACTTATCCATTGCCAAAAAACAATCAATATTCATCAAATAACTTGGGAAAAGCTCTGCTAATGTCAGATCAACGTTGGCAATCGCCTATAGTCAAAGCACCATTGACAATATCAATTATCTTGTAATGATTATTGACCACTGGCAGTAATATACAAACGTACCAAATGGCCATTATCGTTCATATTAATCGCTAGACGATTTCAAACGACAAAAATGTTGCAATATTTCAAAAATACAAGTGGCCTTTTCGTTTTGTATGCAACTTTTTCTTGGTACAGTTTTATACTTCAGAGGAATTCCGAACCATCAACCCCCCGACCTTCAAAGAGGGACGGCGAATACTGAATATCCCCTCTGCTTTAATATCAATTTCCCTTGTTGTCCTAATCTCGGTAGTCCTTCGTGGTCCACGTAAATGCCCAGTCTTAATGAGTATAATAAACATCGTTCCACAAAAATCTTGGTAAATCGATTGAACTTTCGTTTCAATCGTTCGATTTGCCGGAGGCGGTAAATGTAGATATTTTCAAACGCTAACAACTTTCAAAAAAACTGCGACCTTCCGTACACCCATCTCGTCAAATGCCCTCATTTGACATTTTACATCGTTCCTATCCGCCCTAAATGGTTGTTTATTGAAAATTATCGCTACTATTGGCAAGATAGTGCGTATTATACATGCGTGTCAACAAAATTATTAATATTTCTGTATTTCAAGCTATAAGTTACAAACGCAAGTAGCGTACCGGTTGTCGTAATGCAAATGCAAATTTATTAGTCTGTAGCTGGAAAATCGTTTCTTTATTAGAGGCATCGCGCCGACTAAACGCGCGCGTACCGTACATCAATTCTATTTGACGACAGTCGGGTAATAAATCAGGTATTAGAGTTGTGGGAATTAATGTTGCTTTTGTAATCGCGCACCTTAGAAAGTAGAATGGAGGTGTTTACGAGCAATACGTAATAAAGTGTACGAGATAAATAAATTATAGAAATAAAAAGAGGGGAAAAAATTCGTCATACATAATTTCAGCTTAAATACTTACATCTTAAGTACAAAGTACGAGAGTACGATAAAAATCGTAAATTTTCGTTCTAACTAAACGGTTTCAAGGTACCGAAAAGGTGGATAGACGCTTGGGCCATCGATCATGTTTAATTTTAAACCTATGCCGTGTAGGTCGAAGCTCGCAATGTTGCCAAAAGTAGGGAAAGTACCCCGAAGGATGGCGATTAATGAAGCTATAGGTGATATTGTCTGTTTGATTGCAGCCTTACCACGTAGCAGTAATCGTATCAAACAAATTCTACGATCCGGTAACGTTGAGAAATTGGAAAAGCTCATCCGAACCGGTTACGGGTATAAATTAATCGGAGAGTATTCGACTGATCCGAAAATTCGCACTCTTCTCAAAGCTGTGCCTTTTTACGTGGTGAGTTTTGCTGTATACAACTGCATTTCAAATGTGTACTAGAACGGTATATTTTATTAGATCCGCTGGAATCGACCTCGTCGAGACGTCGTTACCCAAGAAGTATCGCGTGTAGACTACGGATATCATGCTGGGTCATGCACACCTAAATATACATAACCCGAAGCAAGGCCGTTATCAGAACACGCGAATTAAGAATCCGAAGAATTGTGCCAATATAGATATAAGAAATTAAAACGGACGCGACTATAAAGAATCTACTGCTTTAGATCGCCATTTGAATGATGAGACAGATAAAATCTCACTTAGACGAATGTGTCTGGAAGGGAACCGTATTTCACTTAGAACATTCATCTAGTTGCGAACTCATTTCATCAAGCGATTCACCGAAGAAATTTGCTCAACTACAACTCTTCCTGCCCCCTCCTGCTACGAATTCCTCAGACGTTTGTCTTGCCTTTGGAGTATTTTTTCCAGGTTGTTTCACATTTATTTTCTGTGGTCCATTTCACTCTTTTCCTTTTAAATCATTTTCTTTCCGTTTGATTTCGAAGAAAGGGGCGAGGTCGAGGAGAGGGGGTGATTAGGGATTCAGCGATATTTCTTCTGGTTCCTCCCCTACCAAAGTACTTTGGAATTTATACGGAGTGAGTACTCGAAAGCTCATCCCCGTCAGTGTGTGATGAGAGATCCCTCGGCGGGGGACCTCAACATTTCTCCAAATTCATAAATCAGGTCATGGTCAATAGGCTGGATGGACGAACTCGCAGCTCACTTTGGTCGCCGCTCACCAACCTCATCCAAACAGCTCAACAAAAGTGGAATTTTTTTCCAAGTTTGCCTCCGCACGTATAAATCAAAAGTTGGAAGTTCTAGAAGACTCATCTATGTATAATTTTCCTAGTCTCTAAAGTTAGTCACAGTCAACGATATCGTGACCATGAAGGTCTAAGAATCGAGGCGAGGCGAGGGTTCCAACAAAACCTAGCTATAAAGACATAAAAGATGTTATCAGACTATTGAAACCAGCTTGACATCGAAAATTTTTCATAGTCCTCTCCAAACAGGGCTCAAAAGAATTCTTCCAAGTTCTTTTCCCCTTTAGAGCTCGGGAAAATTTTTGTAAGTTCATCACTTTGAGATGGAGGAAAGAAAAAAGAAAACAAGAGAAAAATATAACAAATTGAAGAGAGTCAGAATTCTGTGTTGGGAATTTGGAGCGTTTTTGAAGGTACTCGAGTTATTTTCATTTTAAGAACACCTACATTTTATTATGGAGAGAACTCAACACTAGAGATGATTAAGAAGTGAGGTTGAGATTGAGGAGACTGAAATATCCATTCTCTTCGTCTGGTTGATTGGTATGTGTTTTTCAGGGATGGATTCAAGAGAGAAGTTTGAAAGGGGAATTCGTATTTTTTAATTAAAAAAAAAAAATTTCATAGGCTTGTAGGACTGGGACCACTCTTGGTAAAACCGTCACGAGAGACGTTACAAAAACCGAAACGGTTTATTGATGGTTTTTCGTTGTGGTTGTGTTACTATGATGCAATTAATTAAGGAGATACGTCATCATTGACTTGATCTAATTAAGAGATTTGACAATCATTTTATATGATTATGAGGCTGGGACTACTCTTGGAAAAACGGTCACGATTTAACGACGGTTTCTTTTTCAGTTTGGTTAGTATGACGTCATCAATGACTTGACGTCTTTGGCTTCATTAAAGGGTGCGGCATTTTATATATTTATGTGTGTAAGACTCTTGGAAAAACCGGTACAAAAATCGGTCACGGTTTTGTAATGGTTTTTATGACGCTTTTCTGTTACAGTTTAATTACTGTGACGTCACTGAGGACGGCAATGACGTCATCAATGACTTAATTAAGACTTTTGGCTTTTTATATAATACGGTTACAAGACTGGGACTACTTTTGGAAAAACTGACACAAAAACTATCACGGTTAAGTGAAGGCTCTTTGCAGCAGTTTCTTGTTACTGTTTGGTCACTATGACGTCATCAATGACGATAATGACGTCATCGATGACTTTTACTTAATTAAGAGATGTAGGATGTGGCATTTTATATGTTCAGGTGAGGACCACTCTTGGAAAAACCACCACAAAAAACTGTCACGATTTTGTGACGGTTTTGTATAACAGTTTCATTACTGAGACGTCATCAATGACTTTTATTTGAATAAGGGGTATTGCATTTTATATGTTTGTGTATATAAGATTGGAACTATTCTTACAAAAACCATCACAAAAATCTGTCACGGTTTTTTGATGGTTTTTATGACGCTTTTCTGTAACAGTTTGATTACTGTGACGTCATTGCAATGACTTTAAATTTGACATTCTATATAATTATGGTTACAAAACTGGGACTACTTCTGGAAGAACTGCCACAAAAAACAGTCATAGTCAAGTGACGGTTCTTTGCGACAGCTTCTTGTTACTGTTTGGTCATTATGACGTTATCAATGACGGTAATGATGTCATCGATAACTTTGACTTAATTAAGGGGTAAGGCATTTTATAAGTTTAGGTGAGGACTACTCTTGGGAAAACCGCCAAAAAAACAGCTGTCAGGGTTTTGTGACGGTTTACTGTTGCAGTTTGATTACTGTGACATTATAAATTATACCAATGACTTTGACCTCATGAAGAAGTGAACTACTCTTGAAAAAACCGTCATGATTTAGTGACGGTTTCTTGTTACAGTTTGGTTAATATGACGTCATCAATGACTTTGATCTAATTAAGAGATTTGGCATATTAGATATAATTTTATACGATTAGTATTAGTCTCGGAAAAGCCGCCAAAAACACCGTCAAGATCAAGTGACGATCCTTTGAGGCAGTTTCTTGTTACTGTTTGGTCACTATGACGTCATCAATGACGGCATTGATTTCATTCTTGTCACAGTTTGATTACTCAATGACTTTGACTTAATCAAGCGACTTGAAAATATTTTTCAGAGTGTAGTAACGTCATCTGTGACCTTGGCTTGATAGAACCTGTAAGTAAAGAGAGGTAGGATGAGCTAGTTTGCCTAACATATATACGAGTATGGATTTCTTTCATCAGTTTGTTACAATGACGTCACCATTGACCTTGACCTAATTGAGGAACTTGAAGAAATTTCATCCAAGGCATAGTATGACGTCATCAGTGATCAGACTTCGAAAAATTTGATCCATAACGTAAGCCTGGAAATGCTAATAGTGTCTATTTTTAGATTGAAGGCGGAATGAGCTATAAGGTGCATGGGTACCCCAGTATATTATACTAGCTTAGATATACTGAAGACTGGATGGCGAAGGAGAGGAGCGAGTGAACCCGTCAACTAAGTAGCCTGATCTACAGTATATTAGGCTTATACTAGGCTAAGAAACTAAGGGGTGGAGTCAGTTAGTTAGCCCAACATACAAGCTTAGGCTATACTGAGCTAAGAATTACTGGTGGAGGGACGTTATTATGACGTCATTATGACTGAGACACGTACATCAAAAGTCGATCTACTCGATAAAATCGATATCGTTTTAATAGATTTCAATAAGGCTACAATTCTGGGAAAGGAAAGGTGAATGAGATCTGAGCGGATGAGCTTTTCAGCTGGTAAACCTCTGAAATGGAGTGTAAAAATGCTACTTTAACGATCTCTGCAGGAGACATGTTAGCTTCTGCCTAGTTTATTGCTCCGAATTTTGTTCGTGAGAAGGGAAGAAGGAATTAATTTTGGGAGGAGCTTGAATTTCAATTTGACCTATTTGGTTCCCTCAATTTCCTCTTATTTTAAAGGTGGAAGAGGCTGTACTCAAGTTCTCCCCTCCTCAAAGTCCACCAAAGTTGTGCGGAAATATAAGTTTCCGCGTACCGAAATAATAGACAAGAGATTACGAGCGGAGACGAATGTCCATTTTGGGTGTGTACAGTGTTATACTACCCTCTACGGAATGCGCTCGCGCACACGGGATGAAGTCGAAGAATCGTGGAAAGAGAGAGAATTGACGAGAAGAAAGTGATAGTGAAATGACGTACGTACGAAGGACCAGTTTAGGAGACAAGGAAATGTCGCGAGCGTGGTCCGAGAGAGATGGAGTAAGAGAGAGTGTACCGCAGTTCTCTTCACTACATGAGGTTTTCCCAGCAGTTAAGAAGCCTCCCAAGCTTTTAAAGCTCTGTCTTCTTAATTCGTAAGAGAATAAAATCTTGATTTAAAACTGATTGAATAATATCGACGGAAAAGAACAAGCATCTCTTCTCTTCTTTGAATACTGGCCGCACCATTGGTCTATCATGGTTCCTCTTTTTCATTAATCTTCAATGTCACACACGTCTGCACACAACTTCCTCCTGCATTTTCCTTCTGAACCCCATCTCCCTGTTCGCAGTCGTGCCTCTGAAATTAACATGGAATACCCTTTGTCCCCGTCCGATCATTTCTGATCGTCTTCACCTTTGACTAATTGTTCGTGAGTCTCTAATTAGTAATGAATTACGGTTCAAATCATTACATTCCTTCAATTTGACTTTCAATCTAAGACTGATGTCAAAAAGCAAAAAAAATTTTCAAATCTTGTTCTGGTTTAGAGCTCTGTCCTTTTTTCTCAATCGTGATGGCTCAGGCTATACCTCGACAAACTTACATACTTACAGGCACGTATCGATATGGTCCACGAAGCAGTCGCGAAAGGGCATCTTAAAGACTTACAATTGCTCACGAAACTCAATTCCCCGGTATATTCCGTGCTGAGATCAAAACCCGAAAATCTGGTCAGCAGCATCGATAGCGCAGGGGCCGGTTTGCTACACAAAGCGGTCTTCTACGATCGTCTGGACATTATAGAATGGCTGTGCGAAAATTTTCCGAAAACTTTACACGTTCGTGACAAGGTAGGTAGAGTTCGGAATGCGATAATTTTACAAAATAGCGACAAATATTACGCTACATCATTGTTTTATTGTTCTACCACCCACGCTACTTTTTTTCCTTTCGTTACTTTTTGTATTAGAGGTACCTACAGTGAGTAAATTATGTGTGCATAGAAGTAATACCCAAGGTAAAGCGAGCACACGGGTCACGTTCCTACTTCGAAAGGTTATTAATGAACAACCCACGTGTCTTACTGGTTGAATTTGTATTTAGGTGCGTTAGATTCGTCTAGCCACCACTGTGCATATTAGCATCATCTTTACTATCAAATAAGTTAATCTCATTCACGTGTCCCCTCCGGGTCAACTAAGAGTACTATCACGCCGAAACCTCTAGCACTGTCTTAACTAAAATCCATGGTCATCGCCTCAGCTTTCTTCTTGTTGTCCGGTCGTAAGCTAATTACTGTATATTTGAGCACGGTGAAGCCGATTAACTGACTTAGAGGAGGTTCCGATAAAACTGTGTAGGCATTAGCAACGTTCGACCCTCGAGGGCCATTTAAATGATCCTGTGCTTCGTGTTTCAAGTTAGGAAGAATACCGCTACATTACGTACGCGCGACCTTACAACCCGATCGTATTTGGCAAATACTCGTGAACGCCGGATCAGAGGTCGATGTTGAGGACAGCAATGGACACAGCCCTTCTTATTACCTCGCCAACAATAGCGAGATTCATTTACCAGACAGAATACGCTACGATCGAGTTTATAACGAAGGTGAGCACTTGTGTGACTTTCGGTTACCTTTTGAATCAACTTTGTACATTTTAATATAATTGTTTACAGAATTCACGACGAAACCGTCCAGCATACGAATCTGGATACACGAGCAAGATATCGATCGACTGCAACAGGTTATCTGGGAAGGTCAGGGTGAAAAACTGAAAACACAGACCAGCAATAAACCGTTGATGAAAAGATTTCTCAACGGAATTCCATATATTATGGTATAAAACTGTTATTATAACGCGTCTGTATCCGCGTATTTTATCGGAAGAGTCTTCGAATATTAAACTGTTGTCTATTATAATATAGGCTGTCGTGCAAGAAATTCATAGGGCAGCGATACAAAATGACGTGGATAAGTTGACGAAATATTGTCGAAAGCCTGTTCCAGCGATTATACTCAAGAGTAAAGATGGGAACGGCGCGACCGCTCTTCATAAGGTAGACAATTATTTACGGATTTACAAAACCGATCCGAGCGGGAAGAATGCGGACTACTCGATACGTGAAAACGGGAAAAAATTTCATTTGTAGTACTCCGTATGATTTCCATATAGGCTTGCGGTTTGGGACACGACAACTCGATGGATTTCATCGTGTCAAAATATCCGGAAGCGATTTTCGCGCGCGATAACGAAGGAAGAACCCCCGCTCATTACGCCGCCGCTTTCCGCCAAAAACATATTTACGAGAAACTTTTATTGGCCGGCGCCGACGAAAATATGGTCGACAAAGTAAGTTTCGTACAAGTTTCGCGAAAGAAGTAAGGTAAATATTTTGCCACGAACAAGGCAGAGTTTTGGGGAAAAAGTTTTTTAAACATGATGGATAGCGCTCGTTATGTTCTCTTCCTAGAATTATTTTATTACCGTTTTGTACGTACACGCTCCATGGTCTGGAGAGAAGAGAAGATCAAGACGTTATCTAGCCTAAGTGTATGAAGTTGTTTCGAAATTTTCTACGTTTATCTTAGTTTATTTGTAGTTTTGACGTACTTACGAGGAAATATTCTTGTTAACGTTTTAAAGAATGAGGCAGAAAACTCGAATAGCAATCAGAAGTTTTTGCTTACTCTTAGGATTATCGCATTATTTTATACGATGAAGCGTTTATTTACGCGAGAACTAGACGACTCACAAGTGTTTTTTTGAGATTAGTCTCGTAACGTCTCTTTTTATGCGACTGGATTATGAATAAATAAAGGAAGGAGTGACGGGAGGAAGAACTTATGCGGGATTATTAGTGGACCAGGTAACTTCTTGTATGAGATTCATATTGCGTGCTAAAGCTCGCAGGTCAGGTCGACACTGTTTTAATTTTCTTTCTTCTCCCGTTCCTGATAACGACGGTTTGAAAATCAAACTTTCGCCAGGTCCTCCTCCTAATAGATAATTCGAAAATTAAAATTATCGAAATTTTTAGAAGTACTCATCGGGCGCCTCCTCATAATAGCTCTAACAGGGATGCCGCGTTTCATGTTGTGTGTCATCCTTCTGACTTATCATGGTTTCGTGGAGAGCGGAAAATATTTGACAAGAATCTTGTGACCTACTTCGAGGATTTGGAAGAACTTCGACCTTTCAGCCTGATACAAGAGAGTGGAAAGGGCTTCAAGAAATTCTGACGATCAAGCTAGTGGGTCAGCGAAGAGAAAGTTGGGGAGATAACCCCTCCCCCCACTCAGAAAAATCTTCTGGCTGCGTCACTGAATCAAGCTGTATACATTTTAGTTATTGTTCAAATCAAAAGATCTTACTTTGAGACAGATTTCCTGCTCACCTCAATAAACGTAGTTCCTAAGAGATGCGAGTTTTTCCTAGGCTCTCGGGCAGGCGGAAAAAATTCTCATTCCTCAGCCCGCCTCAGATTTCTCGACCTGCAAAATGAATTTCACCGTTTTCTCTCTTTTCCCGAACCTGTAGAGTCTTGAAATGCTTTAAAACCGTCAGATAGATGGGTTCTCCGACTTCTCGATCTCATAGTGTGTAAAAGAGGATACAAAATTTTCGACGTCAAGCCAGTCTGTCTCAGGTACAAATTCAGAACTCTAGCCGCTGGGCTGTGCAGTAAAATTTGTGTACCAAGGAAAAAACTGAAGAAAATTTTCAGCTTCGATATCTCTAAATATGACTTCTTACTATTAATTAGATGTTAAAGAATTTCGAGCTACGATGAAGACACCCTCTTTTTTGGGATCGAAGCATGGGGTGGAAACGTCAGCTGGGCTCCTTCTCTAACCTTTGGGGAGATGTAGGCATTCGAGGCACTTCCTCTCGTCTCGATTTTTTGTTCGAACATGAGCTGTGATTTTCGAGAATATCTTTTTATGTTCTCTTTAGACAAAAACTACTCGTAAAAAAACCGTCGTCGTTTTTCGATTGTGACCAACCCCAGATTTAGGGGGGGCCAACGGGGCCATGGCCCCGGGCCTCCACCAAAGAGGGGCCTCCACCACCCTCCCTTTTTTGGTGGGGGGAAGGGGGCAATTGGGTAGAAAAATTTAATAGGGGCCTCCACCGCCGCTGGCTCCCGGGCCCAAAAATCCTAAATCCGGGGTTGATTGTGACTATTTTTGGGAGGACCGCCTCAAAAAACTGTAACGGTTATTATGGTTGGGACTACTTTCGGAAGAACCGTGACGGTTTTATTACTATGACGTCCTCAATTGAAAATACTGGCTCATCAATGAAATTCGCCTAATTGAGGGACTCCATAAAACTTCACCCAGGGTATGGTTTGACGTCATCAGTTACCTTGACCTGATGGAGTTGAATCTGATTGTCGAATTTGGCAGAATTTTATCCAGGATGTAGAATGACGTTACCGGTGAACTTGACCTGATAGAGTTGAGCTAGTTGGTATAGTATAGAATGTATAAATCCCTAGTGTACCACTTTACTTTGGATTTCCTTCATGATTTTGTTAAAATGACGTCATCAATGACCTTGATCTGACCAAAGGATTGATAAAATTTTGCCCAGGGTGTAATAATGACGTTATCAGTGACGTTGATCAGGTGAAACTGACCTAATTAGCCCAACACACAGTGTAAGAGTCCTTAGTTTGAATTTCCTTCATGACTTTCATGATTTTGTTAAAATGGTGCCATCATTGACCTTAACCTGATTAAATGATTGACAAAAATTTACCTAGGGTGTATTATGACGTCACCAGTGACGTTGATCTGGTGGAGCTCAGCTAGTTAGCCTAACAAACAGTGTATGAGTCCCTAGTGTACCATTCTACTTTGGATTTCCTTCATGATTTTGTTACAATGACGTCTTCAATGACCTGAACTGATTAAGGGACTTCATAAAATTTTACTCAAGGCATACTTGTAGTTTCACGTCATCAGTTAGCTTGATCTGATGGAGCTGAATCTGATTGTCGGATTTGGCTAAATTCTATCCAAGGTGTAGTATGACGTCATTAGGGACCTTACCTTGAGAGAGTTAAGCTAGTTGCCTAACATAGAATGTGTAAATCCCTAGTACACCGCACTACTTTGGATTTCCTTCATGATTTTGTTACGTCATCAATGAACTCCACCTGAAGGGGTTTGATAAAATTTTACCAAACACAAAGTATGACGTCATCAGTGACCTTGACCTGACGGAGCTAAGCTAGCTAGCCTAACATAAAGGGTATAAATCCCTAGTACACTACTCCGACCTTGACCTGAATAATAGAATTGATGGAATTTTACCTAGGGCGCAGTATGACGTCATTAAAGATCTCGACCTGATGGAGCTGGGTTAGTTAGCCTAACCTAACATACAGTATTTAAATCGCCATAGCTACTAGTTTGAATTTCTTTCATGATATTGCTGCAATCGCATCATCAATGACTTTGACCTACCTAAACAACCTGATAAAATTTCACTCAAAGCGTAGAGTGACGTCATCAGTGACGTCGACCTGAACTGAACTACTTAGCCTAACATACAATACATAATTATATAAATCCCCATAGCTACTGGTTTGGATTTACTTCATGATTTTGTTGTAGTGACACCATCAATGACCTTGATCTAACTAATTCAGCTAGTTAGACTAACATACAGAATACTAGGCTTATACTAACTTGAGAATCACTGGTGAAGGCACGTTACTATGACGTCATGGCCGAGATATATGCATCAAAAGTCGATATGATCGGTAAAATTGATTCAATAGAATCGATATAGTCAATACAATGATGTAATACTACTAAGGTTTGGACCGCAGGTTAAGCAATTCTGGGGAGAGGAGAGGCGAACAAGCTCTGAGTTTAGCCTGTCAGCTAGTTGGCCTCTGAGACGAAGCAAGCATGTAAAATGCTACTTTTTCTGCTCTAGAAGAAACTTGTTTTTATTTTGGGCATGTCTTATGTCTTTTTCGACCTCCACTCCTCCGTCCGAGGATGAAATTACGTCCGAAGATGAAATTAGTCATTCCGCACGGGAGCTTCAGGTTTGGAAAAATTCGAATGCCCCCTCCCCCACTGAAGACGTTTATCCAAATGACCTTGACGTATTTTGATCTTGGAATCGACCTGAATTTGATGGAAGGAAGGGGAAAGTCAAGGCTGAATAAGGCTCATGAACTCGACTGCTGAAAGAATTTTCACGTCGCTTTCCTGACCAAGAATTTCTATCATTGAAGTCCACCTCTACATAGTGGGGCCCTCTTGTGCAATAAGAACATCATTTTAAGAAAACATACTCAGAGTATTTGCAATTCATCTACAGTCAGTCCAATCATACTCTGTTTATAGAATGGCAGGACCGCAAAGTCTTACAATTCTCTATCGGGAGTCGTGAATGAAAGTACACTACACGAAATACCTCCGGGTCCTCGAGGCGGAATAGATAATGTATACCCGTCATCTTTTGATTGGAGTTTATTGGGTGATCGTAAGTACTCCATCGAAAGGGTTGAGGAGGTGATCAATTCAGTCACGGAAACAAACGATATCAACGAAGAAATCAGTGATTTTTCGTTCAATATTGTCGAGAAAGTAGGTTCTGATAGCCCGAGCATGATCGATGATCATTAATTTTTCCAAAAAATAAAACTTTGCTACTATACGTTTTCTTAAGGACAACGATAGTGGTATTGAGAACATCCCTCCTCGTACTTCGGCGTCCGAAAGAAGCCCCAAAGAAGAGGATCTGGACAACGTTAGCGAAACGACAATTGAATATGACGTATATATGAGCAAACAGGAGGAACTCCATACAGAGGATAATAGAGAGGGTGAGGAAAACTCCGTCGTAGAGGAAAAAGGCATTATCTCATCGCCACCAACTTTCGAAAACGAGGGAGTCTCCGACTCACCAAGTATCGATGAAGTTGCGCGTAGAAGAAATTTAAACGATATCGGCAACTCAATCATCGATGGAAATTACGAATTTTTGCAGAATATGCAAACCGATGACGAGCAAATTCGAGATTTTATCGACAGATACCTACCAGTTTATTTGGTAAGTTTAAGAATATTCGAAAGGATAAGACGTGATTGCTAATTTGGTCAAATTTACCATTACCTTCAACAGAAAAAAATCGAAATTATTCACTGCTGTTGCGAAATCGGTAATGAAGAAGAGTTACGAAAGTATTTGGATCGCAGAAAATTTGTTATCGCTCGTGAAAATAAAAGCAAATTGTACTTGTCACCTTTACATGTGGCCACTGCTTATAATTGCCAGTCCATCGTTCGATACCTTGCTGGAGCATTTCCGGAGACGTTGAAGGTAGCCGATAGACTGGGACGAACTCCTCTGCATTTCGCCGCCATTCACCCGGAAAGAAAGTATCTCTACAACGCGCTCTTAACCTTGGGGGCGGACAAAACAATTCCAGACGAAGTAAGTGTTTTGCACTATCGTCCAGCGGTTCTAGTCACGAGACAGAGATAAAAAAGATGCCGAGCATGAAATTCGATAGGTTTACAAGAGACCCTTCATATCCGAAGGCTACCCCTCCAAAGTGGATCCCCGGATCGAAATTGTTTCGTGCTTTGGTGTCGTCTAGATTTCTGGGCCATACATGGAAATCGCATAGAGTTTCACCTCTCCCTAATATTTTCCCTTCCCTACAATTTCATGACTAGAGTTGCTGGACTAAGAGCCCTTCGTCCATATTGAGACTCGCTTGAGTGTGTGGCGTATGAGTTTTCAGAGTGGTTTCACCGCCCAATATTACTACGAGAACGCTTCCGATGATCGGTACGAGCAACTCATGAGTGCCATCAAGCCTCGACCTGGAATCTCACAGGATGAAGGTAATGAAAGATTCGATCAATCTACAGGATCTATCCCTTGACCTTTCATTAATTTTTTCAGTCTCGACAACATTTCTGAACAAATTCACCGCGTTCGGTAAACCAGAAAGCGACTACGTGTCCGCAGGTAAGCAAATATTACCGGGGACCACCCCTTGCACTCGATCCGCGCGTACAAAACTACAATCGACGTACGTCGACGCGCTACATAATGTTAAGTACGTCTAATGTACCCGCGGTATTTTACTTTTATTTTAGTTTTAGGCGACGCATTGAAAACTGGTTTATCGGCGATTATCCATGCTCGACCATCGAGACCAATTAAGTTCCTCGCCGATTATTTGCACAGTTATAAAGAGCAAAAGAGTGTCGAACAGGTTCATTGTTTATTTTATTTTGCCCGGAATAGTCGTTTTAATAACTATAGAGTTGCGGTGGTTAATATTCTCTTTTTATTAGGTGTCAGAGTTTGCGAGCGCGAATGAAGATCGAGTCGAGCAGAAAGAAATACGAGAAGAGGTCGTCGAGAGCGAAGCAGAAGAGGCGGGAAAGCTAGGAGCGCTTTTTGTACCGGCACCTGCGCAAGACGATCAGGAAGATTCCCCGATAATCGAAGAATCGGTCGTAAATCGTGAAGAAGCTAATCATAAGTCAAACGGGGACCTGGCTAACAGTATCGACCACACGAGTCCCGGGGTAGCTCCTATCATCGATTTCAACTTTTCAGACAGAAATCAGTTTCACCCGTTGGATAGAGTAATTTCATCGAATATAATTCGCGTAATTGTTTGCTAAGGCTGTGTTGTAATTTGTTCGTACCTGCGTACACAGGATAAATACGGTCAAACGAGCATTCATTATGCAGCCGCGAGAACGCACAACAGGCACGCTTTTTTGCAGAAATTGCAAGAAGAGAACGGTAATATCGCGTTTCGAGATGAACTTTACAGGACGGCTAGGGACGTAGCAGCGTTTGCTAGAATCTACGAGAATGTACAAGCGATTGACAAATACGTTTTCCTCACTATTGTAAATGGTATGGATTATGCTGTTTAGGGTACTATTAGATTGATTCGAACATCGATTTCGATTTGTGATTGCGAGTTTGTTTCAGGGGAAACTGAGAAAATAATGCAATTGATAACGGATGGTTACGATCATATCTTTGACTTGGAGAACGATACAGACGAAGATATTATTGAAGTGGTTACGCAGAGAGGACACATGCTCATGTTAGCAGTTTTACGAACGATTCCAAAATTTCAGGTAATGGGGTCTTCTGTTTGGGCTGAAATTAATCTTCCGCTCCTTCCTGCACATCTGGATGTAGATAATACTCAGTTGTTGAGTAGGCCATGGTGTGGTTATGCATTTGACTATTCCATTCGAGGACTATCTTCTTTTTCGTGATTGTGGCTGTAAATGCAGACACGTAGTTCTATGCTTCTTTGAAACCTAGCATGCTGGCAATCAGGCTACTCGCAGCAAGCACTTCATATACCCCAACCTCTTGAATAAGCAGACTAAGCTTGCCCGACGCGTTCTATCATCCCGCCCTTGGTCGTAGTGCGAATACGTTGTCTGCTTAACTTTCTTCAACTCCTCATGATGGTATTTGTTGAAGCAGCCATGGCCGCTTAACATTTGCGTCAGGTGGAAGTTCAGTTGACCATGGTCTCAGTTCATCCACTCACGAAGGAAGGTCGCGTATTAACACATAGGTTTTCCATTTACCCAGCTCACTCTAGGCAATTCTGAAAGAAGGAGCGCCTGGCCTTCTCTTGATCGGTCGTTGTCGTATTTTTTGCTTTGAGCACAACCGCTCTCTCCTCAGCACGGAGCTCGATTGGTGGTGAATGTGCTAATACACAAACAGCTTCTGTCAAGGCAATGCGGTAGGCTCTAACACACCTCAGCGCAGCTCTTCATTGGATCTTTACCATCTCTCTCCTTATATAGGGTATCTCACTGAGTTGGCCCCTATTGGGGTACCATGATAGGAGAACCGACAAGCGGTGCGCAACATGATCCTTTTTCTTGCTTTTCTCGGTCTTCTCGATTCGTTATCAGGCGGCTTGCTGGGTATGTAAATATCCTGGCCGCTTTCTAACAGGGAACCTGTTTTATCGGGAGCATTTTTGGAAAAAACGTGCGCCGTTCGCCCGGCCGACAAGGCTCGGAGCTCGAAAATTTTCCAAGTCCCCCTCCTATCATATATAGCTTGAGGGCGGGGCTTATGGCGTCACAGTTTGATGAAGTCATAGGTCAGCTTTGTGACGTCACAATTTGATGATGTCATAGATCAGTTTTTTCCCATGTTCCTCTCCTACCATGTAGAGCTTGGGGGCAAGGCCTGTCACGTCACAATTTGATGACGTCATAAGTTAGCCTTGTGACGTAACAACCTACATTTTCCCTGCCATCCCTCATTTAACTACGTTAAAGAACCCGTGAGTTTTCCGCTGTCACAGGGAAATGGTGCCCGAAGCTCAGCTTTGAGTCAAACCAGATGCCTAGGTACTTCATTATCTTCTTGCTCTTGATTTCCACACCTTGCAAGCAAAAGGCGGGTGGACTGAACTTTCGACGAGTCATGAATAATATGGCCTCCGTCTTACCTACTGCATGTTCTAGTTTGGCCTACTCTATCCAACGCGTCACTACCTCTAGGGCCCGGTTTACCCTGCTCTCCACCGCTACAGTTTTTTCAGCAGCGCCGCACAGCAGATAAGCTCAACACGCGAGACAGCTTCAAGTTGAAAATCTCGTTAAATGCAACGCACTACAAAAGCGGTCCAAGGACCCACCCTTGCGGCACCCCACAAGTAACTGGGCGCTTTGCTGCACCAGCAAACGTCTCTGCTTGGATTTCTGGACAGATAAGCTGATGATTATCCTGAGCAGGTATGCGGCCACTTCTGCGTCTATGAGGGCTCGAAATATCATCTTCCATGAAAGGTTTTTCCAGGAGTAGTCCTAATCTTATAAGCATATGAAATGCAAAACAAGAACCATGTCGAATCTATAAGAGGGATCAAAAGAAAATAACATGCGCATATTCCATGAATAAACAAATTACAGCCCGTCGAATACGTAATTCCGCTTCAATCTACTTAGCCGAATTAATAGCCATATTTGCATGTCTTCCCCAAATTGCTCAACTTGAGCCGCATAAGAACTATCTACTCTTAACAGACTCCCTTTCGTTTCTCCAATCTTTCACAAACCCGTGTTTTCAACTAGCCGCGTCACACAAAAACTTTATCTGACACTCCTCATGATGATCAAATCAGCTTACTTTAACCTCACTTTTATTTCGATTCCGGGCCATATCAATTATCCACCACACGATGCAGTAGACGCAGCAGCTAAAAATGCCACTTCTTCCCTCAAAATTACAGACCCTGAAGATCTAAAAAATCATTTATATTTCGCGAAAATTTCTCAACTTTGGCATAAAAATTGCAGAGACCAAAATTTCAACAAGTTACGAAAAATCAAAACGGAACCCATCTCTCGGTCCTCAACCCGCAGGAGTTCCAGACGAGAAGAGATAATCCTCCTTCGTTTGAGAATAGGGCATACCCGCCTTACTCATACTTATATACTCACAAACCTTGCCCCTCCATCATGCCATCCCTTTTTGGAGAGGACTTATCTGTAGAGCATTTCTTTCCATACCTTACATCACAAAATACTCCATCAAAACTCAAAAACAATGAATTCAACATTAAGATACCTACGCAAAACCCAATTCTACGACTATTATCTAGTTTTTTTTTTTCTTTTTTTAAAGAATGTACTTTTGTTGTTATTATTATGATTTTTTATATAATTATATCACAGACAATTATATATAATTATAATTATAGATTTTTTTTTTCGAAATTATTATTATTTTTTATTTTTCCTTCTTTTTCTCAGTAATTATTACTGTTGGCTTTATTCATTACTATTACCATATAAGCCGAGCAAATAGTCACTGCAGCTAAAATGCTCGTTAAAGTAAAATAAGATAGGAAAAGATAAATAATGAACGAATAATTTTTAGGAATATCGAGATAGTCTTCACAACGCCATACGTTTTGGAACCAAACTCCAAGTGGCACAGATATTACGAAAATGTGGTAAGGACGCAGACTTACTGGCCAAAAGTAGAAATTACACGTACAGATGCAGCTTGCATATTGCCGTTCTCGTTGAGAGAAAAGATATAATGAAATTTCTAATAGAAAAATTTCCGGTCACGCTACACATGGGAGACAATGTAAGTTTTTTTTATCGCGCATCAATTAAACTTCATTCATCGGTCGTTTTATCCTATATACCTAAGTATAAGTAAATTAAGATTTAGTGCGTTAGACACCAACTTGGTTATACCTGCATGGTTTTCAACATTCCAATTTCAATTCTCACTCACAAGTTTACAATTCTAACACAAACTTTGAAAAATAATAATCTTGCATGCAGGAAATGTGCTGCAATATCCTCTTTCTACCTACCAGTATTCATTCAAATAAGCTCAGTTTGATCTTCCTGTGAGACGCGATTACAGCCTAAGTATAAACAAGACGAAACAGAAAGTCGAATTCAATTTTAGATTCCGATTTCAAGGTACAAAATTATAATTGCCTACCTACACTGATTGAGTACCGCGGTAGCATCCCAAAACGTCGCGAGGTAACGACATCGATCTTTAAAATTCGGTCACAATTTTCTAGCATGTATAGGCCTAATACTTATTTTTGAATTACATCTGAGTATCGTAAGTACATAAATCTGACATTACCGTAAATGTAATATCACTTCTTCAATCGGCTTTTGCTATTAATTTATGAAACAAGAATAGTTAAGTATACTTCTTCTAACACAGGGCTTAGCTTCAGGATGATATTAAGATCTGGTTTAAATAGTTGTATGAGGAATAATATTGAATAAGTATATAGTGCAATACTTTTTTAATTCGATATCACACTTTTAGTTGGATCGAACAGCTTTGCATTATGCCATGGCTCTGAATAAGGTCGAGCAATTGAGTAGAATTCTTATTCAAGCTGGAGCAAATCGAACAGCAAAAGATCTGGTAGGTAATCAGAACGATATCTATGTAGATACCTATAACGGAAAATAATTTCCTTATTAGGTATCAGCGTTTCAAGTGATTTGAGTTCAATTTTCTATTTTTCTTCGCATTTTACAGAAAGGACGTCAACCTAGTTACTATTTCTTAAATAAAGACGAAATCCTACGTATGCGAAATGAAGAGTTATCGTGTTGAATCATGTTTCATGGGTACCTAACTTAATATAATCCAGTACAATTTAATTTACCGATATAAACTTACCAATCATGGATATCATTTTGCTCATCGTTACCATTTTTTCCCCTTTTTTTCTCATCTTTCATCTTTTTGAATAAATTTTTGTACGAAACGTTTTCCTTTATCTTTGATGATATCGTTTGCTTCAAACCGAAGAAAAAATAATCACAAAAACCAAAAAGGACTTCCAGAGTTATCTACAATACAGTATAACAGGTTACTTATGATTTTTACGACCATTGAAATTACGACAACAAAACCTGGAATGAAAATAGTAGGTAGCCTATTTTATAAGTTGAAACTTTCTGAATTTTTAGTTAATATTTTGTTAGGTATTTTATAAATTCGAAAAATTCCATTCGAAAATCCCTCAAATTATTTTCACAAAGAAAATTTATATCTACAGAACAGAAATAAGTAATTTTTTCATTTGCTATTAGGTTGGGTGAAGAAATTTCCATTTTGTTCTATGTATTATAATTTTTTATTTATCAACTTTTTCATATTTCTAGACGTAGGGTTTTCTTTTAATGCAGTCAGTGGAACCGAGCACTCACAACTACACAACAATTACCGGTTACTGATAAACGGGCTTTTTTCGAAATATCTCAAGAATGAACGCAAATAATGAAAAATTTAAGAGAGTAAAACTTGTAGCGCATAAAATGTTCACAGTCGATTTTACCTAATTTCGGGATTGATTTCAATGGGAATGCGTTAAAACTTGAAATTCATCTGTTCGAAAATCGACCTTCTGAAAATCGACATTTTTCCTCGGAACGGCTTCAAAATCAAAATCAGAGCTGTCAATAAGCAAGCTGTTAGGTTCACGCTTAAGGCGGTAAATTATCAGCTAATATATGCCAAATCCAGGGCTGCTTAGCTAAGCCGAAGCCATTAGCCGTTACCCGTTTACCGAGCAAGTTTCTCAAAGCGTTAGCTACCTAATGAAATCACGTTAGCCATTCAAATTGGAATTGTAACGGCTAATATTTTCTCTTCTCCACACCCCACCCCTCAAAATTGGAGTGACCCCTCCCCCATCTCTCAGCCGTTAGCTTTTAGCTCCTAGACGTTAGCCATTTTATTTTGGCTCAAAATTAGCTAGCCAATGAGACTGGGTTAGCCGAAGGGTTAGCGATTAGCTGATTATTTAGCCAATACAAAGCAGCCCTGGCCAAATCAGGTGATTATTTTTATTTTCAGGTTTACTTATCAAAGTTGAAAATGAAAGTTGAAGCTTCAAACTTGAGTTTTAAGGCGTATCAGCCTTAAAATTGCAGTTTCTAAGCTGTATTCTTGGAAGCTATACCTAACTTTCAAGTTAAGCTATATGCTTATTAAATTTAAGTTTAAGACACACGCTTCAGCTTCATTTTATGCTTTAATATCCTGTTCAACATAATCCGAAGCGGCTCCTGAACACTGTAAAATGAATAAAATAATTCCAGAATGCTTTGAAATTGTTCCAAAGTACTCCGGCGATTATTTGATCGAAATTCTCCGAGGTCTCCTTTCTGATATACATACGTTTTGTTATAGGGTTTCAAAATTAAATTTTTTATTATTTCGTATCCTCTCCCGTCCTCATCACTAGCAATTCAATAGTCAAACTTGTTAGAAATCACCCCGCCCCCCCTCCGACGTACGCAACTCGATGGTCGAACTTATATCAAATTCCCCCCCCCCCCCTATATACAGCTCCTAATCTATTAGGCTCAGGAGTCGAAATACCTTTCCCTTCCCTGAAGATAAACAATCGATTTTTCTCAACTTCTCTCCAGATAAAAATATAGCTCGATTGTCGGAAGGTCAGAGGTTGCTTCCGGTTCCCCCTGGGAACCACAATGGGATAGCGGACATTTTCACTAAACAACCTCCACCCTATTTATCAAAATTTTGAAGAAATAACTGAATATTTCATCTCTTGAATTCATGAAAAATTGATCATTATGAAAAAAAAAAAAAAACACTTCAATCGCGCTAAAAAGAATACACGACTACTACTGATGAAAAGCTTTAAAATCTATAATATTCGTAATTTATACGCTCGTTTCTAATATTTATGTACAGATTTGGTGGTTATAATTCTTTTTCTTTAAACCGAACGAATAACAGAATAGAAATTGAGGTAAAATAAAAATCACTGGAAAATTACGAGGGCAAAAAATCTATTACGTTCGAAAACGGTACTGTACTTCACCAGTCAAGATAAAAAAGTTGTAGAAAAAGTATAATTCGTTTTTTTCTTATCGATAACGTTTTCAATACAACGATTCGGCGTTTGAATTTCGCGGTTTCTTTAATTTCTCCAAATTTTTCGTGACCAAATCGTGTAACGTGGAATAGTGATTACGAATTTCGTGCAAAACCAACCACAGCCCGAGATACTGTTTCTCGTCCAATTCGTTCACGGCTTTGCGATAGTCCTCTATGTGGGGATACTTCGCAACCTGAAACAAACGAAAGAACTTAGAAATTGTTTGAAATCGACGTAGTGACCGCCAGCAAAAAATAAAAAGAAGAAATACTCCTCAGACATACAAATTATGATTTATTATACGTAAGTAATCGGCTTGACATAATTGCAAGATGAAATTTGAGGAAAAATTTAGGCGTTTTCAGCGCGTACGATTCAGTTATGAGCAATTGCGCAGCAGTAGAGCATAATTTTAAGAATCCCATTCTTCCACGAGGTGAAATGAAAATTTGCAATAGTAGTGTGTATTTTTATCTCGTTTTTTTTATAATGACTTCTTGGTTTTTCTTGAACATATGAGTAATCGTCTGAACTTTTACAAAATTCCATCATTCACCGAATTTATAACCAGCATTGTCATTTTCTTTATGACGTTTCCCATTTTAAAACACATCATTCTCCCGACTAATATAATGAAAGATTGATGAATCACGTAATAAAAGGGCAAAGGCCACCGAACTTGAAATGAACGTGAATTAAATATTGGCTCTCTATCAAAACTCTTTGAAATGAAATATTTTTCCAAGAGTATCAATTCTAACGTGTAATTCTCGACCAACTCTTCAGAGAATCAGAGAAGAAAAGAAAACTGCATAAATTTCAACCTGCTTGAATACAAAAAAAAAAAAAAAAAAAAAAGTAATTCTATTTACTAAAAATATTATTTTATCATTTACAGCGTCGAAACACAGAAAAATTCAACAAATTTTGTAACTCTGTTTCAATCTTACGCTAGAAGTTCCGGAAGGAAAACAGAAAACTTCAGCCCTCCAGAGGATACTGCGTATTTTTTGAATTACTCTCTGTTTTCCAAGTAGTGGGATCCATTTCTTCCTCGAAAAATTATTACGATACATTTTTGAAACGATTCTCAACCTGATAGCCAGGAAATATACCTCCACTGGTGGCTTCTGAACGAAAACAACACGTCACTCAATTGCAAGAACGGAATTTTCAAATAAAAACTTGAGCCTAGGCTTGCTATTAAAAATTGTATAGACCGAGAAAGAGATGGGCGGGTATGAGAGGGGAAGAACAAAGGTATTTGATTTTCAACGATATATATGAAGCAGCGCTTTGATCCCGAGAAGAGATTAAAAACTTTCGTTGGTGAGCTGAAAGTATAAGAAGAGGCGGGCTTCCGAAAAGAGTTGAGCTTCAAACCCTGATAGATGAGGAACTTGAAAATTTTTGAGCTGTAAACCTTCTACAAAGAGAGGAGGGGGGTGGAGAAAGACTCCCAGCTATGAACCTATAAAGAGATGGGGGTGGAAAAAATTTCGCCGAAGATGAAAGATGAATTAGGGCTTTGAAAAATCTCGTCGATGGGTGAATAAAAGAGAAAAAGAGAAACTTGCACTTTATGAACAAATCAATGACCAAATATAATCTAATCGATATTCAATTGCTCGTATTTAAAAATGTCCTATCTATTTTCTAGATTTGCCATCTTCCCTGACTTCTTCAGCGGTATTCTCGGGAGAGTGGTGAAAATTCAACTTTTTTTTTGAAGGAAAGAAATACAGTCTGAATTTCGTTCGTGGACCTCAGGAAATGTCTCCGACTTGAAAGCATAATTTTTTTTAGAATTTTCCCTGATCAGACGAATTTCCTCAATTCTCTAGATTTCACAATATTCTTAAGTAAGTATGAAATCTTGGAAAAATTCGTAGAATTTCAGTACCAAGTTGGTAGTTGAACGTTTCTCAGACGATGAACGGAATTGACCGTTTTAATCTATTCCTCATTATAGATGATAACTGACTGCCCACCCTTAAATATTCCATAAAAAAACGGAAGGTGGATTTGTGTTAGAATTAAGAGAACTTTCCCAATAAAAGAACCAAAGACGTGTTGAATATAACTACAAACAGCGAACAGAACAAAGAACCTTGAGTATCATTGAAGTCATCTTCATTACTCACTTTCGAAACTAATTTAGCTCGCGTAACATAATAACGCGAAATCTGATCGAAGAACGCAGCCGCTTCCGTTTCCACCGTTTGAATTTCAGCTAATGTGTCCTCCTGTATCGATACGCCAAAATTATTACCGTCTTCGATTTTTGGAATCATGAACGAAATCCACATCTTAAGCTATAGCAGAAAAGAAAAAAAGCGTATCGATTTTGATTCCGTATACAAAAGGAGGGTTCAATAGGGTACACGAGATCTCCTCACAATGTTACTATCTTCGACCAGTTGCTTTATTATCGGTTTCAGCGTGTTAATCAATTTGGATAGTTTCTTATTCGATAATGCCATACCGGCGGTGAAACTGAAGACTTTGGTTCCATCGCTCAAATTGATGTCAACGTCGATATCGTGTTTTCGTTTTTTCGCTGGTTGCGTGTCACAGCTGCGTGATGAAACAAAGAAAACGTGAATGAGATAATAAATTATACGTTTCCAAAAAAGGTGCGAAAAAAAAGGTAATTAATACTCTGTTTGCACTAACTTATTTGCAATCACAGGATCTGGAATAGGAATATTGATATCTTCGTGCAAATTAGTCAAATCGTGTTCTTTCCATTCGGCTTGTTTGATTAAATCGTTTAACTGTACGATTTTCTTCGGGAATTCACTCAGTATGAGAGTCTCGCCCTAAAGGAAAAAGCAAAATTCATGATTGAAACTCTGAAACTGATAAAACAGATACCATTTTGATTCTCACTCACCTCCATTTTGATGGTCTCTTTAAAAGACTGTACCTAAAACGCAGAAAAAAAAAATCTTTTTATATTCATCTGCCGTACATAACCTAACTTTGTATCTGAAGTTCCATACTTTTCAACATGTAATATTGAACGTAGTTTTCAACTCGAACAGTAAGCTTGGAGCATAAAATAATCAATACTTTAAACGATCGATAATTTCTGATAAGAAAATTACGAGAAATGACGTTAACTGAGAAATGAAATTCAAGGAAATCATACGACCCCATTAATCGAATACGCAAATTATCATTAACGATTTTACCCAAAATCCATTATTATTCATTGGGTGATCTATCACAATTTGAAACTCAACTAGAAAGAATAAGGTAATTTATCTAACTGAAAGTTTGAGAAACGCGTAAAACGCGAAGCAAGAATGAACAGAAAAAAGCATAGGAAAAAGATGGTTGTCGCAGCACTGGGTTGTCGGAACCTGCAAACTTCAAGAGTATGAACAAAACAAAAACTGCGAGGAACAAAGGTTTATAGATAAAGCCGGTAATAGCATGTTGAAACGAAACGACAGATGAGTCAACATTATACCGATAGAGAAGTCTAAGGAAAGAAAAAGAAATAAAAAAGCCCGTAACGTGTTCCAAAATTGAACATCAGCTCTCCGTTCCGACCACATAAGGTTTTCGAAAAAAAATAGCGAGTCATGCTCCTCAAATTAAGAATAGTATGAAGAAGTTCTCACCCAATCTTTGAAAATTGAAACAGAGAATAATGGAATTTCGTCATGCCCTCGTGCGAAAGTACGAATGATTAAGAGCAATGAATATTTTGTACCTGAATTATTGGTCCATCTGCCATTACTTTCAGTCGAATTCCGAGTATACCTCAGAAAATATGATCGTGATAGAACCGCAGCAATCTTGGCAAACTTGAACTTATGTATCGAAGTCAGGATTCAACTAAAAACTGGCTGGTGAGCGATGATAAAAGTGATAGCACGCGCGCTTCGTTTAATTGACTTCTTAATACTCTTCCTAGATTACAGTACTAATCCAAGAGGATATCTGAAAATACACTAAAAATTTTTTCAAATTTTCCAAAAGTTTGAGAATCCGATCAAGCGACACGGTATATGTTAAAATTTTTGGAACGGTAATTGTTATCGAATTAATCAATCTACTACCAATAAGGCTTACCGTGTCAAAAAATTATTCAAATTGATTGAAACCACAAAGCACAAACAGCGACGCCACGGTAGCGTCAACGGCACCACATGAAACAACGATTGTTTCCCACTTTTCATCGCACAAGACCGCGAGACTTGCGTGAGACAGTGATAAGAACACACGAGCGTATTCGCAAAAAAGGTGCTCTCGTTTCTCTCCTTTGTTGTCCACGTTCGTGAACGTGCTTCAATCTCATTCTTTTGGTTCTCGTTCATTCGGCTCTTATCAGCTCTTCTGCTTTGGTCTGCCAGTCTGAAGCTAGTCTGTCGAGTGTCGAGTGCCGGATTTGGTTGCCAGTAGCTTTTCAGTTTTGGTAACAACTCCAAAAAGCCGAAACTTTTAAAATCTTCGTTTTTGTACCGAGCATATTGATCGAGGAATTTTCAATCTGGAAGGAAATCAGCAACTAGGCCTATTAGAATTATTATTTCATCTCCACAAAAACGATGACTTTTTTCTTATTTCCTAGGTACTTATTTTTTATTATTTTTTATACCTACCTTACAACTTACAAGTATTTCTACCTTTCATTTATCCACGTAGACACCTACCACTATTTTAATAGCTGGGTACTTAATAAATTTACTGAATTATCACTATTCGTGTTGTTTTAAGGTGCTAGATTGTTTGAATAACTAAATAATATAGTTTGTTGCTCTACTTGAAGATATAACTTTTCGCCATTAAATTGACCTTCACTGGCATCAAACTTGGAAATTTGCAGGGTTGAGTACGTTGAGGATATTCAGTATGGCGATAATGGATTGGGGCGATTAAAACTTTCGTCGGCAATCGTGTCGTTACTAAATAGAACATTTTTGCTCTACTAGACCAGATTGAGATTGTTTCTCCAAACAAGAAGTTCAGAATATTATACAAAAACAGATGATATTTCTTAACAGCGCCGTTAAGAAATATTTTTCACAGAAAAAAATCTCCAAACGACATCTTGTGAACTTATTTACCCTTAAGTTATACCTATAATTTCAAAAAGTTTTCATGATTTGATAAAGTTTGTATATTTATGTCTATAACTTATTTTATTTTTTTCCTGTTGTTAACTTATAAGATAGGTAATAGAAACACGAGTGAAATTCGTTCGGTAGCACAACAAGCTAATTCATTCTCTTCCATTCGTTCATGGCTTGTTTCAAAATTTTATTTGGTATCAATTGATACTCAAAGAGATCCTCGCCAGTTGCGGGATCTTTTTTGCCATACTTCTATAATAAAGAGAAAGCAAAAACGGTAACATATTTGCTCAAATTGACTTTCAAGTTTGAAAGACAATGTGTAATTATTTTAAATATCAATGACAATGTGCCGTGTAGGTACTTACTTCAAAATGTGTTAGAAGTGACGACCGATCATAGGTATTACCACTTGGGGTAACAACAGGATTAATCATTGAACGAGTAAAATCCGTAATTATTTTTTCAAACCCTTTAACAGACTAGAAATTCATTGAATTTTAATTATGGGTCATTCCTGTTTTAGGTCGTAGGAGCATTGACTACAGCAATTACCGAGGTTTCAGTATGCTCATTGGTCATTCTTGAAGCAGATTGTTTGTATTCAATAAAAGCAGAAGTTAATTCTTGAATGTGAAGATCCTGTACGCATGATAAAATTAACTCAAATAGCTTCTTGAACGTACAAATGATTGAAAATCAGTCCTTTATGTTTCACTTACCCGTTTTGATTTCAGTTTTTTTACTTTTTCTCGCCACTCGTTATTAACAATCGATATTTTTGATTTTTCCATCTCTTTTACTCGACGATCTTCGTCGTCAAGTATCAGTTTCTTGAACGAGGTCTAGAATAGAATGAAAAAATAGGCTAGAGTCTGAACGTAGGATATTTTTTATTTTATTTTAATTTACGAGCTACTAGCAGCCTGCCTTCAGGGTATATAGATATATAGGTACATTCATTTTTTTATGTATACTTATTTATTTATTTATTTAAGAGATGATTTGAAGTGCCGTCCGGCAGCCAATAAGACCAATTACGGGACGACACCATCTGTAATAATAATAATTTTATTGAAAATAATAATAATAAGCAGTATAACGAAGGGGGAAAAAAGAGGAAATAAAATAAGAGTGGTAGTGAGAGCAGCGATTAATGATGAAAACCACCCCTCCCTCTTCCTCTGAAGCAGCATTGTTACTGAGTCATATCAAAGATCCTAAATAAGCTAGTGAGGAGGCTATTCTCCCTCGTTGTACATCGTTATTAAGGCTTCGTTGACTTTGCGTTGATTTTGCGTGCAAAAGTATTCCTTTTTTCAAAAAATATATCCATTGTACTGTTGTATTTTACTACTTCGTTGTACAGCGACAGGGCTCGATTCTGAGGGGTGCGTTCAAACTGGGATGTTCTACATCAGGGAATCCCAAGAAGTCTCGGCCCCGTGTGGATCTAGCAAGTGTTAGTATGTCAATACGCACCAAATTGTAAATAAGCTTATCAAATATGAGACGAGACCCTTTATTTCTTCATCAAAAATACTAAAACGAACAGTAAATGTATACCGACTCACCAAAAGTTTTTCCAACCGTTCTTTCTCGTTTGCATTCGCCTCTTGACTAATTTGTTCAATTCTTTTTGAACTTTCTGATACTTCTGATTCAATTTTTTTAATAACTGAAAAATTGCGCAATTGTGTATGGTTGTTAAGTGCGTTCTGGATATAGGTATCCACTGCTACCTATAGTATATTTTATAGAATTGCATTCTCACTTTTTTGAGCTTCTCTGTATTCCCCTGTTTTAACCATTAATTCAGAAAAATCAACCCAGTCATCTAACTCGAGTATTTCCATTCGCATCAATTTTTCAAAATCCAGAATAGCCATTCTGAAATTGTTCATCTTTGAAAAGCACTTTGCTCTTTCTCTATAACTGTCTGCTTCCCCTCGTTTTTTCATCTGCAAATGAGAACTTGAAGGATCTGAACAGCACAAATACAATAGACCATTGTTGTGATGACGTATATATGGGAAATTTACATTTGCAGGCTGCCACTCTGCTGGCGCGCATAGTGCTCGTTTACATAGGATTTTGCAGACTTTGATAAATATTAGAAGAACCCTTCGAATGTTAAGTTTTTGCGATATATTGAACAAAAGTAGAACTAATGATGAACATTTTTCGTATGAAACATCTGGATTCAATGAACAGCAGGGCACGTATACTCAAATTCATTCAAATAGTATCTACAGTCATATCTAATGTAGATACCTTTTTCATAAACAAGATGAAAATTATGACGTCATACAAAAATGGTCTATAACGGTGCCCAGCTATACCAAGATCTGAGCATTATACACTTCCTAGATCACCTAGTTTGGCATCTACTATGACCAAAATTACCTTCATTACAGGTAAGTGGTACTTTAATTAGAACAAAATTCAATGTACTTACAATTGCTGCACTGTAAATGAAAACAGCTTCTTCGAATTTGTTCATTTTGTAAAATCTACACCCAAATTCAAAGAGTTTGTCATGATGCAAAAGGTTGAGCGTTTCTTGAAAAATGAATAAACAAAATAAATAAGTAGGCCTAATGACAATAGAAAAAAAAGTTTTTAAATAAAAATTACATCATTACGTGCGGTTGTAATTTGAAAATACAAATACACAGAAGAAATTATAGGAATGATAGTTTTTTAAGTAGGATGAATAGATATGATGATAGTCTTCTGAGTAATGATGAGCTCAAGATTCAGTCTTACCTCTAACACTATCATTCAATGTTCCATATTCAATTACTGCCTCCATGAAATAATAAATATTTTCCTCCGAGCTCGGTTTCAACTGTAATGCTGTCACAAAATCATCAATTGCTCTCTGGATATTTTTCAGCCTCAAATAATTCTTCCCCCGAATTCTAAAATAAAGTGAATTTGAAGGTTCTGCTTTCTGTTGGCAAGCGCAATCCTCTCTTATTATTTCCGGCAATAATTTTTTCATTCATTTTATATGTAGTCGATAGTAAGATAGATTTAATACAGAAAAAAATCACTTCCTGCACTAATTCACAAAGATTAAAAAGATTTTGTTTCATATTTCCTAGCCTACGCTTAGCCCCCTCTTCTTTCACCATATTCAAGTCGCGTTTCAAGGTAGTCTACGTAGGCCAAGGTCAACCGAGATCAATTCTCTTATTCAATCATATTTAACTCACCTCCCCCTTCTAATAGCCACTCAGATCTCAGGATAACATAATACTAAGTTACTTGCCCAGTCTATAGCGGCGTCAAGGTAGTCCCTCTATAAGTCAACTTACTGGGCGTCTCCCCCCTCCAGGCTGGTGTAAGGTTTCGCAGGTTGTAGAAGTTGACATTTTGTTGAATTCCAACCGGACGTCCGCACTCATATCCAAGAGATCAGTCAGCAGTATCGTAAAATTCGGAATTTTTCTACTTTCTATGAGGTCATGATCGGGCGGAAACTCGGACGCAAATCCAGGAAATAGGGTAGGGGTAATAAGTTTCTTGATTTTTAATAACCAATATCAAAAGTTTAAACTCTATTTCACTCACGATTGCTTCAGAATAACAAGATATCGCCTCCATGATATTTTCTTTTCTCTCGCAGGGTATAATGAGCTCTGATGTTGCGCGGTCATTCAAAGAAAACAGCCCTTTAATTAGATAAAAATGAAAAGTAGGCACGTTGTAGAAGTATGATTCATTAAAAATTATACGAATATTTGCGTGGAAGATGGGTATATAAATCACTTTAATCTTTCTATTCGATTTATGATTTAGAGGTTCCCGGCCAAAGCGGTGTATCGACCAAAGATAAGTCCTGACTTCCACGAAGTTTTCATTCTACTATATGTCATAGAAGTTATCTTATGCCATAGGTAGCTAAAAAATAAAATGGTACGAAGAACTTACTATTTTCGAGCGGTCCATTTTCGTACTTATTCCGCTCAATGGACCTAAATCGATAAAACATGTTTCAAGAAGCCTTATTATGAGTATTTCTTTTTTTCAATAAAATTAAGAATGGTAAATAAATGCACGCGCTGGTAAATAAAAACAAATCTTAATTCACTTTAGACATTTTGAAGAGTACCTAAGAACTATACAGGGGAAACAAGCTCTAATTATGACGTAAAATCTGATTTGTATGATTGTATATTTACTTCAATATGCAGTAGGCCTATTGTAATATTATGTATTTTATAATTATAGAGATTTTTAGAAGGATGAAGTATGTACCTCAGACGAAAAACTCCTCTCTAAATTTAGGATGATCGGAAAAGAGAAATAAATGCCTCGCGAGTTGGAGCTCCAACGAGAGGAGACAACACTTTTCTTTTTTCGCCATTTCCCTCTCAATTCAGCCTAGTGAGCTATACGGATTACCTATATCGAGAAAAAATGTTTTTTTTTTTTTTTTTGGTATCTAGCTCACATAGCACTGATAACATAATTCGGGTGAAAACATTATCTTCACTAAATTAGTATTCAAAATAAAATCGATTTGTCATGCATGCTTGATTTGATTTACATGCTTACGAACCTGACGCATGATAGTATTGTCCCTGTGACCAAATATTTTTCAAACACTAGCGACAAAAACAATACCACATAGAATTCTTCAAAGAACATTTTAGAGATCAAACGCTCAAAAATATTTCGAAAATTTTTTTCTCACCTAAAGACAAGATATGGATTTTTCAGCTTAGAGAGGTGTGGATGCTTTCTCGGTATAATATGTATTTAACAACGATAGAAGCACTTGCGTAAATATTACCTTGTACACTCTGTTAAGAATTTCAGGAAAAAATTCTTGTGAATTTGAAGGTACCATTAATTTTTTAGGTAGGTACCTATAATTATGTTTTTGTTTTAAATATGTATAAAAATTTACAAACTTTCATCGTGTTGTTCATTGGAAGTACAACAAAGATATATTAGGCTATTGTTTTTTGAGTTACCGTACGGCTCAAAAATTCGTTAAAAATTGATGAAATTACGTTATCAGGATTGCCGGTGGTGGCACATTTCTATTTCAGTAGCTCATTGTGTGGCACATTGTGGCAAATATACAGGTTTTTGAGAAAAAAACATGTTTTTTTTTTCAAGAAAAAACATATTGAAGAACATTTGCGCGCTCCGGAGCCGGTTTATATCGTTCCGGAGCTGTTGAACGCAAGTAGCACATTTTGGCACATTTTTTTCTGTGAGTGGCACGATATCTAGACCTTTTACCGGCAACACTGCGTTATGTTTTGTAGTAAATTGTCTTACGGAGCTCAATTTAAATTATACGTATTTGGTGGTTTATCTCAAACAGGCACTGATTTTCTTAGGTTAAGTCTCGATCTGTCAGGATTTGAACACAAATACAATTACACGAACCTTGATCTTTTATTTTACACACGAGTGACAACTATATTCATCGCCTATAAAGAATGGCGGGATGAAATAGCATTAATAAAGAAATAATACACGGACTCTTGATCTGTCATCTAACGACTCTACAATCGAACTTCTCGAGCTACAAAGTTGAACTCCTCGAGCTACCGAATTGAACTGAATTCCCCTCGCCGACACCTTACGAAGTCGACGAGGGTTGACATTGACTATATATTACTTCGTGGGGTTGAGCACGATCGAACGGGATCGACTTATCGTGCAGTACTTTTCCTGTCGATAAAATCGAACAGAGTATTTCTTGTCGATACCTTCCATCGTTATCGCCTTAATTACTTTTTCTTCTCGAACCCGATCGAAGGTTTCATCTCGAAGGTTCGATGTTAAATATTCCAACGAAGAACTCGTAGAATTCCATTGAAGTTACAACAGAGGCACGGTCTCGCGGTGAACAGCGGTACCATCGAACGATCGGCAAAAGAGTTGCTCTTAGATTTCCACTGATACCAACTCTTACAGCTGTTGACTACAGTTTTTCACTGATCACGTAAAATACAAAAAATCTTCGTAGGTAGGTACTTATTTTCAGGACATCATAGATATCACGTTGAAAACAAATGATATAGTTTGAGAATCAAGCTTGAATCTTCCTTCATTACAAATCAAAATTTCAGAAAGATTCAATGACCTTGAAATGAATACCTAATTCGCAATTTTCTAGAACCATGTCACCTTGACTGTGATAACAGTATCGAAACACGATGTTCCATTTGAAGAATACCGAATCATTCCTAACTTCTGATATATGTGATGTAGGAAGATTCAAGCTGGATTTTCATATCCGAGTTTATCAAATTATCATTTTGTTTTCAACAAGATATGTTCTGAAAATATGACGATTTTTCATAAATTTCACATGGTTACTGAAAAAGGTGACGTGATAGCGAAAAACGGGAAATGGATTTGAATTCAGCATTAAAAATACATTCAGAATTACCAGTAACTGAAGATGAGCCGGTGACTTTGATGGTTGTTCACTAGGTAGTGTAATTCACAAATGCTAAAAATCCTCGCTGGACGATACATACAAACTCTTCACTTCCTCCTTATTCATTATTTTAGATCATTCGTAGCTGTTTGATCGTTGCTCCCTCAATTATTCTTATAAGATTCGATACATTTGTAAGCTCCGGTGTTGATTAGCATTTCTAACATTGCAGTGACCACAGCGTGACGTCTTTGACTAGCAGAGGAAAGTTTTTCGTGCCACATATTCTGCACGCATAGCATCGTCGATTTCCTCAGGTTCAAATACGAACAAAAAACTCATCAAACCTTCCTACCAAACTTTACCGACTATAAGACACCATTAGCGAGCAAATCATCAATAAAGTTTGAAAGTTGAAAAAAAAAAAAGTTTTAATAAAATAAAATGAAAATACTGTACGCAATAATTACAAATTACATTACAACTTTGATTACATTTTTAAACGTGTTTTCACGAACGTAAAATTACGATTAAACATTGCTTCAGATCAGGTTATTTTGCGGGGTTAACGAGGACAGTGAAGACGTGTGTACATTATTCGACTAAAAATTATTATTTTTTTTTTCATCAATTCGATGATGAGAAAATAAAAGGTGAATAAAATAAACAAGAAAAAAAATTCTTCGAAATCTCATGCCGATGTAAGACCATTATTTTTCAAAACTTTCTCTTCAAAAAAATCCTGATATCATATTTTAAATAGATAAAATGATAACGTTAGGTATTGTGCTACGTTCATACTTTGGGAAATTTCGTTTAGTACGATAGTTATGTACTAGAAAATAGAATACTTACATTGTTACAACATAGAAATTTTATAAATACGAAGACACGTAACGTACAAAAGAAAGTAAAAATTTCAAAAAGCGACCTGTTTCGGCGAACATCAACGATAAGAAAAGTTACGTAATAATAAAAATTTCGATGAAAAAAATCGTTGCAATTGTATCAAAAATAATTTACGACATTGAAACGAATATACCTAAGCAGTATCATGAGCACGAATATTTTCTATTTTCCAACGTGATTATTCACGACTTGAAACACACGCGTCAATCGAGAAATATCACGTTCAATAAATTAACATCATACTAGAATAGCACCCTGCAAAGCTTTAATCACCGACGTTGCAATGATTGCAGAAATATTCTTACTTACTTTCAAAAAAGGGAGGAGGAAGAGTAGAGGGAGTGGAATCATCGAGAATTTTACAACAAACTCTGACGCTGAGTAACTACGTACTTTATATACAGAATACGCATACATCCATGTAAGCGGTCCTCAAACAGACAAACATTCTACACAATTTTATACAAAAAGCCTAAAAATGTCTACCTCGATAATATTATACGATTGAACCACTAAATCTGAAGTTCGTTTTTATTGCACTCAAGAACGAAGAAAATACTTATCATGTACCGAGTTTTTCTCTCTTTCCACGATCTACACAATACACCGATCATACTTCAAATAGGAACAGGTAGGTCAATATTAACAATTTTTTTTTCTAAAATATTTATGAAAAAATGAAAAAATAATAAATTAAAAATTGATAAATAATTATAGTAATAATAATAATAATAATAATCACTGGTAAAAGAAATTCGATGATACGTTCAGCGAATTTTCGATTTAAAAAAATGCAGTCAATTATCACTAAAAACAAGGTTGAAAAAAAAATCGCGCGTAAATTAAAATTTATAAATACTTAGTAAAAAAAATAAAATCTGACTAAAATACGCGACGTTCGCGATATTTGATATCGTGAACTATTCAAAGGGAAGGAGAGGTAAGGGAAATAACGAATAAAGTGCTCGTCTTTTCTACTCTCTTCTACTAAACCTATTTTCAAAAACATAACTTAATAATTATACGTGACGAACGTAAGAATTTCACTTTTCACAATGAAATTAAGTACTTGGTTAGGAACAATGAAAATACAAAAAAAAAAAATTGAAAACAAGTAAAGATAGATGAAAGAATAATATAAGTAGGTTATGGAGAAAAAGACAAGGAAGGGGAAAAAAAAAAACATTATTTCAACAGATGATTGTGATGTTATGAGTTATTCTTAAGAAAACAAGAAGAGAAAAATTGAAAAACACTATATAAACTCTCTACGCTTTGAACTGATCAACCTATATGAGCAACAACTATCATATGTCTTTGAACAATGCCGATTTAGCATTTCTAACTTTATCTAACCTTTTCTGTAAATGTATATTGGTCGTTTCTAATTCTTCTACCCGAGCTTGCGCTTCGCGTAACTGAAACAGAAAATTGAACTTGTTATCGGCTAGCGAGGGGATTAGGTCGTTTATTTTTGTCGAAACAAAGAAAGAAGAATTTGGTACGCGATATTTTCTCAATAATCGCGTTACTAAATAATTAAAAATTGGCATTTAAATGTCAAATTCCAATACGCAAAAAACAATAAAAGGGTAAAAGAAGTGAAGAGAAGTTGTTGAATAGGTGTAACCGACTTACCTCTCGTTGTAGTTTGCGCTTTTCAATCTTTAGATCATCTTCCACTTTTTCCGATGTTTCTGCAGCAGATTTATATCTTATGACTTGACTCTCCAACCTTGCAACCTATAAAAACCAGAAGATTGTGAACTTGAGTCTCAGAAATTCGACGCAAAATTTTTGTTTCACGTCTATGAAGAAGAATTGAAGAATAAAGGGGGAAAGCAGTAGAGGTCTTGAAGAAACGGCGTTTTCTGTAGGGTACCAAATCTAATGGTTCGGACCGTTTTGTAAGGACATTCTCTTTTTCTTCCCCTGTACATTTTCAGTTGAAGGACTGCTTCTCATGAACCTTTCCAGAGCAATATTGGTGACTTCGTCTGAAATACTAGTCTCTCATGAAGTAGAAAGAAATAAACAGACAGCACAGGCAAATAACTTCCACAGCATTTTTGAACAAGTAACGAGAGGAATCATAGAGAGAAAAGTACTCTAGATCTGCGTGTCAAGTGCGCGATTGAGAGGAAAAACATATCAGCAAGGCGCCTAATATCAACAAAGTAATCAAGAACAACCTCTCAATGATGAAGAACATAAGCAAGATTAAAAAGAGAAGCAGGACAATGGTGTCCTTGAGAACGTATACAAGACAGGCTGGTGAGTATCTTGAGCTATTTATCTGCGAGGAGCGCTGCAATCGGCAAAATTAGAAACGGGATCTGGATGATTTTCACATTTAAATGCTCATTCAGTAATTTCAAAATGACGTGGAAACAAAACTAATTAGAAGCAAAATTACCAGAACAAAATTTGTGAAGTGTGAAATTTTCTTCAAGTTATCATCTCTCGTAAAAATTGGTTCCAATTAATCTAAGGAAACACCATCCACCCGTCATTCAAGCCCTAGCCCTAAATGGCCTGACGGAGTGACAAATTGTATGTAGAAAAGTTAGATCTGAGCAATTCGGACTGGGAAAATTATAGAATCGCTAGCATTGTTTGATTGATAAAGACACTGGGGAATTTAGAATGTGTTGTGGGTAGAGCTCATGTGTTGGGAGATTAAAATTAGTTCCTCAAAAAGAAAGACTTTTGCGCTGCCCAGTTCATACAAATTTTCTCCCTGCGGTGACGTCATAACAATAATTACAGTGAGTAATAGTAAACAAAAGAACCCAAATAAGTGATCAATAAAGATTTGATATTACAATTATTGGTCCAGCCATCTTATCAATTCCCATAAATGATCATATATTATTGATATTAAAAAATAAATAATAAATGAATAAGGAAGCAATAATATATAATAAAAATCTGGATTCGGGTGAGTAGATTATTTGAAAATATATCTTTGTTTCTTGTTCTGAAATGTGAAATTGATGATTGAAATGTTCTTATATAAAATCATGAGCAATAGCTAGTACCAATCCGCAAAGAGCATCTTGTTTTACACTGCGTACAGAAAAGGTCTTGAGGAACAATAGAACAACAATGTGATAGAAGCCTGATATCAATGTAGTGATCAAGAACAACCTGACAATTTTTTCATTTGAATGTTCATTAATTGATCTCAAATTGACTTGGGAAGAAAAATTAAAAAAAATGAAACTTCTAGACTGTGAAATTCTCTTCAAGTCGTCCTCTCTTTCAAAAATCACTTGTCTTGTTGTACGCAATATAAAGAACAGTACTCTACCTTTTTCCTTGTGAGTTGTGACTTCATAATTGGTTGATTACAGTGAGTGACAGTAAGCAAAAGTATCCATATAATACTCGTATGTGTTCGATGGTCATTTCATATTACAATTATTGGTACACCCATTGTTTTGATTCTCATAAGAATACAAAGGGAACATATTGATTGTATATCAAGATTCAAAAATAAGAAACAAATCAGAAACCAAAGTTTTACATGTAAATATTTAGAATCTGGAAGTACCCAAGTATTAAGTCCATTGCCACAACGTCATATCAATTTATAAAAATGTAGTACAGCAGCTTTCAGCAGATATCACTTTCCATAAGAATTACATTGGGAACATTTGATCACACATCAGTATCAAGCAATTTACCAATGACATTATCATACTGATAACAGCGTGTGACTGTATGCAAAAGTACCCATTGTATTTTGTAGAACTGATTAGCTTCCTCAAGAATAACACATAGAGCTAAGATTGTTATGTTACCAATTGATAATGAAAAATTTCTTAGCTATTATTAGCGGTATTCAATCATGGTCTAGAAGTCTCTTGGCATATAAAAATATAGGTATCTCTGATAGCAAAGAAATTTTTCATTCCCAATTGGTAACATAACAATCTCAACTCCCTGTGTTATTCTTATGAGAGCAAATCAGTTCTACAAAACCAACTATGGGTACTTTTCGACTATCATGACACATGATGAGGCGCAGGTAAATATACTAAGTTATTGTGACGTCATTTGTTTGGTAAAAGTACTCATCCTGCAGGAAATTGTTAATTGGTCAAACAAGCATTTGGCTCCCATAAGAAATACATGCGGAGCAAAGATCATCAGGTTACCAATTTATTTTAAGAAGTGATACAGGGAATATTATTTTATGTTTCAAATAAATCAGGTTTTTGGTATCAATTTGAAAAAAATTTCTTTACCGTATTATTTTTCATGTTTGGTTGCTTAATGATCTTTGCTCGGCATGTATTTCTCATGGGAGCCAAATTGCTCGTTGGACCAATTTCCTGCAGAATGAGTACTCAAAGCGATCTCAATCGATATTTTTGTTATCACAAATAACTCAGCCCATTGGTCTATTCCAAAATGAGGAAGGAATACAAATTTTATATTTGTAATCCAGAAGCTATCTAGTATTTGAGAAACAACTTTTTATTCCTTATTTATTCTTCATTTTGGAATACTATAATGTAGGATCAAATGTTACCAATGCTATTTTTATGGGAATTGATACATTCATTGAAAGAAATGAGCGAAATATTGTTTTCAAATATTGTATTATGGCGTCATTGGTGATGAACTTCATTTAAGAATGTATCTTGTTCTGACACATCAATTGATGATTGAAACGTTGCTCATGTATTCTCATGGGATCTTGATCAATTGCTAGCACCAAGCTGCAAAGAACAGCTTGTTCAATACCATACAATACTGGTAACAGCCAAACAGGTCTAGAGGAAAAATATAATTATGAACGAGGTGGCAGAAGCTTACTGTATCAATCTCTAGTAAGCAAGAACAATCTTTCAACGGTATTGAGGATGATTGAGATCAATCTGAGAAGCAGGACAGTGAGATTCTCAAGGAAATACATAAGCTAGAGAGTATTTTGACCTGATTATCCCCTAGGAGCGCTACAATAGAGTAAATTGAAAACGGGCAAGAGAATTTCTCATAAAAATTGATATTGATCGATTTAAGAGAAGCCTACGCTTACTACGTCCGCTTGCGCCGCCCAAAAATTTCCCTGGTACTATTGGGTGCGACACTAACCCTGACCGGCCAAAATGGAATGTATAGAGCAATTTTAGAGCTAGAATGAAGAAACGTGGAAGATATGAGGGTAATAACAATCACAAATTATGATTTGAAGAACATTGCAACAATGTAACAGAACTCATCTAGAAAGACAACAGAATTTTAGGAATGATTTGATAGAAAGAAGATGAAGGGGTTTATTGAAGGAAAGTGAATACCACCATACAATTTGAGAGCAAATAACGGTTAGAATTACAGTTTTTACTTAGCTACAAATACCACATTGAATCAAACGGAATATCAGAAAATCAAATTTGATAGGACCTATTTAATAATGTCTGTTAGATTACAGTATTCTTTTTGACATACCTTCTTTCTGGTCTTACTCCTAATTCTAAGATTTGCGTTTGTAAGTCTAAATCCTGGGGACTTGCGCCATCTATCACAAATAACCTTGACTTATCTTAGAAACTACTTTGGAACATTACCTTAGAGTGACGGAAGGAGAAAGCCGGGGCTTTCGACTCTGCATCTCTAATCAGATTGATCTGAGAGATTCTGACGCGACGCCCTTGATCCCGCGTGACCTTCACCTACCCCAAGGACTCGGACCAAAATATGGTGGAAGGTAAGGGAGTTACCCGTAATGATTCCAATGATCTCGATCTACAGAATCCTGATATTGCGACCTTGAACCCCAATGACTTAAAAATAGCATGAGGAGAGGCTTAGTGAGCCTAATGGTTCTGACCTAGAGGATATGGCGTCCCGGAATAACTTTGACCTACATTAGGAACTTCTTGATAGGTATATGAGATTTCTGGTCTGCCTCGCAAATTGTGGAACTCTAGGACTCTAACTTTGCACTTCCAATTTCCATAGGCTTGTACCAAGTGAGAGTTCACTGAGCCTAGTGATTTTGAAATATGACCCGGATAAAAAGGGAGAAGAAGCAGATTCACGGCATACTTCTGATCTCGACTGACTCATACATAAAGGCAGAAGGGGGCTATAAAGGCTAGTGATTATGACTTGAAGGTCCCTAGTATCACGCTCCTGGTTCCAAATGACCAGGGATTTCTTGATACATGAAGAAGGAGAGATTCCCGGTCCGCCTCGCGAATCTTGAATTCGAGGACTCTGACTTTGTGCTTTTGATTTCCATAGGTTTGTATCTAGTAGGAGCTTACTGAGCCAAGTAGCTTTGATCTAAAAGGAAATAAAGTTAGGGTGTGACCGTAATTTCAACGATATCTCGTAGTTACAAAAAAACGATCCACTTTATTTGCTTTGATCTATATTAGGGACTTTGGAATGCGACCCAGATATAGTGAGAGGAGGAGAAGCAGAGTCACGGCATACTTCTTATACAGGGTGGACCGGAAAGATGTTACCAGTTAAATGGGAGTTTGCGTTAAATCTGTCGTAGCGCGAAAACGCAAAACGTTAGACGTACAGTTTTAAATGTACGAATTTTATATTTCAATTTTATCGTTAATATGAGCCATATCCGAAGTTTCTACGACTTTTCTGAGCCGAGTTATGGACCAAAATGTGCTGAGATTTCACAGCAGGGGTTCCAAAGGTTGTGAATTATCAAAAAACAATTGAACCGAGTTCTGTAGAAGCCGGCCAAGCGATATGACTACAATCTATAAAATAAGGTCTGTCGTACGAATACAAGAAATATCTTCCTCCAAAATGTTGTCATGTCGCTTGGCCGGCTTTTACAGAACTCGGTTGAATTTTTGTATGATTGAAAGAATCGCGTAATCTTCAAAGTGTTCCCTATGATCCTGGAGTAAAATTGAGTGCTGAATCCGAATAAGATTGTTCAAAAATTCGGCGAAACACTAAAATGGGTTAACGGACCCAAAAAGGGTCAACATTTCCCCAAAATGATAAAACCGCCTAAGCTTCGAATGTTTTTCTCGATTCTGAGATAAAATTTAGCGCTGCATCTGTATAAAATTGTTAAAAAATTCTGCGAAGCACCAAAATGGGTTAATGGGCTCAGTAAGGGTCAAACTTTCCTCAAAATGATAAAACCGCCTTACCTTCGAAGTTTTTCTCGATTCTGAAATAAAATTTAGCGCTGAATCGGAATAAAATTGTTGATAAATTCTGCAAAGCACCAAAATGGGCCCAAAAAAAGTCGAAATTTCCCCAAAATGATAAAATTGCCCAATTTTCAAAGTTTTTCTCAATTCTGAGATAAAATTTAGCGCTGAATCGGAATAAAATTGTTGATAAATTCTGCAAAGCACCAAAATAAGTTAATAGGCTCAAAAAGGGTCAAAATTTTCCCAAAATGATAAAATCGCTCAATTTTAAACGTTTTTCTCGATTCTGAGATAAAAATTAGCGCTAAATCTGAATAAAATTGTTAAGAAATTCTGCGAAGCACCAAAATGGGTTAGTGGGACCAAAACGGTCAACATTTCTCCAAAACGAAAAAATCGCCTAACCTTCAAAGTTTTTCTTGATTGTAAAATTGTGTGCTGAGGTGAAACAAAACTGTTGAACTCTCCTTGGCAAGAAACAACGAGAGTTTTCGCACTTTTTCCCGCTTTGATCATACACAGAACCCCAACCGGTCTCTCACCGCGAACCTTCAACGGAAGATGAATTTGTCGTCTCCCTCCAATCCCCCAAATGGGAAGAATTTCCGCAATTTCCTCTTTGAGATCTGTCACCCGACGCCTGTCGATCTCTCACTCCGCGAGCACTCAACGGCAGACGAACTTGTCGACATTCCTTCCATCCCCTGAATCAACAATTTTACTGCAGAATGAGAAAAATTTTTGATTTTTGATTTTGGAGATCATCTAGGGCCATTTCAGTATTATTCCCGGACTCGGCGCTAAATTTTACTTCGGAATTGAAAACATCTTTTGAAGATTACACAATTTTTCATCATGGAGTAATTTTGATTCTCTTTGAGCCCATCATCCCATTTTGGTGCTCCGAAGTATTTTGCATTTTTTTCGGACTCAACGCGAAAGTCCACTTGAAAATCGAATTAAAATTTGAAAGTTTGAACGATTTTCCAATTTGGGAAAATTTTGGCTCTTTGTGGGCCCAATAACCCCTTTCAGGTGCTTCCGAGAGCTTTCAAGCATTTTTTCGGACGCGGCGCAAAAGTCCACTTGAAAATCGAATTAAAATTTGAAAGTTCGAACGATTATCCAATTTGGGGAAATTTCGGCCCTTTTCGAGCCCAATAACCCATTTTGGTGCTTCGAGGAATTTTTCAAGCATTTTTTTTCGGACTTAGCGCAAAATACCTCTTGAAAATCGAATTAAAATTTGAAAGTTTAAACAATAATAATTTTCCAATTTCGGAAAATTTTTGCCCTTTTTGGGCCCACTAACCCCTTTTTGGTGCTTCGAAGAACTGTTTAAGCATTTTTTTCGGTTTCAGAGCAAAATTTCACTTGAAAATCGAATTGAAATTTGAAAGTTTGAACAATTTTCCAATTTGGGGAAATTTTGACTTTTTTTGGGCCCATTAACCCATGTCGGTGCTTCGAAGAATTTTGGAAATATTTTTTTCGGACTCAGTGCGAAATTCCACTTGCAAATTGAAATACAATTCAAAAGTTTGAATCATTTTCCAACTTGGGGGAATTTTGACCCTTTTTGGGCCCATTTTGTTACTATTTTTCTCGTTTTCCCCGTCCAAATTTACCTAAGAAACAATAATTTGATTATTGAAATTTTCGAAATTCAGCTCAATACTGTAAATTAATTAATTTTCAAGCCCTATTTTGGGAACCCTGGCGATTTGGTGAATTTTCGGCACATTTTGGTCCATAACTTGGCTCCGAAAAGTCGTAGAAACTTCGGATGTGGTTCAAACTTAAGAGAATATTGAGATACAAAATTCGTAAATTTAAACTATACGTCTAACGTTTTCCGTTTTCGTGCTACGACAGATTTAGCGCAAACTCCCATTTGAATGGTAACATCTTTCTGGTCCACCCTGTACATAGTGGCAGAAGAAGACTATAAAGTCTAATTATCACGATTTAAAGTTCTCTGATATCCCGCTTATGATTCTAAATGACCTTGACCAACACCAGGGACTTCGAAAATGTCTACCTTATACAGTGTGGGAGGCCTACGAGGGCTAATCAATCCGACTAGAGAAAGCTTGACCTACTTCAACCAAGATGGGGGCCTCTATGACCTCCGGAGAGATAAATATGATCTACTCGTAGGAAGCCCCTCCTTCCTTTCACTTCAAATGGGCTCCAAGCACGAGAAAGTTACCAAAGAACTGACAAAACTTCATCACTCATCCAATTACTTCTCGCCCAAAAATATCAAAAATAATAATGGGCTAGAGTAATCGATTTTTTAAAAACGAATGTAACCAAGCGTTTACTTTTTCTCTAGACGCCAGTCCGACACACCGACTCCACATCATGCCTATTTTGACAAGCTCGTTGTCATTCTCGAACGCGATTGAATCTCCCTCCACCTTACTCATCCGCTTCTTCTTAAACCCACAAATCGTGACAATTATTCTCTATAGGTTACCACGCTCGCTCAATATCCATTAAACTACCCCATTTATATAGGACGTTATTCGATCTTATCACGAAAAACTACTCACATTAGCTTGTAACGTTGATATATCTTGTTCGGCTTTCTGCCACTTAAATTTATAATCACCGACTAATCTCGACGCTTCTCCTATAAAATAAAATAGAACACGATTACATTTTCGTCTCGAGATGAAATCAAATTCCCGCAACAAAAGGACGGAAACGCACTTGACTCGTCAAATTCGTTGTCCGCGCCGTTCATCATGCCGAAACAATTGCCCGATGACTTGATCCGCTCTTCTTCTAATTCGAATTTCAATTTGGTCATTTCGTCTAACAACTCCTTCCTTTCTTGCGCGTATTTCTTCAATATATTATCTGTAAAGCGAAACAAGCCGCTTTAAATACACGATCGTACGTGCAAAAGAAATGCGAACGATCAAAAAGCCCACCTAAGGAACCTTCTCCTAACGTCTGCAACAATTCAGCAGACTGTGATGATATCAGTATCCTATTTGAAAGCTTTCTCTTATAATCGATATGATTGGTATCGTTATGAGGGTCTTCATCGTGTGAATTATGAAGACCATTTTCTTCATCGTTCATTATCACAAGTAAACCGTTCTCCTGCAAATTCAGTACAAGAAATACGATTATACTTCTTCTAGGTTGACGAATGGTGAGCATAATTGTACTTACCTCTATCAATCTATCTCGTTCTTCCAACTGTGATCGGAAAAACGCTAAATCTTCTTTCTGTTTAACCAGCAGTCTTTTCAATTGTTCGTGTTCTCGGCATTTGTCTCTGTGCTCTTTCTGTAAATCATCGCATACAATGTAAAAATTTACACATAATACCGTTTCGCAACGGCTGCACGCACGCACACTTACCTGTAGTACAGAAAACGATGCTTCCAGATCTTGATACTTATCTTTATATAATTCGACTTGGTAAGCGATGGCAGATTTTTCATTATCTAATTGAGCGTTTTGTATCATGGCTTTCCGGAATTTCTCTTCGAGTTCCCTCAATTCTAGCTGCGGATTCAAGAAATCATCGTCATTAACGAAGATAGACTTCCAACTTAGGATCCAATTCCAAAATTTTATAAGAAAATCGCCCATATGGACTGTCCTGATAGTACGGAGGAGAAAATCGACTAGGTCGAGTAGAATTGCACGCTTTGAAGAAAGACAACGAACCGATATCACTCAAACAGCGAATAAGTATTTCAAATCGACAACGTGCTCGTGTTCTTCCACTTATCATTGTTTACATTGCACTGATAACGCAAAACATAGAATTTGTATTTTTTTACTTAGCAGAAGCAAATTAAGACAGCGAAGAAGTTTTCAAGTTTTTTTGCTGAAATTGAGGTCCTGTAGTGCACGATGAAGCAATTATCCTGCGTTATCTTCCTTGTAAGGATTTTCTGAAGTATGTTTGGGATTGTAATAAGCAAGAAGTAAGGAGAGGGGGCTCCTTTGACAATCGTGATTCACAAATTTTCAGACTTGAAAGCATCTGGATCATAACTCTTCATATCAGTCATGAAAATATTGACTCTTGGAGAGAATATCGGCGTTAGTTCAGAAAGAGGACAAGATAAATAAGAAGATGAGCACTTTTGACACTCTTTATTGGCAATAATGACTACTATAAAATGACCGCATTAAAGATTCGAGGGTTTGACCTCGAGACATTTTGAAGAGTTTTACTTCAAGAGGTCGAAATTGTTTGAAATAAAATACTTGATAGATATTTTTTCAACCACATTAAGGTAAGTTCATGGTGCTCAACGCTTGAAATCTCAAGTCACCCGATCGCTGAGAGCCCGAGAAAAAGACGTCCCAACGCAACTCGAAAAGCTGTTGACCTCTAAGCCATCGACCGGTCGACACCAAATCGACTGCAAGTTCTCAGTCGAAATGGCGTCTACGTATAGCGGAAATCGATTGAACGTCAACTTAATTTCGGCTCATTTGTCACATCGAACCTATAATTTCAACGTGGACGGCGATCTCATGAAACGAAAAGATCAATCACAGTAATTTTGGGTCGATCTACGGTGGTAATCGCGAATCAAAATTGACGTTGATTCCGAGTCTACTTTTGGTCGAATGGGAGTCGATATGGTCTATCGGTCCAGAAGAACAGAATCGACCTGACTTGACATCACGCCTTTATTAACGTTGACTTTGATGACGTCATAGGCGGGGCAAGTATTAGTATATGTTACTCTGAGGAGGGAATGATGTGAATACGTCCGAGCGGGAGTTGGAAACATAATTACCTCCAAACCAATTTATATATTAATCAAACTAGCTTGAGGAAGAGGGGTACGCCTTTCTGAGCTTAGTGATATCGACCTGATGTCGCTCGTTTGACCTCGATTAACCTTGACCTACTGAGAGACTACGCTGATGATGTAATGGGCTGGGCAAGACCTAATGTACGCTACTCTAATGGTGGATCCATAGGGGAATTAACAGGAAGAAGAAAGGGGTGGGTAAAGGAAGATGGTAAGTACAAACGTTCACAAGGATCATATAGATGAGAATAGAAGAGGAAATATGACGAAAAAATCTCCTGGCCCGAGCGGTAATCGAACCCGCTATGGTGGAAGAGAAGAGAGTCGGGCGCCCAGCCCTACTCTCCGCCGAGATCACGCCTTCCATTCCTATTGACCGATGCAGAGACTACCCCAATGAATTCAGAGGAGGATAGGCGGGAAATAGGAATGGAACGGAGACTAAAGAAATCAGGCGTTTAGCACCACCCTCACCTAGCGGCGAGCACAAAGGTCCTGATCTGACATCGATTGACCTTGACAAACGCAGACCAACTTGATGACGACATCGTTTGGACAAAGCTTGGCGTATGATACCTGAATGGCTTCGTAAGTAATTTGCAGGAAGGAGGAAGAGGACGAAGATTGAATATGGTGGAAGAAAAGGAAGTCCGGCGTCAACGCAAGGCATACACCATCTTGATGACGTCATCGTCTGGACAAGGCCTGGTGTATGCTATCCGAACAGATCCAGAGGAGAATTAGCAGGGAGAGAGGAGGGGGCGAAGACTGAATATGATAGAAGAAGAGGAATTCAGGCGGCTGGCCCCACCTGATAAACGGTTCGCTGGTTTCAATTATCCTTGACCAACGCAGAGACCACCTTGATAATGGCATCGCCTGGGTAAAACTTTTTGTATATTACTCGACAAATGGTCTGGACCTGAAATCGTGCCTTTGATTCCGATTGACCCTGACTAATGCAGACTACCCTGATGATGACCTAGGCTGAGTAAGTCTTAGAGGAGGAGAGGTGAGTTGGAGGAATCCAACGAAGACTAAGTATGGTTAAAGAAAAGGGAGTCAGGCGGGACGGTAAGCTCTACCCTCTCCGACCAATGAGCACAACGATCTGGGTCTGACATTGCACTCCTGATTTCGATTGACCGTGACGAACGCAGAGACCACCTTGATGACGTCATCGGTTGGACAAGAGTTGGCGCAGAGACCACCCCGGTGAGAAGACTTGGTGTATGCTACCAAAAAGGATCCAGAAGAAGATTCGCGGGGAAAGGGAAGGGATGGAGACTGAATGTCGTAGAAGAAAAGAGAGTCAGGCGTCTAGCTCCACCCTCCTTCACGGCTTAGCTCATTAATCTTGATTTCACATCGCGTCCCTGATTTCAACTGACCTTGACCAACGCGGAGAGCACCTTGATGACGTCATCGGCTGGCCATACTTGGTATATGCTACCCTAATGGATCCGGGAAAAGGAGAAGAGCCAAGACTGAATATGGTAGAAGAAAAGAGGTGAGACGTCCAGCTCCTTTCTCCTCCATTGGTAAGTACAATAATTTTGAACTGACATCGTGCCCCTGATTCTGATTGACCTTGACAAACGCAGAGACCACCCCGATGAGGTCATCAACTGGGCAAGACTTGGTGTATGCTACCAAAAAGGATCCAGAAGAGGTTCACCGGGAAAGGGAGGGGAAGGAGACTGACTATTGTAGAAGAAAATAGAGCCAGGCGTCTAGCACCACTCTCCTCGATCGGTTAGCTCATTGATCTTAATCTGACGTCACGTCTTCAATTCCGGTTGATCTCGACCAACGCAGAAACCACCTTGATGACGTCATCGGCTGGCCATGACTTGGTATATGCTACCCTAATGAATCCGGAGGGTGATTAGCGAGGAAAAGGAGAAGGGCACAGACTGAATAGGGTAAAAGAAAAGAGGTGAGACGTCTAGCTCCTTTCTCCTCCACTGGTACGTACAATAATTTTGAATTGACATCGTGCCCCTGATTCTGATTGACCTTAACCAACGCAGAGACTACCTCGATAAGGTCATCAACTGGACAAGATTTGGTGTATGCTACCAAAAAGGATCCAGAAGGATTAGCGGGGAAAGGTAGAGGATGGAGACTGAATATCGTAGAAGAAAAGAGAGTCAGGCGTCTTTAGCTCATTGATCTTGATCTGACATTGCGCCTTCAATTCCGGTTGACCTTGACCAACGCAGAGACTACCTTGATGACGTCATCGGCTGGGCAAGACTCGGTGTATGCTACCTTAATGGGTCCAGAGGAAAATTATGAGTGGGGGAAGGGAGACAGAAAATTAATACAGTGGAAGAAAGGGGAGTCAAACGTCTGATCCCACCCTCTCTGGCCAGCGAGCACAATAATCTTGACGGGTTTGATTCCAATTGACCCTCATCAATCCACTGACTACTCTGACGACGTCATGAAGTAGGCAAGTCCCGGGTATGCTACCATAATGGAGAGAAGGGTTGAAGACCAAATATAGTGGAAGAAAAGGGGACTAGGCGTCCAGCCCCACTCTCTCACGCCGGCGAGCACTATGATTTTGACCTGATATCGCATCCTTATTCTGATTGACCCAGATCAACGCAAAGGGGACCTTGACTACGTCATAGACTGGGCAAGTCTTCGCGTACGTTTCCCTAATGGTGGGGAGATGACGAGGAAGGCAGGAGTGGAGCCCCCCGGAAGCACATGCTCTCTTCTTCTAACTTCCTTCACATCATTCTTCATTAAGGGGGAAAAAATTAAAAATATCACAGACCTTTTCTTTTACAAGTTCTATTTTTCCAAGCGAGTGACAGTTCCTAAGATTGGTTTCTTTGGATTTTTCCCAGTTTTCAAGTCTAGATTTGTTCACGTTGTCCCTTGAAAAAAAAAGGGGGGTCGACAAGGGAGTACGAGTATCCTTTTTCAAGTTTTATCCTCTTACTCGGGTCACACATTACAAATTTCGTTTACAATTATTTTCAGAAAATCTCACAAATGTGACGAAACTTCCCTACTCTTCCATAATTAGCAAGAATACTCACTCTGAATTTGTTATTTCACAAACTCTTTTTCGTACCTTAGTCAAGAGGAGAATATTCGGGGAAGTCTAGGAGGAATTTGATGTCTATTAAGAGCAAAGATAGTAATTGAAGTGCCTGCGAGCCCTTCAACTGTTCGACGGGATGCAACTCATCTCGAATTTTCAGGCTTTCTACATCAGAATAGCAATCCTGAAAAGAATATCTGTCCCAAGCGACGAGAATGAAAAAGAAAAATTTGACTCATCCCCGTCACGTGAATGGTGTAAATTTCCACACAGTGAGTAAAGGAGAGAGCCAAATTTTTTCGATAGTGAATTTTCATGGTTTTCTTGCGATGCTTCTTTTCCAACTTTCTGATTACTCGTCTTTACAACCGCACGTCGATCTGTCAGCCTAATTTTCCACCTGACTTTTCAATGATTTTCATGACATACAAAGAAGTGACACACCCTAATAAGATTTTTGTTCCAAAGCCCAAGAGGTTTTCCAACTCTAGAAGACGCGAAAAAAGCAGGGAGCTTCACACCCCACGAGTGAGGCCCAGGAAACCCTGAAGAAGACGGGACTTCTCCATCTTCGGAAATCCTATCCTCCTACAATCCTCGATTAACCTACTTCAAGAGACCCACCTCACAACCTTAAAGCTCTTTTCTACGAGGGGACGAGGGGTTTGAATATACATACCTTGACATCGCGATAATTGAAAGTATCCTCTAGCGAATCCTCCGAGCTTCTTCTGCTGTTGTTCCCGATAGGAGAGTTTAGCATCGACGCGTTCCGACTACTCAGACAGGAAGTGTTCCGTACGCGACTCGCCGCATCAACTGCACGAAAAACACAACCGAGTATTAGTCACAATAACACGTCTTGAACCCTCGAACGTGGCGCTATACCAGTAGTGCACAATCGATCATACGAAAATAGAGAAAATGTCATTCGAACTTCTGGGTATGTGTGGATGCACACAAACCGCGACCTTGGCTTTATCCTTCTCTAATCGCTCGCGAACTAAGTAGCGTATACGCTCGAAAGACTGTTGTCGAAGTATAAATCTCACACGAAATGAGCGCACGCTAAATTTATTGACTCGCGTAAAGAATTGCGTTCGGCAAAGAACATTTTTCAATCAGGCTACTTCGAAATCTTATCTGCGTACACTTTATGCGATCACACGCGTTCGCGTACGAATATATCGAATGATACGGGGCGGGGGCAAATTCGATGAACTTGAACACGCGTGTGTAATCTAAAGAAAAACCATTAAATGCGACAACGACAGCTTTGCTACCTCTATATTTTACACGAGTAATAATACGCCTCCTTCCAACAACATTTACCATCTCCATTTTTATTGTTCCTTGTGTACTTATTATTATTATATTATTATCAGCGCGTCGTATTCGCATTAATTCTAGAGCAAAATTTTTTGCCGTTAAAACACGACAAACGACAAACAACAATGACACGGTTTCTCATCGTGTGCTTCGTATGCTTTACGTATTTTTTTTTTTTTTTGCAAATATTATCACCCATATCGGATGTGAATGATACGTTTCTATTTTCATTCAGTCGACTCATTTTTTTTTTTTTTTTTTTTTAGAAAACACTGCTGTCAGCTAGTAGTTGTTAGTACTTTAGCAGACAGTACAATTGTAAACGTTGAATAGGAGACTAATAATCCACCCCTACGTTGAGAACTTCGCAACTCATTTCATAATATGGAACCCTTCCTTTCTTGTGCAATTTTGAAAGCATTTTAATACAGACTCTTATCATCTAAATGACAGCGAGATAAGAGTCGAGTATCAGGGTTCCTACACCAAATGAAAAGAAATCATGAAGAACAAATGTTTCAGGGCTAAGTTTAACAGACTTTGCTTGAAAGGGTGAAGAATCACAAGGTCTCCACTACGCTTGACACTGACTTTCAATTATAGTATATTTTTTCTATTCCTATTAAATTTTTATTCTTTCTCTCTACACACATTCGAATGTGAATAAAGACAAATATTTTCGAAATCATTCAACCTGATAAATAAGAATATGGCAAACATGTCCGTTGTTTTTCCAGCAAATGGGGGTCTTGAAGGGAACGAGGCAAGACTTGAGACAATTTCGACCTTCAAAATATTTGGGAATATTGCAACTTGAAGCCACATGATGTGATGGTCTCGGTGTCGGCGCGCCTCGTTCGACTATCGGTAGGGGTAGCCCGATTATCGATATCGGCCGGCGCGCGTTGATGTCGAGCGGGCAGTTCGTGCTCAAGCTTTGATAAGCAGCAAACTTGTAGTAAATGATAAGTGAAATTTTCACAAATTGAGATTTACGAATGAATTCTCTTTTTGAATTCGCATGATCTTGTAGAATTTGAGTATTTTTTTTATTACGAAAGATTATATCGATAAAAAGTTGATAATATTGTCGAGTGAAAACAGTGAAAGGAAATCGGCGGATCCATTTCCAATATACGACCAGGAAGGCTCAGGGTGGCACTGTATCACGAAGAAGAAATAAATGCTATCACGTTCATACTATTCTCCGTAGATTATTTGTTCAGTAAACCGACCTTGGTAACGTACTTCTTTTTCTCTTTCTTTCTTAAGATCGGGATAGCTGGAGTGGATTGTACAAAATTAGTTTGCCCATCCTTTGTTGAGACAATGATGATGTGATCTGGTTTTGTCAGCTAGGGGGGGGGGGAGACAGGTGTAGGTTGAAAAATTCCTCGCTAACCATTGCGGTCACACCAAGATTAATCTTAGGTGGTTGTGTTTGTAGAATGTTGAGAGAGTGAAAGCTTTCAGTTTGTTTGTGTTGCAATCTGTTCCGGCCCCGGAGTGGAAACTAACGATACTACAGGATTGTCCTTATTGTCTTGTTCGAGGCAGCTGTCTCTGGATTTGTCCCTTGGACGAGTTAGCCGAGGTCTAGGTTATTTGAAAGCAAATGACCTGTGGTAAAAATTCGGGGAGGCTTCTTTGATCAGATACGTCGGGCTGTGGGACCGGAATGCATTACTCGATTCGAAGACGCCGTGGCTCGTTGATGTGCTGACTTGCACGCAGTTTGGTGGGAACTCAACTCTTCCCATACAATCTGCATCATCACAATGAAGAGAGAGATGAACTTGAAAAATATCAATAGAGAGACTTCAAAAAGTCGATAAATGAGACGGAGAGGAGTACTTCCAACCTTCTAGCTACATACATCAGGATGACTTTGAAAAATAGCAAAGTACTGACCATCAAGCTGCATACAAGAAGGAGGGAGCGGTGGGGGCTCTTCGTAAAATTTTGAACATACTAATGAAGGAGACTCCGCCAAAATGATTTTGACAGTTGAATAGAGTTTTGGGCTAAATTTTAATACTAACGAGCCAGTATAAGCAATAGTGCTTCTACTAACTAGGTCCAACATATACAGTATACTAGCCTTAGTTATACTAGAATAAGAAGGGGGGCAAACGAGCGGAGCGAGTGAGCTCTTGAAAGCCGAATTTCGACCCTCAGCCTTCATTATACTAGGCCTATTATACTGCATATTAGGCCCTCAATAAATCCCAGTATAGGCCTAATATACAATACACTAGCTGCTTCTACTATTAGATTTTATATCATTTTCAAGTATTATTTATTTTTATATTTTAATATTGAATTTAATTTTGAAAAAAAAAAATAAATAAAACAATTTAAATTAATATAATATTTTAAAATAATTATTATTTATTGAAATGAAAATAATTATGTATTAAAATTTTTAAACAATATTTTAAATAAAAAATTGATTTAATAAAATGATTAAAAATTATAACTATAAATTTAATATGATTCAATTCATAAATATTAATAATTTAATTAAATAAATTTTCTTGATTAAATTATGATTTATTAAAATAATTATCAATAAAATTTGGTACATCAAAGCATCAAATAAAAGTCGGACAGCTGATTAAAAAAGGTGAATTTTGTCGTCGGTGTCGGTGAACTCAAAAAAAAAGAAGATGAACTTTCCTGACGCTAAAAAAAAAAAAAAAAAAACTTGACAGGTGAACTTTCCTGTCGGTGATGTGTACATTCCTTCAAAAAGACTTACTCGGTGAAAATCTTTCGGTGAACTGGTCGGATCCCTTTTCAGGGAACTAGAACCGAAAAGAATCGCATCTTTTTATTTGCTATGGGCAGTGTCTTACAGAAAAGGCACGTGAAGGTTTTATGGGGCTCGCGAGAAAATTCTTGAAAGTTTGACCAAGATTATTTTCGGGAGTCTGACGAGCTTGTCCTTGTCACCCGGGCTAAGAAATGTTAGCCAGATTTAAGATGAAATTTTCTAATATATTCATAAAAATTTGTCAACATAAATAATTCAAAATAGAGGAATAGATATCCAAACATAATTAAACATAAATTTATAATAAAATGAAATTTTAATTCAAATAATATATTGAAATTTATTAATTATTATAAAATTAATTTTTTAATAAATTCATAAATAAAATTGCCAATTTTAATATTTATTATATCTGAATTTTCTTTTCTGTTTTTTTTTTTTATATACATATAATTCAAATAAATATTTTTTCATTATTTTTTCATAAAAAATTTCATTTAATTATATTTAAATTGGGAATTAAAACTAAAAAGAACCATGAAAACAAGAAAATGATCTGGCGTAGTCAAATAAATAAATATCATATTTCATAAAAAGAAATAAGGCCTTGTCTAGACGAGTTAATCATAAAGGAAATAATAAAATTCACGGCACTTCCGTCTTTTTAATGTATGTAAGAAGGATCGACGTTTCGAACGTACACACGTTCTTCTTCAGGATCGAAATACATTAAAAAGATAAAAAAACAGTGAATTTTATTATTTTCCTTATCATGTTCATAGTATAAAATATAAGTCCAGTGTATAATATCAAATAATTTGGTGTTATGTGAGGAGGTTGTTGATCTAAGTCTAGCCTACAATATTTTGAGCTAATAGCTTTTGGGGGGCAAATGAGTGGCAAGCTAATAGCTTATCAGGGGCTCAATCATGTTCTCCGAGTTTAGAATATTTAAAGCTAATAGCTGTGCACAGCTAATAGCTTTTAGGGGTCTGACTCGCTGCGCTCGTTCGCCCCCTTCTTTGTCTAGTATAAGTTTAGTTTAGAATATTTAAAATATTTAAAGCTAGTCGCTTATGGGGGGCCCCTAATAGTTTTTTAGGCGCTCACTCACCTCATGGTCTTAGGGAGGCGAACGAGCTTTCATCTAGTATAAGTCTAGTTTAAAATACGTAGAGCTAATACAGCTTTTTGGGGGCTCACTCGCTGTTTGATGAAGGCTAATATGTGTAATGAAGGAACAACGAAAACCCCTAAACTATGCGAGGTGTACTCGCAGATTTCTGAATTACCTAGGGGGTATTTTGTCCAGTAAATTCCAGGACAGTTTGTCCACGATATTCCAGGAGATTTGTCCATTATTTTCCGGGGAATTTTGTCCAGATTCCAGGATGTTTGTCCAGTTATTTTCCAGGAAGAAGGGCAGTACACAGGTGTACTCGCAAAATTTCTCAATCACCCACAGGATATACGTGCGCACGGGCTGTACTCGCAAATTTCTGAATCACCTACAGGGTATCGATTTGCACGCGCACGTTCAATCGGGGGTAGGGGAGTAGGAGGTGTACTCGCGAAATTTAAAATTAGGATTACGGTGAGACAAAAGACATGAAACATGTCAATAATAAGGGTTCCAACATTTCAGGGTCAGTTTCTTATCTCTAGGGCTAAGAGCTGAAACCGGAAGCGGTATTGTTGATTCCAAAAACCAGAACTGAGGAGAACCGCTTTCCTTCAACTCGCTTTGAGAACCAGAACCGAAAAAAATACGCTTTCCTTGATTCGCTTTAAGAACCAGTACCAAAGGTGGAGAACCGAACCTCAACCCAAGTCCTTCGATGACGCCTTTCATGAATATTTATTTCCAAGTCCCACACACTAGACTAGAGGACTCCACCTCCAATCCAAACAATGAAGCCATTTTTCAAGTTCCTTCAACTGATATGCCATCTCTCAAGATTAGACATCATCCTCCTTCGCTCTTCAAAATTTCAATAACGTTGTATCATGTGGAGTTATCGGAAAATGGTTGCTGTCCACTCCGAATTGGTCGATCTAATGCGGGAGTTGAGAGGATATCTCCCCTTTCCTCATATTTTGATCCAAGAATGTATTATACAAATTTCAAGAAATGAAATCATTGGCAGGAGGACCTAGAAAAATTTTACTTTCGAGCTATGTAGCTCCCTTTTATAGCTTTCCTGGAAATTTCATAATGACCTGACGTCCCCCCCATGGCGTCAAATCTCCTCTTACAAGTCAGTCATCACTCCACCCCATTGGATATTCAATCAATATTGACATGTTTATATCTTCGGGCTGGGGATCAGTCTGAAATCTGCGTCACGCGACGTTACGCTTAATGACGTTATCAATGACCTTGACCTACTGTACAGACTTGGAAAACTTTTGACCTTTAGCCTTCATCAGCATACTAGGCTTTAACTAGGCCTAAACTAGGCTAGTACAGTAGGTTTAGCCTTCATTATATAAGCCTAATTATACTAGACTAAGAAGATGACGGACGAGCGGAGCGAGTAAGCTCCTAAAGGTAGTTAGCCTAGAATATTGTATACTGACTAGATTATTATGTAGGCTTATAATGAAGGTCAAACTTACTATAGCAGCCGAGTATTGAATCGATATTCAGATGCAATATTGATCTTGATCGATATTGATACATCTTTGAATTGTATTTCTTTGCAAACGCCCAAAGACGTATACATGATTCAATGTTTTTCCATGAAGTGGAGAAATTTACTTGAACTTTTTTTCTTTCCAAAACCTCTCTTTCTTATAAGTTGTCAGTACATGATTGTGCGAGATTCGGGAATATTAGAGCTCGAAATTGTAAATGTTTTTACCTACAAGGTACAACATAACCCCTCCAAAAATCCGATGAAATAGGTTCACTGCATTCTTTCATTATTTAACTCTCTCCCCCGTCCCTCCCTACTCGAACATATTGTCCCTATGTCGAAATTGTTTCAAGTCTCCCTTCTCATATGTGTAGCTTCAAAATCGAAGTTTTTACAGTTCTCGTCCTCATGTAGAACTTCAGAGTCAAAATAATCTTTCAACCCTCCTTCTCGTTCGTATGTGAACGTAGCAATTTCTGAAAATATATCCTGTAGCAATGGATTCTCTACCCAAAATATGAATAACATACGTAAATCCAAAGTAAGGATTTCCTTCAAAGCACAAAAATTTGATATTAGAATCTATGATACAGGGTGCCGAGTTTTTAATGACTTCCTCCCTGGCCATTTTTCGATCTTCACGGGTAAAATTCTCCTTTTTTTTTTAATAGTTGGAAGATTATCTCAGTTGCTTCGTACTTTGACTAAATTGCTTGGTGAAATTTCTCTAACTTCCAACTTTTATTGATTTTCTCGATACACCTCGATCTTCCCTTGACGTAAAAAAAAAATCGCTGACTTTCCCCTGACTTCCAGTTTTTCTAGAAAATAGGGCACCCTGAGAAGAAAACGTACACAAGTATTGAATGATTGCCGCATGACTGAAGCACTAAACTCGGGGAGCTTCGTCCTCCAACTCCTCCCCCACCTCATAGACGATGATGACTCAATTTTTGCCCATCTACTGAAAATTTTCTCTCCCAACGCTGGATTTTAGTGGAATTAAGCAAAGACTCGATAAGATCAATAGGAATAGACATTGCATCATTACGACAGACTCAACGTTCTCAAATTTTTCATCTTCTCGTTCTGTAGCACATTATCCATCATGACTACAGTCTGAAAACTTGGATTTTTAAAATTTATTCCGTCACAGATATTCGAAGCACTTCAATTATTGACTCCTATCGCTAATTTCGGTATTACTGTCGTATGAGAAGGGCTGCAGCTTGAAATAACGAAATAAGTCTCTCTATCAAATTACATCGCAGCCAAAAGATCATCATCATTTCGCCCCGTTTCATTCAAAGAAACCTTCCAGAATCTGAATAGAATTCCAGACACAAAAGACTCTCTTTCTCTTCACAAAACAACAACGACTTCTACAAAAACTCATTAATACGGTACCAGACTCATGTAAAGAAGAGTTATACGGCGCAATTTGTGCCCCTCTCTATTCGACTGGCTGCAACCCTTCCATTTCCAACGTCGCGACAATATACTGAACTGTATTGTATTACAATACGTACGAAATGGTAAAAAATAGCCAAGTACTTCGGCGAAATTCGAAATTCGATCAATACGTGTATATTCACGTAACCCTCGCATTTTATAGACGCGATTTTTTACTTACTGGCATTCTGCATATCGAATATTTTGTCGGCATTCTCTTCAGCTTCTCGTTGTTTCCTTTCGATTTCGCGATTTCGAATTTCACGGGCTTCCGCACGAGCTTGTCGACGAGCCGCCAATTTGCATTCACCCTGTTGAAGAAAGAAAAAAAAAAAAAGAAATATGTATAAGTACAGTTCGTAGTTACCGTATATATTATACGAGTAAATGAAGCGCGCCCGATTTCGCGACGATAAGGTACTCCAATTTTCCACAGCGAGATCTCTTCTAACATACTTGACGTAATTAATGAAAGACGGTATACGGACGATGGCACGGGACGCACACTTATACGAGTACGTTATTTTGGCTCGCGACCAAAGTATCTCCTTCCTTATTAACCATTCAAAAATCAATATAACCCGACGGTTTTTTCAACCATATAGCATACAAGTACACTGTATGTAAATCGCGAATCATCAGAGAAAATGAAAAAAAAAAAAAAAAAAAAAGAACAGAGACACTTCTTCCTTTCACATCCGTCATCGCATTGCGGGAATGAGCAACGTAGGACGGCGAGAATTTTAATTGTACAGTACAAAATGTTCGTCTACAGAGTCGATGATTTCTTTCGGATATTTATTGCGAATATTATATACTCTCCATATTATATAGACGAAATAATGGTTATATGTGTATTTATTTTTATAATATTCGTAGAATTCAAATATTATATCACATACATATACACGAATATACGCACGTTGCATGTGGTCGAAGGGATGAGACTCAATCTAACCGGAATTCTTCCTCGTACGTTCGTACAGAAAAATTTGCCATCGATAGGTTTCGTTGTAACAAAGGATTTCCAATATCCACACGATCAAAATCGAGCACCATATGATAAAATGACTGAACAAAGTATTGACGCCTCTCTTTTATCTTCCCATCACGGAATAGTATTCTGGACATAGATTTTTTCCTCCCTGAAATGGTCCCTAATGAACATACTAAAAGTCCACAGCGATTCCGGCGACGCTTCGCCCCTCAGGGGGCTTCTAACGCCCGAGTTATATACACAAAGCAGCGAATTCGGAAAAACTCCATTCGTTGACCTTCATAAATACGAATAGTGTAGGCAAAAAAGAAAAAAAAGAATATTTTGCTAGAGCAAACGTTTCTTTGCTGAAAATGGTTCAGGATATGGTCCTGAACAACATACTAAGAATCCCGCGTTTTCCCCTTGGAGACTCTTTTTTTATAGGGTTTCGAACCCCCCAAAAATGAGTTTTCCGCCTACATCGCGTGAAATTGAAAATTTTATTTAAAAACTAGCAAGACGGCGCATCTACGGCGCGCCTTTCACGTTGTCACATATTTTTATTTTTAGATATTTCTCCTTTTTCGGAATTTGAATATAATATATTATTTTCTTCATTTAATCTTATGCAATTTTTGATATTTGTGTCATCTAAATTTTGAAAATATATTTTTTCATATTGCCTATCACTTTTAACAAAACAGAAGTAAGAAATTATGAATAAATTATTGGTAAAGAAAATTTCTATAGAAAACATGTGAACAGGAATAATTTTTTCATAACTCACACTGCGAAAATGCGCTTTTAACGTGCTGTTTTCAGGAGCGAAAGCGTTCGTTTGCGTGCGAGTTGTACAGTTTCATTTTTCTGTCCTCTAGATTTACTTTTCTGGCCGCTAGACTTACTTTTCTGTCCTGTAGACGCGAAACGAACGCATCCCCTCCTTGAAAACAGCACGTTAAACAGCGCTTTGCAGTGTTCGTTATAAAAAACATCTTCCAAGACAAGGAGCGAGCGACCTTGAATGACTCGTTCGGCTTGCTTCGCTCGGCTTCGCCTCGCTTCACAACGTGCCGAACTCGTCATTCAAAACGTCGCTTTCGCTCCTTGGCATGAAATATACTATTAATAACCTCGGTAAGTTATCTAGATAATATCATGTATTTCTACTTTGGACATTAAAAAAGAAAAAAAATTAGAAATTCTCCAGATGACTTTTCTCTGGACCTGTATTCAAAATTCTTATGCAAATACAAAGTACTCATAGCTACTTTTAATCCTGTTATTTAGGAATTTGGGTAAGGTACATGAAACAAAGGGAGTAACTCTGGAGCTTAATATTATTTGGAATTTCTCAGTTAGATGCACCATTTTCTTTGTATCTTTTCATCTCGTAGTTCAATTCAATCTGCTTAATTTTCTTTTCAAGCTCTTCTTCGTTCTTAATTTCGTTCAATTTTACACTCTTTCATTCTTTACTTGTCTTGTTCTTCCATACAACCTTTTTTTTTTTTTTTTTTTTTTTATTTCTTTATCGTTTCCTGAGTCTTCCGAATTGTTCTCTTCGTCAGTATCACGCTCTTCCATTTTTCCCTCTCTTCCTACTCTTCTTTTTCAGTTTTCTGCATCCATCTCCTCCAATTATCCATACAGTGATAATTGATTCTACAGGGTGTCTACCAGAATTGAAAAATGGAAATAGTTGACATTAGTTGACCTTTTTTCGATATTTTATTGGGAAATATATAAGTGCACGCCTCAGAAAATTATATTAACCGCCAGTTTCCCTCCCGTCATGGAAAAAAACTGACACGACGTTGAAACCATGACGAACGCCATAAATGCACGCCAGGACTGGCACACGACCCGGATTTCAAAAGAAGATAATTTTGCTGCATTTATTGTGAGTAACTCCAGCCAGGATGGGCTTGACAGTAGAGACTGCCTCCCCATAATAAACCTCAAACTCCCTATGAGTGAGGTATGACTGTTGATGGAGCTGTTTTCCCAGTTGTTCCACCCCGGAGGAGTCAGTCGAGTCAGTTGGTTAATGCATTGGATTTCGAGCATTGTCGTGAGATCTTCTCTGGTTGGTCAAATACTGCGGTTCGTCGTCAAAATAAGATGATTCGGCAGAAGTATGATGCCAAGGGGATGCGCAGTAGTTATGTGGGTCAATGCAATAGCCGTGGACGTTTCATTATTGACTTGTATTCAAGAGTTCGCCGTTTTGACAATAATCGCACTTCTGATCCTTTCCGTGATTTGCCAATTCCACTCTTCCTTTTCGCAGGCCCTTTTTGGCAATCAAGGTTCTTGATGGAGTCTAATCTTAAGGCCCATTTGGAGCTTCCTTTCGATCTTCAGGAAGCTTTTCACGCTGTACATGTCAAGTGGTAGGTGGATGTTAATTTCGAATCTCCTCGACATTCGTTGTTATGAAGGCAGGTACCATGTAGTCTTGAACTCAGATTTATTCAAGAAGCGGTTGGGCTTAGCCGTTATAAATTATTTGAAAACTTATATTTGTTAATTGCATTAATATGTATCAATATTGTAACGTCTTTATGAAATATATGGTGACGGAAAAAAAAACAAAAAAAACTCCACTTGGAATGCTGCCTTGAGGCTTGTGCTGACTTGTCAGTAACCAAAGCATTCCATTGTCTTCTTTCCTGTTTCTTCTTCCTGTATCAGGTTGACTTACTTGATATATTATAGTTGAATGAATTAAATGTGGATTGTTCTGCATGTTCTTAAGTGTGCACTATATGGGAATGTGTGAACTACTTACATGGTGGTGTATTTGTCCTCTTCAATAGGTTTTGAGTGTTTTGATTTTGTGTGCACAACTTGTATCAAGATGTGTGCACTACTTACTTTGTGTATTTGTCCGTTTCATAGGATTTCCAGTGTTTTGGATCTTGAGTGCACAACTTATATGAGGATGTGTGCACTACTTACTTTGTTTTTATCCGTGTAATACATTTCTTAGGCGTGTCAATTTTGTTTCCTTGGCGTGTTACCGATAGGCGGGCAATTCTGTTTTTTGAGGCGTGCGATTAAATGTATGCCTATTTTATTTGACCCTAAAAAATATCCCCCCCCCCCCTCCTCCAAACTAATATCGTAATTTCGGTATTTTTTTATTCGTTTGCAAGAATTAATATTTAAGTGAGAAAAATGTCATTTTAAAAGTCAGAAGTTTGTTGATTATACCTTGATATTTTGCACAAAGGAAGACATGTGAAAAACGTTCTTTATACAAAATTATGCATTTTTGGACTTTTTAGTTGACCTACGGATAGAAAAGTTGACTTTACTTGACTTAGTTGACCATGTTCCAAAAAAGTTGACTTTAATCGACTTAGTTGACTTAGTTGACCTGGTAGACACCCTGTTTTACATATATTTTGTTGCTACAGTCATTCCAATTTTAAGCAATGATTAGTTCTATGACCTCTATTTTTTACATGCAAATAAAATAACTCCTCCTTCTATTCTCGAGTTGATCAAGTTGAGACTTTGAAAATCCCGTCCTTCATTTAGCTTCATTAGAACAAAATGTCTCAAGACCCTCAATACATTCCTTCGGGTCCACCCACCTCCAGCTAACAATTATTCCTGACGTCGAGTCCTGATTTTTGTAATTCACTTCTATAGGGATTCTTCTGTTAAATCCTGATGATGTTAAGAGTATCTTTTTTTTTTAATGATGTCAACTACATAACCTAAATCGAGGTTTAATAGGAAACCTGTTCCATAGGGGGAGGGATTTTCGAAAATTTTGGCATCTCGTCATTTGCCTAGAATGGTGGTTGATATTTTTCCAAGTCCTTTTCCTGTCATATATAATCTTGGAAGTTGAAATTCTTCCATGTTCCTCTCTTAAAAAATATAGTTTAGAAGTTGAAATTTTTTAAAGTTATCCACTTGTCATAATTGCATAGATCGATGTACAAAATGCGTTTTCAATTTCAACTCCTCTGATGGTTCAATTTTTTCAAAGTTCCTCTCCTGTCATATATAGCTCGCTTCCCAATATTAAAAATGTTTTCAAATCTGACTCCTTTGATATTGAAAATTTTTCCTATCCCTAGCTCAAAAGTCTCAATTTTTCCGCGGAGTTGGCTTAATTTTCGAAATTTTATCAAATCTAATTCCTATTTTTGGAACCCCTCCAATTTTAAATTCAATTCTCAATATCAAAACAAATCCGTCCCATAGAAGAGGACGTGGGAATTCCTTATTCAACTTTATTAAACATGTGATTGTTTTCTATTACAGACTTCAATTGAACTTCTTTTGGTTGAATCCTAGAAATCTGATTGTAAGCTTCATTACAATCCTTACTATCTTACTATACAGTCTTCAAAATCAACATACTTCCTACAAAGTATTTTCTCAGTTGTATCCTCTGACCTGTGTAATCATTTCCAACACAGTTTCCAACTCTCGCAACTACCTGTGTTACTCAGTTCCATTTTCCAAATATTTCAGTTGCTTTTCTTCTTCTACTTCTTACAATTGAAGTGATTTTTGATTCAAAAAGTTGATATTGATAAGGGATCTTCATCTTTTGGTGACTACTATTTTCTATTTTGCCTATTAGCTCTCCTTCATTAGATACTTTCCATCATTATGTGGACATTTTGACGTCATTAGAACTTTTTGCCAAATTAATTATCCTTCAATTTGCGAAGTGCTAAATTGTATCGGATAAAATGAGGTATGAAGTGCAAAGAGAAGATCGTTACCGTTATAATATTAGGCTTTAGCTATTTTTTAGCTTAATTGTATCGGGTAAATTAGGTATGTGATGCAAAGGACAATCGAGTTCTTTCAATTTGCTATTGAATAATTCATTTTCACGCTGATCTTCGTAACACATGTGTGGACTGTGTGACGTCATCAAAACTTTTCGTGGAGTCCAATTTTGAATTCAATTTTCAATATTGAAACCAATCACTCCTATAGAAGAGGATCTGTGAATTCCTCGTTCAACTTTGTTGAAGACGCCATTGTTTTTTATTACAACCTTCAGTTCAACTTGGTTTGGTTGAATAATAGAAATCTATTAGAAGCTTCATTACAATCTTTATTTTGTCCAGGTCCCTGTAGAATCGTACCCCCTACTTTTCCTGAATACATCCCTCTCAATTTCTCACATGATATGTCTATAGTTGGAATTCTAATTAGGTTTAAGCTCTCACTTTTCTACGCTCATCTGTACAAAACGTATCTTTTATTTGATTCTCAGTTCACATCGGTTACTGATTGCGCGCCTTAAAACTGCACCCTTTCACCCAAAATTAAGGACCCCACCTCGTAACTACTTATGACCATAAAAACTTTCATTATTTCTTAATCCTAGCTTAATTCTTTTATCACTCACATAAAAAAACAACGCTGCAACAAACTTAGAATCATTAAAAGTTAACCTATCGTCAGTCTTCATCGAACAGAAATTCCCACCATAAAGAGGTTATTTTTGCTCGATATAGAATTGGTCACTCTCAACTTGAACATTCTCATCTCCTCCTGGGTTTCCATGCTCTACCTTCATGTAAATCTCATTATGCAGATAATCTGACGGTCTATCATCTTTTTTCCTGTCCTACTCCCCAAAATCAACGTACTTCCCACAATATAATCTGAGTCTCATCCTCTGTTCCATGTAATCACTTCCAACACGGTTTCCAATTCCCGCAAATACTTATGGTACTCAATTACTCCAACTTATACATATCCCTTTTCTTTCTCCTGCCTTAAAATTTGAGTACCACCATCTGACTCGATTGCTACCTTTTCTTCCAATCATCTTCCCTATCCTCACGTTCTTTTCGTTTGTTTCTCACTCCACTCCAGTTATTCTTATTTTCAGAATACAACCATAATGCCATTTTAAGAATTTGCCAGCGCTTCACTGTGATGTAATATAATAGAAATTTTATTCAGGATCGAGATCAATTTTATCGTAAACTTTGATCCCTGTCCACCACAACCTAATTAATAGAAGAGACCTTGCAAGAAGTTTTTTCTATGGACTTCAGGAAGATCACAATTTTACAATATGCTCTCAAGATTGGGATTACTCTTGGAAAATTGTCACAAAAATTATCACAAAAACTGCCACATAACCTTTGAGATTACTCTTGGAAAACAGTCACAAAAAATGTCACAAAAAACCGTAACAAAACCTTAGAAGTTACTCCTGGAAAATTGACACAAAAATTGTCAGAGAAAACTATAACAAAACCTTGGGTATTACGCTTAGAAAACTTTCACAAGGAACAGTGAGAAAACCTTGGGATGGCCTAGGAAAATTGTCACAAAAGAACTCAACAAAATTAGATGCCATTGCAAGACTGCAATGGTGTCCCGAGAATTTTTCTAAGTCCTCCTCCTATCATATGAAGCTTAGAGTCTGAAGTTTTCTAAGTTCCGAAAATGATGATGTGATAACTTGAACACGTTGCAATTTCTAGGAAGTAGTGTTTTTCCAAGTCCCCCTCTTATCATATATAGCTCAACAGTGGACATTTTTCTGAGTCCCTAGCTCGAGAGTGAAAATTCTTCTAAGCCCCCCCCCCTCTCTCTCTCTCTCTCTCTCTCTCTCTGACATCATCAACTTCGTGACGACATCAACCTCGCGAAGTCATCAACTTCGTGACGTCATCAACCTTGGGAGGCTTGTGGACGAAAATTTCCTGAAAGCCCTCCGACAAGAGGGATAGCGGGTTCCCCGCTAAAACTTTGGGAAGTACATTTGCAAAACTGTCAAAAGAAACCGTAACCAAATCTTGGCGATTACACTTGGAAAATTGTCACAAAAAATTGTAACCAAACTTCGGAGAAGACTTTTGGAAAATTGTCACAAAAATTGTCACAAAAAACTTTAACAAAACCTTGAAGATTATTTTTGGAATATTTTCACAAAAATTGTCATAAAAATCGTCTCAAAACACCATAACAAAACCTCGAGTTCAGTCTTGAAAAATTGTCGCAAATATTGTCACAGAAACTGTCACAAAAAACTGTAACAAAACTTGAATGATTACTCTTGAAATATTATGGTCACTAAGATTGTCCAAAAAACCGTGTCAAAACTTTGCCTGACCTCCCTCTCACACTCGAATTTTATGATTCTTCAATTTGTTATTTGGTCAAGATTCCTCTGTTCTTTCCCTTCATTTTTGTTCTCTTTTTCAGTTTTAATACTGGTCTGATTTGCCAAGTGATGATATTTTGCGTCATTTACCAACTTCAGTATACTTCATTAGAGAGAAAGAGAGGGCGGAAAGGGAACTTTTGTTTCTTCCTTCCGGTAGGAAATTTCCGCCCTCTTAAGCTTTCATTTTAGTTAAACGAATTCGTTCTTCCAAATATCCACTATAGCGAAAAAAAGAATACTCAAAAGGGAGAGTAAAAAATGCTTTTGAGTATTCTTTTTTTCGCTACTTCGATACTAGTCTGATTTTCATTATTCACAAACACCGGTATCTCATTAGAGAGCTAGGGAGGGGACGTTGTCTTCTCTTACTCCTGTGGAGAGGAATGGATAGATAATGATTTTCCAAGTTTTATCGAAGGTCTCTGATGTGTATCATCAGATTGAAAGTTGAATTCTGGAGTTTTAGAGGGCCGATCAAGCGAAGAGAAATAAGATGTTGAAAACTCATACTACAGGATCGCAAATCCTTTTAGAAGGAAGGGGGAGAGGTCAGTAAGTATAAAAAATCTCAAAATTGAAAATGAGACAGGCGACTCAAACGTGTAATTTTTTACTAGATGATAAAGGTGCCGTCCCTCGTTTATACGCCACTGGATTAAAAGGAAGACAGCACAGCTTTCGTGTGAGTAGTGACGAGTTGAGTAATGTGGAGTGCTCACGTAATACATCACGTTTCCCCAACCTGAAAGAAAATAGTGCACTTTTACAAGATTACTAAATCTCAATGCACTTATAATTAAATGCAATTTCCAAACGGACAGCAAAAAACTGGTTCAAATTCTTCCCCTCCAAAACTTACTCAGTTATTTTCAAGAAAAGACTCCCTACCCCCTCCTCTTCAACCATTTCTCCTTCAAAATTTTGAAATTCCATCTCGCAATTCAACTTGACTTCTCGGGCTTCTTTTCGATCGAAAACTTTCCTGGACCGTCCACATCAAAACCCTAAAAGCAAAATGTATCCGTACCCTATCCATTTTGAAATTTCTCTCACATCTCTCTAAAGGATGTTCAAGAAAATTATTATTACAACTCTACGACAGCATAATTCGTTCCAAACTAGATTACGAATTCATAATTTAGCCAGTAAATCAGTTTCTCTATACTTGACACGATTCAAACTTTCTTTCTCAGAACGGACTTAGGTGCTTCCCACACAAGCCCTAAAATGAGCTTATGGGCGGAAGTGGCCGACCCTCCCCTTCCTTTTCGGCCACTGATCCTAACATACAATTTCCTATCCTCTGCTTCCCAATTCTCAGATCTACCAATATACAATACAATTTTTGTTAAGAACGCCTACCCAATTGTCACTTCAAAAAAACACTTTTTTTTTTTTTTTGAGGAGTTCGGTTTCGAGGTTGCGGTACATAATGACTATCGTTTTGAAGAGATTGCTAATTCCCGCAGGGCAACATCTCCCTCAATAAATTATTCCAAGCAACCCTCTTCTACCCTTATATCTATCCTCCCCCCTCCCCTCTTGGACTCTAACCGTTCCAAACCTCCGTCTTGACCTAACTCAGTTACTAAATCAACCATTACCACCATCTCTAACATTAAACAACTGATACAAGAATATCCAGATTAGAAAATCTGCCGTACCAACGGATCCAAAAAATGAATAGAACCGCCTATGCACGCTCCATAGATAGGCACCTCTTTTCCCACCGGATTCGCAACATAGCCTCCATCTTTACAGCAGAATTAATGGTTATATTCTCCTGCCTCTCTCAAATCGCACAACTTCCACCAATTGAAAAAATTCTCCTCCTCACTGACTTTTTTTCTTCACTCCATTCTCTTCTAGATACTTCTAGCAACCATCCTCCCATTCAACGAATCCATCTTATATTACACTTACTGAAATCTATCAACAGCTGTATGACTTTCATATGGATCCCCAGTAACATAAATCTACCTGGCCACGACTCAGACGACCTAGCCGCCAGACAAGCAACATCCTTTCCCAAAATAAGTGACAACTCACCCATACCTGTCCTATTACCGTTCTCTCATCCTAGAAAAATGGACAAATCTCTGGAAAAATCAAACTACCAATAAGCTCCTCAGTATCAAACAAAATCCCTCACATTGGTCCACGTCTATTAGAAATGATAGAAGAGAATAAGTAATCCTTACTCGACTACGAATCGGCCACACAAAAATCAGTCACTCCTCCTCATCAATCCGAATCATCTGACATCCCCATCTTGCGGAACTTTAACAGTTAAACACGTATTTTCAGGTCCTATGCTCGCTCCTCTCCGCTCCACCTTAAATGTTTCGTTCGCCCTCGCGCAAGCTTTCTCGATATACACCTAGAGAGCCAAGGACATCACTACAACAAGCTCATTAAGTCCAAATGTGATCCCGGACCCTCCTCTCTCTTTCTCTCCGAACAACTTAGCACAGTGTCTACACCCTTATTGGCACCATAATCGTATATCTGGTCTCTTTTTGAACAACCTGGATCAGAAATATGAACTTTCCAACTATTCCCTCGCGCTTCAACTCTTCCAATTTTTTTACAAGATTATGCCAATTTACATATTACACGTTAATAAGGGTCTCTATATCTTTTAAACAAATAAAAATATTTACTCTATGATAATACTGAAATAGACACTAATAATCTGGGCGCATGCTCTCTTTGCCAAATTTTACATAGCTGAATAGACGATGGGTACAGCCTCATCTCGATAAAAAAACTACACGACTGCTGACTCGTCTCAGGCGATAATTACACAATTATGCCATCTTGCTGGTCATACCAGCGCACAACTGGCACTTCTCACTCCTAAGAATATTTCGGTTGCCAGCTGCACAGCATTAGACGCTGTAGAAAATTGACGGAAAATTTTGGTCTCAGCACCGTACAGCACTGAAAAATATTTCACTCGACAAATCACAATTCTCTGCAACTTCAGCGACGTAGCGTGGATTCCGTTCTCGGACTCACCTATCATCTTTCCCTTGACCCCACAACCAGACGCTATGGTCCCCTTGATCTAGACGCCTTCCTTGTGAAATCTCTGAGACTTCGCACAATTCTTATCTCTTTGAAAACAATTATTTATCATAGAATAGCCTTCATGAACTGATGTACACACTTTCACCTCAGCGCCAATTTCCTCATATAGCGATATGATTCTCTGTTTACCATCGATTACGTGAGACATAGAAAAATTTACAGAATCGCCAAGAGTGTAACTTGAGGAATTTATAATTGTTCCTTCTCTCAGGTCTTTTTTTCTATTTGATTTGGTCATTTGGCACAGTCTGGTACATCAAATTTCACACACAACTCAATGATGATGATAAGCTATCATATGGCCAGATAATTTTCAAGAGCACTTACGATACGGCGAAAGCAGCCTAAAATGCAAGAAAAACTCGTTAGCCACTTGGTCCAGCGCATTTCGATATCGTCAATTCGCTAAAACAACACTCATCGAGTTAGCGCGAAAAAAATACTCGGAAAACTGTTATAATTCCCCGATTCGAGGAAACCAACTTTAGCAATTCAAACGAAAAGCACGTAAATCGAGCACCGTGAAGAATACTACTGAAAGAACTCCTTTCGAGTGTGCGAAAATATTATAATATCGTATCGGGTAATCCGTTTTAATACTGCACATATTTCGACTTCAAAAACAAGTCCGTAATAAATTTGCCAGCAATTATACAGAGTGAAAGATAAAAAAAATATATATAATAGCGAATGTGCATAAATTGAAAGCTCGACACACCTATGTGTGTGTAAGTTTTATCTCGACGTAACAATTCCAAATACAGTGTGTTTTGTTTATTCTTCGTAACGTCAGATAAAAAAAAAAAAATGAAAATTTTACGCGTAGAGAACATTAGATCTACATGTTTGTATTTGTGTTGCGTGTGTTCGGAGAAAGAAAAGTGCGCACTGAGCATCGTCCGAGAAAGGTTTATTTAACTCTGTATAGGCCTATTATTAACAAAATTAGGATAATCGAAGACTAGAGAATGAAACAATCGGTGACGAATAGTATACAAATTAATAATGAAAATTTCACATACGCCTAGTATAGCTATTGTATACAGAGCCGTTATATACAATATTGACCGAAAATTCGACAACTTGGAAACAAACGGTCTGATGGACAGCGAATTGATATGGGTTTTAGTTTACACACGATTGAAACTGTCTCCCATCCGCCCTGCCGAACCAGCGCGATTTGAATTAGAAACGCTGAATAATAAACGCGTTGAAGCACTAAATTCGAACAGAAGGAGCGAAAGAAAACTCAAGCGATCTCTTCTTGCACGATGGCAACAATTTCTCAATCCTTCTTCCTCTGGCACTCAATACTAAAAAAAAAAACGCTTTCACGTCCCATGATTCATCATAAGTCAAAATTACTTCTTTTCCTTTGTTGCTTAAAACTTTCGAAATGGTCAGGATCTTCACGGCTCAAAACTCGAATTATTAGCAATTTACCAAACTACTTCTTCCCTCTCAAACTTGATCCATGATACTTGATTTTTCCAAGTTGATGAACTTCGTTAAGCTTGAAACCTAGCTCTCTCACGAGATCGTATACAAATCAATGATTATAGAAGAGGTTTGCTAGAATTTGGTTTCCATAGGTCTATCGTTTGCTAATAATTGGATTTGATCCATCAGGAAAACCTCAATATTCGATAGAGGGAAAGAAAAGAGTAGGTCACCCAATTTCTCACAGGTTACTAGCGAAGACTGTTGGTACGAACAAAGGTACTGATGAAGTATCTCAACCACATAATTTTGTAATACAAGTTACAAAACGCTTTCGGCAACAAAGGCCATCATCGGTGCGAAGAGAAAACAGAACTGGTGGGTAAACACATATGAGAGAAAGAGATCAACTAAGATTAAGGAACGAAACTGCGACAGGAGCAAACAGAACAGATGAGTCATCAGGTTCATATCAATCTACGCTCGCCAACCACTCTTTTTCTTCTATTCAGGCGGTTATTGTCGGGGTAGGGGGGCCGGCTTCTTCCTTCATCCAAAGGTTTATTGTTGTCCAGCCCAAAATACCGAGGTATAAGTTGCTCAGGCAACCTTTTTGTTAAAAACCGAATCGCTGAACTCTACGATATGCCGGCAGATTTCAAAGTTCTCCAAAGCTTTCCTACGGTGGAAGCAATTCTCAAGTCCGAGTGGTTGACAAGAGGACCAAATGAATGCCCCGCCTCGATCAAGTTCACCACAAAGGTCAGGCTTGGAGGTGAAAGCTACTTCATGCTCTTTGAACCGCGTGAAAAAACTCCTCTGAGTCTCCCCCACATAGAGCGCCGGACAATCAGGACACTAACCCCGATAGTGGGGTAGGATCTGCTTTCCCAAACTTCACAGTTTATAGTAGCCTACTATAAATTTATAAGGCTTCAGAACCTTAGCCAATTCATAAGTGAATTTCCCCAGGTAAGGAGGGCGGAACCCATTTTGTACTCTCAAAAGAGGACAAGCAGGAAGAGAAGTCAGCCGGCTCAGGTTCGTAGATACGATTTTCTTCTGGACCGAACTATCAATATCCAAGTGGATGCTATTCCGGGTGGCGAGGACTTCTACAGTGTTACGTTCGCTCCGGAATAAGGCTCGCTCGAGAGGGAGGAGGGACACAAGGTGGTGGATCGTAGCAGTGTACGGCGCCTCTTTGTGTTGAGGATGGCAATAAAAAGAAGAGTCGATGTATTAATCAGAGGAGGTGAGGTCCTTGCTACGTGAAGGAAGTGTATCAGTTTGGAACTCAAGATTCAATACTCAACGGTTACAGGGGAAGAGGGTGGGTAAAATCGCGTATCTACACGCGGTATAAACGATTGAGACAGTGCCAGGAGGTGAGCGCAGAGACATAAAACTTCGAAAGAAATATTTTTGATAGAACAGATCGTGAGCCTCCGTGGCATCGCAATGATCACAAATTCAACATCGAAAATACAATTTGGACGTAGGCAGAGCCGCAAGATGGGTCATCATATCAAGTCCAACGACTCAGCAAAGTCCCCTCCTTCTGGTCAGAAGTCGAGATTTTTTCAGGTCCTCTTCTAGTATTATTCAGCTTGAGTCTTGAAATTAGCCCTTCCGTTCTAGGGCTATTTTCATTTCCCTCGTGACGCCACGACCTCTTTCAGCGTGTGATTTTCCCAGATTCTATCTTTATCGGTACACCGTACACCAATAATTTTTCCTAGTCCCAAATTAGGTGAAGACCACCCGGAGGGATACAGATGCGACATTTTCTGAGGATAGAGGGGAAGAAAGGAAAGGACCATTTGGAAAAACGAGTGGAAACCCAAACAAAACAGATCAAGAAGAAGCTTGCCGAACTGACCCGGAAGAAAGAAGAAAGAAAGGAAGAGACAGCGAGAGTTGAGCACAACTTTGCTCCCAGAACCGAGAACCTATCAAGAAGAAAGAAGACTGTTGGACAAAGGTATCAGGTACGTGCAGCCAGAGGGGCTGAACTAGTGTAAGCTTAAAGTATGGCCAATAGCTGCGAACAAGTTATCCAAACCATGGAACACGACGTGAGATCAGAGGCCCGGACAAAAATTGGGAAAGTGCTGTTGAACATAATGCAGAGAAAGGTCACAAATCTACAAAAGAAAATCCAACAGAACAACCTAATTTTGACAAAGGCGGACAAAGGCAACACTGTAGTGGTAATACTACACCCAAAAAGTGGAGACGTACATCGCATTGAATGGATACCAAGAGGTAACAAAGGACCTACACAGACATACCAAGATGACCTGAAAGCTGTGTTGAAACGGAACAATGTACCCGGCAATGGATGGACGTTTGAGATGAACCCGGTTGCACCAAAACTCAAGGGGCTTGTAAAACTCCACAAAGCGAAGCGTCCGATGAGACCCCTGGTCAACAGCATTCAATCATCATGCTACAAGATAGCGAAGATTGTAGCCACATTCCTGAAAGAAAACTACCAGTTTGTACCCAGACGAGTATCAGAAACAAGAGAAAGCTGATTGAGCAACTGGACAAGTTGGAAATCAAGAGTAACGACAAGCTGGCAAACATGTTTGGTACCATACCAAGGGAGAAACTTCTCACTCTGCTCAAAACAACAGATACCATGGGAACCCCGACGGGCCAAAGTACGCCAACATAGTGGAAGAGATCTTGAGCCAAAACTACTGCCGCTTTTGGTGAGACTGAGAGAAAGTTTGAGACCAGGAAAAAAGAGCACAAAAAGTCGAAGGAGAAAGAAAATGGCAAGTCACGGTTTGGGAAACACTGTAACGATGAAAACCACGATGGAGAGGGAATATTTGAAGTCATACATGTAAAGAATCGCACAAAGAGAAGAAAACTTTCGGAACACCAAGAGGGAGAAAGCCTGCCTCTTGAACAATGTAATCACATTTGACAGCGAAAAGTTATTTGGTCTGGTGATTGGACGAGAGAAGAACAGAACCAACCAATATGAGACGGCAGGAAACAAAGTAGCCAATAGAAACGCAGTATTTACGACAATAGATTGAACCAATCACGAAGCAGTATGTTTTAGCCAATAAGAACACAATGTCATGAGTTTCTACGAAGTGAACCAATCACAACACAGCATTGTTATAGCCAATAAGATCACAGTATATACTATAAAAACTCATTATTAAGGCCTTGTTCTCCAGTTGAGACACAACTTATGATGGGATAATACCCGAAAGTACTCTTGTAAAAGCAACTAATAAAGTGGATTTGTACATTTGGAAAACCCCTTTTTCAATATTAGTGCTCTACTTACACCTCATTCACTCATAATGGGCTATCTATGATAGCTCATTAGTGGTAAAGAGGATCAGCAATGACGAGAGAGGCAGAATAGAACTGGGACAGCTACGACCACCTTCAGAAACTTTTCCAAGTCCTTAAACTAGGTCAGAATATACCAAGCTTCAAAAAGCTTGATATCAATAAAAGAATTAAAAATAGCCCATCAGTAGTACAGGAGGTCAGCAATGACTAAAGCAGGGTGTCCACTTTTTCTCTGAAATGAAATTCCCCGACTTTTCCATGACTTTTTCAGGTTTTTGCAGACCATAATCTCCACTAAAAAGCAAAAGAAAAAAAAAGAGGAAAAACTTTCTAGCTTGAACTTCTTTTGACGTATCTCATAAAATTCCCTGATTTTGAGTAAAATTCCCAAAATTCCCTGACTTTTCCCCGACTTCCAGATTTTCCAAACAAGTGGACACCCTGTAAAGAGAGAAGGAGGAAAAAGACGCTTCGAAGGGACTCTCCGCCAAAACTCGGTTAGAGCCCTTACGAGGGAGTCACCTTCAGAAATGTTATCAAAAATGTGACTCGTAATTCGAAATGTTTTTGATTTTTTGACGTAGGCCACAACTTCCCCCATGAGAATTAAAACTTCGTCAAATCCCAAGGTTAGTAGCTTCACTTAGCTCAGAATCTCAATTTTATGTTTACAGGGATTTCAGCAGGGGACCTACTCCCCAGACCTAGTTTTCCAACCCAATCTAGTTCGTGTCTGGAAGTAGAAGCAAAAAACGAAGTAGAAAAAAAGTGAATCCCTTTATGGGCGAATTTCCTCCATATCTTTAGATTAGATCAAATCTTCTCCATAATCCTTAGACTGGATCAGAGATCCTTCCGTCCTCCCAGGATAGCTATGACCACCCTCGATGGCTTCTCCAAGTCCCTGGAGTCGATTAGAGCCCTCACCCTCTTCAGAACCACAATTTGCCGATCACATAGCTCAGAAATTCAAAAGATCGGCACCCCTCTACCTCGCATAGCTTATAGTTATCAAAAATTTCGTCAAGTTCCTAAAGTAGGTGAGATTTCCTTCACACAAAAACCATAACTTTTAAATATCCTTAAGTGAGAGCCCTCCTTCAGAACCTCCGTTTCCTGTATCAGACGTTTCTGAACTGGATCGAAGCCTCCTCTTTCTCGGAAGATCAGGACTACAATTTTCCGGAAGAATGGCGGAACTCCTGACAAATACCAGAGACAGTGGACTTTATACAAAACGTAATATCAGTCACAAGGTTTTTTAGGCTCTGATTATCGATAAAAAGAGAAGGGAGCTTTTTTTCATAGATTCGCTAGCAACTTCTGAAAAAATGGTAGGAAGATGACCAAAGAACAGCCGAAAATTTACTAGGAAAAATGGACACAACTCGTGAAGAGTATGTCAGACAAGAGGTCCCCTTTGAGGATTGGAAATCACTCTTCAAAATCTAGAAGGCAGGGCAAACTGATGAAGAAAATTAATGATACCTTCGCTAGTTGACAGGCTTAACAACCCGGTAGGCCACAGTTTAATGATAATGATGGACAGCAACGGTAAAACAACGGCTCGTCTTAAGGATATTTTGGCGCGAATAGATCTACTGCAATACATTTACCATCTATCTGAAGCCTTGATGTGATTAGTTCCGACTCCGAGCAATATGGTAGACTTCTAGACAACCTTTCTGTCGATACATTAATCGGAAAAAACACCAACCCCTTCCAATTCAAAACAATAAAATTCGAGAGTTCACGAAACCGTTATGACGATTTTCAAATACGGGTATAACAGAGATATTAATTTAGTGTTTAAATTGATCGTAGAAAACGTACCTCCACGTTTTAGCCTCGAACTACGGTTTCACATTTCGAACTCGTCATCCTCTTGGCCGAAATTTCAACGCACGAACTGTACAACCTTCTACGCTAATCAACTCTTATAGACTTCTTTTTTTTTATATTGTTTAATTATTATACGCGGACGTACGAGTCAATGAAAATATCACCGCGAGACTAGCCCGTGGTACTACACACATATACGTATTAATATGTGCAAGATAAACGAATGAGGAAAATTAAGAATGAATAAAAGCGTAAACAAGCAAACTGATTCTGAAACGCGATCTTCGAAACCGCACGCACGACATGACTTTCTTCTCGGCGGTCAAACGCTGGAATCACGATAGAAGAATAATATAATACACGCTTCGAAGGAGAGAGAAAAAGAAAAGAAGAGATCTTTCCTCATACTGACTGGAGGAAAAACAATAAAATCATGATTTATGTAATAATTTCGAATACGAAAATCGTACGCTCTTTGATTCGCGACTCGTCGAATCGCACGAACGCGAACGTAAAAATTTCTGCCGTCGTAAAGATACCGTATCTCCGCGTCCTTGGAAGGTTCGCGAGTAATTTGGTACCGATTTGAAGATAACATACAATAGGGACAACCCGCACATTACTAAATCGAATACGATTTTCCAGCGACCACCGGGGTTGGCGTTATAGTTTACGCAATTACTCTCATTACTTTCGGATTATGCTAGTGCAAAAATCTCGTCATCTTTTCGACCTCCCTTCTCCCGTCATCCAATCTCGTAGACGATCTCTAATTACCTGCTTAGCGATTCGATCCAGCGCTTGGTCTTCAACGGCGTGATTGCTCGGCGCTCTTTTGCGACCACCGATTGCGTTACTGTCCATAATGAAGTGTTCAAAATGACATCAATCATACCACTAGACATTCGCGGAGAGGGTTCCTGCAAAATACGGTACAATTTTAGAGTAATTTGTCTTCACATCGTTCGTGTCCGTCGTTACACGGTTAAAAATGAGAAAAATTATACGAACGAAGGTGGCTACTCGTTAGCGACGCTTTATATTTTCTAAATTAGAAAAACAAATATTTCAATACATTATGCATGAGAGAAAACGGGTCAAGATGGTGTATTTTCTCACGCTCTCTGGTTGAGTAACCTGACTTGATATCTGCCACTGACACCAGTTTCTTATTAGAATCTGCACAGATAATCATCCTTTTCCCTTCTTACAGAATATTTTCTCTTCAAAGACTCGCAAATACATGTTTATAAACATTACTTCCGCGTTGGAGGCTGTTCGAGTTATTAGCGAACATGTCGTATTTTATGCTACCTTCATAAAATCTAACGAGCAATTCATTTAGATCGAACAGGCGTCATTACAGTCGAGAAGAATGCCGTCACAGGGTACAGGTCAAAAAAGTTACTCGTAAGGAGAATTAGTACCAATTTCAAGTTCGGTGGGAGATAAGACGGAAGACCTTCATCGCTTCCCACGCAGTTGAGGCCAGCGCAAATCTCGAATACGTCGCGTTCTGGAGATAACAAGAAGAAAAAATATGCTCGCTTCATAAACTACAACTGCAATAACGAATGATCTCATCAAATTTTCACGGAGCGGAAAAAGTTAGACGGTTATCGATCGATACATGAAGACCGGTACAGAGGATTATGGCCAAGATTAACGAGCTCGTCAAATTCTCGCCACAATCATTTACCCTCCGAATTAATTGAAACGACGAGTTAACGCGAGAAGAAATAAAAATAACGTCGAGACTAACCTTTACAGGTGACAGATGAAATGATCAACTTCGCTGCTATCAACTGGAATCACCTTTCTTGTATTCCAAACTCACCACATATACGCACATGCACGTCACAATTCACACACAACTTCAACGCATAGATTAGAGGTCCACGAAAAATACGATTTAACAAAATGCCCTAATTATCGAGTTACGGACATATTTAGAAACTCCGTACGTTCCAAACTGGATATTATTTCCTCGACGAAAAATTTCTAATCCGATACTAGAAAATGACAAGAAGAGTGACAACAGCAGCCGAGAACGAATCTTTGAAATTTCACAGATATAAGGTCGTTCGTTAACGAATTATTAACGACGAAAAACGAATGTAGCGCTACTTTCGTTTTCACAAAAGCTTATTGGTCGGGAGTTTTACGTCATGAAGATTCCAGCCAATAAACAGCGTTTCTGATGAAATCGTTGTTTACATCACTCGAAACGCGCGTGACTTTGAAATATTTATTATTTTAGTGAATCTAGTCAATTATTGTCAAATTGAGTATACAGCCGAGAAGAAACAATGAACGAAGCGAAAAGTATCCTGAATTGGATCTGTCCAAGAAATGTTTCTCACCTCTTCGATACCATCAGTATCACGATTTTCGACTGAATTTCGATTTAATTTCGAGTATATAAAAAATGAGCACATAGGTACTTACTCGATTATTTCTTTCATTTTGCTTATCTTTGATCAATGCTGCTTGTCAAAAATAGTTGTGTCGCAGTTTCAAATTATGGAAAATCATCTAAAGAAATTGTCGATCAGCGCGAGCGATAAGAGAGTTATTTCAACTCATCATGAAAATAGAAATGGCCCTGTGGTGGAAGACGAAAATTACGCGAGGTGTAACATCATCAATAGTATTCAACAACAGCTCGGATTCTTCCACTGCATATGAGAAATTATCTGACGGTGACGAAGAAAAGATGATCAACGTACGCAAACTCAAAACGGTGAATCTTGATGAAGAAATCTTAAAAGATAATAATCCCATTCATTGGCCTAGCTGTTCTCTTTAACCACGAAACTAAAGTAAAACCTCGTATGAATTTGAAGATTAATAAAAATAAGCTCATTTCCTATTCTTCTGTTGCTAGCATGCAAATACATTTTTTTAAATTTACTTGTACACTGTTTCACGTATCAACTTTTTCCGTATTTTATAAAAACTTAAGTTGTTCTCAAAAAAATTTCAATTATTCATTTATCCTCAACTGCCTCAAACACTTTAAAGATACTTGATTCATTTTTTTTTTTTTGGCTGTCATGTATGTAAGAAATTTAAAGACAACTAATAAACGATTTCTTCGTTCCAACTTTGAGTATTAAAAGTTTATTAACTTTTAAGAAAACTGACTCTCTTTTAGTACGATCAACGGTACAAAAAGCGAGAAATTTTTAGTATTTTATGGATACTAATGTATCATGACAAATTTCTTTCCGAATTCATAAGTTTTATAATTAATTGAGAGGTAAAACGAATGTGGGTATAAAATAAAAATCTAAATACAATGACTGCGCATACCTACATACAGTTTAAGTATACGTAATAACTATAAATACCGTGCCATCATACTTGAAAATTTGCTCGAAAAATGTTCTCATAAGGGTAGTATGGAAAAGGTAGACATAATTTTAGAACGGTTGTGCTCGGTACGCAGTGTGCGCGCAAATTAATCTACCTATGTAGGTACCCATAAATTAAATCTGAAAAAAGATCGAGAACCAGTTTTTTGAGATTGTTCCTCTTGTACCCGCATACATTAGTGTACGAAAATTCACACTCAGCTTTGAAAGCTCAAATATGATTGCAAAAGTAAAACTTTGGTCAATTGTGAGAGGCCTACAACCCACATTTTAATTTAGAATGAAGAATTCAATAGCTCGAATAGTCTATAATAAATGCTGAGAAATTACATTCTCAAAGATATTTTAAGTATTAGGGGTACCTAAGTTTTCGAATTACAAACAACTTATATTTTAACATAGTTAAGTATATTCCCGCGAATTTTATAATTAATATTTCAATAGGTATCGATGAAGTTCTAAAATAAGAGGGGCCGTATCATCAATACCTATTAAATACAAAAAAAAAAAAAAAAAAAAAAAAGAGTCTGTGCAATATTTTGCAATTTAATCTGATAATAGAGCTCATTTCTTATACCTATCTACAGATTTTTTATTTGTGTGAGTAGGGATTGAAGCAGGGGGTGGTTGATGACGGAATTCTTGATAATGACGGAACCTATCCTAAAAATTGTAAATCTAACGAACAACTTTGAGAGACTGTTCTTACATGAGGGTAGATTCAAAAATCTGCGGAGCACCAAAATCTTTAACCAAATATTCCGAAATCGATACTGCACTAACTTTTTTTGAAGTTGTACGAAGAGACCAATTCAAGTTTTCCTCTTTTGCGACTTGATATGGAATTGAAATCTGGTACACTTGAGATGTAAAAATAATACGAAAAAAAATCACGATTTTGATGAACTAGCCTGGGATATTTTCATTATTGTAGCAGCTTGAAACGACTTACCAAATTTAAATATTCTTTTTCTGAGAAGCGGAGACAGTTTTAATTAATTTTTCCTTCGCATATAATGTAAAAACTCCAGAAGTTCACTGAGATGTCGAGTGGCGTCATCAGTTAGCGTTAACAGCAGTGGTGTCGGTTTTGTCGCAAATTTTTTTTCTATCAGTTTTAACAAAGGTTCATCTTTTGGGAGTAGATTTTCATCGAATGATACACGTATACCTAAGGCGTCCTTATTATTTTGGAGACCTAAACGTTCTTGCTCTTCAATTAACTTATAAAAATACATAATTCCTCTAAAGTGAGTCAGTTTCTTATGGATTGATTCAATACGCACTTTTTTTTTTTTTTAAATAATTAATTCTGTATTTTTTCTCGCATTTTACGTTCCTTTTTGCCAACACATTTGTCATTAGTTCGGTAAGGTATTGGGATTCCAACACCGTCTTACTATTGCGAAATAGAGACATAGTATAATTAGGCCTATTATTATCTTTCTCTGGACATAATAATATTTTACTATTTCTGCACTCAGAATTCGGTTTGTATCGTACAAAAGTGCAAAGATTCTTAATATTGCTTCCGTATTTAAAGCAACCCGAGAGTAGTTTCTTATACCGGTAATTCGAATTAGGTTTAACGAGGAACTTTCAATTCAGTTCAAGAATTTCGTTACCTATATCGTATTTTTGTTATGATTACGTGAATATATATCGTGATTACTAAAAATTGTGACGTGCTAGCAAAAAACGGACAACGGATTCGTATTCAGCGTTGAAAAGTATCTAGGAATTACGTAATAGAATCTTTGTAACAGGATAGCTGCTGTTCAGTAGTGATTATTACTATAACAGCCTTGGTTAAGCTTCTAAAATACAGTAACTTATATAATTAATTTGCTATCATGCCGCCTTCGTTCACACAAGTTCAGATGAAAAGTGTCTCATGTAAGTGTCTTTGTATTAGGAGGTGATCCTACAGCAAAGTCTAATTTTTATCAGAAAATTTTAGCAGAGAATTTTTCCTGGGGACATATTCAGAAAACTTCCGTGTTCGGATGACCTTGACTTAGTTTAGGAACGTTAAATTCTTTACTTACCCAGAAAAAGGAAGAGGAGGCTAATCGTATTAATTTTGACACACCAATTCGGCATCACGAAAATATTTCAACAAACAAATAATTTCGAAGATGCCGGTATGTGTAGTATGACGGTGATATCTTTATCTGAAGCTTGCAATCCAATACCGAATATGAACTCATCTTGGCACCTGTTTCACCTGTTAGTAAGCCATTTCTGAACCAAGAAAATAATCCTATTTCGAAATTTGGATAATTGGGATTACTATGGACAACAGTCTTAAAAATAAATCAGTGGACTTTGCGAAATATTCATTCTGATTTGTATTCCGACTGGCCTAAGTAAAGGTTACCGAAATCTAATAATCTTCCACTAGAATATTCCTGCTTACCTGAATCAACGTTTGTGATTGAAGAGATCCCGTCAGTATCCAACAAAATAAGCAACGAGTTCTGCAATTGATTCGGTTCTGGTTGGTTACGGTCTATATTTTTATTGGATTCCATTTGCCCCTCTCTCGAAATAAAAATAATTATAAAAGAGTATTTATCTAGATCAAATGAAATCAGCATTCTCTTCATGTTACTCAACAAAGACTGAAAGAAAATGATTATGCAGCACAGGCCACACGAAAGAGACTGGATAACTTATCTTTCGAATCGCGAAGCCTTGAATTTCATTGACATGTTAAAAACGCATCAGCCTCGATCATCTTTTTAGCATATATGCTTGTAAGACTGAAACTACTCTCAGTAAAAGAGGGGTTTTGACCGGGAGTACACCTGGAAAAACCGTCACAGAAAACGTGACGGGACGCTTGCTGGCGTCATCAGAGATCTTGACCTCCTCCAGTAACTCGTGGAAATTCCAGCTTTCGCTACTTTGGGACCTGTACCGTTAGCCTTTGCTTATTTCTCGCTCTTCATTGCGTTAGAGATGCAAACCTTCTCGCGCATTGGAATTTTTTAGCTCGATAAGATGCGTCACGCGTCGCAACAAATCGCGGTAGCTACACATGAGTATTACACAATAATGGGAGAAGATATTGGAAAACGGCGAATCGCATTGTATTCATCGTAAAAAATACTTCAATGGTTCATGTTTATTCCTAAAATTTGAAATTTGGTCATGTTTGTTAAACTACTCTCAACATTCAACTAGGAGCTTCATAAATACCTCCAAAATGATCGAAACCAAGAGGCAACCAATGGGAATCCCCACTTCGCAGAAAGCACTGTCTTCCGTGGTCAAAAAATTTCCGTTGAGGAATCATTCAGGCTTATTATGAAGAAATTACGAGCCATACGTTAATTTGAATTTATTGTCGACAAACTTTCAATTTAGTTCAAAAATTTTGTTATAGAAGGCTTCCAATCGCCCTGGTATATGTATATTAATCAGTAACAATATACATTTGTCAGAAAGTTCAATTCGGTTTATTTAGGTAATTAATCGTTGTTCTAGGCCATATTCCTTTGGGTCCAAGGACCATGTCGGGCTGATCTTCATACAATGGACACTCACATATGCGTTTCTCTTGTGGGAAATATCGTTTCGACCCTCCATCTTGAGCAAATAACTCTGCGATCCACTCGCAAATAAACAAATCCGTTGATCTACTTTCGAATCTTACCCAGCGGTAATTGACGCCGATGCAGAGAATATCTCGATTCTCGAAATAAAATCCCGACACATATTTTTGTGTGCGATTGAATGCTACTTCAGCTGTTCGATTGAATTCGAATTCAAAAAGGATGGTGAGATTTTTACTTTTCGCTTTCAAATTGCTCGCTCCGGTAATTTTCCAATCAACGGCGCGCGTTATTTCCATTTGGTTGAAACATTTTCCCCATATTAGAACTAATTCATATTTCCCCGGACAGATAGTTTGATCCACATCCCGATATGTTCCGCACGGAAAATCGAAAACAAGGTGCTGGGATTCTTCCATGAAAGAGCTTACGTTCAATTTCTCCAGCTCTCGGCAAGCTGTTTCTGACCGATCGCTAATAAAATCACTTTTTCCATGCTGAAAATCTGAAATCGAATGAAATGACCGATACGTACAAGGTTAGAATGAAAGTATACGTCGTCTAGAAAGAAGTCTAATTTATTTCAGAAAATTCAAGCAGAGAACCTTTCAGGGGTACATCCTTGGAAAATTTCCACGTCTTGACCTACATTGCGGTTAAAAAGATTTCCCCCATTTGCTCTTTCTACCTTTCTCCTTTTTTTTTGTACCTCTCTCTCGGAGTCTGACTGAGTCTAAAAAATGAAGAGAGAAGGAGGGCTTGAGAATATTTCATACTTACAACTATAGGTACAGAGGCGAAGGTCTCTTAGGAGATCTGAAGATACCCGTATCAACATTTAGAATGAAAAATTTTGAAGAGCTTCTCGAAAAATTTGTCCAGCCAAAAATAGAAGGAAGATTTCCGATGATAGGTATGTAGAGGAATAGGTAACTCAACCGTCGGCGGGAGCTTGAATACAAAAACGATGTTCCTACTACACTAAGTAGGCTGCATATCGCAGTTAGTCTATGAGAAGAGATGCAACGTTGCTACAGATACAAATTACAGACATAAAAATTGACCTATAGGCTACACGTAATTCAAATAATTAGTGCTCTGTTTTCCAAATCACTGCAGTTAGAAACCCTGCATATGAATAAGATTAGTCATGTATCAGTAATAATTTTGCGCGGCTGCTCTTCAAGGTCAAATTAAAAACAAAATGATGTCATAAAATGTAAGCAACTATGGTACTTTTCCTACTTAATGTTCATAGTTTCTCTACTCACTCAGAGAAAGAAGAATGAGGCTAATTGTATTAATTTTAAAACACCAAGTCAGTATCATGAGGATATTGCAAGGCGAAGCAGAAGAATTTAGTAGATATAGATAATTGATGCTAGATGCAAAAACGGTGTTTCCTCGTCTGGAGCTTGTAGAACTACTGCTGACTATATGATCTCTTCTTAAAACCTGTATTCTCTGCGGGTAAGCCATCTTTGAACAAATCTAAACAGATACATCAAAACATGAATAAAAGGATATATTCATCTAGGTCAAACGCCGTTAACTCTCTCTTCATATTGTTTAACAAAGTTCGGAAGAAAATAATTACGTGAATACAACGCTGCCGTACAAAGTAGAACGGACGTATATGCGAAAACAACGATCACCGAGACGAGGCGTTCGGATCAATGGGCTGTATGTGTGATGGTAACGAAGCTTCGTATTCACATACCACTACTATCACAGTCGATTGCATATCAATGCATATACGTCCTTTTTTGGACGTATATGCATCGCGAGGTGAAAAAATGTACTGTATCTGAAGATTGAGCACTTATTGAAGAAAATTATTAGAATTATCGAATTCTACGTTGAAAATTACTATGAGTGATCAACTTATGCGATCTTAATATCTTTTGAATACATTTTTAAATTCTTTTTGATACTTTTCCGTGATCGTTGTTTTCGCATATACGTCCGTTCTACTTTGTACGGCAGAACGCAGGGCGAGGAAGAGATCTTACATATCTTTTGAATCGCGAGGCTTTTTTGAATTGAACCGACAGCCATGCAATATCTCGTATCAAGAAAAATTCCTTCAATTTAATCATCTTCAAGAAGCTTATCACCAAGCTATTTGTAATTATTATCGGAGCTCATAATGAGTGAGTGAGGTGTAAGTAGAGCACTAATTTTGAAAAAGGGTTTTTCAATTGTAAGTACAAATCTTCTTTATTAGTTGCTTGTACAAGAGTACTTTCGGGTGTTATCCCATCATCAGTTGTGTCGCAACTGGAGAACAAGGCCTTAACCATGAGTTTTTATAGTATAACACTTTGATCTTATTGGCTATAACAATGCTGTGTTGTGATTGGTTCACTTCTTAGACACTTATTCTTTCAATAATATGACATTGTGTTCTTATTGGCTAAAACATACTGCTTTGTGATTGGTTCAATCTATTGTTCTAAATGCTGCGTTTCTATTGGCTGGACTCCTGCCGTCTCATTGGTTGGTTCCGTTCTTCTTCTCTTGTCCAATCACCAGGCCGAATAATTTTTGCTGTCAAATGTGATTATATTGTTCAAGAGGTAGGCTTTCTTCCTCTTGGCTTTTGCAATCTCCATTTGTTCCCAGAGTTTTCTTCTCTTTGTGGGATTCTCTACCTATATGAATACCTTAGGCCTTCTACCATTTCACTGTAGATCGATTCATGCTTCATGGGTCTTTTGTAATTCAACAATACGAGTAGGTAGGCCTACATTAATGAGCATTCAAAAGTAGGTATCTTATCTTGAGCTAGGATGGAAAGAATAATCCGATAACATTGATAAATTTCTTGGTCAAGTTGAATTTGATTGTAATTTACGAGACAATGATGGCAATGTTCCTGAAAATCTGCATATTCTTAAACGCACGCGCCTAATAGGTATAATCATTCATAAATGGTTTTTTTTTTTTGAAATACGATTGAGCATCGAGTATTTGTGATAATCGTAGATAGAAGACTAAATCGTATCTGCCAGGAATTGAAATGGCTCTCAAAATACCTCTTACTACCTTCAATGATGGAAATCAAGTTCCTGTCCTCGGTCTTGGAACGTGGAGGGTATGTATCTAGATTTTGAATATTATGAATGAGGCCCAAAAATTAGGATTAGGTACCTAATTAATTTTCTGGTGCTTGATACATTTGAAAGTTAAATGGGTGGGAAAGGGCACCGCAATAATATCAAACAACAGCCAGCTCGTTTTTAAGCTATCGCTTTAGGGTTATTTATCCGCATTCCCTGCTTTCCTCACTCATTTTCCAATAACTCTCTATGAATTTGAGCAAGAAGAGACAAATCAGAAGGTATAGGAGACTTTGAAAGATCGCAGTTATTTTCCTTTTCCTTGAAGCACACTCCAAGAAGGTTGTCATTTTTCTCTTTGAAAATCGATCGTGTCATAAATTAGAGATTAGACAGACCTAACACATTATTGTATTTACTTTACATTCATATTACAATATTTCAGTCTCTTGGTAGCGCTTGCACTGAAGCTGTCAAAGCTGCTATTGATGTTGGATATCGACACTTCGACTGTGTATTGGCCTATGAAAATGAGAAAGAAATAGGAGAAGGAATTAAGCAGAAGATAGATGAAGGCGTTGTAAAGCGAGACGACCTATTTATCTGCAGCAAAGTATTGTATCCCTGTTTTGTCCTCATAGTGATATTATAATAGGTAATTTATTGTTTGACAGACAATCATTTAGTTTTTCTTACATTTGTTTTAGTTATGGAATACTTATCATCGACCAGACTTAGTTGAGAAAGGTGTAAGGTTATCATTAGGCAAGCTTGGTTTAACATATTTGAATCTATATCTAATACACTGGCCTATGGCTTTCAAGGTAAATCATGAATGCAAATATTCTATACCTTCAAACTGAATAGGACCCTGAGCGTTCTTGTATCTCCAGCATTAAGGTTAATGACTAAGCTAGAAATTGAAGTATCAGTGTACATTTATATAACTATTTTTTGCGGTGATGATTTTATTTCCTAAATTAATTTTCTATCAGAAAACCTGGCACTACTTTCTGGGGGGAGAACATCTGCGTATCAGATTGTGGCATCATACGATGGCTCTACTAAAAAGTTCCAAGCTCCGATTTCTAAAGAGGAAAGAGGACTTGATTTAATTCATCCGGGAGAAGAGCTAGGGTACTGATGTTGCCTTTGTTGATGGTACATCCCTTTGAGGACTTATAAAAATTTCATGCTACAAGTTTTGTAGACCTGAAGGAAATTGGTAATATAAAACTAACTAGACAGTAGGTTCCTGTTGCTTTCACCTATAGCAGAAGCCATCATTTTTTTACTAAAAATTCTCGTGATCATTATTAAGTTTCCCAAACTTAGAATTCAGCCGGGAAAAATCAATACCATCTAGCTAAAATTTAGCCAAATTCTTATCAAAACACATGACCACACCCACTTCTTGAAATTCGACCAATCAAAACGCTCAAAAAATTTTAATACTGTGCCATCTGTTGAGGAAATGGCATTAGAATCGCAATACCATTTTATTGACAGAACTTTTCCCGGTGGGTTGTTTAATACTGGATAATATGTTTGCACTTTTTGAAAACAACAAAAAGTAACTTACTTAATTATAATGTTCTCTTTTCTTTGTACATTATGTAAGTAAGTAAATAGTTGTCTGTCCAGCGTAAAAAAAACGCTGATTCAACATGTGACCTGATTTCAAGAAAGGAACGTGAGCGTCCATATATCAATCTGGAGATATGGGTCTTCCTGCATCTTCAGGCAAACTCTTATCTCCGGGTTAATATTTGAACGTTTTCATGTCTTTCCTGAAACCAGGTCATATATGTGACCTGCGATGAGAAAAGGATGGCGCACGAACACTATTTCTCCCTGATTAGGTATCTAATCAGAGAAAAATGGTGTTTCTGTCAAAGGGCAATGAGCATCCTTTTCTCATTGCAGGTCACATATGATGAAAGAGGAAATTTGAGCAGTTTTGTTTTCCTTCTCAGATTTTTCGATTTTTCTCTCTTCAAGTATGAATCTATAAAATATTCAAGTGCAAAATCGTTCATTGATTGAATTTCGAAGGCAAGAATATGTGGGGAGTTATCTGTCAAAAGGGCACCCGTGAGCAATAGCTGATTTTCAAAATACGTCTTTGAAGTTTCATGTTCAGATTACTCATTCCACATTCATTTTATCAAAAAATCTATAATGACAAAAGATATTTTGCGTGTTTTCATCTTTACAGATCACTAATTATTTTTCAAATTGATCGACAAATGAATCTAGGACAATTCCATAGAGATGTGTACCTTGGGTGCCCTTTTTATGGAGATGGGGTTGAGTGACCATAAGCGTACATGTAATTTTTCATTTTTTTAAAATTTTGTATAGGTATTGATAGGAAATGGTTCAGAGAATTCAAAAATGTGGATATTCGCTAAAATGGCACCCCTTTGACGGGTGCACTTTTGAAACATAACTCCTCATATTTGTACACAGTACTAGTCATAACTCTGAATTTTGACCATGAATATCAATATTAACTAGCCAGGAACTGAATAACTTTGTCACTTCATGATCAATATTAATACAGTCCTTTCATTTTTAATCGGGAAGGCAATATGTTTTCTTGAAAAGAAAAACTGAACATGGAAAATTGATCAAATTTAATAAAATTAAAGAAAATTACAGACTTAATCGTACTTCTGTTTTCACAGGAAGGAGACGAGATATTCCCGAAAAATGCTATATTTAGTAACGTTTCATACTTGGAAACCTGGCCAGCGATGGAACAGTTGGTGGAAAAAGGTTTGGTCAAATCAATAGGATTATCAAATTTTAACAGTCAGCAGATAAATGAAATATTGGCTATTGCCAAGATAAAACCAGTTACCAATCAGGTACAGTATCTCCGAACATAGTCATGTGTTTCTCAATTCACTAACCCGCGGTGTTCCGTTCAACAGTAATGGTACTTTCGTCAAAGTAGGTATCTACTTTGTGGCATATGGCCATGGCGTGTATATGGGGAAAAAATGAAAAATTTGGCACAACTCTTGAATGAAGCGAAATTGAAGGTTTTGTCATTGCTCCATGTGTCATAATGTTCAGACACGAACAGTCGACGCTAGCCTAGCCCGGTCCAAATTAGGCCTCAATCTATAGTCTGAAGAAATTTCATCAATTTCTATGCAGGTTGAATGCCACCCGTACTTGAATGAAACGAAATTGAAAGAATTCTGCGAGTCCAAAAATATTATTTTGACCGCATACAGCCCTCTTGGTTCGCCTGATCGACCCTGGGCTACAAAAGACGACCCAACACGAGCACTACTAGAGAACCCGAAAGTTCTGGATATTTCCAAAAAATATAATAAAACAGCCGCTCAAATTCTCATCAAATATCAGGTAAAATTACTTTTTATGTATCTTGATAGGAGATATAAGACAATATGAAATATTTTCCGACGAATACAGTGCGATAATTACTATCATTACTCATTTGTGGCCTTACTGGATATTGGAAAAGTGTTAAAACTACGGCTGCCATCTGTTCAAAATGATTTCTATAAGTATGCAGTAAAAGTGCCTGGGATTAAAAAAAAAAATGTAATCAGCATCATCATCTTTTTTTTTTTTTTTTATTTATTTAACGAGCAATGCAGCTGCGCTAAGGGCTATTTGCTCGGCAGATAGTTCTGCTTTTACAAAAACTTAGTATTTAATAAAGTAGAAAAATTGAAAACAAAATACATGTAAAAGAACCGAGATGAAACAAAAATACAAAGGAAAACAAAAATATTCTTTTTTTTTCTTCTTTTTGGTGTCATCGTTTGGAGTTAAACGTGGTTGTAAAAGTCAGTAGATCGTAAGTAAGTTAGAGTTGAGTCAATTGTTTCGGAGTTGTATATATTTTTTCAGCTTCAAAGAGGTTTTATTACAATACCTAAATCAGTTAGAAAAGAGCGAATAATTTCAAATGCGGATGTGTTTAATTTCGCTTTGGATGCTGCTGATATAGCAAAGTTGAATTCATTCGATCGAATAGCAAGGGCCTGTCATTCAGACTGGTAAGACTCCGACTGTGTTTTACAAACATTATTATTCACGAATCCAAAAATGTGAGAAAAAGCTAATATAACTAAAAAATAACCTAGGTACTCACGTTCTTGGAAACATTTTCTACTTCTTATGTCAAATTATTTTTCTAACCGATGTTTCATTTTCCTCTTCTTGCAGGAGCAAACATAAAGACTATCCTTTCAATATTGAATTTTAATGCTCATTTATTGTGTCAAGGCAATAATAGTGCAGTTAAAGAACAAATGTTGCCGATTCCCGATAGCTACCCGAGATTATTATTTTTAATCCTTTTCAATAAATTTGTAAGCATACATCAGGACCTGCCTACCTTTTAGAGATTTTTGAAGGGCCAATTTTTAATTTCCTCATTCAGTATAATTTGGAGCCGCTTTACGGGCACTCGATCAAGAAACACCAACATTGATTGATTGCATCGTTGAATGAAATAACGAATGTTGACGTTTCAGAGTATGGATTATTTAATTTTGAAGGATAGACCGATCGAAACGCTCCAAAAATATAGAAATAATGAAATTATGTAGTACCTAGTTTGTAAACTCAGAACGCTATGTATTAAATTTATCCTTCATTTTATCAGATTGGAGATAAAATTCGTATGCATATATTTCCTCCGACAAAATGACATTTTTTATTTAATATAACGACATACAGGTTACGCGGAGAACAGAAAAAAATATAAAACTATTACAGTATCGTAATAGTACCTTATTATTTTTTTTTTTGACACCGCCATATCGGTCAACTTTTATAGACTATAAAGCTCTGATCCCAGATTTTACACCTTTTATAAATCCTATATATAATGTGTTGTCGTGAATGCAGACGTAAAGAAACCCAAAATATCACTATATCAATCAGACGTGAACACCTGAGGTCATGCTGCGAAATTTATCAATTTTATTATAGTTACTTTAACACCACAACCCGCATTAAAAATTGAACAGATTGATAAGTCACATTTATTACATTTTTTTCAACGCCTTTTTCTGAAAAAACTCTAATTTTTTTGGTAAGAATCCCAGTTTTTCGCCGTGTCGTGGCTTATGCGTGTGTAGGAGAAAAGTCTTAGCTTTTTCAGAAGTCTTTCAATATTATTTTGAGAACGAAGAATTCTTTCCCCGTTAAAAGGTTATAAATTATAACCTTGGCTTTTGACGGGGAAAAAATTCTATAACTTATAATCCTTATAATGTGACGCGTTTTAAAAAATCTCGGATCGGAAAGGGAAAAAAAATGCAGGACTGACGGCATTCGACTCGGTATTAAATATCATGCCGAAATCAGTCATAGGGCAGTTGTTTTCTTCATCTTAGGTCGTGTTTCTGCAAAACGTGTCAAAAATGAGGAAGGTGAACACTATAACAGATAATTATTTATATTCTCTCAGATTGACATCGATAAAACTTGTACTTCAAAATTTACTCTCAGCGTTTCTGATCATTATGTTGCGGTCGTGGTGCGGTGACCCCCTTTAGTCTCTGAAGAAACCCTCTAAAAAATCAGTTCCCCCCCCCCAAAAAAAAAAAAAAAAAATTCACAACTAAAAAAAAGTAAAGAAAGAAAGAAAGAAAGAATAAAAAAGAAAAAAAAGACCCCCTAAAATCGAGTTGAAGATTTATCTTCAAGAAATCCTTCTCACCGCACCACTGATAGTTTCGACTGATTCGATTTTGATACACCAAATCGGATATCGAAACGCTGGTTAATACTAGCGTTCCGATATTTATAGTTGTATTAGAGCTAATTTATGCTATTGATTGAATTTATTCACTCATGATTTATTTATTGGGACTGAATTAGCTGAAACACAAGACAGCTATAGTAGCTATGGTAGATTTGAAAAACGGTATATTCATATACCTACGTAGAAAATTTTTCAGTTTTGGGTGGAAGAAATGCTCGCATATGGACTCATGGAGATCTATTGTGCATATATCTATACTTAGAATTATACTGTTACATTTCCCCTAAACAATTTTTCTTTCAATTGGCTCTCGTGCTGTATCATTATTATACTTATGTAGGCACCTAAATATGATGAGAATCAATGTCACACGTTTCTGAAAAACATTCGTTTTCTCTCTATACCTAGGTCTATTATTTCTAGAAACATTATTTCTTTAAAACTGATAAAATTATATTTTTAGTACCTATTGGTAACAATAGTGTAAACGTACCAACGTCTTACAAAAATATACCAAAAAGACGCCAATATTTCACAGATACGCCACGTATCCAACTTTATGTACATATTAACATCTATAATACGCTTCATTTGAGTTCCATACCCGTTACTTTCATAATAAATTTTATCGAAGAATAATATGACGTACTTCGGATAAAAACCAGCGAGACGCAATTTCAATAAATAGGGCAAAGTTTTATTGAAGAGTCTTAATAACAACTTATATCGTGTACCTGTGATATCCATGTACATTTCTTCAAATCCTCGAAAAAGAAAAATTGAACGATTGCGACGAGAACAGTTCCATGTCATATTTTTTTATTAAAAATTCAGGTGGGTTTTGGTAGGTCGACTCAGTTTAAGGTAGGCTATTTACCATTAGGAAATATCGGGAAAATGATATCTTCTTATTATTCGACTCTTAAATATCAGCAGAATAAAAATTTTTGAAGGTTCAAACAAAAATTTAGAACTTTAAAACTGAAATCATGCCACAGAATTTCCTTCGAGTCATTTCAGAGACTATTTCTTCCATTTCTAGCAGTACGTTCAGACGCCGCATGGGTAATTTATTTTGTTTTGTATTCCAAGCATTATCGTCAACGTCCTGAAAAATGACCGAGATGTCTATAAGTATAACAAATGATCTTGAGCAAGGGAGAATTCAATAACCAGGACGTTTGTCTTTGCAAGTACTTACAGTTTCGACCTAATCTAAATTTGTAAAAAAATGTTCAAATATTCACGTTTATAGCTGGATGAAGAAACCTGATCAATAAATTTCTCGATGAAAATTGTTCTCGAATCTCGTCGTTTCCTATTTTTGTTTCGACCCCATCTTACGACTTTTTCGAAGAAAATAACGGTACTTGAAAGGGGGATAATTATATTATTTTGATTTTTGACCAAATTATCTTTTATAATTCTCTCTGGAGCATCATCTAAAGTTTGATAAGCGCCAAGCGCTAAAACATGAAAATCAGAGAAAGAGTGCCTCTGATTCTATCAAAGTAACAATTTATATTTCTTCATCTTTTAATGAATAGTCGTAAGTTTCCAATAACCCTATTAATTTCTGAATATTCGAGGCGCAATAAGAATTTTTCTACCTTGCTTCGAATCATCAACCCAAATCTTCAATTCGTTCGCGACCGCTCAGACAGAGAGAAAAGTGATGTCTGCGCATGCGCCTACCCCATTCTATAACTGCAATACAGCTGCTGTTAACAATATTCTAGGTAACGAGCGAGTGTCTTGTTATGAGTAAAATTTTCAAAACAATCGCAGTATCAGCCAGAACAAAGACGAGTCGAGCAGTTCAGTTTTCAGTCTCCTCAACAAACGCTGCTCTGGATCGGATAGATAAATTTGATGATATTCCTCGTACTTTGATCACTTCTTATTTACGAACAGCGTAGTTCGTACAACATTGCGTAAATACGTTTTTCCCGTTGCAGTGGATTTAAGTCATTATTTATTATTTTTAATGGATTTGTGAATAGTGTACCCATCGTCGTATTCATATGAACGTTTAAAATTTTTTTTCTCTTCTTATTACCTTACCCTTAAATAGTGTGTTTCGTTCGAAAATGTTAGAATTAGACGTTATACCAGAACGCTCGATCGGTTGCGAGCAATGGGAATTTATTTTGGGTGAGTATTAGACTATTTTGAAACTCGATTTAACTGGTTTCAGTAGAATATTTGTTAAAATAATTGCTCAATTGTAACCCTCAATCACACAAAGACACTTTTTGTGATGATTTTCGATCGCTGGTATCTGCTCGATCATTTCAAAGACTCGAATCATTGCTCCCTTTCTGTTATGTCGAGCCCTCATTACAATTGAATTTGTTTTGTAAACACCCCCGTGCTATTTTTCTTTTATTATTTACAGGAATGCATTTTTCCCAAGCCGTCGCTATCATCCAGTCGCAAGTGGGGATCATTAAAGGCGTTCAAGTTCACTACAGCGATACTGTTAGTATTTTCGAGATAGAAAAGTCGAGCTTTACCTTATACGTTAGAATTGATAATTGTAATCTATGACTCATTCGACGATGTTTATTTTGTCTTACAGAATCCCTTAGATAACGATCTAGTTCTCCATTTACCTGAAGACGGTATTAGATTTGTTTTCGATGCTGTATTCCAACGCTTAAAGGTACATTATCGTTTTAACATTCGTCATAAACACGATCAAACGTGTTTAGTCGTTGTTTACTTTTAATTGCGCGTTACTTTGACGCGTGTACTCGTAAAAATTCTAAAAACTTTTTTATTTTCTTCATTCCAGCTAATCGAGGTATTCAATATGAAGCTGGTGAAATTAAAGTATAGGTAAAGTATTAATATCGATAAAGTGTTGAACGTAGTGTTTATCGTAGGAATGTCGGGCGGACGATTGTATATAAATATGACGCACTAGTGAAACCAAAGTTCACTGATAACCGAAGAATATTCAGATAGTGTAGTCTAGCGGTGTTTTGAAAAAGGTGTTGGGTTGAGTAAGATTGAGTAATAATTTTTACGAGTGAGAAAAAAAAAAAAAAAAAAAGTCTTTTCATGGTCTTATGTAATAATGTTCCATTCTAAAGCCTTGTAGAACCTTTTAAGTACAGATAAGGACGAGAATAACATCGAAATTTACGACAATGGATTACATTCATGTTTTCATTTTTTTTTTCTTTTTTGAACCTTGCAATACTATGTTAGAACTTTGGACTGTTGAAACATTGTATGAGACGATTTAAAAGATAGATTTATTCTTTCTAATACGTATCAAATCTCGCGCGATATTTTGAATGATCTATCTTCCGTTGCAAAAAGTTACTTACCTCGAGTTAGGAAAATATTTATATGAATGGATATACGAGGATCCGATTTAGAGATAATTACTATAATTAGAGGCTTCGCGTGTTGTTTATACTCGTACATTACTAATGACATTGCTGGTGGTATCTAATTCCAATAATAATTAACGAATAACGTAAATCAGAGGAGGCTGAAACCATGATTTATCCGTATTAAAATCGTTCTCATCTCTATCGACCAGGCGAAGGGAAACAAGGATCTGTGAACTTTATATTTTCCATTGTTGCATTGTACCTTTTAGGTTCATCAAAAAACCTTTTCTTTTCTCTTTTTTTGAATTTGGATAGATCCTTTTTCTAGAGTCCCCTTTGACGAAGTCACTCGAGGTCGCTCTTATTCACTTCTGAGAGTCTCTTTTTCAGATCAAAAATGAGAAAAGCCCCTCAACGATGTAAAAATTGAACGTACTTTTTATCCGAAATGTAGACTTGGAGAAAGGGCTAGGACTCCGAAAGGAGGAGGAGTAATTTACGGGGGGGGGGAGAGGTGAGTAGGGCAGGAAGGGATGGACACGAAATATATGAAGGCCTCATTTGGACGAGAGAGAAGGCGTAGCCAGTTTTGAGGCCCAATTTGTATTCGTCTGTTAAGTACAAGTTGTGGGAGAAAAAATCATTAGCAACAATGGCTTTGATGTGCCTAATGTAAATTATGTTGGGCGGTTTTCGATAGGTTCACAAGGTCGAGGCAAGTGAGAGGCGTGGGAGATGCCCAGAGAGGGGTGAATGGGAAAAGGGGCTTAAATTTGAGATGCTAATCCAGATGGGATTCTAATGAGTGGAGAAAGATAGGGATCTGGAGAACGAAGGGCTAAACGTAGGGTAGTGGCTAGTGATTTTAGGGAGGATTTGTTGGCCTATCTGTTGATTGGTGGTGTACTTGTGGAGCTTGCGACTGCAACCAGTGTGAGTGTGGGGTAGATAGTTAAGGGTATTTAGTGAGTTAAGGCTTTTAAAGGTTTGATGTGGGGAATCGAGGAGTATTTAGATTCGAAGGGAAGGCCATGGAATTTAGTGGAGGATTGGAGGCTGTTTGCTTTTCAATCTCTTGGCATTTTCTACTTTTCAAGTCCTCATCGGTCGCAATGGTCGGAATTTCTCTAGATCTCCCCCCCCCCCCCATATATACATTCGGAATTCGTCCAAGTGTTCAAATTAAGTCAGAGGCCCTGCCCTCTCCGAAACCACAATTTTTTGGGCAGACGTCGGACATTTTCTCTAACCAACCCCCTTCTCCCTTAAAGTACTACTTTCTAGAATTCGAAAGGCCTGGTTCGTGGTTGTAGCTCCACAATAGAAGATGATGCGACAAGAAAACGCTCTCTCTTCCATCTTGAAGCTGACGTGCGGAAAACATCAGCCTTCTCTCAAGTATTCGAATAATCGAATTCGAAAAGAATAATACTGACGTCGCAGAAGACTGATAAAGTTAGAACCATTAGAGATACCATTAAGACTCGGTACAATACTGGCTCAGACATTATTAAGATTAGATTTACCAAAAAACATGAGTTCATTACGACCTGTTATAAATATTTAAACAACACAAGTTTCACATTAGACTGTTTATCAAAGCTAGACGCCTCTTAGCCTATTTGAATAATACTTTGCGCTCGTCAGTTTTCACGTTTGAAGATGGAATCATTTTTTTGTCTTCTTTCATTCTGTCCATAAAAATTAATTTGATTCGAAAAATATCGTTGTAGCAATTCGATTTTCAATTCGTCGGAAATTTTGCCAACCATTCAAGAGATCGAGCACTGTTTCGGGGCTACTCATCCTGGAAACTACGACAACGAGAAACAAATATTCACTCTCACGTTCAGAGGGATTTCGTTTTGTTTCGATGTCGATTCCAAGTTTCAAGTAAGTTGTTCAAAAAACGATAATACTCTCGGAATCGACTTGCGTCCATTCTTGTATTTTTTCTTCCCTCGTAGCCGGGAATTTCTCAATGCGGTCTCGGTTCGTTGCAATTCACAACAGGCGTCACGCCGTCTGTATCGAAAATGTTCATCTATTCCGGCAGCAATCTTAAAAATTGCCATTACGATTATCCGAGTGTCGCTCCCGTACCTGCAGTTCCATTACCCATTTGTTGTTACCATGGCTTGGCCTACGTCGAAAAAGCTCTCGTCTTACGAGAACGAAATAATACCAAAGGGATACTGCTTAGCTTGTATCTTCAAGGTTCAGGTAAGGTACACACAAGCGTAAATGGTTTTCTTATGAGAAATCGTAAATTGAAGTGCTTTTTATTATATTATTGCTAACAGGCTCGTTGAGACGATCACGAATAACGGTCGAGAAAGATTTATATTTCGGTATTACGTGTCAAGATGTTACGTCACTGCTAGGCACGCCATCTCAAGTTTTTTACAAGGCGGAAGACAAAATGAAGATACATTCCCCCAGTGCTCACAGCTCTAAGACACCTGCTCGGAGCGATTATTTTTTCAATTACTTCTCTCTAGGACTGGTGAGCATTTATTGATTTCTTATTAACACTTAGATATCATTAGCTGAAACGACATCATGCAGAGTCTCGCGAAAGAAAACTCTTAATTTTTCGATGCTTTGTTTCAAGGATGTTCTCTTTGACGCGAAAACTCGACGAATGAAGAAATTTATTCTTCATACAAACTATCCAGGGCATTTCAATTTTAATATGTGAGTAAGAACGTTTCTCGAAGCCCAAATAATTCAATTAGTAACTACTAATCGTGTCTCATCTTCTTCAGGTACCACCGCTGTAGTTTTTCAATTAATTTGAATACCGAAAAACAAGTTCCTGACTCGAAGAAAAGTCAAAACGTCAATAAGAAACGATTGGAGGTTGGTGTGAATGTTTTGACAATGTTTACGCGCTATTATTTAGTCTCTGATTAATTATCGATGACTGGTTATTGCAGATTAATGCCTACTCAAAGTGGGACGACATTAAAGAGCAATTGAAACTAGATACTCGTCCGGTGGTTGTGAATCGAGCTGGTGGTTGTACGACATTTTGTTATGGTTACGAAGATATGATCTTTGAGGTAGGTTTCAATAGAAGTGATGTTGGTTGCTTTTCCAGAAAAGGAAATCTAAGAGAGAATGTTGACTGATTATTGGCTTCCTGGAACACGATGCAGGGGACCTAGCAGCCATGCAAGCTCTCGCTGATCACTCCCGTTCTCCGGTCTATGATTTAAAATCTTCTCATCACCCCACAATAAACTTCGTTTAGTTAAAAAAATCCGTCTTCAATTCGTTCCTTTCGCTATGAAAAAAAAGACATAGTACACCTGCCTAACCCACTCCTCCCTTATTTTCCTTGTCCTAAGGCGCTCCGCTCCACCCTCATGCCAAAGATGCCATGTTGAGGAATTGTCCATCTCTCATTTGTCTCCCTGCCCCTTCTCAAGTCCCCTCTAACCTCTTCAACTACTCAGAATCCATTTCTTACACTCTAAACTTCATCCGATCCACATACTAACTCCAATACTTCTTCTCGAATTCTCTTTCAGAGTTCAAAAAACCGTTGATCATGTGAAGTAGAGAATTCAGTTTTATAGGAGTCGGAACATGATTTCTTCTCATGTGCAATCCTTAAAAATCTTTGCAACTCCTCTTCGTCCTCCCATCGATTGGTTCTTTCCAATAATATGGAAACCATCTCAAACTCCCTCCTCGAGCTGATAATCTAGTATGCGTCAGAAGTGTCATGCTAATCGGTTTTTTTTTCACCTTTTTTCTAGATCATGCAAAATCAACACATCGCCTCTGTAACGTTTCACAAAACTATCGCCGACATCATGGACGTATGACATAAGTGGACCGCCAAGCCCTCAGTTTTGGCGGCCTTATCAAGCCATTTTACTCGTAGCTCTTACGCGTTCATTCTCGGATGGTAACGATTGAAGGCAGTGAACAAGGAAAAAAGAAAAAAAATATTAAAAAATGAAAAAGTTAAAAAAAAAACTCAGAAGTAAAAAACACAAATTACTATCATCGTTATACAGCAAATTTGTTTCCTTTTACCGACCGTTGCATTTCAGTTATTGAAACATTTTTAAAACTAGATACCGTAGTGTTGTGATCGTCATTTATTTTTATATACGTGTGTATGCTCAGTTTGCGTCACTTCTCATCCTTTCTTACCATTGCACTTCGAAATACGCCGACAGCGAAGTTCTTTCAATCGATGTACTTGTTGTCACTTCGTAGTATAAATTCAATCAAGCTGGATCTTCCCTTACAAGCATTCCGTAAGAATGATGGCTGTATCAGAAGCAATAATTTTAAAATACGATGTTGGTGCGAGAGGTTGTGCAGTGCATAAGAAAGCGAGTGCAAGCGTTACTGTGTATTCAAGTTACCCTTTTTTTATTTTGTAGTACTGTAATTACTATGACTAATATAATATTATCGTTCAAAAAATATACAATCCCTCCATAATCGAGAAAAAAATAAGAAAGAAATCAACTTTGACTTATTCGACATAAAAATAAAAAATAGATAAAACAATGAGTGAAAAACGAGTTTATTTATATGATTATATTTTAGAAACAAAAAAAAGATAATAATTGTCTAATATAATTTTATTTTATTTACTATTCTTAATATTTCTTCTTTTATGTTTTCTTTACTTCATTACAGAGATGGAGTTGAATAAACTTTTTATTTAATAATTTTTCTTTATTTATTCATTTCTTTCTCTTCCACTCTATTATCGATTTTTATTAGGTACTCGTGATTAATCGTTCTGCTTTCAAATAGCGTAGCTTTGTCCATTTTCATTTTATTTGACTTAGTCGACTTTATCGGGCATATTGATGTTAATTTTATCATTATTATTATTTTAGATAACCTAAAGTTAGACTTTTCAGCAATTTTTAATCGAGTGCGGCGAGGCATGCGTAAATCCGAATTCTGAAATATAAGCCGGTACTTATCGACGTAATGTGTGCAGAATACGTATTTTCGAAACAATAATAACCTATAAGACTGAAGTAAAAGGGTGCGATTGTGAATGTGTGGCACGTGACAAATCAAAGTTCGAACGTGAGATTTAATCTCGCTGTTTTTTCTTCTTTTTCTCTCTTTTCCGAGTCACTATAATTATTGTACTTTTATTCTCATTTCATGACACTGTATAGATTTTTTTGTTTATTTTTCTGTCTGTGCCCCTATTTCTTCACCTTTGTTTTATGCATCAGTGTAATTTTCAAATTGACAAATACTATATTTTTATGTACTATGTATTGTAAAATATTAATGTTTCTTCAGATCTCTTTTTATTTGATTTTTTTTTTTCTTTCGAATTTGGATTCTCTTTTCTTCTAGTTAAACGCCAGGACCAATGGTTTTTTTTTGTTATTGAGTTCTGACATGTTCTCGACGTAGCGTACTTTTTTTTTCTATACAAAAAATGATCATTGAATTTTCTCATTTTATTGTATACTTATTTATCTATAATTTTCTTTTACTCTTACTCATGTTCAGTAATGAAAATTATTACCAGAGTTTTTAAATAAAAAATGAAAATTGTAGTAAATTCATATCATTACATAATTTTTGAATGTATTCGAATCTCTGTTTCATTACAATTAGGCGTAAAATCAGCGATAACTTGGCCGAAATTGCCGTTGAAAGAAATGTCTTCTCTTTTCGAGTGTTTCGAGAAATTTTCAATTTTGGCAGTCACGCGAATTTGGTGGAACAGCAATAATAACGCAAAAACATATCATCAACGATTGATGGCATAGAGAATGCGATGTTGAGTAGTCAAGGTGTAGTGAAACGAAGGATTCACCAATCGATAATTAATTAGTGAGGCCAATTTCTCAAGAAAGGCATTACCGATTTCGATATTTTTTCGGGTACTTTAAAAATCGTGAAACTCGTTTCGGGTGCTGTTTGAAATGGAACACCAAGCTTGTTCTCCTCTAAAATGAGATATCGATCTTGAGAGTAGGACTTTTTTCTCCTATCAGTTTAGACTTCTCTGGTCCAAACGAACATTTCAAAATACAGAAATGCTTTTCGAGATCTGTGGACGTGTCCTAAAAAGTTTCAAGTCAATCGTCCGTCTCTTCAACTTTTAGACTGCAGGAGATAAAAAAATAAGATTAGGTCGAACAGGGCCTGGCAAATGTTATCGAGAACGTACAACTTGTCTCGAGAAATCAGCGATAATTCAACTTGTCAACTGGAGTGCTTCTTGATGAACTACCTATCTTTTTCGTGTTCTAGAAAAATATTGTGCTACCGTATCTACGAAGTCTCTTTTCTGAAGTTAGGCGGTACAGCTGAAAACAGTGGCAATTATCGCATCGAAAATTCGAATCGTTAAATTCTGACTTCAGTGATGCATCATCAGTGTAAAATGACCAAAGCATTTATTGAAGATGAGTTGCGTGAAGTGCGTTCCGATCACAAGAGGAGCTTGTCAAGACTGAGTATAGTCTTGTTACCCAAGTCCTTATCCTACTTTTTGTAGAAACATCGAATGTGTAAATTTTATGATGCGAAATGAGCAATTTTCAGGCAATCTCACGGATATAGCATTAAAGTTTCTCTTTGATCTTAGAGAATAGGCTTTCAATTAAAATCGATTCAAAATGATCGACTGAATATAGGCCAATTTTACCAAATTAACTTAATTAAACGAATTCAAGACAAATCAGCTTCTAGAACCACCGCGTATGTATAATAAATACGAATTAAGTAGATAATCCGAGAATTTCAAGAGTCCGTTTTCTTTTTTCTCGGATTTTCTGTTCGTAATTTATAATTGAAAAATTTTCATGCATGAATATCTCGTTGAATAATTTTCATATTCGCGTGAATGCTTAAAAATCAAATTAAATTATTAATTAAGAATCGATATTTGCATAGCTATAATATTGAAATGTCATTGTAATCTCTCTTTTAAAAAAAAGTGCACGGTCGTTGGCCTGTATGGAATGGGGGAATTGATTTCAAAGCGATCCGATAATTTCTATTGAGAAACAATGGGAGTGAATGTGGCTATCGTTATGTCTAAATTCTTGTCTTTAAATTAGAGAATACCTTCACCCCATCGATGATCTACTTCATGGGTGGTACAAACTTGTATTTTTCAAGTCAATTACGTACTTCTTGTGGATAAGACGTTGACGAAAATCAGAAAATGAGATGCCAGCTCGGATGCATGTGAGTCGAGTTTTCGAAGTTAGATGAGCAGTTCATAATGCGTTCTCATCTGAATGGCATGCTCTTGTTCATCTTCCTGAAACAGCTAAAGCGAACTTACGTCTCTCAAATTCACTGTCATCAAGCATTAAACGACACGATTGTTCACATCGAAATATCTCGTATAATTGCAAGAATAATTTCTTCCTCAGTAGCTCGGTTTCTACGATGAAGGAATAAATTAGTTCGTAGATCATCGTATTTTCTAGAATATGAAGAGCTAAAGGATTCAATACAAAGTGAAGAATTGATTCTGCTGTAGGAAAATTGAACTGAAGTAGAGGCCCAACTGAAGAACTCCAAATTTCAATATTTTGTTCGATTTTATCGACGCAATCTTCAAATTTTCCAGGAAAGGTTGGTAGAAACCCATTTTAATCACGGTCTTCTCATTAGATAATGATGAAACGAAAATTATCGTTCTACAATGTTACTGTGAGCCATAAATTCAACTTTCGGCGTTAGACGATTACTTCTAGAATTAATATTGCCAACTCCATGCCACAAACTTTGAAATTGGTACCTTCTTGTACTCTCTCGTCAATAATTATGTTGCTTTTGTAGCAACGTTGCATCTCTTCTCATAGACTAACTGCGGTACGCAGCCTACATAGTGTAGTAGGAACATCGTTTTTGTATCTAGCTCCTGTCGACGTTTGAGTTACCTTATCCACTGCACTTTTCTATCTTTTTTTTTTTTTTTCTTTGTTATCGACGTCACACCCATCATGTATGAAATGAAATAAGAAGGAAAGATCATAAGAAGATGGAATAGAAAAACGATATATTTTTCGGAAGTTATAAAAATCAACTCAATCTTAGTCGAAAAGCCCGAAGCCCATATCGTCATCTTCCTCTTCCGATTCTTCTTTCTTCTCTTCCTTCTTAGGTTCGTCTTTAGCAGCCGCTGGGGCAGCGGAAGCAGCTGGCATAGCGGCTAAGAATTTAGAAGGATCCTAAAAATATGATTCAGAAAATTAGAATACACACCACCGTCGAAACACATACGATTAGATTATTTCGAGATTCAACCGCTCACTTTCAGATATTCTTTGAGGGTCTTTGCCTCCTTGAATTCGATGTCGGTAACGGCCGCAACCGCCAACACATTCTTGAAGCCATTGATCAACATGTGCGGCACGGATGCTACGCATGGATAATTGATTTGCATACAAACCGCGGCTATATTTGCAATTCCCTAATTTCAGAAGAAAAAAAAAATTGATTAAATGATTTGTTGACCCTTTTAGAATATGGGGAATTCGACAATGAAAATAATTCTCACCTCTTGGAACCTCGTGAAAAGATCCTCCGGAGTGATATCCAGGATTTTCGGCTCGAATGTCGTGCCTGAATCATAGACCATTTGTACCGCCAGACCGTACGAAAACGGAGATATATTCAACATGTTCAAGAGAGTGGCTTCAGAAGCTCCTACCTTGTCACCTTCTTTCAAAATGTGAACATCGTTCTGCGAATTGAGATCGAGATATTTAATACCTGACATGAGAATATTTTACAAATATTTCAGAATGACTAAGCATACTCACGATGATTTCAATTGTTCCTTTCGAAATCTTAGTTGGAATCGAAAGAGCTTGGAAAAACGATGTTTTCTCCGGACCTAGCCCAGTGTTTTGAGCGGGAATCACCACAGGACAAGGAGCAATAGCTCCTGGTCTAGCTGGGGCTTGAACTTTATTCTCCAAAAGTTTGTCCCGAATCTCGACCAAGTCAGATTTGGTGAAGACAAAACCGACATTACCACGGATATGGGGTAGAATCCTACAAACGAAAATAATCCGGTCGCTAAGTATCTCGGATATGTACAAATCTACAGGTTATAAAGTGTTACACTTTACTTTTCAAGAGATGGATTTCGATCGATGTGACCACGGATCGCTTTTCGCATCATGGTGTTCTTGCCCATCAATACGATGCCGCTTCCTCGTAAACTGATTCGTATTTGTTGCATTTGGGTTGATCCCACATTGTCGGCTCCTACGATGAAACATTTTGGGAATTCATCCAACAAGTTCTGCGCAATGAAATATTATGTTGGTTAATCGATAGCGGCTACATGAATGGAATGACTAAAATTACGGAAACACTTGGGAATACTCACGATCAGTCTCAAGAAATAGTTGGCTTTCCACGTCGCCTTGTCCTCTCTACCCATCTTGTAAGCAGAGAACTTTTAAGGCCTAGAATCAAATACGGAGAGGAATTAAGGAATTGAAAATAGATTCACGAATTCGAGAATGTGTTACGAAAGTACATCAAGACCGATTTTTCAGATACTATCTAGCAAAAAGCAAAATATCATGAACACGATAGTGTCAATGCTTTGATTATGCATCATTCAAGTCTTAAGGAATTAATATTTAATTTCCTAAAGGCTGACACGTTCAACATAACATGTGATGATTTGCACTCGCTTCAGAATTTAGTATTGACAACGATCATTAAAGAAAGGAAAAATGGAAATCTTTGAAACATGGAGGAGCTGAGTAGATATTTATGAATAAGATAATTTAATGAATTACTTGAGTACGACTTACTTTGGCGACGACTAAAATAAGAAATTCACTGTCCACTCGTGCAACTACATACCTACGTGACTTTTTTATTCCAATCGTTCCGATACCTTGTCAATAACACGGCAACACGCGGCTGAAAAGTAAAATTTTTTGTCTTTCGATTACTCGAATTGTATCTCTGCCGTACGAAGTCGAATTGACGTATATGCAGATGATGAATACGAGGAAAAGAGGTTATGGGTACACTTGATTTAGCCTCTTTTTCTCGTATTTATTATTTGCATTATACGTCAATTCAACTTTGTACGGCAGAATCTGATTCTGATCGCGGGATTTGAAATCTTAATAATGTGATTCGTAAAAAGACTTCGTCCTCAGAGTCCGTCACTGCGATACTCGGAGTAAGAGTGATGCCGCGGGACTTCGAAATATTTTTCATACTTCTTGGAAGTGTAAAATTTTTCAATTTCAATTCTTGGACGTGGAAATTTTTCAACTGTTGGACTTTGAAATATTTTCAAGTGTTGGACTAAGAATTATTTTCTAATTGTGTGACTTTGAAATATTTTCAACTGTTGGATTTGTAAAATTTTTCATTTTTGATTGTCTCCCACAGTTGAAAATAAATATTACGAAGTCCAAGAATTGAAGATGAAAAATTTTGCAAGTCCAAGAAGTATGAAAATATTTCAAAGTCCAACAATTGGAATATAGTTTTTTAAAAAATAAAAAAGCCTTACCCGCACAATTTTTTATTATTTATAAAATTACAATTACCGATGTTTCGGCCGCATAACGACCATCTTCAAGGTCCACAAAACATCAATTCAAAATTTTGTATATTCATTTTAATTGGAATATAATTCTTAGTCCAACACTTGAAAATATTTCAAAATCCAACAGCTGAAAATATTTCCAAGTCCAACAATGTGAAAATAATTCCAAGTCCAACAGTTGAAAATATTATTGAAAATGAAAAATTTTGCAAGTCCAAGAAGTATGAAAATATTTCAAAGTCCAACAGTTGAAATATAGTTTTTTAAAAAATAAAAGAGCTTTACCCGCACAATTTTTTATTAGCCTATTTATAAAATTACAATTACCGACGTTTCGGCCGCATAACGACTAGGCCTATCTTCAAGGTACACAAAACATCAATTCAAAATTTTGTATATTCATTTTAATTGGAATATAATTCTTAGTCCAACACTTGAAAATATTTCAAAATCCAACAGCGTGAAAATAATTCCAAGTCCAACAGTTGAAAATATTATTGAAAATGAAAAATTTAACAAGTTCAACAGTTTTTTTATTTTTATTTTATTTTTTTATTTTAACGAGCTTTGTAACTACACAAATGGGTTATTAGCCCGATACTCAGATTTTGGACATAATACAGTTACAGTATATTTATAAACAAAAGTTGATAAAACATCTTAGTAATTATTTATAAAGTAAAGGAAATATTTTAATATAGGTACAGTATTGTGAATTTGTTTTGAGTTGAGTGGGTTATGTTGACAAGTAATTAAGGTTAGATGTATTCGTAAAACTGGATTGAAAGTAAAGTATGTAAGAGTTCCTGTTATGTTGTTAGTGTTGTTATTCAATGCTGAAATGATAGATGTCGGAATTTGGAGGTCAGATCTGATGGATTGCAGTGTGGGATAAGTAAAAAAATGTTCCACTGTTAGATTATCTCCTAGACAATGTGGACAAGAAGGGGGTAAAGGTTTAATAGAAGGTGAGAGTGCGTAAGACGGGTATGTCCTCTCCTTAGACGGGAGAGTATCACTCCTATGAGATGAGGACCGTACGATCGGATCTTTTTTAATTGTTCGTAATTTATTGTTGGTTTGATTTTTCCAATTTTCGTTCCAATGCTTCAAGATTTCATTCGAATAGTAAATTTTTAAATCCTGTGCAGGTGATCGTATAGGGTCAGTCATTTTTAGCGAGAGACGTTGCTTTTTTAGCAGTTTCATCTACTGCATCATGAGGTGGGAAGTTAAAGTGACCTGGTATCCAGATGAAAGTGAGGTGAGACTTTTTTGAATCGATAGTGAGAAGGGATAAGTGGATACGTTGTATTATGGGATTAGTTGAGAATGAATTGGAAAGAGCTTGAAGAGATGAGAGAGAATTGGTTAGGAGAATATAATTGTTTTGAGGTTGAAGTTGAGCAATGTGGGATACACACGCTAGTATGGCATTTAGTTCAGCTGTAAAAACTGAAGCGGAGTTTCGTATTCGGTGGGCTGTTATTTGTTTGTTGAAGGAGTATACGTATGCTGTTTTTTTTTAATATATTTTGACCCATCTGTCAAACAGAGAGTGTGATTTGGGAATTCTTCTATCAGTTTCGCGATATGTTGTCTAATGATTTATTTTATCGGAACTCATAATGAGTGAGTGAGGTGTAAGTAGAGCACTAATATTGAAAAACCCTTTTTCAATGATTTCTTTGTTCGTTTTCGAAATATCGGTCAGATCGAGGTGAATTATCGGTTGTGGGAAGGCCCAAGGACGAGTTGTCGAGAGTATGGCTGATAAAGAGTTTAATTTAATTTTTTTGTTGAGAAAATTTTCTAGGTGTGTGCGGATATGTTTTGTCGGGTGGTTTAAGAAGATCGGATTGATGTGAGAAATGATGGACTAATGTAAGGGAAGTTGATTGGGATAAAGAAACCAGAAAGTTGGAAGAGAGAATAAATCGACGATAGGAGAGAGGCGGCTCGGCCGCATCTGCACAAAGACTTAGTCTTACTGGTTCTAAATGCACCTAAAACCAGTCTCAACGATGCCGATTGGATTGGGTTTAATAGTGATAGCGCTGTTTTGTTTGCTAGATTGTAAATCAGTGATCCGTAGTCCAGTTGGAAGCGAACCAAGCTTTTGTACAATTGTAAAAGCAGTTTTCGGTTGCAACCTGTCAAGGGGCGGGATAGATATTTTAGAATATTATTAGTTCTAAGACATTTGGCTTTTAGTAATTTGATGTGGGGGAGCCATGAGAGTTTGCTCCATCCTCGCCCAACCCTCCATAGTAACAACCTGGCTTATAGGGGTACAGCTTGAAATTTTTATATGCAACCAATTCGATGAAAAATTTGACAGCCGCGATGCGACGGAAACTGACCTATCCTAACCTCATGAGGCACTTGAAAGATTCCCTCTTTCTCTTGTCGTATCGGTGAAAATATTTCAAAGTCACCCAATTCGAAAATAATTCCGAAGTCCAACAGTTGGAAATTTTTCAATGTCCACAAAGTATGAAAATATTTCAAAGTCTAACAATTGGAAAATAATTCTAAGCCCAACAGTTGAAAATATTTCAAAGTCCCACAATTCGAAAATAATTCCAAGTCCAACAGTTGGAAATATTTTCAAGTCCAAGAATTGAAAATGAAAAATTTTACAAGTCCAAGAAGTACAAAAATATTCCGAAGTCCCGCGGCATCACTCTTACTCCGAGTATCGCAGTGACGGACTTGGAGGACGAAGTCTTTTTTCAAATCACATTGGATTTCAAATCTCGCTCTAATCAGAGAGAAATGGTGTTCCTGTCAGTGGGCAATGAGTATCCTTTTCTCATCGCAGGTCACATATGATCACCGTTTCCTTATCAGTACTTTTTCATATTATAGTTTGCACTACTTTCAGGAAAGACAATAAATCAGAACTATACAAGGAAGTTTTACAGTTGGTGAGAAATGCCATAGAATGCTACACAGTGTCGTGCTGTGCAACCCTACGAAAATAATGACGCCGACATGGAAAAGCCCTGTAGGAAGTCGAAATATTTAGACAATATGAACTGCGCGACTACAGGAAACTGGTTCCGAGTCTGTTGGCGCTAAACGGCGGATATAATACATAGCCTCTCGTCACAGATTTGTAAGGGTGGACAGCTAAGAAAAAAAGGCTGTAAACAAGTAAACAGCATGGATGCCATCGAAAATACAATAGGTGTGTCAGGTGGATGTGATTTCTCTTTTTCCGACTGCATTGAGACATACCTGGTAGATATAGTATTCCAGTTCTACTGAACAGTTATTGTAGTGTCGTTTGCTTGTGCGGTGCATGTGATTGTATATTAGGTATTTTGTATCGTGGTCGATCTGATATTTGACTATTTGGTGAGTAGTCACTGACTCTTTTTCTTGGATTATTAATCGTAACTATTACGATGTAGTTAAGCGTCCAATAAGTGTTGTCTATAGTCTTAATGAGAGAAGAGAAAACTGTGAACGAATTATTATCGCGTGTTAATTCTGAATTAGGAAACCCAGTGCACACTAATGATAATTTAGAATACCTACAATGAAATGTTTTCGGGACGTCGCGAGGGCGTGTCTGATGGTTTTCTACAGTGGTCAATGTGGTACGCACCTGTAGATCGAGTTTGAGTGGAGAACGAGTCTTGTCTTATGGTTGAGTGGGAATTTCCCAGAGGGGGTATTGGTTATCAAAGGAAGTGTGCTATCTTCTCCAGGATGGTAACATTACCCGAGTGAAATCTCTCGTTGGTGTTCATTTGGAACGGTTCTCGGTGCGATGCTGGGAACAGGGGTCCTCGCGGTGCTGATGCCGGAGGACGGGACTCTCTGGTGCTGACTCCGGAGGTGCCCGGCGAGGTACGGAATGCGGGCCGACGGTTCCAGGTCATTGCTGTCAGCTAGGAGGCAGGTGTCGATGGACAGGTAGGATACTGGTCCTGAAAATACCAAGGGCTGGATCACAAATCTGATGCTGGGGCTGGCCAACCTCAGATAAGGTGGTTGTTTAGATAGTACAGTAGCATTTGGGCACTGTACCCGTGCTCGGGGACTCGTTGCTCATTTGAGGTCGAACCAGTAGCTAGCTAAAGTGGTTTTGTGTGTTCCCTGTTTGTGGGGAAGGAAAATTGTGATACGTTAGGTGGTGAAGGTCGACATGATAAGTATTTCGTGCACTGGTAGTTAAAGGCAGTTATTGATTGTGGTTTTAAGGAAATGAGCTCACCCTCGTTCATTTTTCAGGTTATTGGAAACATTGTTGAAAAGAAGTTGAAAGAGTAGGTTTATGTACGTTAAGTTGCCTGTAAGGTAGATGTAGGTGCCTGTGTGATGCGGGTAGCATATAGATATCTTACACTTCCAAGTACATACTATAATACACCACGCTTAGAATACTTGCGATTAATTAGGGCTAATATAGATATCTCGTAAAATTTTTGTGCTCAATTTTTGAATTGTTCTTTTGAAAAAATGTTATTAGAGAAAGTTACGAAAACAGAAAGTTGGAAATTTTTTTTAGAGAAAATGACGTTAGAGAAAAAGTTTATTAGAGAAAATGTTGTTGGAGAAAATTCGTTGGAGAAAGTGTCGGGATACCCGATCGACGACACTTTCTCTAACGACATTTTCTCTTCCTCTAAAACAATTTTTTCTAAATCAAATTTTGCTAACATTTTCTCGAACGCAATTTCTCTACAGACATTTCGTCTAATGAACATTTTTTCCATTTTTCCGTCGTAAGAATTTTTCATATGTTTACATTCTAAAAGTTTTTGTTCTCATGACATAACCCACTGGGAACAGTGGTGAAAGTAGTAGGCTTCGCCGGAGGTCGAGGCGTCGCTGCACGGACTAACAGTGCAACACATGACGTAATCTTGACCGTAAAACACCACGTGAGAAATCTCTCCTCTAAGGGTAGGTATGCCTAATCCAATGGTCCGCAACCTTTTATAGTCCACGGCGCCTTTTACAGTCGGAGAAATTTTCGCGGTGCTCCTTTCCGCCCAACGTTAGAACATATCAAATAGGAACACATTTTTCCAAATTTTTTCGTTGCCGCGACAAAATTAATTCGTGATACAATTCAATTTGAGTAATAATAAATACACATTATAGATATAATTTGGGTAGGAGTGCAAAGTGGAAAGAAGGAAATAAAATTAATGAGACGGCTGCGCTTGTTTAGTCCCAAGAAGAGTGTCAAATTGTGGCTCTATTTGTGATATTTCATATTGGTGAAAAGCTCGCGGCGCCTTTGTCGGCAGCTTGTGGCGCACAGGTTGCGGACCTCTTTTCTAGTCACTTATTGTACAGACAAAATAAACTACAGAATGGTGTGTTGCGGGTGCCGGGTGGCGATTTTTGCCCACGGATATAAGTCTATGAATAATACTCAGAATTTTTCAAAACACTTAAAGTTGACAATTATATGGCTAATTACTTAACTTGACAGCCCGCATGAATTTGTTTTGAGTCGAGTGGGTTATGTTGACAAGTAATTAAGGTTAGATGTATTCGTAAAATTGGGTTGAAAGTAAAGTATGTAAGAGTTCCTGTTATGTTGTTAGAGTTGTTATTCAATGCTGAAATGATAGATGTCGGAATTTGGAGGTCAGATCTGATGGATTGCAGTGTGGGATAAGTAAAAAAATGTTCCACCGTTAGATTATCTCCTAGACAATGTGGACAAGAAGGGGGTAAAGGTTTAATAGAAGGTGAGAGTGCATAAGACGGGTATGTCCTCTCCTTAGACGGGAGAGTATCACTCCTATGAGATGAGGACCATACGATCGGATCTTTTTTAATTGTGCGTAATTTATTGTTGGTTTGATTTATCCAATTTTCGTTCCAATGCTTCAAGATTTTATTCGAATAGTAAATTTTTAAATCCTGTGTAGGTGATGGTATAGGGTCATTTATTTTAGCGAGAGAGGTTGCTTTTTTAGCAGCTTCATCTACTGCATCATGAGGTGGGAAGTTAAAGTGATCTGGTATCCAGATGAAAGTGAGGTGAGACTTTATTGAATCGATAGTGAGAAGGGGTAAGTGGATACGTTGTATTATGGGATTAGTTGAGAATGGATTGGAAAGAGCTTGAAGAGATGAGAGAGAATCGGTTAGGAGAATATAATTGTTTTGGGGTTGAAGTTGAGCAATGTGGGATACACACGCTAATATGGCATTTAGTTCAGCTGTAAAAACTGAAGCGGAGTTTCGTATTCGGTGGGCTGTTATTTGTTTGTTGATGGTATTCGGTGGGCTGTTATTTGTTTGTTGATGGAGTATGCGTATGCTGTTTTTTTTTTTTATATTTTGACCCATCTGTCAAACAGAGAGTGTGATTTGGGAATTCTTCTATCAGTTTCGCGATATGTTGTCTAATTATTTCTTTGTTCGTTTTTGAAATATCGGTCAGATCGAGGCGAATTATCGGTTGTGGGAAGGCCCAAGGACGAGTAGTCGAGAGTATGGCTGATAAAGAGTTTAATTTAATTTTTCTGTTGAGAAAGTTTTCTAGGTGTGTGCGGATATGTTTCGTCGGGTGGTTTAAGAAGATCGGATTGATGTGAGAAATGATGGACTGGTGTAAGGGAAGTTGAGGAGCTTGGGATAAAGAAACCAGAAAGTTGGAAGAGAGAATAAATCGACGATAGGAGAGAGGCGGCTCGGCCGCATCTGCACAAAGACTTAGTCTTACTGGTTCTAAATGCACCTAAAACCAGTCTCAACGATGCCGATTGGATTGGGTTTAATAGTGATAGCGCTGTTTTGTTTGCTAGATTGTAAATCAGTGATCCGTAGTCCAGTTGGAAGCGAACCAAGCTTTTGTACAATTGTAAAAGCAGTTTTCGGTTGCAACCTGTCAAGGGGCGGGATAGATATTTTAGAATATTATTAGTTCTAAGACATTTGGCTTTTAGTAATTTGATGTGGGGGAGCCATGAGAGTTTGCTCCATCCTCGCCCAACCCTCCATAGTAACAACCTGGCTTATAGGGGTACAGCTTGAAATTTTTATATGCAACCAATTCGATGAAAAATTTGACAGCCGCGATGCGACGGAAACTCACCTATCCTAACCTAATGAGGCACTTGAAAGATTCCCTCTTTCACTTGTCGTATCGGTGAAAATATTTCAAAGTCACCCAATTCGAAAATAATTCCGAAATCCAACAGTTGGAAATTTTGTCAATGTCCACAAAGTATGAAAATATTTCAAAGTCCAACAATTGGAAAATAATTCTAAGCCCAACAGTTGAAAATATTTCAAAGTCCCACAATTCGAAAATAATTCCAAGTCCAACACTTGAAAATATTTCAAAGTCCAACATTTGGAAATATTTCCAAGTCCAAGAATTGAAAATGAAAAATTTTACAAGTATATTCCGAAGTCTCGCGGCATCACTCTTACTCCGAGTATCGCAGTGACGGACTTGGAGGACGAAGTCTTTTTACAAATCACATTGGATTTCAAATCTTGCTCTAATCAGAGAGAAATGGTGTTCCTGTCAGTGGGCAATGAGCATCCTTGTCAGATAGCAAAACGTACATTTTGCATCTTCCGTACATTACATAGCTAACAACGAACTACTGTTGCATCAGCATAATATAATACGTATTCAAGAATGCCGCTATTTCTGTATTTCATTATGACTCATTCGTACCCTTCATTTGCATCGACTGTCCATCCCGTTATCATATTTGGATATCCGATTCGACTACTCGAATCGAGGCCCTTTCCTACACCTTCCTGGCTAATCCCCAAGTTCATCGACCCTTTAGATCCTTTATAAAACCCGATTTTCTCTCCCACGCGATATACCCAATGGAAATCAATTATCTCTTCATAAAGTGAATGATACAATGTCTACGATTCATTTTCATCCAAATTCGGGACTGGATATTCATCCTGCATCTCTGTCGATCCAAAAGAAATTCCAGCACAAGTCACGCATCGCTATATAAGCGGCGATGATCTACGAGGAAGATCATTAGTTACTTCATTCTAACCGAGCGTCGTACGCTATCCGTTTACGTTCGTCGTATATTTACGTTACGTTGAATTCGCGCTTTTTGTACTCTCGTATTATTTTCTAGTAACAGTGACCTATATTATACTCGTATATTTTCTATTGTATTTTGTGTACGGATTCTATTCGTAATAATTATTCGTGTGAAATCTACCTAAGTGAGTAATTAAAGATTTATCAAATGGACCCATTCTACTTAGTCTCATCAGTCGCTCTCGTAGAATTCGGTATCATAATTATCCTCTTCAAATACAGTTCTATTTTGTGCGCGTACTCAGCCTCAAGTCTTTTAAGTTAAACGAACCCTGTCTTGTCAGGACGGCTTCTTTCACTCCCCCAAATCACCCCTGACAATTCTGGCGCCCGAACAGTTTTACAAATCTTTCTAGATTTGTGACAGATTAGAGCTATAACGTAATATCTTTTTGCACGCAGAACGTTTGCGCGCAATTTCTATTTTTTTTTCTCTCTTCCCATTTATGTTTCGGTTATCATATCACTCAAATTAAAACCAATATTTACAATTTGAACAAATATATAATAGAATAATAATATATAAAAATATCAAAAGTAGAAAACTTATACATAATATCTCGGTAATTAGTCTTTATTCTCCCTGCAACAAACAAATTAAATAATACATAATCACTTTCATGATTCTTCCTAAAAATAAAATTTTCTCTAAAATTAAATCAACTACGATCGATATTTTACTTTCAATCATTCTTCTATAAATTAGTGGAGCACCCTCTCACACTTCCCTCTTGTTCCTCCCCTCATGAATGAGCCCATCCACGAGTACAGTCACGTTTCCTGGTTATACGAATTAAATAAAACCGAACTTCGAACTATTGCCCAAGCAATACCATCCATAAAGAATAGGAAACTATCTCAAGCCTCCAGTTTCTCCGACTATCGAGTACTTGTTATCAACTCCATTCGAAACAACACCCCCTTAAATTCCTATCTACACAACATTTTTGCAACCAAGCGATCTGACTTGCTTCAAGTCACTACAGAGTCTGTAACCTCCTTCATGGATAATCCTCCATCCCCCAGCGATTCAGTGAATATTTCTGATCCTGATCTTGATATATCAAACATCACGTTCATCGCCGGCCCCGAAGGTATCCAATCAGACCTCACCAATCCACACGTCGCATCAGGAATTTCCGATTCCGGAATCGCAGATCTATCCACAACGATTCAGCGCGATCCCTCACACACATTTGATCCATCTAACCAATTGCCCCCTGATACCGACCAACCCTCTGAGAAAAAACTACCAGATCCCATCACCGAATCATTTTCAACACCCCATTCTGAGCAATCCGAACCTGAAGATATTTTAGAACACCCATTAATCCGCGACACAGAGCCTGTCAAAGTAACCGCTAATACCATAACAGAAGAACCAAGAATGTCCGAAGAATTAGAGAAACTCGCTCCTGGACTTCTCCCACCGAAATTTTCCGGCCATGACGACCTCAACGTCCACGAATTCTTGGATACCGTCGAAACATGCAAACAAGTGAACGGCTGGGACCAGAAGCAGACAATTAAATATTTTGCAAAAAGCTTAAACGGTGGCGCTCTTCAGTATGTACGACACATCCTTCGCGACACTAACAACATCAACTGGGATGACCTAAAGAAGAAATTCTTGGAACACTATGCTGTCGAGCAGCTAGTTCTAGAACAGCAAATAATTAATGCCAGCCAGCGAGATGAAGAAAAATCCGTCGAATTTGCACTCAGAGTCCAGCAGCTAGGAAAGCTAGTCGATAACGAAATGCCAGAGGAGAAGCTCGCCCACTACATTCTCGGTGGACTGAAAGACGAATGCCACTCACAGATTTCAATGCTCGACAACTCAACATTTGAAAAACTGCTCACCAATTTGAAAACATACGAGAAGAACGCAGTGAGACGGAAAACTAAGAAAAACAAAATCGAATCCCTAATAGCAAAACTTGAGAAAAAGGAAATTGCTGACGCCATTTCTACATTAGATAAACTCCAGACAAGCACTAAATCGACAGCAAATCCCATCCATCAAAGGCCAACCCCATTTCATCAGCAAAATCCATCCTACAATAATCCGTCAATGAACAGCAACTTCCGCCCCTCATGGTACAACACTCCCCAAAGAAATTGGAATTTCTCTCGATCACTTTGGAACCAAAACAATTATCACATGCCTACACCCCCAATGAATCCTCCCTTCCGCAATGCTTACAACCAGTATCCCCATCAAAGAAATTATGGTACCGCTCCCCTACCTTATCATGGACCATCAACATACCAGTATTATCAGCCTCACTACCGTAACCAATATCAAGCCCCTCGCTTTGGTCCACCGTCATACAATTATCAACGTCCCACCAATTACCAGAGTCCCAACAACCCTCGCAACACTCCAGCAAATCGACCATTTTCTTCCCCTTCCTCCAGGTCTTATCCAAACATCAACCAACATCGCCCTACAATTCCTCCAGCTTCTGCCCCTAACAACTACCCTTATCCTCAACAAGGAAACAACTCCACCCCCACAATTTCAAAATAGCAATCAACCACGAGCATTGTCCACCAACCTCGGCACAGAGCAACACAAGTCAACGCTTGCAATACCAGTAACTTAGCCATACCCATCAAATTTGGACCCAATTCAATTGAAATCATTTGTCTTTTAGACACTGGAAGCAATGTATCCATTATACAGCTCTCCTACCTCCCTCCCCCCCTTCACAACTATATCATCCCTTCTCCCCTCTCCATATATGGCGCATCAGACACTCCGCTCTCTGTAAAAGGCAGTGTGCTCCTCCCCTTCCTCATTAAGGATAGGAAATTCACCATCCAAACAATAGTCGTGGACAAATTATCCAATCCAATGATCCTTGGCGTTAACTTCCTCACGAAATACCACACTGTCATTGACTTCCATTCCAATTCTCTAACCATTGATGAGACGATCCGCATACCAATCAATCACACTTGGCTTAGCAACATAAACAACTCCCTCCATACCAGAACAGGAGTCATACACTTATAGGATAATACAGACTACGATCAGTCCGTCCTCAACTTGCAACCAGCATCTCCTCCCACTCCCTCCCCCATCACATTTCATGGCTCTGAAGACCTTTTTGACCAAGATGGCAACATCATCCGTATCTCCCACCAACTACCCCTTGCCGAACGAAAACAAGTCCTTGCGGTCATTCATGAGTTCAAACATGTATTCACAACTAATGACGCAAAACTAAATCCAATCAACGTTCCAGGATATGAAATACCTATGCTCGACTATAACCCAGTTGTCAGCCAAGAATATGCCCTAGGACCAGGAGAAAGGCAAATAATTCAAGGATTCATAGACAAGTTTCTCGAATCAGGTGTCATTGAACCCTCTCAATCCCCATCATGGCGCAGTCCAATATTCATCAGGAAAAAGAAAGACGGAAAATTTCGCTTAATCTGTGACCTCAGAAAAGTGAATGCCAAAATTGCAAGTGATTGCAACACAACAGTACGACCAGCAATCATATTAGAGAAATTGGCAAACATGAAATACATCAGCTCTTTTGACATGTTATCCGGATATTTCCAAATACCATTGACCCAGTCTTCCCGTGAATACACAGCATTCGGTTTTATGGGACAACTCTACCATTATACCAGACTGGTCCAAGGATTAAAATGCAGCTCCGCCGCAACCTGCCTCATACTTAACCAGATTTTTGCCGACCTAATTCATGATGGCCAATTCATTAATTTCATCGATGATTTCCTGACCTATGGTGAATCGTTCCCTAAAGCCCTAGCCAATCTTCGAGCTGTACTCCAAAGATTATCTGACTACAAATTTCACATCAATACCACCAAGAGCACCATCTTTGCCAGCGAAATCGATATCCTAGGCTTTCATGTTTCGAAGAATACAGTACGACCTTCCACCAGAAATGTCGAAGCAATTTTAAAATTGAAACCTCCCACCAACATACGTGAAGTCCGCAAACTGCTTGGCATGTATGGTTATTTTCGAGGATTCATCCAAAACTACAGTGAACTTACGAAACCTTTGAACAACTTACTCAAGAATTGTGGAAAAAACAAAAAACAACCTATATCCTGGCTCCCTGAACATCAGCATGTTTTCGATACACTCGTCAAAATCATTACTAATCCCCCCGTTCTCCAATTATTTGATCCCTCCAAGCACATTTTCGTCGAAACAGACGCAAGTAAAAACAGTGTTAGCGGAGTCCTCTCCGAAGTCTGTCCTGCAACTGGCTTACGCCATCCAGTCTTCTACTATTCCTCTGCACTTAAAGAAACAAAAAGAGGACGATCATCTTACGATATTGAATTAGAAGCTATCTGCCGTACTTTTACTGCCTTTCGACCTTATTTGGCACTCACACACTTCACCCTCCTTTGCGACAATGAAGCCCTCGTCAAACAATGCCTTCGTGGGAAAACGTTCAATGCTCGTCGAATCTCAAAATTCAACGATATCGTTGGTGAATTTTCTTTTGACATCAAACATATCACCTCAGCCCAAAATGTGCTAGCGGATTACCTATCTAGAGCTAACTACACAACTACCGTAAATAGCATAACACTCCCTCCCCCTACAATTCCAGAAGATTACTCCAGCCATGAATTCATCAATGAACAGAATTCCGATCGCAAGCTACAAGGTCTTCGTGATCTTCTTCTGGGAAATGATCTTTCTCCCATTACCTATACCAGCCGGGAAAGAAAATACCTATCCAGATGCAAAAGACGTTTCCACTTAAATCAAGAAGGAATTCTCTGTTACAAAAAATTCCATCATGGGAAAAGTCACTCACTGATAGCAATCCCAGAACACCTAACTAGCAAGATCATTCACCTTATACACGAAGCTGATGGTATTGGTAACCACTTTGGCACGAATCGATGCTACCTCCAGCTCAAAAATACGTTCTATTTCGACGACATGTTTCACAAAGGGGAACAATACGTCAAATCCTGTGACTTCTGTCAGAAAAATAAAAGAAGCTACGAAAAATCTGGCCACTTATCAGAAAGAAAACTAAATCCCCAGCTTCCCCTTGTTTTTCAACACATTTCCATCGACTCCATTGGGCCTTATACATTCAGCTCCAAACAAAACTGGCATGTTTTGGTTGCCATTGATCGAGCCACAAAATATATGATCCTGCGAGCATATCCCACTATAAATACTTCCAACACCATCCATTTTCTCACGAATCTAATCACGCAATATCCCTGCCCTCGCACAATATTATGGGACAATCATCCAGTATTCACATCTGCTGAGGTACAAGCTTTCCTAGAAAGACACGACATTCGAAACCATCATTCTCCCCCTTACACCCCCCCCATGCGAATGGACTTGTGGAACGCGGTATGAACGAACTCAACCTTGCTATCAAAGCCAAACTCAGTGAAAGCTACACACCTTCAACACTCCCTACAGCTGTCAAATACATTGCTCAAGCACATAATGTGTCCCGTCACCCCCTTTTACCTGGACAATGTTCTCCGTTCTTCCTCCTTTATGGATTTCAACCTAAGCCCCTCGAGCGACAATTGAGAATACGCCAACCACCTACCCAATCAAGAGAAAGAGAGCTACAACAAATCAACATCTTTCGGGAATCCATTCCTCTAATTTTACATGCCAACTTCGAACGATACTCGAAATTCTATAATCGTAAACGCAACCAAAGGGAATATTCCATTGGTGACAAAGTTCTTGTGAAAAAAATCCAGAGTTCCAAACTCTCCGAAAAATTCTATGGCCCGCACGAAATTATTCAAAAACATTCAAAAACGGTGTACACTCTTAAAGACGACGATGGATCACACTATATGACCCACATTGAATATCTGAAGCCCTATTATCAACGTTCTATAAATTCATAAACACTTATCATATTATTTTCCATACATTTATCTTATCTTATAAACAAAATTTTCTTCTTGGTTCGAACCTTCTCCTTCGTATGGAACATGTTAAGACTCCTTCCTCTTACCTCCTCTCCTTGCGCGCAACATTCCTCTTCCTCTCCTACGTCTTTTCCTTTCCTCCTTCCTTCCTCTGTCCTCTTAACAATGCTTCCCCAAATCAATCCACGGATCACGCACACCTCTTTGTGCACCTTTCCCGTCTACCTATTACAATTTTACAATTTGAACTTTTTTTCAAATATTCATTAATAATGTTTCCAAACAATTAATTCATTCAATTTTATCCTTCTTATTGGTTTCAATTTTGCATGTATAATTTACACATCATTCCTCTTAACTACGCAAAATCCCTGAGCTCAGCACAAGAACAATCTGCCTATTCCACCCCTTCAAGAATTATAATCGATTTACTATTATATTTTTTGCTATTTTTGAAACGTACTTATATACATTTATATTTTCCACTTTTTCTAAAACTCTTATAATATCTCCCCTCGCTTACCATTATTCACCCTATACCCTCTACTACCAGTCACTGTTACACTCTGCCTTTCCTCCTCAGCACTATGGAACTAATGCAGCCCAACAATATAGAATTCATTATCTACCTCAATGGATTCCATGTCAATAAAGAATTTCACCCAAAGGAACTCGGCGTCCTCAATCTTCGCAAAGAAACAACTGGACTCTTCCACGTTCATCGAATTCTTCCGCGGCTCGCAGTTTTTCTTGCCTTCGGCTAGAAAAATTCCTACGTCATTTTTCTTTTGGCGCCGGGAGTACTTGTCAGATAGCAAAACGTACATTTTGCATCTTCCGTACATTACATAGCTAACAACGAACTACTGTTGCATCAGCATAATATAATACGTATTCAAGAATGCCGCTATTTCTGTATTTCATTATGACTCATTCGTACCCTTCATTTGCATCGACTGTCCATCCCGTTATCATATTTGGATATCCGATTCGACTACTCGAATCGAGGCCCTTTCCTACACCTTCCTGGCTAATCCCCAAGTTCATCGACCCTTTAGATCCTTTATAAAACCCGATTTTCTCTCCCACGCGATATACCCAATGGAAATCAATTATCTCTTCATAAAGTGAATGATACAATGTCTACGATTCATTTTCATCCAAATTCGGGACTGGATATTCATCCTGCATCTCTGTCGATCCAAAAGAAATTCCAGCACAAGTCACGCATCGCTATATAAGCGGCGATGATCTACGAGGAAGATCATTAGTTACTTCATTCTAACCGAGCGTCGTACGCTATCCGTTTACGTTCGTCGTATATTTACGTTACGTTGAATTCGCGCTTTTTGTACTCTCGTATTATTTTCTAGTAACAGTGACCTATATTATACTCGTATATTTTCTATTGTATTTTGTGTACGGATTCTATTCGTAATAATTATTCGTGTGAAATCTACCTAAGTGAGTAATTAAAGATTTATCAAATGGACCCATTCTACTTAGTCTCATCAGTCGCTCTCGTAGAATTCGGTATCATAATTATCCTCTTCAAATACAGTTCTATTTTGTGCGCGTACTCAGCCTCAAGTCTTTTAAGTTAAACGAACCCTGTCTTGTCAGAACGGCTTCTTTCACTCCCCCAAATCACCCCTGACAATCCTTTTCTCATCGCAGGTCACATATGATCACCGTTTCCTTATCAGTACTTTTTCATATTATAGTTTGCACTACTTTCAGGAAAGACAATATATCAGAACTATACAAGGAAGTTTTACAGTTGGTGAGAAATGCGATAGAATGCTACACAGTGTCGTGCTGTGCAACCCTACGAAAATAATGACGCCGACATGGAAAAGCCCTGTAGGAAGTCGAAATATTTAGACAATATGAACTGCTCGACTGCAGGAAACTGGTTCCGAGTCTGTTGGCGCTAAACGGCGGATATAATACATAGCCTCTCGTCACAGATTTGTAGGGGTGGACAGCTAAGAAAAAAGGCTGTAAACAAGTTAGCAGCAGGGATGCCATCGAAAATACAATAGGTGTGCGAAGTGGATGTGCTTTCTCTTTTTCCGACTGCATCGAGACGTACCTGGTAGATATAGTATTCCAGTTCTACTGAACAGTTATTGTAGTGTCGTTTGCTTGTGCGGTGCATGTGATTTTATATTAGGTATTTTGTATCGTGGTCGATCTGATATTTGACTATTTGGTGAGTAGTCACTGACTCTTTTTCTTGGATTATTAATCGTAACTATTACGATGTAGTTAAGCGTCCAATAAGTGTTGTCTATAGTCTTAATGAGAGAAGAGAAAACTGTGAACGAATTATTATCGCGTGTTAATTCTGAATTAGGAAACCCAGTACACACGAATGATGATTTAGAATACAATGAAATATTTTCGGGACGTCGCGAGGGCGTGTCTGATGGTTTTCTACAGTGGTCAATGTGGTACGCACCTGTAGATCGAGTTTGAGTGGAGAACGAGTCTTGTCTTATGGTTGAGTGGGAATTTCCCAGAGGGGGTATTGGTTATCAAAGGAAGTGTGCTATCTTCTCCAGGATGGTAACATTACCCGAGTGAAATCTCTCGTTGGTGTTCATTTGGAACGGTTCTCGGTGCGATGCTGGGAACCGGGGTCCTCGCGGTGCTGATGCCGGAGGACGGGACTCTCTGGTGCTGACTCCGGAGGTGCCCGGCGAGGTACGGAATGCGGGCCGACGGGTCCAGGTCATTGCTGTCAGCTAGGAGGCAGGTGTCGATGGACAGGTAGGATACTGGTCCTGAAAATACCAAGGGCTGGATCACAAATCTGATGCTGGGGCTGGCCAACCTCAGATAAGGTGGTTGTTTAGATAGTACAGTAGCATTTGGGCACTGTACCCGTGCTCGGGGACTCGTTGCTCATTTGAGGTCGAACCAGTAGCTAGCTAAAGTGGTTTTGTGTGTTCCCTGTTTGTGGGGAAGGAAAATTGTGATACGTTAGGTGGTGAAGGTCGACATGATAAGTATTTCGTGCACTGGTAGTTAAAGGCAGTTATTGATTGTGGTTTTAAGGAAATGAGCTCGCCCTCGTTCATTTTTCAGGTTATTGGAAACATTGTTGAAAAGAAGTTGAAAGAGTAGGTTTATGTACGTTAAGTTGCCTGTAAGGTAGATGTAGGTGCCTGTGTGATGCGGGTAGCATATAGATATCTTACACTTCCAAGTACATACTATAATACACCACGCTTAGAATACTTGCGATTAATTAGGGCTAATATAGATATCTCGTAAAATTTTTGTGCTCAATTTTTGAATTGTTCTTTTGAAAAAATGTTATTAGAGAAAGTTACGAAAACAGAAAGTTGGAAATTTTTTTTAGAGAAAATGACGTTAGAGAAAAAGTTTATTAGAGAAAATGTTGTTGGAGAAAATTCGTTGGAGAAAGTGTCGGGATACCCGATCGACGACACTTTCTCTAACGACATTTTCTCTTCCTCTAAAACAATTTTTTCTAAATCAAATTTTGCTAACATTTTCTCGAACGCAATTTCTCTACAGACATTTCGTCTAATGAACATTTTTTCCATTTTTCCGTCGTAAGAATTTTTCATATGTTTACATTCTAAAAGTTTTTGTTCTCATGACATAACCCACTGGGAACAGTGGTGAAAGTAGTAGGCTTCGCCGGAGGTCGAGGCGTCGCTGCACGGACTAACAGTGCAACACATGACGTAATCTTGACCGTAAAACACCACGTGAGAAATCTCTCCTCTAAGGGTAGATATGCCTAATCCAGTGGTCCGCAACCTTTTATAGTCCATGGCGCCTTTTACAGTCGGAGAAATTTTCGCGGTGCTCCTTTCCGCCCAACGTTAGAACATATCAAATAGGAACACATTTTTCCAAATTTTTTCGTTGCCGCGACAAAATTAATGTGTGATACAATTCAATTTTAGTAATAATAAATACAAATATAGATATAATTTGGGTAGGAGTGCAGAGTGGAAAGAAGGAAATAAAATTAATGAGACGGCTGCGCTTGTTTAGTTCCAAGAAGAGTGTCAAATTGTGGCTCTATTTGTGATATTTCATTTTGGTGAAAAGTTCGCGGCGCCTTTGTCGGCAGCTCGCGGCGCACAAATTGCGGACCTCTGTTCTAGTCCCTTATTGTACAGACAAAATAAACTACAGAATGGTGTCTTGCGGGTGCCAGGTGGCGATTTTTCCCCACGGATATAAGTCTATGAGTAATGCTCAGAATTTTTCAAAACACTTAAAGTTGACTATTATATGGCTAATTACTTAACTTGACAGCCCGCAAAATGTTCCATGAACATAGCTATCTTTAAATCCCGGATCATCAATTAATGAATGAAATTAGTTTGTGTAAACCAATTAGCCATACATACTTCTGAGCTTCATCTATAAAAATTGGCAGTATTGATATTTGATGCGCTATTGAATTAATTAGCTTTGGGCAAAATTTGTAACACGCGCGCAATACACCATTTTGCGAGTGTCTATGTGTTAGCGACTAGGTAGAGCGCACGCATACCCTTAACCGAGAGCCAGTTTCCGGAAATGATTCGTTTTGTTCATCGTTTCTTCTTGTTCAGATTATCCTTATTAAAATTATTGCGTTATACGCCACATGCTTTGACTAAGGCCACATGGTAGATTTCTCACGTGGTTCTTCACGGTTAAGATTACGTCATGTGGCTGCACTGAGCCATTGTATTCGAAAAATTCGTGAAAGCGGTGAAAGTTTCGCTTTCGCTCATGACACTAAGGGACTGCAGTAATACCTGTACAATTGTCATTATACGTTTTCTTCACATTCTATCAACTTGGGTCACCCGAGACCACGTGCTCGTCACCCACTTACTATATTAGTCGAACACCGACAGGATTAATAATAACATGTTGGTATAATCACGGAGATCATTTGTATCAACCCCGTAGTCGTAAAATTATCTTACATTCAACTTTTTTGTTTCAGTATGAGCATGAGTAACGAGATGAAAGCTTCGGATATCGACGGCATTGAAAGGGTTGAGGATATCACCAAGTCTCTTTATGATAAACGCTCATATAGAGGCGTGAAATTACGAAACAAATTGAAAGCGCTGCTGATCAGCGACCCAGAAACCGATGTATCTGCAGCATCTCTCGTCGTTGGAGTTGGTAAGTATCTACGTTGCAGTCGTCGAAAATATACGAAAAAAAAATCATCCTAATGGTTTATGTACTTTGTTGTAGGTGCGTTGAATGACTTCGACGATCTACCGGGTGTAGCTCACTTTGTAGAGCATATGTTATTTGTGGGAAGTAAAAAATATCCGCAAGAGAATGATTATCATAAATTTGTATCCGATCATGGCGGGAAAACGAACGCTTCTACCACTAAAAATAGGACCAAATTTTATTTCAAAATCAATCCTGAAGCCTTAGCCCCCGCCCTTGACAGGTATTTTCTCTTGGATTCTGGTATTGTATTTTTGGATGTAACAAGTATGGAATCCTAATTAACCTATCGTCCCAGGTTCGCGCAATTTTTCCTCGAACCACTAATGGATGCATCAGCCATTGATCGAGAAGTAAATGCTGTGAACTCCGAGCACGAAAAAAATATCCCTCTCGATCAGAGGCGAATTCTTCAAGTAGAAAGATCTTTGTGTAAAGAAAATCATCCGTACAATAAATTCTTCACTGGTAAGTATTTATAAAAGCCTAAATTCTAGAGGAATATAACTGAGTACCTACATGATAATCTATGATTTTCAGGTAATTTGGTAACTTTAGATACAGTACCCAAATGCAGAGGAATAGACGTTCGTAACAAATTATTAGAGTTCCATTCGATGTGGTATTCTTCAAACATCATGTGTTTAGCTGTTCTAGGAAAAGGTATATTATATTATTTCTTTAATAAATACGAATATCAAAAATGCCTTCCTGGGTCACAAATGAAAATTTTTCAATCATATTTGCAGAAAGTCTGGACGACCTGGAAAAGATGATCATACCCTTATTCGAAAACATTGAGAATAAAAACGTGAAAAAGACGATTTATGAAGATCATCCTTATGGCCCAGAACAACTCAAACATAAAATTTACATCGTCCCTGTCAAGGATGTGCGAATTCTGAAGATTAGTTTTTCTACTCCAGATTTTCACGACCTGTGCGCCGCGGCAGTACGTACTACCGTATAATTAAGTTCTAATAGAAATTAGACAATTCATTTTTATTTCTCCATTTTTTGACGAGAGAATCAAACTATATAATAATAAAAATAGACTTTTATTCGTAAAGGAAGTTCTAAATTGAAATCAAAAGAAGTGCTCAGCACGGCTTCACCCGTTCATGGATTTTTCCTCTCGGGGTCATTATGACCACGATGTGGGCGAAATGTCCATGATAGAAACTATACATGTACACGTAAAGCTATTTTAATTCATCCTTATCAGGCACTGTACAAGCTTGTGGTTAGAAATAGAATTTCTCAGACGAGATTGCTCAAGATTTTTATTCACTCCTCCAAAAAAAAAAGCGAACATTGAAATCAAATCGTCCAATTTATTTATAAGAATTAAATCAATAAATTCGTCGAAAATTTATCATTTTCATCAACCTTTTTTCCAGCCGGACGACTACGTCAGTCATCTTATTGGCCACGAGGGGCCTGGTAGTTTGCTTTCCGTACTCCGGGGAAGAGGGTTGAGCAATAACTTGAGCGCTTACTCGTCCGGTACCGTCCCAGGATTCAAATTTTTCGTCATTTCAGTCGATCTAACTAAAAAAGCGATGAATCGTACCGACGAAATTGTTACCCTTGTATTCCAGGTTGAGTTTCAGTGTTCTGGTAATCTTCATGACAAACTTATCGTCATTTTAATTTAAAACTTCTTTTTTTCAGTACATTCGTTTGTTGGAACATGAAGGGATACAAGAGTGGATTTTCAGAGAAAATAAAAAATTAGATGAAATTAATTTTTTATTCAAAGATAAAGGGTCTCCGTACGGCTACGTTAAAAAATTAGCTTCTGCGATGCATGTGAGTCGTCCTACAATTAGTTATCATGATTTTATTTTATATTATTCGTAGGAACTAATTTACCGGTCTTTTCTGCCACTCATTTTTTCGCCTCGTCCACTCATCTGTTCTTTTAATTTTTTTCATCTTCTTTGAAGTAATGGCTAGATTTTTTATCCAGGCATATCCGATAAAAGATGTTCTCTCCTATGATTATCTGTACGACCAATGGGATCCTTCAATAATAAAAAAGTTCCTGTGTTATCTTAACCCAAATAATATGAAGTACGTATTTCAGATTATTTGTTCTTCGAAAGTTGTATCTTCTATATTTTTATCCCTGTTTTTATTCATAATATTTTTTATCCTTAGTATCATAATTGTCAGTCAGTCTTTTAAAAAAATCGCCGATCAAGTCGAACGTTGGTATGGAACTAAGTACAAAGTCGAAACAATTCCAGATGATCTAATCAACGTACGTATCTTTTTGAAATTTTAATGTAGGTATCGATATTTTTGACGAAGTGTCAGTAACGCTGAATGGTATTTATTATAATTATAGAAATGGCAAACAATAGAATTGTCACCCGATCTAAAACTTCCATCGCCCAATGAATTTGTGCCGGAAAATTTCAGTCTCTATCCGCAGGGAGAAAACGTAAATTTAGAATCATTTGAGACTTGCAGTAATAGAGAATGGAGCAATTTTGATCGTTACTATAGTTTATAGGAGTTATGTTTGATTTCGTTACAGGAACCGAAAAATCCGTACGTCATTCACGAATCATCATTATCTCGAATTTGGTTTAAACAAGATGATGAAGTTAACTTGCCCAAGCTCGAAGTTTGTCTCGAAGTATTCAGGTAAATCCAGCTGAATATTATAATTTTTTTTAAACTCAACGATGAGTCTCTTGTATTACTATACTCTGTTCACATTAAGGAAGGATAGAAATATGACCTCGAGAACGGAACGCTCCGGGTAATTTTAATCTACCGTTCCGTTCTCAAGGTCATATTTCTATCCTTCCTTAACGTGAACAGAGTATAGAGCCTTATAAATAATACGTGTGAGGACATGGTCCGCCATATTTAGTCGTTACGTCATCATTTATCTCGATAGCTCCCTATTCAGATGAGGAATACATGTGATTAGTGAAATTATTATGCATTTCTCAATAGTGTTGAGTCTTGCATTTCGCTTTGGCACTTAGTCTAGTATGTGGCCTTCTCTTATTGTTTTCAAATCATGATAAACTGTTATCATCCATTAAAATAGGAGACTGTGAAAATAATGATGACGTAACGACTAAATATGTCGCTCCATGTCCTCACTCGTATTTATAGGGCTCTAGTATTACGATTGAAGTACCTATTTTTAAACGATTGATTTGTACTAATTTCAGTCCAATAGCCAGTGTTGATGCGTATAGTCAATGTAATTTATATATGATGATGTTTTTACTGGACGATGCATTGAAAGAGTACACGCGCGCCGCAGCGTTGGCTGGACTCGGGTGGGGTATATCTGCCATGAAATTCGGACTAGAGGTACCTACCTGCATTTTGTGCATCCACGTCCGATCTACTTATTTGTGAAATACTGTAAATTGTAATCATTTGTATCGGCCAGATACAGTCTCTATAATATGTACCTATATTTGTTCATACAGATTTATCTTTGCGGTTATAATGAAAAACTACCGATACTTCTAGAGAAAATAATGTCAAAAATGACTAATTTCCAAGTAGACGGAAAGAGACTAGAAATTTTCAAAGAACGGGTGAGCGAAATTTATGAATTATTCAGGAGAAAGAAGGCAGAGAAGAATGAAAATTATCCATGTTTTTGACGCGTAGTTTTTTTCATTTTTTATTAGAAGTATGTAATAAGCCATTAACTACAATTTATAGTAAATCATGATATCGTTTGAATGTTTTCAGTATATCCGCTCCTTGAAAAATTTTAAAATGCAGCAACCTCATCAACAAGCTGATTTCTTTTTGAAGTATGTAATGTTTGAAAGTGCAAGGACCAACGAAGAACTTCTAAATGCTGCGAAAAGTTAGTTCTTCATTTATTCTCTTCTTTTTTTTGGGGGGTATTTATGGTAGGTACATACCGGTAGGTATTATTAAATTGTTGGTATATTAAATTGTTTGTACCGCGGATATTGCAGTTATACAGAAGGATAACCTGGCTAAATTTGTTTCTGAAGTGTTTTCTCGGGTATTTGTGCAAGGATTGATTCACGGGAACTGTGATAAACAAGTAAGAAAGAATGTTTTATTTGAATTTTCCTTTCTTTCATGTTTCTTCTTGCTGTGTATCTTTATTTTGTTCATTAGAGAGTGGGGAATGATATTTAGGGTTGAAATACAGACGTAGAGAACTTGCCATCAGGTTCCAACATTTTGAAAATATTACATTAATAAATTCGTAAAGGTGGAATTTATTCCAATTTATGATTTCTTTCGTACAAATGATTTTAATGATTTTCCACTCTACCTGAAATTTTTTTCTAATGATTTTTTCCTACGAGCCTTTCACCCGCTCTTAGGGTTATAGGCGTAAAGTGGGCAGATAAATAAAGATATGAAAATTACTTTCCAAGTATTTCATCCATGTCATCTATTTTATTTTATTGTTTTTGACCACAGAAAGCTGCGGAGATAGTGAATATAATTGAGACACCATTCAAATTGGCCAACGGTATTCTGTTACAGCAGCTTCTGCCATCACGTGAAGTGAAAATCGATGACGGTAAATTAAAGTGTACAGCACCTACATACAATTCTACTTTCACTGTGGAAGAAAATTTTTGACTAATTCGAGTGATTAATTGTCTGTTCGACAGGACGCAATTTTACCTACGAAGTCTTCAATAAGTATCACCGTAGCTCGTGTTGTTTTGTTTATTTTCAATGCAACAGCAGGTCAATTCAGAATAATAGTTTGATCGAGTTATTTGCCCAAATTGTTGAAGAGCCATGTTCCAATATACTCCGAACAAAGGTATGATCGTTGTTCTTACTTTACTATAGGTACTTGGATTTGCTCACAAATTCCAAACTTCTGACGGTTGAATTTCTCATTTTAAAGGAAAAACTAGGATCCATTGTGAGAAGTACAATATGGCGAACGAGTGGAGTTCAAGGATTTGTGATCCTAGTTCAATCAAAGAAACATCCCGCTTATGTTAATTCTCGAGTAGAAGAGTTTTTACGATCTGTATATGTAAGTAAATACAATATAGTCTGCTAGAATGCTACGATGAATGTTAATTAATACTCATTTCATAAAATATAATGTAAAATGTAAAATGATTCAATATTAGGAAATGCTCAAAAATATGTCCGTACAAGAATTCGAAACTCATAAGACAGCTTTAGCGACGAAAAACTTAGAAAGACCAAAAGAACTTGGAACACGGACAGGCGAATACTGGGTGGAAATTATTAACAGACGCTACAACTTCGATAGAATCAATTTGGAAGTCCAGCATTTACAATCTTTGAAGAAGACGGATGTGCTCAAATTTTTCGAAGTACCTATTTTATCTAGCCTTCAATTTACTTACTTACTTTTTAGTTGGAATATTAATTACGAAAAGAAATACTTACTTATTTATTAAATCAAATTATTATCCAGGAAATGTTGCACGAATCTTCCAGTAAACGACGTAAATTATCTATTCATGTGATATCAGAACTGGAGAACCCGACCTTACCAAATGATATGCCAAATGAAGTATGTTTATCTTATCTTGAACTACCTACCCCTTCCTCTCCTTTTGATTACTAATACCAGGCAATTTTTTTCAACAGGGTTCGAAAATCGAGGATATTACCATTTTCAAGAGTGGTTCGAGTTTAATACCTTTACCGTCATATTACTCGCACGATGGTAGGTGTATAGAGGTCGCTCCAATTGAAACCAGATTGGAATCATAAAATGTACCTATGCAGAAAAACTATTATCTAGGCCCAGTATTGCTTGAAGTTCTTATTTTTTTATTTTTTCATAGTATACAAACCCGCTCGCTCGGTTTTTTCCTACCATTTTTTTGTATCAAATTTCAATATTCTATAAGGATACAAACCCGTTCGTTTTTTTTTTACCCGACATTTTCTGTATCAAATTTTTATTAACGACAATTAAATTATTTCACCCTAAGCGTTCAATTTTTTCAAGTTCAACATCCAGAGAAAATGAAAAAGTTTCTCAAGTGTACAATTCTACTTTATTTGTTGCTTTTACAATAGTACTTCTAGTTGTCATCCCCTTCATCAGTTGTGTCGCAACTGGAGAACAAGGCCTTAAACATGAGTTTTTATAGTATAACAATGTGATCTTAGGCTATAACAATAGGCTTTTTGTGAAAAGACCATAGTCAGTTGTTTATTTGTACCCAGTTTCAGATTTTCTAGTCAATTCCTGATTCTTCTACAAAGACTCTGTGTTAAAAAAAATTTCCAGAGACAAAGCACGCTTCGCCATCTGGCTGGAGGAAATCATGAACTAGGTACCACGTTTTGTGGGACAACATTCTGAACAGTGAAGATAGGCGCGTGTCAAAACCTGTTTATTGTACCGTGCTTCTCAGAAACTTATTCTTAAATAATATGACATTGTGTTCTTGTTGGCTATAATAACATACTGCTTAGTGATTGGTTCACTCTATTGTCCTAAATACTGCGTTTCTATTGGCTACTTAGTTTTCTGCAATCTTATTGGTTGGTTCTGTTCTTTTTCTCTTGTCCAATCACTAGGCCAAATAATTTTTCGCTGTCAAACGTGATTACATTGTTCAAGAGGCTGGCTTTCCTCCACTTTGCTTTTGCAATCTCCATTTTTCTTCCCAGAGTTCTCCACAATTTATGTAGATGGAATTTTGTTTACTTAGCTTTCCACAGTTCACGGATGTAAGTATCACCAGTGTGTCGAATCCGCCTTCCCAAATCCCAATGACGTCACGCAGTAACTAAGGGGGTACGTGGGACCGCCATTTTGCTCCCGGAAGAACAATCATTCATTCCACTAATCTACTTATCGAGTCTTTCCCGAATGCGTGTTTCTGAGTGACTAAAAATTTAAAACAAGATGAAATTCTATTACCACTTTAAAATGTTTTAGTTCTCCTGATAAATTTTAGGGAAAACCATAATTGTATGGCAAAATAGAGTGTCAGTACAACAACTTCTCTACGACAAAATAGAGTGTCCATACGACAGTTTATTAATTGAAATACGCCAGATCATATGCGACAATTTAACGTGTTAGAACGACAATTTATCAGTACTTGTACGACACTAAAAAGTGTAGTCAGACAAAAGGGCGGATTTCACCGAATTTGTTCGCTTCAAGTGCAAGATATGGAAGATCAGCATGGCCAGTGGGTGCACTTGTCCCATGTTCAGCAAATCCTACACGTGCAAGCACTACCTGGGAATGAAAATCCGTCTCAAACTTGTGGTACCTCCCTTAGAAGCAAAATTAATACTGTAGCGTATGTGGTAACACTGAATTATGGATAGACCTTAGATAGACAATGTACAATAAAGAAACCATTAATAAAGTCGTGCTGAATCTAACATGCCGCTTTAATTGTGGTAACACTGAATTATGGATAGACCTTAGACAAATGTACAATAAAGAAACCATTAATAAAGTTGTGCTGAATCTAACATGCCGCTTTAATTGTGGTAACACTGAATTATGGATAGACCTTAGACAAATGTACAATAAAGAAACCATTAATAAAGTAGTACTGAATGTAACATGCCGCTTTAATACCACTTGGTCAAAAACACGCAAAAGGGGAAGGCCAGCTTTAGCGAAGCAGGCTCTACTTATTCAGTAACTTTTTTTAAATGTTTATTAATTGATAAGCACATTTATTTGATACATTTCTGTATGAATTAGATCTGGCGATGTTCCGAAGTTTTTTTGTCGTTCTGGATGAATTACGCGAAGCATCGTTTTAATCGTGAAAATTCAATTTTTTGCCGTATCCAAGTTGGTGTACAATAATATTACTAGTCGTATAAGCCTACATTTTGTCGTGATTACATTCATTTGTCGTAATACATAAATTTCTGACGTACATTCATTTTTTTTGTCGTTAGTCAATTTATGCTGGCGTACAACCTATTATTTTTGTCGTACTGACACTCTATTCTGCCGTAGCATTAAATGGCACCCTAAATTTTATACTTATATCGAATCCAAATAGATTGAAAGTTGTAGAGAGTTTTCTGAGTAAGTAGGTACAATATTCAAGTCATCATACTTGCAAACTGTGAACGAGATCTTAATTTTGAGAAGTTGGTTCTAGAGATCCTGACGTCAAGATATGTCTGATGCAAAAAAATTCCGCCGTTCCAAACATTTTGCGTGCTACATACATCATAACTTTTTTATATTGTATCACAAGAGATATCAAATTTTCTGTCAATCAAGTCAATTTCTCGCTCTCATATTGTAGTTAATTTTGTATTTGTATACTAACTTGAAATCGCGTTATTATTCAATAAATAATTAGTTTCAAACTATATTCTGACAGCCTAAAATTTAGTTTCAGAGGCGGTATTCTATCAGAAAATGATTCCTAAAAACTCACAATACTCAATTCTTTAAAAAAAAAAAAAAAAAAAAAAAAAAGTTTAAAATACTTACTTACGCAGGCCTAGTAGGTGAATACGTTCCGTAGATACCGAGTAAAAAATTTTCTAACTTGATGCGCCTCCAGGTCAACAATCATGACTTTCTTTACCGAATAATCTTCAAATAATTCGTGGATCAGTCACGAAATATCGGCGTATGGACAGAATTCTCCATCTTCATCTCTACTACAGTGATGGAATCCTCCTTCGATATTTATAGCCCATCCTTTCTCCATAGCTAATTTAAACAGTTACACCGACTTGAAATCTATACGAAAATTTAAAAAAAACAAGCGATTCCAGCTATACTTTGATATAATGCTCCCCTAAATTACCGCAAGGATTCAACCTTATGGTCGATTCGATCGTTTAGAAAAAAAAAATGGTAATGCAACGTACGTTCAAAGAATGAAGATATTTTTCCGAGTGGGCTTTCAATAAATCTTTACGACTGATTTCAACTGGTACCTATACATGATACGACAAATTGTCTTTTAGGAAAGATTTCTTTTTTAAAGCCTGAAAGTAAAATTCAAACGAGTGAGAATTGCTTTGAAGTCATAAGATTCACTATAGTGAAATTTTTCTCGTTTATCTCGATTCTGTTTCCCCACTTTTATGAATCAAACAAGCCGCAAAACCGGACGTTGTAATTCGGATGATACACAATACACCATTTTTCGCTTCTATAAACTTCTCGTTCTTTTTTAATTCTTATATTTCTGCATGAAGAAAAACTTATTAAAATTTAAAGCATCATTGTGGGTTTAGGGTAGAATGGTAGTGACTTCGATCAAACTTATGAGATCAGTGAATTGTAATTAAATGTCCTCAAATGTTATTTTTATTTTTTACGCAGTACGATCTACAATATGGATGGCATGTTTTCTGTAAAGCAATGGTTCAAGGCCGTAAAAACGACTGTATTGACGTTGTAGTCGAAAGTAATCTTACCAATCTGGGTCAAGAAGAATTTATTCGTATGATCAGTTCCAAGTTTTGACTGAGATGAACACTGTTTTTCCGAAATTAGGTAGATCAAAGTATCAAAAATAACGCCTCGAAAGGAGGTTTGGAAAAATTTACGACCGCGGGAAAATTAGAGAGAAAAATTACAGTAGGGAAAATTAGAGAGAAAAATTACAGTAGGGAAAATACGAATCTGATTGTGTTAGTGAAAATCAAACACGAAATCCAATGGTGACTCAGCAAGAGGTTGCAAGAGGCCATACAATTTTTGAACGCTTGAAATTTAGTGTTGTTGGTACTGTTGGTAGCACTGAATCATGCATTTTCTCGTATTTGTCAAGGGGCTATTATCGACATTTTGTTTTTCCCACTCCCTGAGAAAAGTAATATTAAATTAATTATTATTAATTTATTATTGGAAATTTAATTTATGGAAACTTGGAATATTTAAAAAAAAAATCTCGACTGTGTCATTCATACCTGCTCTGGTGCAAAAGAAGCTGATATGTTTTTTTGTACTTAAGTGTGCAGCTGTATCAGTAGTCACCGATCAGTATCACAGAAAAATTCTAGGAAAATCTTGTACAATCGAAGAACTCTCATTGCAAGAAAAAAATTGGTAAAATAGATTAGAAAGAGAAAACTCACAATCCCTTATGAAATTACTAAAAGTACGTCTTGCTCGTAATTGATGTCATGATAAAATCTGTCCCTATTCTCATTTCAGCTGTCAAGTTGACAATTTTCACCCTTACTCATCTCCTTGCCACAATCATCATATTGTTATCTTCTATTGTGTCTCTACAAGCCTAAAGCCCTTTATTTATTCCTTTCAAGAAGTCGAACCGCCTTTCATTTGACTTTTTTTCCAATTATGAGGTATCATTATTTCAATCATTATGACTTTAAATGACTCAGCTCTCTGAGTTATTCTGCCTTACAAAGTTAAATTGACGTAAATGCGAAAACGACGATCACCGAGACGAGGCGTTTGGATCAATGGGCTGTATGTCTGCCGTACAAAGTAGAATGGACGTATAATTATGCGAAAACAACGATCACCGAGACGAGGCGTTCGGATCAATGGGCTGTATGTGTGATGGTAACGAAGCTTCGTATTCACATATCACTACTATCACAGTCGATTGCATATCAATGCATATACGTCCTTTTTTGGACGTATATGCATCGCGAGGTGAAAAAATGTACTGTATCTGAAGATTGAGCACTTATTGAAGAAAATTATTAGAATTATCGAATTCTACGTTGAAAATTACTAAGAGTGATCAACTTATGCGATCTTAATATCTTTTGAATACATTTTAAGATTCTTTTTGATACTTTTCCGTGATCGTTGTTTTTGCATATACGTCCGTTCTACTTTGTACGGCAGATGTGTGTTGGTAACGAAGCTTTATATTCACACACCACTACTATCACAGTCGATTGCATATCATATCAGTGCATATACGTCCCTTTTTTGGACCTATATGTATCGCGAGGTGAAAAATGTACCGTATCTAAAGATGGAGCACTTATTGAAGAAAATTATTATAATCATCGAATTCTGCGTTGAAAATAGCTATGAGTGAGCAACTTATGCGATCTTAATATCTTTCAAATACATTAATTTTTATATTCTTTTTGATACTTTTCCGTGATCGTTGTTTTCGCATAGGTACGTCAATATTCAACTTTGTACGGCAGTATTGTTGTGTTACCTAGTGATCAGCTCTGCCGTACAAAGTTGAATTGACGTATATGCAAATAATGAATACGAGAAAAAGAGGCTAAATCAAGTATACCCATAACCTCTTTTCCTCGTATTCATCATCTGCATATACGTCAATTCAACTTCGTACGGCAGCAGCTGATCATGCTGATGAAGCCGGCAATAGAGGCAGTAAAATTTGAGATCAGGGATATTGTCTGTGCTGACTAGGAACTATAATGTGTGTGCTAGTGTTTACAGTCTGCGCGGCTCCCTCATCAGTCATGGTCGCCATTTTCATTTGTCATCGTCATTGTTATAAATAACTCATTTTCCATTTAGTTGTTCCTAATTTTGTGTTGTGTCACAATGTCTTGTAAGTGATTGCTATGCGTGATGCCTTGTACCTAAATTCATATTTTTTATTAGGTATTCCAAATCATGGTTTTCTAACGTAGGTACTTAATATGTAATGTAAAATTTGATTTCATTTGTAAACGAAAGTTTGTTTTGAAAATTGCAATGATTTGTGAAAGTGGTTTACGTGCGCCTTTGTTTGCAATGTTGTAGTGCTTAGCCATCTTTCTTTGTGTTCATAATAATATCTCTTTTTTTGTAGAATTGTTGATATTCATTTCAAATATTCATTTTTTTCATTGTTACGTGTGTTTTGTGCAAAGAATAATTTTTGGTGATATGGTACCGGAGGAAGACCCCAATTTACTGGTATCAGGTAAGATGAATCATATTTTTGGCTCCACACAAGTAGGTACCCACAATCCAAAAATCATCAAAATGTGATTAACCTCAGAAATTAACTTATTAAGAATCAAAAAATTGATATTGAAACCGCTCTATGTAGGTACCAAAAAATGTGAGAGCTCTCATTGTAGTGATCGGGCTCAGATCTGAATATAAGGTTGTCGAACTTCATACACTCCTACCGCAGTTAGTGAAATTGTATTTGTATTGGTATTTGAGTTGAAAGCAAGTCATGCACATAATTCTCCTCACATCATTTCAATAGTTTTCATTGGTGATTTTTCTATCAAGATGAATTACAGTCAGTGTTACCTCCCACCTTTTACAACGATCATTGCGCGGTCACTCGGTCAGCTGTGCCGCGCGATGCAGACCTTCCGTTCTCTTACATTTTTGCCCAACCTACCTCGTCAAGTTTTGGTGTAGAAAAATGCATCTGCAGCGAACTCAAATCCGGAATTCGATAGGTGTTTTTGAGGTTTTCCATATTTATTGCTTTCTTACCCACAGATTGTGAGTATTTTGCAAAATTCTGTGAGTTTTTCCCTCTTGTTCTGTGAACATTGCATATCTCTGCGGCATATATCACAAATTTAAGCTCCATATACTTGCTTACAGTTACTAAATTCTATCAAGATTATTCTAATCAAATTTTCCGTTATTTTCAGGTTTGCAGTTTAATATTTACTTAATGTTCCGGTGGGTAGGTAAGTGATTCAAGAATTTTCCTACAATCTGGGACGAATGGTGTAGGTATACATGATTGTTATAACAAGGAAGAATATTGATGAGTTCAACGAAGACCTATAGCTGATGCTAACGTAACTTATGAGAAATATTAGTTCAAAACCAAAAAAATTTAATGTTTCATGTTCGAGTTTATGTTCTAGTTTAACATTTGTATTGTGACTTGGTTGTTGTTCGCGTTGATTTTCGAATGTAGACATACACCTACTTGAATTTATAATTGCGTCGATTTTCGGGTTCGAAACCGTCTCTTATATCCTCGAAGATGTGTCTGCGTCAGAGAAAAATTGTGCGAACGAAACTATACGGAATGAAGGCGAAGATTATTTGCATCTAGGTATATTATGTTGATTTCTAATTGTGTACCATTTCATACATATGCTTCACTTTCTCAGCGATTTTGGGTATGTTTCTTTCATTACTTTACTACTTATTCAAGGAATGCATTTATATAGGTACACATATTGAACCTAAAGTTTTGGGAAGAAAGGAAAGAGGAAAAGTACAATTCCGAATGACGCACACATCATTTTCGAAAAGTGATTTTACCGTTTGTGATGGTTCATTGTTTACGTTTACTTTTTGTTCGCGTTCGAAGAATCCAATATCAACTATATCGAGAGCTTTGGAATTTTGCTTTCATCAAGTCGAGCCACCTACCGGTACCAAATTAATGCTGAAAGTTGAATTGGTGGGTAGAAATTTCGTAATACTTACCTACAATTTTATCGATTTTTTTTGCGTAATACCTAATTGTTTTTTTCAGTAAGTAATAGCATGAGTAGGTAACCGAGTAATTTTATTTAATTTTGTATCTGAAGATGAAAAGGGCGTGAAGCAAAAGAAGACGGAATTAGAGAGCCTACAGTGTGACAGCGACAAAAAGAAAACTTGGAGAGAACAGATTGACGAACAAAGACCTGGTAGAGGTTTGAAACCAAGAAAAATATAATGTTCCATGTTCGATTTTATGTTTAATTTTAACATTGTTGTTGTTCGCGTTGATTTTCGATTGTACTTCGTGAATTTATTGTGTCGAATTTTGTGTTTAAAAAAACGTCTTTAATATTTGAAGATGTGCTTTCGAAATATCTTGGTCGATGATTTGTCTTGAAATTCTTGTTCGAAGGAAAGAGTTCGGAAGGAAGGAGAGAGAAAGAATACAATTTTGAAGGACGCGCTTATCATTTTGTGAAAGTGATTTTTTGTTTCTCGTTTGTGTTCGCGTTTGAAAAAAGCAATTAGTATCAAGCGCTACCTGCAATTACTGAAAGTTGAAAAGGTGAGCAAAAACTTTCTCTTACGATATTGTATTTTTTGTTGTACAATAATTGTGATTCCTTTTCAGTACAGTATGAGTGATCGAGTATTATTTTTAGCGATCAGAGAGAGTGATGCAGTGTGACTGTGACGACTGGAGAGATTGGTATTATTTGAGACATTCGAATCGGTTCGCATGAATGGTTAGTTGGAATGATTGAAAGGGTATGTAAGCTCGAGGTTGAATACAACAGAGAAAAGTATTCACAAGAAGGAGGGGGGAGCAGTCAGCTGATCAAAGGAGTTCGGTCACTCAACTTTTCTACATTTTATGATGTGAGAGGAGAGGAGTAAGTTTCGTGATATAAGGTAATGAATGATGGAACAATGATTAGAAAATTGATAACAACACTGTGACACTAATTATAATTTGTAGAAATGGAAAAACGTAAATCAAAGGATTTGAGTCAAGTCATGCATTTTTTCAAAATTGTTACTTCTCTTTTCTTTTAAGCATTCATTTCAGAGAAAGGGGGGGAGGACTTTTTGTTACCCGCTCTCTGGTTAGATTTGATTTAGGTAGTCTCTTAATGCGTGATAGATGGAAAGAGATATGGATATGAGGATATGGAGGGCAAGTACTACTCAGGGTGTGAGAAGGAATTTGTGAATAATGTTTCAGGCGCGTGACATGATTCTTATCCGCAGTAGTGGAGAGAGAGAAATGAGATGGATGGACGTGGTGGACAAGATGGACGAGAAAGAGAGAGAGATCCAGGCGTGTGACCTTTTTTTCATTTTAGTTGAGTTTTTTTATTGAATTTTTCTCCTATAGGAGGCAAACAATCCAGTCTGCTGTCAAAATCTAGCCTTTAAATACATTTTCCATTTATTTATTTATTTTTTCTTTTTTGGTAGGTGTCTGCAGGATGTCTGGAGTCTTCTTATCCTTATTGGATAATTTTTCAAGAGTTTTTATTTATTCATTTTTTTGTTTTCATTGATTAATACGCGATTGAGTTAGAATTAAAACTGGCATTTGGCTTCGCCAGTTTAGGTCTTAGGGCGGGAAGCTCGAGCTACCTCCACGCGGTGCTTCTTGGGTGTCTGCGATTGTGGGTCAAGAAACCCTGATTCTGGAGAAGGGGAGTAAGATCTTGCCGGTACGTCTCTTCGAACAAAAATTGAAGATAACTAGAAAAATGTTATTGAAGAAGATGTGACTTACTCCAGCTGAAATTTCCTGTTCAACGAATCCAATTTTTTAAGATTGAAATGATTCCTCAACAGAAGACACACATTTTAATGTAAGTTGTTGGCAACATTGGGAAATAGAGCTGTAGTCCTGCGAACTTTCTAATTTATTGGGTATTTTTTATTCGTGTATTGTTGTGAGCCTGTTGAATGGGATTAAAATCGACTGTCGGCGACATTGGGAAATAGAACCGTGGTAATGTTGACTTGCTAACTTACCGCGTGTATTGTAATTTTATAATTATTGTGAACTTACAGAATTTGATTGAAGCTGTGTTGTATTTTAAAGTGTTGACATAGTTTCAGTCAATTACTCTTGAAAACATCGCGACGAATGATTATACTCTCCTTCTCCAGTCTGACAGTCGCTGATGGCAAATGCTTCGAAGGGACAGGTGAAAAACCTGAGTTTTTGCTCATTCTGTTGATAGGACACCAATTTTTCTTTCGGGAAATGTATACTCGAAAATGTCGACTTTAAATTCATGAAGGAGGAGGGGTAATCAGGAAAGAGAGATTTTTGGCATTTTCAAATAAATGAAGATCATGTTTCATGTCTTTTATATTTTATCAGTGATCTTGAAATATTTTAGTCTAGGCTTCTACCTACTAGGTCAAGTGCTTGTGAGATATTACTTGTTCGCCGCCCTTTCTTGGGGTCGTACTTGAATCACCTACGGGTATAGATGTGCACGCGCACGCGAGGGATACTCGCAAATTTCTGCTCACTCACGGGTAGAGATGTGCACGCGCAGGCTCCGTCTCGGCGGGGGGAGGGGTGTACTCGCGAATTTTCAAATAGGGGTACGGTGAGCCAAAAGACATGAAACATGTCAAAAATTAATATTGCTTGGATCATTTTTTCCCCTCAAATTCCGGTGTAACACGCTCTTTCCAATTCCAATTATTCTCATTCAGAACAGAATAGATATTAAGTTTAGTTCATTTTTGGTTTTTGACATTGGTCAATGGCGTTTGATACCTTCGTTTGGTAACACTGAATTGGCTTTACCCACTGTTTTCAGCCAATTAGCATGAACTTTGACAATCATGTCTGTACAGAAAAATATATTCATAATATTCTCGGTTATTATACAATTGATCAAAAATAGCAAAGTCTTTGAAATTGTACTCGCGCATTGCATAGTACTCACTGTCTGGACCTTTTGCATAATGAGTGGTATCAGTTCCTCCCTCCTTTAACATTATGTTGCATTCCAGTATCTCCACATCAATTTCAATGTTGTGTTTGCTCACCAGTATAACTTTTTTGGGTAAAAGAGTTGCAAAGGAATTTGTTTCTGCATAGGGAGGAAGGTTACGTTGACAAAAATTCTCTGTGTCTTGCACACCCCATTTTATCATTTCTGTTGAAGTATCCAGAAAACAAGGAAAAAAATTAAAAAATAAACACGTAATTTGCTATTGTTAATTACAATTAATCCTAACTTATCAAGAAAAATATTTGCATGGAATAATTATCTCAATTAAAACTAATTGGAAAAAAATTTGGGTGAATGATTTGAGCATATATTGATAATAGGAAACGTGACGAATTGGTTCCTAGTTCAATGTATCATTCGATCGCCGTTATTCATCTAAGCATAGCCATACCTACCTTCACCAACCCAATTTCCTCTTATTCTTCATTCACCCACACACTTTGTCCTCTTCGTTATCCGGTTAAAAAATTACATTTTCAAAATCAGAAAATTCAATAATTAATTGCCCTGAGTCCGAGATGGAAAAAAGAACCTGACTTGGATAAAGTAATTTAATACGTACCTAATATAGAAATAGTTATTTGTGCAACAAGGGAGAAAAATCAACCATTTCTCATCGAGTGCAAAGTTAGCGACCCGAGCCTAAGGCAAGGGTTGATATTTGCACAGAGTTAAAAAATGATATTTTTCGCTGAACTTTTTTTTTCTCTCTCTCTTTCAATTTTTATTGTTCTTAGTCGAGTAGATAAAGATAAAATTGAAATTCAAACAATACTTAAGCATTCACAATTTACAAGTCCTCTTATAACCCTTTACGTTCAACATATTAAGGTGATAAATAACGGAACCAGAATTTAAGACTTGATGAAATAAGGAGACCACGGGCATACCTAGGTAAATATATTTTTTCTTGTAAGTTAATTGAAGAACCTTACTTACCATCAGAACCATCGTAGAATATAGTTTCGAAACGAGGATTTGGTATGGGAACTTTCTTCAAAATGGCATAACATCCAACAGTGATTGGGGATTCAGACATTGAATAGTACTCTGCATCTGGACCTCTCGAGTACAAGTACGTGCCAAACCTATAATTAGTGTCCCAGTTTCCAAAAGTACAAGCAAGAATGTCGACTGAAATTCTTTTACCACCCTTAATAGACAGCTGGACATCCATTTCTTCCAATAAATCGTAACTCAGGACTTGATAATCAAGAGGTTGCATGAATTTACAAAATTTATTCTCGTCATCTAACCAAGGAATATTTTTTGTACCATCTGAGAAGAATTTGAAGAACGATGTTAATATAAGACGTTTGAGAATGTTCAGAATTAATTTTGCCAATCGCCATGCGATGATGTAGGAAAAGAGGCCATTATCTCCCATTCATCTTTTTCAAGATAAATCTGTTTTATGAGGCGTGAAAAATATCCGTTTGCTTTGGTAATTCAGGGTTCAAAAGAGGGGGAGTTGGAAAAATTACGCGCATTGAGCCAGACATACCGGGGGGGGGGGAAAGGCTGGAAAGGGAAGGGAAGTTTTGACCTACTATCAGGACTTGAAAACATTTCGACTAAATAATCGATCCTAATCAAAATACTAAAACTAAATACTGATAATGTTCTCCTCAAAGGTTTTTTGCAGTAATATCTATTTATCTCTCTCCTGGAGGCACCCGAATACTTGGGTACCGAGTTAAAATATTATATTCCCCTCCCCATTTTATAACATTAGAAAGACTAACAATGTGCTCTTGAAATTCGAAGATACCTTGAGACTTGTTTTTTCGAAAGTTTTTAAAGAAGCCCATTTTCATTCCGCCGTTCTTCATTACCAACTTAAAATAATACTAAAAGAAACCCAAAAAAACTCACGCGAAGACCCAGCGTAAAATATTTCCTCATCCTCTGGAAGAGCGTTTATTGTTTGGACATCTAGTAAAAGTCCCAACAAAGCCGTTGAAACAAATCTCACAATTCGACATTTAAGATTCATTCTTTGAATTAGATGAAGATTGCGAGAACTATTGTCTTAATAAAAAATACCGAAATACTCGAATAAGAAATTATAAATTTTAATTTTTAGAATTTATTCTGAAAATATTTTTCTCTCTCGTTTTCGAAAATGAAGAAATTTTAGTGAAGCAATTAATGAAAATCATAGATTCTGAACAGATTTTCAAGATTTACTAAGATTTTTAGTTTACTCTTTCTGAAAATACAAATAACAAAGCAGCCAAACAGAAGGTTGCTTGTGGGAACCAGAGTTACCAGTATACTCTATAAATATAACGTCAACAAAACATCACAGAATAGAGAATGGATGGAAAAATTGGTGTCAAATTTAATGATTCCCGGACATATTTCCGAAGCCGTTTTACCAACACCCACCTTGCCGACAAATTACTCTGCCGACAACCCAAGATATCGACATTAATTTTTCCGACATTCAATGTGCCGAAAATTTTTCATTCCAACAAGTTTTTTTTTCCGACTTTGCCGACAACAAAAAAATAAGTATAATAAATGTTTGTACATTCATATAGATTTCGATGTTTAAGTACTCAATAACTTTGTCAGCATTGACGTAATCCTGGTATTCCGTCATCACTCTTTGAATTCTTTCTTTCTTTTTGACAATACTCGGACTTTCCTCCCCATGACCAGTTCGGTAATGATGGATTCTGTCTCGCCCTGTTCTTTCTGAAGCTCCTGCAGAGCTGAGTACATATCTGAATGGTGTTTCCCTATGACGACTTGGAAACGGTTATGCTATCCTTGACTAACGCTGTTCGTACAGTGAATTTTGCCTCGTACTGATTCCACTTTACGGGCGGGTGCCACGGGGCAACAGCGGATGCGGGGGTTCCGGTGACATACCTGAGAATAGGCTTGAAGTCCTCTTCCAGCCAAGCGTGCTGCAGAAGTTGAAATGTGGCTGGAACGTCAGGCGTCGGAACTTGCAAGTGCCAATAACATGTGGGTCTTCATTTTTATAGTGCGGTCGTCGGGGTTATTTTAGGCCACCTGCAATCCTTCGTCTTGAATACATCTGTACAATGATTGGGACAGATGGAAAAAAACAGCAGCTAATGGTGAGAGTGGGGTAGACCTCGGAACATGCTTTCAGTATTGCAATTTTAAAATCACTCATGATTGCATTGTGTCAGATGCTATTTGTCAACGGCTTGTTGGACAACCTGGAGAACTGTCGTATACTGCACCGTTGTCTTCCTCGTGAGGAGTGCGTCTACCAGAGATACTGCTAGCCCTTCACCCTCTACAACGTTTCTTTTTCGCAACACAAAACGAAAATCCTCTTGGCAAAATGGGTGTCGGCAAATAGATTTGTCGAAATGACAGTTGTCGACACACTAATTTCCGGAAAAATTAGTGCTCGAAGGTCGAAAATTTTGTAATAACTTGGAAGTCAAAGTTTTCCGAAGTCCCAAGGTTAACAGCACAAGAGCTTGTCGATTTTTCAAGTTCAACTCCTTTGATGATGTGTAGTCAAAATGTTAAGTTTCATTTCCAATAATTACATAATTTGAAATTTTCCTAAGTCTCCTAATTTAGGAAATCCATTACCTACGCACTATTTTTTTCCTCTCCCCTCATTTGTAGCTCGATGCGCGGTTGAAAATAGGTGGATTTTTCGAGACGACTGACGTCACAGCACTGATACCTGTAGACAAAAGCACTGAAGTCCATCAACTTCCAGCAGCTTCACAATCAACAGACAGCTTGGGCTTGTAACCGAATGAACTCATAACAATTATTGGGGTTACAGTTATCATTAAACCTCTTGTATATCGGTCATATAAGAGATATGGTTGTAGCTGACAGCTCTAATTTGGTTATAGCAGTTACGGTTATGAAGCACCTGACCATTTGTAATGGGTCATTCGGTTACAGTTGAAATGAATTTTCTCATCCGGCTGTGACGGTCACGGTCAAGTTTGATGTTAATTTTTTCAATTTACATAAGGTAGGCTATTGGAACTTTAGATCACAAATAAATTCCTCAGTAATTTTATTATAAAGTATGGCTACAAACATTTTTCAACTCATCTGGTCAAAGTATGGAGAAGAGAAAATACAAAACAAATATTCCACATAATATAGCCATTTGTGATTGACTGATTTCCTTCCTGTCTTTGATAAGGAGAAAAACGAAGAACTAAAAAGTAAAAGTAAAAACTGCCATCTAGGCCCAAAAAGAACAAACTAACCAACAAAATTGAATTAATTGGTAGCGGAAAATAATGCATAATCTCAATGATTTGTTTGAAAACCAAAAATTGGCGAAAAATATAATGTACTGTGTCTTCTAATTAATAAACTAATCAGAAACGAACTTGATCAGGCCTTTCTTTTACTATTCAAAATTGAGTTGATGTGAAATTGCAACAGCAGTGCAGCAATACAGCCAGATAAGGCTTGCTGGAGTTGATGTACTGTAACTGTAATTAAGTTAAAGAAACTCTATTCAATAAGTCAGGAAGCACAAGAATTGAAGAAAGTTTCGCTTGAAATTTATTCACAAGAATTATATATTTTTTGGTTTGAAAATAGGTATATTTACATAAAGAAATGAAAAAAGCACAGCACATATATCAACCAAAAAAAGAAAAAAAGAAATGACGGAATAAACGACCTGAGGAGCACGTGCTGAAGAGAGTAAGACAGATAGAAAAAAATACTTACTATATATACACACGCTATTTTAACTAGATTATGTATTACCAGACTGTACATTTTTTGGTGGGATTCATGTGTGTGCCGGGAGCGCAACTGAACGCCTTGGCAAATTCGTTCGAGTTAGACAAAGGACCAATGACTCGTAGCCGGCCTGGTGGGTGTGCGGATGTTCGAATCTTAGCCAGTGCATCTTCTGGACGCATAGAGCCGCACCAGATCTGCGCGTAATTTAGGAAGAATAACTGCTCGTTGGTGAGATTCAACCCTGGAAGTAATGGCTCGTCGCCGTGACGTTTGACATATTTCTGGTAGGCCTAAAATGACGCAGAGAGAATACAGTACGAATAGCTGAAATACCACAGAATTATAATAAGGGCCGAATGGCTCAAAGGCTGTAATTTTATATTAGTCACGGATTTCAAAAGAAGCGTAATTCTTCTATGTATCTCTTAATTGAATACACCATCTTATATCTCTGAGTAATTTCAGTTTTTCGTCCTCAACCCCACTACTGAATCCCGAGCCGACTGTTTCCCCAGAGCTCCACTATCTGTCTGTCTCTCTCCATGTCTGTTTGAGAGGAACGAAATTGATTCTACATCTGAAAATTGATTGCTTCATGTCGTCAGCCCAGCTTCCTTGGGTCCAATCATATAATAATATGTATCGATATTGGCTAGGTACCTAGATGACCACCCACGTCATACATCATTAGAATTTCAACTACGTACTCTGAAGGCCTGCTTCAACCCTCCATTATCAGCTATATTTTCTCCTTGAGTGATGTATCCGTTCAAATACATTCCTATTTCGTCGATGTGGTAAGCCGAATATTGGTCTACAATGCATTGAGTTTGTTTCTTGAACGCTTGAATGGTGGCGTTGTTCCACCATTCTTTCATATTTCCGTCTTTATCAAACAGACGACCTGAAAAATATTCGATAAATTAATACGTAATGACGAATTTAAAACTTGGAAGAACACTGATCCCTACCCTTATCATCGAAACCGTGAGTAATTTCGTGCCCGATAACCACTCCTATGCCTCCGTAGTTGATAGACTTTGGAAAGTATTTGCTGTAGAAGAAGGGTTGCAGGATGCCAGCAGGAAATACTGAAACAATATGGGCAATCTTAATGACCAAAGAAGAAATGTTTCAAACATTACATCGAGGAGGAAGGATCCTGATTGAAAATCAACCCCCCTCCCCATGCTCGCCGTAACCTGTGAGCACGGAACGAAGTGAGTCGCGAGCATCACTTCCCCTCATTCGATAATTTTCTCGTCCGTGTTTTGTCTTTGAAATTGATGGTCAAATCGATAATATTTGGTTGAGTCTTGAGTATGCTTACCGATATCATTTTGATTTGGACTGTAAAATGCATTCACTATCGCAGGCTCTGTAGTCCATCGATCTCGATTGACAGGTTTGCGTAATCTCTCTATACTTTTGACGCTATCGAACTGGAGTACATTGTACACGTTGAGGAAAAAATGATTCTCGCTGACATTCAACTGAAACAAATATTGTTCTTAGAATAAACTTGCTAGGTATTTTGTGGGAAAGATCATTTATATCTTTGCTCCATGCAGATACAGCTCATTAATTTCCAAATACACCGTGTTCCCTTTTCATATGATGTCATCAAGAAATCAGATTGCAGTGGTAGATGGAAGAGTCCTCCTCTCTCTTCCTTCTATTTTGCTGGTACAATAATGAAGAATGCTTTCTCAAGGCTATGCCTATGGTTTTATTCAAAGATTCATTGGAGAGTTGCTCTTACTCCAAGAGGTGGAAGCTATTCTTACCTGTCGGTATTCTTCTTCGAGCTCACGTGGTTTTGTCAAGATGTCTGGATAACCAATTCTCTCGTTGATCGCATCAGCTTTTTGTTTGGCTAAGTGCTTGGTTTTTTCGTCCATCCATTCGTTCTCGTCCAGAAGTTCGTTGAACGCCTCTCGAATATTTTTTATTATCTCGGTAGCACTTTCCTGAAAAAAAAAATCCTAGAGATGTATCGTGCCTTGCGTACAGATAAATGCTTTGTTTCTCAAAATTGATAGACAGCTTCATCCGGGGGATTTCAGTAAGCTTTTAGATGAGTATCTAGCTCAAGTTTTCTTATAGGGGTGTCACACAGAAGTTCACAATACTAACCTTACTATCCAAATTGAAATTATCTCGTATGAACATCGCACCAACGACCATGCCTAACTTCCTATTCGTCCAATCTACACAATGAACCCATCTATTTCGTTCGCTCGAGATTCCGAATAGTACTTTCTTGAAAGCCAGTCTAGTCTGTTGGTATGGACCGGTCAAGTGAGGTATGAAGTTATTTAGAAGTAGTTTCCAAATGATATAATTCTGCACGACTCTGAACGAAAAAACAAATATTTAAGAATGGCGTCTTCTTGAAAATAGAAAACCCGTTCTTTTCTTTCTGCTTATATGTATTCTCACCCCTTTGTATTGATGATAGGCATTTATGATGGTGAATATGGGCGAATGAGAGGTAAAAAATTCTTTTCTCACTTGAGAATATATATTTTTATAACGCTCGTCAAGAAGCCCATATCAGAGCCAAATCCTCAAATTACAACAATTTTAGATGCGACTATTTCAACGCCCCTTATTAACCATGACCTGTGGGGGAATTGCACTGCTTTTATCCTATCTCTACAATACCCAATCGATGTACAGTCCCAGTTCCCTACAGAATATCCCACAACTATATCCTCTCCCAATCACTTTGTGCTTTGTATACATCCCTCCCCCCTCATAACACCAATTATTTTATAAAGCCGATCTCATCAAATCCCTCTCTCTTCCTTACGTAATTTGTGGTGACTTCAACGCTCACAGTTTTACTCTAAGAAATTCCACACAAATTTACACAGCAACATACTGGATAACCTACTCTATTCGAATAACGATTTGACTATTCCTGAGATCTCTACTCACCTTAACTCTACTTCTGGTTCCCTTTCAGCAATCGATCTTTGTTTCTCCTCCTCCTTCCCTCTTACTCAAACTCATCTGGTCTACCCACCTCGACCTTTGCGACAGCGACCACTTTCCAATTCGTGTCCAATCGCAAACGCTACCCCATAACAATTTCTTAACCTCTCTCGCTGGCTCATGAACACCTCACTTCAAATACCTCATCACTTCCAGACCCCTCCAACTCCTTCATGGCTCTAGAAACATTTACCAAAATTAAAAGTGAAGCCTCAGAACCTTTCACACCACACTCTTCGGGAAAAGAGAAACCAAATCAAGTCCCTTGGTGGTCGGATGAAGTTCATAAAGATATCAAAACTTGCAAAAAAGTCCTGCGTACTTACAATTCCACCCTCACTCAAACTGACGTGATACGTTACAAAAAAGCCCGCGCCAAAGCAAGAACTCTAGTTCTTTCCTGTAAAAAACCGTCCTGGAGCTCATTTGTTGAGAGATTGAGCCACCCTGTGTCTATCTCCACCATGTGGGTACCTTCCGTCCAATTACCTAACTAAAAACAAACGATACAATTACCTCAAATCCTCTTATTATTTCCGAATTACTAGCTTAACAATATACCTTTGTAACCTCATACGCAAATTTAAGTTATAAACTCCAGCAAGAGAAATTTGATATACCTCCTCATCCCCACACGAATGACCCTTTCCACATAACCTTGCCTTCATATTTCTGAATTTGAACTCGAGACTACTATAAACAAAAACTAGAGAACCGCCTCCTTCGGACTCAACGACGTACATTCAGCCATGATCAAGAATCTTCACCCGTACTCACTCTCTTATCTCCTCTCCTTATTCAACTGCATCCTCGCACAAAACGCGTTCCCTACTTTTTGGAAAATAGTTATCATCATCCTCAGACTCAGAACTCAACGCAGACCCCCTTCTTCCTGCCTCATACCGCGCTATAGCCTTGGCAAATTTTCCAAAACATCCCCAACAAAATCCCTCCCAATATGGTTTCAGAAAAGAACAGAATACTATGCAATCTCTGTTTGACCTTCAATCCCAAATCCCCGACACTACCACCAACAAATCCAGCCTACACTACTCTATCTTCTTCGACCTCCAGAAAGCCTTTTTTCGGATCTGGAGACACCTCACCTCCACCAAACTCCACGAAATTGATCTCCGAGACCACCTCTCAAATATCCTGGAAACTGTTTTTAACCAGGGATGTCCAGCTAAAGCCAGCCAAACGGAAGCCGAAAGCTTAAGCCAATGTTGTGACCGTTTTTGCGAAAGCTAAAAGTCAGCTAATGAAATGCGCCCTGTTTGGCTGTCAGCCCGAAGTCAGCCAATCATCAGCCCAAAGTCAGACAATCATCGAAAAATTGGATATCCGCTTTGGAATGATATAAACCGGCTTCGGAACGGTATAAAGCGATTCCGGAACGATAAATGAATAAGCTATTGGCCAATGGTAAGTCAGCCAATGAAATCGAGAACCATTGGCTTTCCGCTTAAGCCAATGCGAGGAAAGAGCTGCAAGCCATAAGCTAAGTTTAAGTCAATGATGATTGGCTGGAAATCCCTGTTTTTAACGACAGAACCTTTTTAGTAAGAATGCATTACATAATCTCCTCTCCTGTCTCTCGGTCCAGAACGGAGACCTCCTGGGCGAAGTTCTTGATGTTTTACTTTTCTTAATAGCTATCAATAATATCACCACACATGTCATCTCTACTCCAGCTCAGGTGACCCCCAAAGAGCCCATCGACTCCTCTAGGAAACCCTCGACTCAATTACTGCATGGACATCAAAAAACGGATTCAGATTTTCTTCCTCAAAAACCTATTCAGTTATTTTCGAAATAAGAAGCCCTATCCCATGCATACCTCCATTAATTTACAAAGCTTTGAAATTCCATCATATAACTACGGCAACTCCTCGACTTAAACCTTTAGCAAAAATTTACGTGGCCTCCCTGCCTTAAGTCCCTCAAAGGCAATTGCATACGCGCTTTGAACATTCTACCTGAAAGGCTGGAACAGAAAATTACTCTTCCAACTATTCAAAAGCCTCGACCGCTCAAAATTAGGTTACAGTTCCCCGATTTATACTCAGCAAACAAAACTTTTCTCACTGGAATCGACCACATCCAAACCTCGTACTCTCAGGATTGCCCTGGGAGTTTATCATACTAGCCAATGCGCAGAGGCCTCAGAACCTCCCCTTCACTTTTGTAGAGTTATCCTAACCTTCAACTTTTTATCCTCTGTCTCCAAATTTCCGAAACTTTCAATTTGCAAACGTCGAGTCTTTCTCCTTCACAATAACCAACCGCCCACCAGACATATTCACTTCCAATTCAGTCGCCTTCCTTTTAAACCATTCATAGAAAATCATCCAACCCTTTTCCCCTTGGACTCTCCCTCAACCTAAAATACGTTTAGCTCTCACAGAAATCCATAAATCTGACAAAATTGTCCATATTCCTTACATAAGGAAATTACTTTAAGAATATCCTCGCTACACTGTTTGCCTCTAAAACATCCAATAAAGCGGTTTGCACCTACTAGTTCTACTGCGCATCCGCAACATAGCTCCCATATTTACAGCTAAACTTACGGGCATATTCACCTGGCTCTCCCAATTACTACGAAATGGCAAATTCCCTCTCCTCATCTAATATCTCTCTCTCTCTCTCTCTCTCTCTCTCTCTCTCTCTCTCTCTCTCTCTCTCTCTCTCTCTCTCTCTCTCTCTCTCTCTCTCTCTCTCTCTCTCTCTCTCTTCACTAAACTCATTTATAGACCCACACAACTCTAACCCAATCATTCAACTCCTCACTTTCCACACTCTGAACTAAATTAAAACCCAAATAGTTTTCATATGGAGTGTCGGGTACATTGACCTCTCCGAACACGACGCTGTTGATCAAGTCGCTAAACAACCTACTAACTGAAAAATTTCCCTATTCCATCCCTTTACCATAAAAATCACTACCTTTCACTCATCACCCAATCATGGAACATACTTTGGAAAAATAAATTCAACAACAAACTCCTTCGTTAAAAAAAAATCCTGTCCCTTGGTCGTCATTCATGAAGAACTCTAGACAAAAAGAATTTATTCTTTCTCGTCTAAGAATAGGCAACACACAAATTACACACTCCCACGTAATTAACACCTCTATCTTGCCTCAAATGCAGACTCACTCAAGCACTCAAAATTTGTGGTACCCTACAATATCTACAACACTCCAACTTCCAAACAAACCTCAAACCTAACTGCCCGCACTATTATGTGAACTATTGAGAGAACTTCTAGAAGTATTTTTAACGCTGAGCACAATGTCATTGGGTGTTGTTTGATATTACCTCTGATTATTGTGCAATACATATTTTTAATCCCCGCGCTTCATCGCGACAGGCAAGTGTACCTTCTCGCGCGTTGAAATTTTGTAGCTCGATAAGATACGTTACGCGTCGCAACAAACATAAGTCTTGTACAATAATGGGAGGTAATATCGAAAGACGGTAAATATGCATGGGGCTCAGCGTCGAAAATACTTTAGAAATACCTTCGATAGTTCATGTTCGTTCCAAAAGTTTGAAATTTGTTCATTTGTGTAATTTAATAACGTAATTATTGTTATTCAATAAATTTGAATACCTAGTCCCAGTGTAGCTGACAGTTCGTTAAAATAAAATAAATAAATAAGTTTTAAGGTAAACACTATCTGGATATTGGTTAGCAATGACGATGACCCATATCTTTCACCCTAAGGTACGCGAGTACCGCACGACGTTTTTCTGATGTCAACCGGATAGGCAACAGAAGTAACCTAGCCTAAGTGAAATTGAACCCATGACCTCTTATCTATATTTGATTCCTTGTGAATGTCCGCACCATTTTCATTTAAGCAAACCAAATCTGGGAAAAACTGGGCTGGTTCACAATACTGCCAGCTCTTCCTCCTTCCAGGCCCAAAATTATAAGTCATATTTTATCAAAATTTTTGGTCAATCCAAGCGTGTAAGAAACCTTAATCCTGTTTGGCGGCTTTGAGCTGGATATTAAGAATTTTTATTCAGAAACATGTGCTGGTAAATCAATTTAAAATTAGAGTATTGGATTTTCTGGTCAGAATTCCAATAACTAACGAGGTCTGAACTATGATGTAAGAGAAATACGTGTGATTTTTTACCTTTTTTCAGTTTTCGACAGCTGTTTACCCAGTTCGATGAAATAAGGTAAAGCGTAGAAAACAATAGGTTCCTCTTGACTTACACTCGATTGCAACACATTCCTTAGAAACTCTTCCCAGTCTATTTGCGGCACTTTTTTCTGAAGTTCTCTCAATGTTAGTTTTCTGTAAATTTCGCTAGTGTCTATACGTTTTGTCTCCGGCAAACTTATCTGCTCCGACAAAACAGACATTTAATTCACTGAAGTGCTTCGATTTACATGCGGTCTGGGTCATAACTATTTACCCGAGCAAGGAGTATCTCAAAGTCTAGCACTTTACGCATTTCTTCGCCAGCAAACTTTTCTTCCGCACCGTATAATGTAGCTACAGTGGTCATGAATTCGTGATAAGCTCTCATTATAGAGTCCGTGCTGTTGAGGTAGTAATCTCGACTCGGGAGTCCCAACGAAACTTGGTCCATCTGGATAAGTTGAAATATTGCGAGTTAAATTCAAATTTTCTGAGAAAGAATTAATACTCTTCCAGAAGTCTTTCTTGTGGGACGAGAAGTTGTGGGTCAGATTCAAGAGAACAGGTTGAGAAGAAACAAATAGGAGAGGAGTGTGTAAGGGGCAGTTTAGTTTGTGGAAACGATAAGAGTGGGGTCTTGAGGATAAAAAAAAAGAATACTTAGATTAAAGTTTGACCTACTGAATTACCTGAATAATGTTCGAGGAAGAATTCGTATCATCTGGTCCGACCCACAAATCAAAAATAAGTGCGTCGTTCAGTTGCCTCATCGCTCGACCGCACAGAGTTTCCATAGCCGGAGCCATCGTTTCGGTCCAATCTTGATCCGCTATTGGCCATCCACCGAACGATGCTACGATTTCCTTCATTTGGTTTTCTCCGTTTAATTTTATCTCAGCTAAAATAAGAATGCAAATAACTCGTATAGCCCCTGTGAATTCTGTCGTCTATTTTCAAAAATTCTCAATCGCAATATTAGTCAAAGTTGAAATAAAAAACAGAGCTTGAATTTAATACACCGCTTTTACAAAGTCCTGATAAAAGAAGGAAACATCAATAATGCAATACTCACTTGTATTAATACAAGTTTTATAAATCTTTTTCACTTTCTCCGTCGCCGAGTTATCACGACTGCTGATGGGTTCGTCTAAAAGACCTGTAATAATATAGGAAGTGCGTTTCAGTTGTAAACGTGACCTTTGTACGAGGCGTAAATGAGACGGGAAAATGCGTCTCGGTCGTTAGGAAAATGACGAAAAACGAAATGAAAGACCCGTCATACTAGTGACATAATTATACCACTCATTAGATACGGAAGTTCTGTTCCTTAAACTATACCGTACCGAGTGTGCGAAGAAAAATGTTGGTAATTTCAACAGAAGGGAAGAAATATTCAAAGTAATGTGGCGGGGAATGCGATTTGTTTAAGTAGGTTATTAAATCGACTACCTTATTTCACTAGACATTTGTTTCCCTCGAGAATAAACAACGCCTGTATGAATACTATATTCATGGTCACTCTTCCGCGAGTTTGTACAATTCTGCGTTATTCTCTTGTAACCTAGTTTGATATTTCAGAGTCACGGGCGTACTTACGACGAAGAACACGCTCCAACTGGTCGGACAGAATTTCGAACGAGGTGATACTACTTCTATCTTCGGGGATGACGTGTATTCGGTTCCACATACCGCAAGCGTAATGGAAGAAGTCATCGCAAGGGTCCACACTTTGGTCCATACCAGTTAGCAAGAATGCGGCTGCAAAAAACGACAAAAATTACTACGATCTCGAAGCAAAATCTTAGCCCCCCATTCTATAAACGAAAAATCGTACAACAGAGAGATGATATTTAGTCTTACGTCTTCTTCGACCCACCTTTCTATTTTTATGTACAGATGATCGTGGAATTTAAGAAAATTACTTGAATGTGACTGTCATCCTTAAAACTCTATCCAGGTAAGAGGGAGAAGAGAGATTGAGTTGAAGTACCTTGACTTCAGAGAGTTTCATCGAGAGTACATTGAGGATTTGAAAATTTTCGACAAGAAGGGTTTTTACTTGATTCAAAGGCGTAGCAAAGAACGAGAAGGGTCAGCGAGGTGCGGACCTCCCTTAAACTGAAAAACTTGCTTCAAAATATCATTAAAATTGAAGAAAAAGGTAGAGTATTGCATAAAATCTTGTTCAAACTCTCCTCAAACATTTTCTGGTAACGTCACTGGCGTGAGGTGACATTGAACTTCATAAATTAAGACACTAAATAAGGAAGATATGATGGTCAGCCATGTTGTCTAGAATCAGGCCTCCAGCTGATGGCTGCATAACACTCATTTTTCTTGTACTTTGATGACGTCATTCCACGCCAGGAACGCAGATTAGCTGCAGTGGTCAGCCATGTTGTCTAGAATTAGGCCTTCAGCTGATGGCTGCATGACACTCATTTTTCTAGTACTTTGATGACGTCACTTCACGCGAAGAACGCAGATTAGCTGCAGACCTATAATTCTAGACATCCCGGGTATCCATTATACCTCCTTTCTTTAGTGTCGTAACTGAGTGAGAGTCCCTGGGTAGACATTTTCCCCACCTTATATTCCATATATAACAAGTTTTCATCATTTTTTACGGATATAAACAGTCAAACACAATCTGAAAGTTTCCTGCAAGTAAGGCCAACAGCCCAAAACTTCCCTGCAAGTAGGATTTTTTGCGTAACGATCTTGGAGTAGAGAATACAGGTTGGGGTTTACCTACAAAAGTGCGAAAATAAGCAGTGGAAGGAAGAGAGCAAAGAGGAAAAAACAATCGTTGCCGAGTTGAAACTGGGACTGATTTTCAAAGATTGCACTCACTTTAGCTGATCGAGCTAGTACGAAGTTAGCCTACCTGGTCATGCTATTGTGAATGGTGTACAAAATAGACGACCGTATGGACGTACAGACCAGGAATGAAGGGGTGCCTGGTGCACACTAGACTGTAAAAGTCTCACATCGGTGAGGTTCATTTGGTCAAGATCATCAAACTTGGCGTCCTCTTCTTTTACTGAGTATAATGGCGATAGGTCCTATGGACGCAAAGGGTAGGACACCTACTAACAAATGCGTGGATAATAGATACTTGCATGAATAAATATCAACCAAATAAAGTGCAAAGATGTGGAACATGCCAAAAGCACGGGCTAGGCTGAGACTCTACAGGCTTGGGCCATATCTTAGCTGGTAACATAGCCCAACTCAGTTGCCCTCTAGTCCTATTATCAACGTATACTAGGCCACGCGATCTAGTCCATCTGATGACGCTATAGGGTGAAGTATGTTTTTGAGCTCTATATGATGCTATAGAGAAGTAAGCTAGACGATGATGTGACGTCGTCAAGGAAACATGAGCAGTTTCATGATTTCAGGAGCTCTCAAAACTCTCTAGCTGCTTTTTCCTTGTCCGATATTTATGGCGTCACGCACAACGCGCCAGGGAGCGGAACAACAAAAACTCGGTGGCTTGTATTTTGAAGCATGTACAGAATAGAAGATATTCTAGTGGAGGGGCAAAAAGAAAAAATACGTACATTTTCGAAGGTGCCTGTAAAAACTCGAAGGTGGGGCTCGGACCAGGTGTAGGGCAGACCATGGAAAGTGGAGCGGAGACTAAAAATAAGGAAAAGACTCCAAAAGTGACCATAGGTGTCCGAGGTTCAGGAACTTGAAAGAATCAAGATCTAATTTTCCTGTATAAACCTAAGGAGGTTTACAACTACACGGTTTGGAATAGTCATATGGGGACAATCAAGATAAATATGAAATAGATGGTGTTGTAGAAACACGTGGATTCGAGAGAGTTTGTTAGGCTATTTTCTCATGATTGTGTGAGAGGGAGTTTTTAATGCATGGAGAGACAAAATGGCGAAGCCGAAGTTTTCAAGAACTGGGCAGAAGAAAAAATGTTAAAAGGGGGCCGTCAGTAATGCGGTATAGGCGTGAAGGGAATGAGAGGCGTAAAAAAAAGAATAGAGAGGAGGAGAAATTTCTGATCCATTTTTATCGACAAAAAAAAGTCTAACTCCCCCCCCCCCCCCCACCCGAAATTTAGGAATAACAACGCCACTGGTATAAGACGGGTATGGGCTATTCTGGGGTGGTTGAATACGACTTCTTCGCATCAAGAAGGGTAATTTGATGTAGACCAAGGAATTGAAGCTTTTCCAACAGGTCAGAACTTTTTGGATGATAAGGAAGACCAGAGGCTCGTGTCAGGTGGAGATGATGAGGCACAAGTAAGGAGTTGAGGTGATACGAGGCAGAAATGATGGGGTTAACCTAGGTACTGCCTTACAGCAAGGTCCACTGCATCATCCTCCTCAAGGTCGATGTATCTTTGTGAAGAGATGGAGGTTGATAAAGAACTCAGTGAGTGTTTTAGGCTTGGTAGAATCCAAGTAAAAATGAGAGAGAATCAGATAGTATAAGGAATTCGTGGTGAGGACAGAAGTGAGTGAGGTGGGAGAGGCTAATGAATATAGGTAAGTTGGGCAGTGAATGTGAAATCGGAGTATCTCATGCGGAAGGATGAGATGTTACCCTAAATGGAGATTGCATATCCGATTGAGGGTTCTGCCCGTGCAGCAGAGAAGGTGAAAGGGAAATTATGAAGAAATTATTTTGTTGATTTGTTTATACACAAGATTAGCTGTTATGGGAATTTCAGTAGGATCGAGACAAATCTCAAAGATAGGGATGGATTGAGGGCCTAAGCTTGATATGAGTCGCCTGATATGGTTAAAGCGACAGAAGAGAAGGAATCTTATGTGTTAAGAGCAAGGCGGTTGAGGCCAGAAGGTTGGCAGAGAGTAAAGGAGCGCGGTACTGGAGAGGCCTTGGCGCATAGGTTCATCTGCCAGTCGAGGTCCAGAAAATAGAATAGAGTCTTGCAATTTAAGGTTGTTAAATGAATCAAGTTGGGAAAGGATCAGACTATTACATAGTTAAAGGAATTCCACGTGAGTTTTATAGGTATTGAGGCATTTTGATATGTAGGGTCTAGGAGTTTGTTTACAACCAAAATTGAAGAAAAAAAAAAGACTCTTCCTCAATGGACATATTCCAAAATTGACGAGCAGCGAATGAAGTAAGCTGCTAATTTTTCAAGGGACCCTCGTGATCCATTCTTGACAGAAATAGAAAAGTAACTTCAAGGATAGCAGCGATTTTATGAAGGTATGGTGATTGAAATTGTGATCAAGATTTCAAGATTTAGGAGTTTGACAAAAGCTGTAACCGCCAATTCACTCCTCTTTTCCTCTGATCGGTTTCTACAAATTTATTGTCTCAACTCACCCGGGCAAAAATCTACCCATTGTTATTTGAGTTGAAGATCTATGAAATGGTCACCTTATAAGAACTGGAAAATAGGGCAGGCAAATAATTATCAAACTAAACCAACTGTCTGAACTGATAAAGCAAACACTATTTGTACTACTGACTCGATTTTAAACCTTGTTGTCATTAGAAATGAAACAAATTTCACCCGCCAAAGTATAAGGTACCACAATACTTTCCAAATTATTGCCCATTAATTGTAACATATTATTCCTCCTGGTATTCAATCGCGCGAGATACTCGACATGCAGCAGGGCAACAGGCTTTCTACGTATTTCTGAAATACTGAAACAAATACCATTAATTTCCTTTTTTCTTTCGATACGTGAGTACTAGGCGACCATTCTTCTTTCTTCATTCACATAGAGCAACTTGGCAATAAAAAAATACGAGCTAGGTATAAAAAATAAAAGCGAAAAAAAAATTAATTTTGTCCGAATGAACTTCTAAGCAATCTAAAATAATGATTTCATTTAGCGCTCGTAAACGTTTTCAGTACCACCGTCCGAAAATTATTTATTACTTAGCAATTACCATAATATGCTCGTTTTTCTCGTCCTTTCTGGCGCTCAGAAGAAAAGGCGTGCTAGCAGTTTTATAACAAACCTGTGTTTGCTAAGCATTTTACGCTTCTATTGATAATGAATTAATCGCGAACTGCTCGAAAATGACTCAAAATTTCTACTTCGCCGGTACTTCTTTCCTCTCCCCTCATTTCTAAAAAATAAAAATGCTCTTCAAATGAGAATATTCGTCGGCGAGGCGTTATGCAACATTATTAACTTGTTGATGCATTACGATTAAAATTGTAGAGCGTGAAATTGTTGGTGAGAAAAAATTTCGTCCCCTGTTACACGTTAGCGAGCTGTGTTGAAGAGCAGCTACCACGATATTAATGAAGCAATCGACTATTTGAAAATGTTTATCAAATAAGCGAGAATTGTCTGTGAATGACGCGGTTCCTCGTACTATAACCGTTTTTAGCCCATTAATCTTTTTTGTTAATCGATTTTCCATTTGTTGTTTTGGAATTCTATAAATTCGAGTACAACTAATTAGGGAGAGGCAAAGCTACAAATTTTCATCTCCGCAATCTGCGTCGTATATCGGCTTTGTTCGGATTAATTAAATTCAAGTAACCACATTACACGAGTGCTTTCTCGCTGAAAGACCAGCATTTCATTCCAAAGCTCAAAAAAAAAAAAAGTTGAGTTGGAAATGAAATATTTTGTAATAGAGAGTTTATATTATAGACTTTTTCGATGGTTATAGTCTACTGCAAAATTGTATAGCTTCGCATCTAACAGACACTCCATATTTTAAACGTGATTTCAGTCTTCTACGGAATGCAAATGTATGAGCATATTTTTGCCTTTGTTGTATACAGAACGTTTGAGATAAAGCTCATAGTTGATGTGATGTTTTTAATTATTGAGTTTAAGTGCGGGAGCAAGAATTATTTGGCATTGTAGGGAACAATAGGTGAAGGGGGGGAGAGTGTAGCTTGTTTCCTGACATTCCTTTTTTTTTTTTCGTGAAAACATCAAACTTGTCAAGGACCTTACTGAAAAAACAAAAAAAGTATGCATCCTTCAGCGTCAGTAATTAATTAATTTCAAACAATTAACAGCGGGAAACCCGCAATCTCCGCTGTTTTCAATCATCTGTTGTGAATTAATTTTAATTTCTTTCGAAGTAAGTGAAATTTTTGAGAGACCTGAAAGTCTCTTTCTGTTGTAATTTTCTGAACACCTCGTTCTAATTTTCGCCAGTCCCTCCTCTATAAGAATTTAGACCAAAAGTCTTCCTCTGATGACGTCACACTCTTTGCTCATGGGTGGCGGAATAGGGGGTGGGGCAGCAGGGTGACTTACTCCCCAGACAAAAAATAGGGGGGAGATGCCTCCCTCACAAAAGAGTAAAAAAATGAAAAGGTACTTAATTTAGCAATAGGATGAATAAAAATTGAAAATCAACTAACTCACAGGTTTTTTAACAGAGTTAAACGAAGAGTGGCAGGAAACCCGTTTAATGGGGGATTTATGACGTCATCAGATTGTGACGTCACAGATTCGACTTCTGAACTATAAGGAGAAATTTCTACTTCCGAGCTACAGGAGATTTGGAAAAATTTCGACCTCCAAGCTATACATAATAGAAAGGGGGACTTTGGAAAGATTTTCAACCTCCTAGGCATGATAGAAGGTCGACCTTTGAACGATCTTGAGGTCGCTGGCCGGCCGCACGGTGGATGTCGCCGCCCCCCGAAAAAAATTACTCCGCCACCCACGCTCCTTCTTGAAGTTTCCTCGTCGTTTTAGGGATTTTGAGTCATGCCCGGCCCTCATGCTCGTAATTTTTTCGAGTCACTCCTCTAACTTCTTCTAACCATTCAAGTATATTGATGACGTCAACTTGTTTCATTTCTTTACGATCAATGTGGTAACCTATAGTTCATAATAAGAAAGAGAGTCCGAACTTGAAGATTTTTAGTTTGAATTCCTGGTCTGATCTAGCTTATATTATTTGTAGTCTAGCTTCTATACCCGGAGAAGAAATTCGTTATAAGATTCCATATAGCTCAGAACTCAGCCTTCTTCTGGAACCGTCTTTACCGAGGTTCATTGCCTCGAATATTTTCAAGTCCCCCTTTTGTGAAGGATAGGAACTCGAAACAATTTGAAGTCCCTAAATTGGGTCAAGTCCATTCGAGACAGAAAGATCCAACGCAAACGTTTTCTGAGAATGAGACGTCTTGACATTAAAGAGTCTTAGCTTATGTTTAGACTAGACCCCGTAGTTTTAGCCTAGCTTATAGCTTTGAATTTTCAAAACCTTCCTTTTCAAAGCTTCACAACTTGAACTTTCTTCAAGTCCACTCTGCGAAGAAGATGAATAACTTGGGACGACTAGCAAACATTTCCATAACCCTACAAACCGATGGTCCATTGTGTATGCAATAGAGTGGTTGATTTTAGGTCGACCACAAATTCTGAGAGATTGACTCGAAATCAAATCAACGACTTTTGTATCGAGTCGACATTATTCGACCCATACTGAAGTTAGCGTACAGTCAACATCGAGGATATATCGACGTAATTTCGACCAACACTTGGAAAGAAGTCGATTAGGAACCCATTACAAATCAACAGACGATGTGGTTTGTCGAGTCTGTCTGAAATTGGCTGCAATAGCGTGCTCCAGTTCTCTCTTTTATTGTATGTGTATGATGGATTCTTGAAACTGAAGGATATGGCGCCGGGATCTACTCAAAGTTGTGATAACATATCCAGTTTCAGACAAAAGCGGACTTATAAAAAAATCGTCGTCGAAAAGTTTTGACCATGGGTGCACTCGTATTATTGTAAAAATAGGTAATGGAGAGAATGCACGACGTGATCGTCAACTCGACCGTCATTTAGTACGTTTTATTCAAGAAATTTTACGAGAGATGTTACACTCATAAATTGCTTTTACGATTCGTTAATTCTGCGGAAATAAGAGTAATATAATAAAAAACTTTGTATTAACAGAAGATAGATCATTAAATACAAAAATGCGTACACCCAGCACGAAATTATTTTTCTCTCAAATCTTGATGTTTTCTATAGTTGATTTATTGCGAGAGAACTCGTGCGAAATTTAAATTCTTTATGTAATTCCTAGTTATAAATATCTTTTCAGTATCGATGAGACTGGGACTGATGACAATGCAAGCGAGTTATATTTCTTTCTTGAATCTCAGCGGAGACTTCGAGCTTTCGTTACTGTACCGACTAAATTTCAATTTCAGTCACAATAAGGGAGATTTTGACCAAACAGCGTGAAAATGGGAAAATATATTCCATCATTTTGGTGCAGTGATATCATTGTGATGGGACTGAAGAATCTGGCTTGGGATAAAACCTCCGTATTGTTTCTTATACATGACAAATACACTCACCAACGACTCGAGATGAATGATCTTTCCTCTCTGTACGGTAAGACGCTAAAAAATGGAGTTATAATGGACCGAAATGTTGTCGAGAATCAAGTCTTCAGCTGATGGTGGGACGTCTAGCATTAAAATTCTGCGTTTTACGTCATCAACATGCAGTGACGCAATCAAAGAATGCAGCCATCAGTTGGAGACTTAATTCTAGACAACATGACGCTCCATTATATCTCCATTCTTTGGGGTCTTACTTACGAGAGGTAATAATAAATTATCATGAGGAATAGAGAAGATTGCATTTTTTCTGCTTGTTTTCTTCAATCAAAATTATCCAATAAAAGCAGACTTGATTTGGTGATACGGCCGAGAACTGGTCTAATCACAAAACAGACTCTTGATGGTTATCGTTATTGAAGATGTTTTCAACAGAAAAGTATGTTCTAGAGGAGTTAATTGAGGAAAAGATCGGATGTCCACCGTTCTTCTGGCCAATTATGATTCCAAGGTAGTGGAGGTTATCGGGGTCTTTTAAGAAAATTTACAGGAACGCACTAGGACTTCTGATATTTGAACAATATACATGAAAGTAGGGCCTCGATAAATTACGACCATCAAGTAAAACATATGTTGATTTTTGAGCAGGGTGCATAACTCTTTACCTCTGATAGTTTGTTTCGATGTGAATCGTTGTATTTATTAAGAGATTCCACTCAGAGTCTAATCTTATGAAGTGCATTTTTTTGAATTTGGCTTCAAAGAGTATTTTGCATACATGCTAACTCTATATACAACGTCTGCTTCTATACCCTAAGTTTTGTTGTTTGTCATGCAAAAAGAAAGTTGAATTAGAAACTGCGCTCTTCCCAGTAAGAGTGGAACAGTCGACTCCGCTAAAGAGACCAACATTTGATGTAAACGTCTCCTCTTGTAAATTTACAGGAAAGAATTACAAGTACGGATTACTCACAGAGTATTCAAGAGGTCTCCCTATTTAAAGTTGGAATTTCCACTTCAGTTTCCGACTGCAGTGGACATATAAATTCCAAACTTTAGAGGAAAGAAGTGCGATACTAATCGGTTCAGAGGGAGCAGCTATATTCATTCTCCCTATCCTACAATTGAATTCGAGCGAGCAAACTCCAATAAATCAAGCCTACGTTCAGGATTTAGAAAACGCTTTCTCGAGAGTCTGGCGACACCGTATCCTCAGTTACATACAAAATATCGAAGTATTACACAATCGCACAAATTTATTGAGACCAGGTCCGCTCCACAAATATGGTTTCTGCGGTCTGTCCCCACAACTTTTAGAAAACTATATCTACAAAATCGTTCCTTTCAAATCGAAGTGGCAAACTGCAGTTTACCTTCTACATACGGGGGGCCAACAAGGGTTACCTCTCAGTGGAACAATATTCATGATCGCAATAAATGAGATCCTCAGTAACATCGCTTTCCCTATTAAATCAATTTTATATATGCCGATGACCTGAGCATTCATATGCGAATAAATAATCAATTTCGCGCACACAGAATCCTCGAAGTCCCCTCCTCAACTCCATTCCCATCGCAGTTAATGATACAATCAACGTCTTCGACCTCCGCTTTCACTTCAAACACTTACGGCTACCGCATTAAAGGAATCAAACATCTTAAAATACCTATCCTAGCTGTTGTTCCATCGGTTGCAACCGTGGTACCCTAGTTTGCTCTATCCTAGATTATGAATTACATGTATGTGGACACCCTCATCACACCTCTCACTTCTAGAAAAAGTTCAAAATTCCGCCATTCGCATTTGCACGGGCAATAGACTTGCTCCAAGTCTAGCCACCAAATCAGGTTGTCCACCTCAATATTTTCGTCGACTTTACTTAACTGCCAGTCTCCGCATCTCTGTCTTACAATTTCCTCAACATTCTCTCTAAGCTCTAACTGTATCCCACATCGTGATGCATATTGCAATACTTTCAACAACATGCTATACTTCCTCATCCAATCCCCTCACGAGAAAAACTCGCGGCCTACATCGTTTGCTGCTCAATCTTTTTATCTATTTCTTCTCTTCCTAAGATTTTTGCATCATCAAAATTAAGTACATGCCCTGCTTTGAGAACGTGATTAGCCAACGCAGTCTGATCCTTCTTGTTTTTAACATCATTTTTATTTGGTCGAGACTAGACCGTATCGTACTGGAGTAAATTTAGCGCAAATAACCCCCTCGAGTAACTAATTATGCGATGCTTCATACGCCAATTGACTTAACCCCTTCAAGGAGCCAGATATGCAAGGCTTCAAACATCATAAGACTCGGAATGTCCTTCTAAGGTTTTTTAGGTCCCCCTCCTATTATACATAGCTCCAAAGTCCGCCCGGGCCTGTGACGTCATATCACTTCATAGATATTGTACGTCAACATTTTTTAGACCCCACGTGGCCCATAAAGAAGGGTCCTGTTAAAATTCACTTCCAGTCCCGAGTCCCGGTGTTTCCCACTTTACCCCCTTAGGTCTTACCTACACCTGAAAGAATATACAAACTACCCCAAAAATCTACCAACCCCGCAATTTACCGCTACCTCTTTCTAGAAATACTTGACTCTTCACAGACGTATCCAAAATGGAAAAACAAGTCGGTTTCGCGTTTTCAATTGGCAACAAAATCTTCTCTCAGCGAGACCGCAACTCCGCATCAATTTTAACGGCCAAAGTCCAAGCCGTCGTAGAATGTTTAGAAACTGCAGTAGTAGCGCACCCTTCCCCACCGAACCGCACTTTTCTGATAGCCGCCGACTCTTTATCCACTTTAACGGCAATTAACGATGTACACTCGACTCACCCCCTTATCTCACGCATCCATTCTTAAATATAATATTATATGTGGACTTCGGTAATTGATCCTACTCTAGCATCGAAATCGGAAAATCTCTCATCAAGCAGGTTCCCTGCTCGGCTCAATTAACCTAACCTGGTTACGGGGAAAGGCCCCGCAAGCGATCCCTGAAATACCCTCGAATTGGCCTAGACCTCTTTCTATTCCTGTATTTTTCATATAAGCGTGAGTGCACATTTTCTTTTTTTTGCATTTCGATCCATGCAGGTGAATCATGTTTTGATTTTACCTCCTTTGTTTACAAACTTGCATGCGCACATATTTGTATGTGTCTTCCGTTACGATAATAGAAATCCTCGAACGATCCTTCAGCCCATACAAGAACTTGATCCCTATTTCAATTTGTTCTTACGATTTTGCTCACTCATTCAGGAAAATATTTTTACTGTTAGAAAGATATTCAATTTCGAACACCGACTCTTTTACCGCTCATTCCTACGGAATCATAAAATCTGTAAGTTTATCAATCAGCGAAAAACAAGCCACAGTGTTTCAGTTGTTAAAACAGCTAGACAGCCTCATGAGTGTCACGTAGGAGAAAATCGAACGACGTTAGAAATTCTCTACAATGTAAATTATCGCCCGCAGGCACGTGCGTACTTTTACACTCGTAAATCGTAGCTAAAAAAATTCCTTATCTTCATTCTATGACTTTGAAAGTGCTTTAATTTGTCTTTATTTCAACGAGAATTGTGCATCCGGTACACAACTTGTAATGAAGTATCCTCTTCATTTGTTATATGTGATATTGTTCGATGCTTTTCTTGTTCATTTGGTGATTGTTAATGGTCGAGGGTACTATGCCGTCTCTAAATTTGGAAAACTAACCCAGTTTTACCAGAGAATTAGAAACAGCGGTAAGTAGTCCGTACGTGCAAAGCTCACAATTACTAATCATTTCTTGATATACCTACATCAACACATATTTTTAGACCGTCCATCTAAAGAAGACGAGGGTGACCAACCTGAGACCAGAAATGATATTTGCTATGCTATCTTCAACAGTTCCTACTTTCTCGATCAAGGTTTTAAATACGTCCATCCGCAAGATGTATTCAATAAATTGAAAACTACAAAATATATCGAGACGTTCAAAGAACTTTTCAAATCAAAGACTGTAGACGGATCGAAAACATACGTTTATAAGAATAGCTACGTCTCGAAACTGATTAAAATTGAATACACCGAAGCCATGTCGATTGACTTCAATGATGAACGACCTCCAATGAAAAGTCGAAAGGACAAAATCGAAAACGTAGTTGGTTACACACCTGCTCCATCAGAGGAGTGGGTACTTCTATGTTTGACACAGAAAACCGTAATATCGGAAGAGATGGAATTCCAAAAATGGTACGTTACTAAGAGATACAACACGAAGGAAAACGACATGACACCAGATGATGTGGGAGTGGGTGGTCGTTTTGTGTTCGCGCCATCAGGTAAACGTTTCGACTTGGAAGCCCTGGCTGAAATACCAGCTAGAAGTTTCCAATCTGACTTGCCTAACGAACTTTTTTATCTTGAACAGAGGAAGAATCGTGAACCAGGTAACGTATGGCAGTACCTAACACGAAATATCATTTAACATAAATTAGGTCCTCAGCCCAAATTTAACTATTGTATTTTTTAATCGCAGCGAAAAGTTTCAGTTTGGACCCACTCTGTCAAATGGTTTTCGAGATGGAGAGTCGTAACCGACTGTGTACGGTAATATTGAGTTCAGCCTGGTTCAGTCAAAGTTTTAAACCGATACATGATGACACTTTTCTTGAATACGTCTGTGTGAGACGGAAGGTTGTTTTTACAGACAAGACTGCCCAAGAAAAAAGTGGGCAAGATTTATACATAGAATGGATGATCCCATGTAAAGCCGTGCGTTTATTTAATCCAGAAGAATCAATATGGTTTGTATCGAGATCGTATCAATCGGATATGTTGTTCGTTTTCGAAGAGAACATAGGTACAAACGGTGAAGTAATTCTCGCAAGAATTATGAAAAATGTAGCGATACAAGATGACGGACAACCAATACAAAACTAGTTCAACTGTTCGAAGGACAACCCGGATTTATTAATTGTTTTGCTCTAAAAATTTCCACGATACCTAAAAACAACGTAGATTATCCTTATTTTTTCAGATGTTGTCTTCTACAAGAAAAAGTGCGACATAAGTTATTGTAGACTTATCAGATGTTGACATAGCGTACAAAAACATGTGTAAAACAAGTAGGAAAGAAATACGTTGTAAATTAGATATGAAAAAAAAAAAATTTCAACCCAGTTTTAGTTCCTCGCACCCATATGATTCATGATTGAACTACATAAAACAGTGAAAATGTAACCGTGGAGCTCTAAATACTTGAGCGACTATCGTCTGCAGACTATCGAAGAGGAGTTCAATTATTCTTTCATGTGCTATAGGTACGGAACATTTTGAATTATTACCTGGGCTGAAATGACGGGATGGAGGTCGAGTTAATGAAAAGAAAAACCGGGACACAGCTCAAAAACTAACACGTCTCCTCTTTCATTGATCATATCGAATCGCTTCTATTTGTTATATCGACTTTTGATACGATGACGTCATAGTGACGTCCTCCTCCAACAGTCTGATTAGCTCACTCGTTCCTCTCGTTTGCCAGAACAGACTAGTATAGGCCTATGACGTCATATTCTCTTTCTCTCATTATAAAAATAAGCTGAGCCTAGTTTAGCCTACTATAATAGAGTCTAACTTACAGAGTAGCAAAGGTCGATATTTTTCCAAGTTCCTAAAAGAGGTCAAGGTCACTGATAATGTCATCAAGCGTGACAAAGTACTGTGACGATTTTTCCAGAAATAATTCCATCCAAAAAAACTTCAAAAAACCGTGACGGTTTCTCATGACAGTTTTTCCAAGAGTAGTCCCAATCTTATAAGTATATAAAAAGTTGAAAATTCTTATGGCCACCTGCAGGACGACCGGTTGCCAAAAAGAATATTCAAATGGACCCCTACAGAACGACGAAGAGAGGGAAGACCGCGGAAAAGTTGGATCGAAGGAGTCGAGGGGAAAATGGAGAGATGCGGTATACCCCGCAATCTATGGAACAGCCGAGGAGAATGGAGGCTAGAAATCGGAAGACGGCATAGAACGTTATAAACCGACATGATGATGATGAAAAATTCTTTCCGTCATTATTTGGGCATGCTCAAGTTTCAAAAGTTGTATTTACATATCATCATCGCCCCCACTCGAACACTGCCACATTGGACGAGCGATTTGTAATAGACTTCATATAAAATTATAATTGCGCATTCTGTCTGCGAGTAGTAAAGTCCCCAAACAGGTTAAAGTATGAATAATTTGGGAATTTTTCTCGGACCATTAATCGTTTAGACGTTAGGGTTTCAGTGAAAGAAGAATATTTTTTCTCTTCCTAATCAATGAAAAATAGATGGCATTGCAGAAGTGCAATGGCAGCGGGGAACCCACTGCCACCTAATTGATTTGCTGTTGCTTGCTTTATCAAGCCTAGACAAATTTTTCTTTGCAAGGAAACGTAACAGTCAAGGTCGAACGCAGATCAAGAAAATTCTAGGCCCTAGACAACTCCCCGAAAGTGATGCGGACGTTCTTTGAAAATGACCGCTCAATAAAAGGAATAGCGGGTTCCCCGCTAATGAGTTTCCCTATATGTCATTTAAAACAAAAAAAAAACAGAAGCTGTAACATATCTCTTCCAGAGACACGTAGTGTAGCATTTTATGAGAGGTGGAATCAAGAAATAGGATTAACGACCAAAAATTCATTTTTCCCTTCATGACAAATTCATATGCACAATTTTCACGTTCTTTCCAAAATTGTACTGATTATAGGGCACGTAACAAACCCCCTTCAGAGCATAAACAAAAATGCTTGACGCGTCTGTATGTTGTGGAATGCCTGTCGGAATTTTCAACTGTCTGTTACGCAATTTTTCGTTTTGGTCGTTAACCCTATTTCTTGATTCTAGCTCATATATATGCTTGTTTCATCTTCAGAAGCCAACTAGCTGACGGGCCCATCCGCACTGAGCTCGTTCGTCTTTCCCTTTTCTTCATCAGCATTTCTTAGCTTAGTATAAACTTAATATTCTGTAGTCACTCGCTTTGCTCGTTCGTCCCCATCCGTAGCCTAGTATAAGCCTAGTTGAGGCCTAGGACTACGCCTCGCCTCACCACGCCTTCTTTCTCTCGTTTACTACATGTTGGGAGTATACTGGGCTATGTATCTGAGCCTGGTTTAGCCTAGTATATTATTCGCTCATATGTTAGACCTAGTATAAAGAGGGTATTTTATTTATTAAATTAGAAATTTTTATTAATTAATTAAAAAAATTAATTATCATTTTCAATTTCACAAATTAATATTATATTTTAAATATCACAAAATAAATAAAATAATTATAAATAATTAATAAAATTACTTTTTTTAATAATATAAAATATAAAAATTTTAAATTTCAAGTTCAATTTTAAATTTCTTTTGAAAAATTTAATTATTTCTTTAATATTATTTTTTATTATTATTATTAAATTCAATTATTTTATTAATTTATATAATAATTTTTTTTATTAATTTTATATTTAATTATAAAAAATATTTCGATTTTTGTAATTCAATTATTAAATTTAATGATTTGTTATTAAAAATAATAAATTTTTTTTTATTTATTACAAATTTTTAAATAACAATAAATTAATATTCAATTAATAAATAAATTTAGCCAAATTAATTAATTAAAAAAAATTTTTTTTAATAAATTTATTTTAATTAGAAATTAATTTTCATTTATATTCTAATCATTAATAATTTTAATTTCTTTTATTGGTTCTAAACCAATGGAATAATCATATTAATTATTAAAAAAATATACAAAAATAATGATAATATTAATGTGTCCCAAATATAGCAAAAGTTGAAATTTTTCAAAGTAAGTAAAGGTCACTGGTAACGTCATTGGGTGCGACAAAAAACTGGGACGCTTTTTCATGACAGTTTTTCCGAGAGCAGTTTGGATCAAAAAACTATGAAGATTTTTCCGAGAGTAGCCCCAATATGAGAAACTGAAATCTTTTATTTTGGATTCAAAATCTTGATTAGGTAGAGCTCACACCGGGGAGCGAGGAGTCATTTGCAGTCTTGAAAATTCGCACCGGGTTTCAACTCGTTGAGCTTTGGATATGGCAATGATCAAGGTGCATATTTTTTGTAATAATAAGATACCATATTCTCAAGAATTTTTGAGAGGGTCGCCACAGGTAGAATGAAGATCTTACGTTCATTTCTCTCCTGGGCACTCCAACGGATCAACGCGAATGCAATTTCGTCGAACCCTTCGACGTTCGTGTTATTTCGTTACTGAGCCCGGGAGAAAACTGGCCATGAAGCCATCATTCTGGTCATGACGTATCACTCAAAAAATTTCGAGAAAATTGTATGTTTTTTTCGATGTCGCGGAAAAGATGCACCTTTTGGGAGCGCTTTCTTCCTCCTCTCAACTGAAGTTGGAAGAGAGGGGTACTGACAGAGTGAAGGGAGACACTCGCAGAGTTTAAGATCAGGGGTGAAGGCTCAATAAAGACATAAATTATTGTTACATAATATATTTTAAATGAGAAGAAAATTATTTTCCTCCTGCAAAAAAAATTTGGGGCTCGTGTTCGGGGAATTTTCTACATTTTTTTCATGTCTTCAATTCGACGTATCGTCCTGTTCAAGGGATTTTAATCAACTTCCCTTTCAACATCGAACATCGGTCAATAAACCTGTGTATATCACTATAGAAAACTTTCTGTACTTGGAATACACAAAAAACTGTGACCAAAAAAAGGAAGTGGGTTTCATTGTGTCAGACCAAAAACCAACGAAATTTGTAGCGTTAACATATCGAGTTGAATTCATCGCTCTGTCATACTAAAATTACAAAATGAAAAAATAAAGTCACGCAACTCGGACGTATAAAATATGAATTTCATCGGAGTTGTCTGACTTAATTTTCTCGTTATACGAATATTTTCCCAAATATTTACCTGTTTTGACGCATTCTTGAGTGAGACAATATTTCGGTGTGGATTCTGAAACAATATAATTAGTAATATTAGATCTTGTTTTTTCTCTTATCAGAAACCAAAGACAAAGTGGCGCGTATAACATTTTGATAAAATTTTTAACGAAAAGCCTTGATTCCAACACGTAAACAAGGAGGGTAGCGAAACTAATCATTCTCGAATGAAGCCTTTTTT